>JAJHZJ010000354.1:4580000-5177101 GCA_023548195.1 Bettongia penicillata ogilbyi | reverse complement strand
GAGAATGAGGAAATCCCTCCGATTTTGAGCCCCTTCTGCCAGGAGAGAGTCTCTGGCACAAGGCTTATGTACGGAAACTCATTCTCCACTGCTATGTCTACAGGTGACCTTTTTCTCTCTCCAAAATATAGGCTCACAATTCGTGCTTTTTCCCATACTAAAGCATTTACAAAATGGGAAAAAAGCCCATGTCATGATGGAATGGTAACGGAATATGAGAAATGAACTGTTGATAATTTATTTCAGCTGTTAGGTGAGAATGCACCAAAAAAAATCATCCCATCTGGAGGCTTTATCAAGACAACCCCCAGGACACACACAATCGGATAGAGTAAGAATTAGAAACTCAGTGCTGGAAAGGCATGCCTATCTTCATCTAGCTGATTCATCATGAGCATGATCACTAGGAAAAGCTGATACCTGGGACAAATTCAGTTGGAGAAGGTGGCAGTGTCAGAGAGGGCAGCCCAACTCTATAGATAATTGTACTATAAGGGATGGCAGCCCATCCCCCTTAGACACCAACCCTCATCCACAAGGTGGGGTGGAGCATGGAGGATAGGAAATAGGGTCAGTCCTTGGAGAGGAGTGACCGTCCTATGTCCCAGGGGTGATTGCAAACTAGTGAAGGACCATGAAGTGAGGCTATAATAGGGAATTAGAGTATAGGTTTACATATAGAGAGAGCTATGTCTATAGATATTCTATATATGTGTGTATGTATATATGTGCATGCATACACACACATATATATCAGACACTAGCTGTGTGACCCTGGGCAAGTCACTTAACCTTATTTGCCTGTTTTCTTTTTTGTAAAATGGACTCGAGAAGGAAATGACAATCACTCTAGTATCTTTGTTAAGAACAACCCCAAAGGGGTCGTATAGTCAGACACAACTGAAAAAAATGACTAAAACACAAAAATATCTACTCTCTCCTAGATATTAGTAACTTGGTGAAAGGCTCCTGTTGGTTCACCCTACATAGAACTTTGCTCATAATTGTTTCCTGGGGTCTGCTTACCCTAGATTTGTACCCTTGAAAAAGATTCTGATTATCTTTGTCCTCCAGAGAAAAAAATCATACCAGCCCTAACTGCTGGTGCCCTCAGACCTACCCAGGAGCTCTGGGCAGGGCTAGTTTTCCTGTAACTGACACATGGTTTACTGTTTCTCTCAAAGACCAGAATTGGCAGTTGAGAAATTGGGTGGCCAGGGAAGCTGATTATCTTGTGGATCCCATATCTTTTTTTGGATGTACTTACCATCAGGGTCTATACAGTATCAATAATTCCTATAGTTAAATTCAGTAATTGTAGGACTGTATTTCTGTTCCTTGAGATCTAGATTAGGTTCTGTGTCTGATCCTTGGGTTTTTGTCCTAAGATCCCCAAGATTATTTTAGGGGATCTTCTCCCTTAAAATTTTGTCTGCTAACTTCACTCTCCCTTACTCTGTCCCTCCATTGAATTTTTTGAGTTTAAAAATAGACTTTCCCCCTTTCACCTGGGTAAAAGCATGAAAGGTAATCTACTAAGCTAAGCAATAAATTTTCATGAGCAGAAAGTGCTCATACTGTAAACACAGAAGGTAAACACCCCAGGATGGAGAGTGATTGAGCAATCGTTGTGATGTTACTGGCGGCCAATGAGTAGGATTCCTCATTCGTGGTGCCATTGTTGGGCAACCTTTAGGAAATACGGGAGCGTCATTTATTAGGACATGTCGTATAAAGGACCCACCATTCCCAGCACTCTGCTTCTGGGCAAAAAGCCACATGTGATTCTGAGTAACATAAAAACTCTTGTGATGGTTTATTACAATTAGGCTCTCTAGTTCCCACTCTCTTTCCTTTCTAATTCACCCTCTACATAGTTGTCACTCTGATATTTCCAGAACATAGATCTGATATTTCCCTCCCCTGCTCGAACATCTTCTATGGTTCTCAGTTGTTAGCAGGATAAATTGCTAGCTCTTCATTCAGATCTAATTGTTATCTGGATCCCATCCACCTTCCCTGTCTGGCTTCATATCAGTTCCTTTCTTACCCTCTTCTTTCTAAATAAACTGTTCCACTAACTGTTCCTTGTGCACATTCCATCTCCTGCCCAATGAACCTTTACTCAGGTGGTCCCCCATGTTAGGAAGGTGCTCACCACCTCTACTACATAGAATCCCTAGCTTTCTTCCAAGCCCAGCTCAGGAACAATCTCCTCCATGGGACATTTCCTGATCCCCGAATTGTGCACGCTCTCTCACTCTTAGAGGTTTCTCAACAACAGAGCTAAGTACCTTGAAAGGAGGGAATAAGCATGTATTAAACACTTATTATGACAGGAGTGAAGAGATTTGCCCAGGATCACACAACTAGCAAGTGTCTGAGGTCACCTTTGAATTCAGGTCTTTTTGACTCCAGACCCAGCACTCTGTGGGCTGAACCAGGCAAGGACTTTTGCATTTTCTGCCTTTGTCTCCACTGGACCTAGCACCATGTCTTGCCCATTGTAGGTATTTACTTAATGTTTGTTGAATTGAATTGTTGCAAAAATTCTAGAAACGCCTTTCATTTTCAGAGGTGCTTGGGAACTACCTACTCTATTATTGGAGAAGGTTTGTTCTTTGTTTTATTTTGTTTTAAATAACAGGGACCAGTATTTGGCCTGTTTGAAATTCCCATAAAATATGTTTCTGCCAGAAAATTATTCTCTAAGCCCCAAATTTGCTAGTGTCTGAGGAAACTTCAAAATGATGGAAAAAGGAAAAATCCATCCTCCTGATTACACCCTTGTGTAACTATGAGCCTGTAATAATTCCTTGGGAGAAGGTGGAAATGTGTGGTATTTGAAAACTAAAGATGGTTGTAATATTCCTGGTGTCAGCCCTAGTATAAACAAAGAAGTTAAGGAAAGAAGAAGAAAAGACCCTCCTTGCTCAATTCTCTTTTTCCAATGCACTTCATATTCAAGTATAAATCAAAGAACTTTACAGTACTATTGGCAGAGCTCAATATTGTCTCCATTGACTGTTGGGCAATTCTGGTGTTCAGATACCCAATTCTCTAATAATAGGGGATAATAAAAAGGAATAGGGAGTGAACCTGTAATTTTGTGGGATTGAGGGAATTTCCAGATGAGGAAACTCCCTGTAGTAATGTGGGTCAACCTCTTCTCTGAGAGAGATGTCTGGTGTTGAGGTGTGAAACTTGTGTGCCACAACACTCCTGTGTGCCTGAACCGGAGTAAAATGAAATTGGAAAATGTTTAACAGAATAAATAAGAATGTAAGGCAAGCTAATGCTAACTTGTGATTTTCTAAGCTAATAGATTGCTGCTAGAATTTGTTTCTATTTGAGTTTAACAATACTGAAAAACACTGAGTGGTGGTTTGTCCAAGATCCCAGAGCAGGGCATATGTCAGAGGTAGGATCTGAACTTAGGTCTTCATGACTTTGAGGGTAGTTTTTAAAATTGTGATAGTTGCCCAGAAATATAAAGACATAGATAAAAAATGTGTCTGCTCAAGTCTTAATTGGAAGCAGAACATCTAAATCTTGATCAATTTCTTCTGGAGAAAAAATATTTTCCATGGGTATCAATAGTATGGCATATACATAATCAACTTTTACCTCCTCCTTTCTTTCCACTAAGAAGATGATTTTCAGTCAAGGATTATCAAAAAACAATCAAACTCCAGAGAATTTGATTCCTCTTGGGAAAGACATCTAGGCAGTAGTGATGTCACTGAACTCTAGGGCTACCCCAGAGAAGATGTGCTTTTGGGATGCATGAGAACTACTTCAATGGCAGAGTTTCAGGATTTTAAAATTTTTAAATCATCGATCAGTTCTAAATATGAGCTTTGTGTAGTCCAGAAAAATCATATCTTGTCAGCCCTGAGTTCCCTAATATCCTAAAGGGATATAAAGAGAAAGGTATGTATGCATTTGCTTTCCTGACTCAAAAAAGGAGAACAATGAGTCTTCCTGAAGAGTATCTGCGGAGGAATGTTGTGAGTGCTCCCACATAATTGTGGGGAGAAGTCTTCTGTGCTGAGTTCTGGTTCTGCTCTTGGATATCTGGTTCACACAAGAGCTAGGTAGTCCCAGGGAGCCACAGAACCTCAGGAACTGGAAGGGCCTTTGGAAATCATCTAGTCTTCAAACCCCAAGAATCCTTCTTAGAATTCTCTCTACCAAACAAATACCCAAGAAACAGTTATCTAACCTTCACTCAAAGACCACCAGTGATGGCGAAGTCACTACCTCCCAAAGACTCTCATTCTAATTTGGGATAATTCTAATTGTCAGAAAGTTCTTCTTTACATGGAGCCTTAGTTCACCTCCTACAGAACAGGTCATGATTGGGCCCCAGAGCTAAAACTGAGAGGGAGGACAAATGCTTATAACACTAAGAAATACAACACCCTCAGCCCCTCCCAAGATGTAGTTTAGCCTAAAAGAGGGAGTTTTTAAGATGTTTGATCATAATATTTAGATCAAAGATCAGAAAAGGCTTTTTTCCCCCTGAATGTCTATTATTGTTTGAATTCCAGAGGCAGCTAAGTGGCTCAGTGGTTAGAACTATGGGCCTGGAGTCTGGAAGACCCAAGTTCAAATCTAGTTTCAGATACTTACTAGCCATGAGACCCAGGGCAAGTCATTTAACTCTGCCTCAGTATCCTCATCTGTGAAATGAGTTGGAGAAGTAAATGGCAAATCACTCCAGTATCTTTGCCAAGAAAATCTCATGGACAGTATTGGGTATCATGGTCTACAGGGTCACAAAGCGTCACTCAGACATTACTAAACAACAATATTTTTTGAAAGTATCTTTCATATATACATGTACGTATGGTCTCTCCTGACAGAATATAAGATCCCTGAGAGCAGGGACTATTTTATTCATGTCTTTGTACCGAAGGTTCCTGGCACATAGAAAGTCTTTTATAATGTCCATTGATCAACTTGCTTTAGTTTTTCTTTCTTTTTCTTTCTTTTAAACTAAATTTATTTATTTAACTTTTAACATTCATTTTCACAAAATTTTGGGTTCCAAGTTTTCTCCCCATTTCTCCCCTCCCCCACCCCAAAATGCTGAGCATTCTAACTGCCCCTATCACCAAACTGCCCTCTCTTCTAACAACCCTCCCTTCCCTTGTCCCCATCTTCTCTTTTGTCCTGTAGGGCCAGATAACTTTCTATACCCCATTACCTGTATTTCTTATTTCCTAGTAGCAAGAACAATACTCAACAGTTGTTCCTCAAACTTTGACTTCCAACTTCTCATCATCTCCCCTTTCCCACCCATTCCCTTTGGGAAGGCAGGCAATTCAATATAGGCCATATCTGTGTAGTTTTGCAAATGACTTCCATAATAGTCATGTTGTGTGAGACTAACTATATTTCCCTCCATCCTATCCTGCCCCCCATTGCTTCTATTTTCTCTTTGGATCCTGACCCTCCCCAAGAGTGTTGACTTCAAATTGCTCCCTCCTCCCACTGCCCTCCCTTCCATCATCCCCCACACCGTGTTTATCCCCTTCTCCCCCACTTTCCTGTATTGTATGGGAGTTTTTCATACCAAAATGAGTGTGCATTTTATTCCTTCCTTTAGTCAAATGTGATGAGAGTAAGCTTCATGTTTTTCTCTCACCTGGCCTCTTTTCCCCTCCACTGAAAAGTCTTTTGCTTGCCTCTTTTATGAGAGATAATTTGCCCCATTCCATTACTCCCATTCTCTTCCCAATATATTTCTCTCTCTCACCACTTAATTTCCTTTTTTTAAGATGTGATTCCATCCTATTCAATTCACTCTGTGCTGTGTGTGTGTGTGTGTGTGTGTGTGTGTGTGTGTGTGTGTGTGTGTGTGTGTAATCCCACCAGCTACCCAGATACTGAAAAGTTTCAAGAGTTACAAATATTGTCTTTCCATGTAGGAATGTAAAGAGTTCAACTTTAGTAAGTCCCTTATGACTTCTCTTTACATGCTTCCCTTGATTCTCTATTTCATTGAAAGACCATTTTTTCCTCTGAAGTATTATACTCAGTTTTGCTGGGTAGGGGATTCTTGGTTTTAGTCCTAGTTCCTTTGACTTCTGGAATATCCTATTCCACACCCTTCAATCCCTTAATGTAGAAGCTGCTACATCTTGTGTTATCCTGATTGTATTTCCACAATACTGGAATTGTTTCTTTTTAGCTGCTTGCAATATTTTCTCCTGGACCTGGGAATTCTGGAATTTGGCCACAATGTTCCTAGGAGTTTCTCTTTTTGGATCTCTTTCAGGCAGTGATTGATGGATTCCTTCAATATTTATTTTGCCCTCTGGTTCTAGAATTTCAGGGCAGTTTTCCTTGATAATTTCATGAAAGATGATGTCTAGGCTCTTTTTTTGATCATGGCTTTCAACTACTTTTCAGTAGTCCCATAATTTTTAAATTGTCTCTCCTGGATGTATTTTCCAGGTCAGTTGTTTTTCCCATGAGATATTTCACATTCTCTTCCATTTTTTCATTCTTTTGGTTTTGTTTTATGATTTCTTGGTTTCTTATAAAGTCATTAGCCTCCATCTGTTCCATTCTAATTTTGAGAGAACTATTTTCTTCAGTGAGCTTTTGAACCTCCTTTTCCATTTGTCTAATTCTGCTTTTGAAAGCATTCTTCTCCTCATTGACTTTTTGAACCTCTTTTGTCTATTGAGTTAGCCAATTTTTAAAGGTGTTATTTTCTTCAGTATTTTTTTGGGTCTCCTTTAGCAAGGTGTTGACCTGCTTTTCATGCTTTTCTTGCATCTCTCTCATTTCTCTTCCTGGTTTTTCTTCTACCTCTCTAACTTGATTTTCAAAATCCTTTTTGAGCTCTTCCATGGTCTAAGCCCATTGAATATTTATTTTGGATGTTTGGGATACAGAAGCCTTGACTTCTATGTCTTTCCCTGATGGTAAGCATTGTTCTTCCTCATCAGAAAGGATGGGAGGAGATATCTGTTCACCAAGAAAGTAACCTTCTATGGTCTTATTTTTCCCCTTTTTTGGGCATTTTCCCAACTAGTTGCTTGACTTTTGAGTCCTTTGTCAAGAGTAGGGTATACTCTGGGAATCTGTGAGATCTCAGTTCCTCCAAGGTGGCACAATCAAGCTTATACTGATAGGGATTTAGAGAGGGATTTTTGTGCCCAGAATCTTAGGAAATACCTCTTCCTAGCCACTTGGCCTCCAGCTAAGTCAGCACTTGGGGTTGATTTTCAGATAAGCTGGATGGGCAGGGCCACCACTCAGTTTGAAACAAAGACCAGCTTGGCCAGGGCCTCCACACAGGGATGAGGTAAGACTCAGCTCTTCAATGCCCCCAGGGGTTTTTACGCTCTAACAATGGAGCTTCCATACCAGACAGGCTGCTGTGCAGGCTCTGTGGCCCCTGCCTGCTGCCAGAGCTATGGGAAGGCCCTTCTCCCTTCCTGGTCAGCTGATAAAACTGTCACTGACCTTTGGTGCCTGTGGGCTGAGGGATCTGATGACCCTCTGCTGAGACTGGAGATTCCACCCCCAAGGTGTCCTCCTCCTAGAGTCTCATCACCCAGCGCTGCACAGCCAAGGCTGGGCTGGGCTCCACACTCCACTCTGTGTCAACTGACATTTCCTTGGGCCTTTCAGGTCACTGTGGGCTGGAAATCTCCTCCACTCTGTTGTTCTCTGCTTCTGCTGCTCCAGAATTTGTTGAGAGTCCCTATCTACAGGTATTTTATGGGCTGTGGGGGGAGACCCTGCATCAGTGTGTCTTTCTAGTCTGCCATCTTGGCTCTGCCCCCCTTGCTTTATTTTTCTTGATAGAAACTTTAAAATTTTATTAAAAATAGGATATAAGGTTCTGATTGATATGGAATTATGAGGGGGAGTTAGACCTAAGCATACTTTTATTTTTAGTCATTTAACAATTAGGAAGGTGAAGTCCTAAAGATTTTGCATCTGCTCTAGGGATTGTTTAGTCCAACACATGCCTGCCATGCAACCTTGACCACAAATATGCAGCTGCTTCTTGTGATTTGAGAATGGCTGTGGGCTGTAGGACCTGGAAGGGATCTGGGAGAATTCTCTTCAAGTTAAGCTCCTCCTTAATAGAGTTTGGTAGGCCAGGAAAAAGTGAGAGTGGGAGAATAGGAGTTCTCCCCTTCACCATCCATTCTGCCCAGTCCCATCCACACACAAATATCTGTGCACAAATGTATATGAACCCCTCCCCCAAATTTTCTGATAGGCAAAGTTTGAACTTCTGTGAAAAAAGTAAATGACACACAGACATCCTTGGTTTGTGGGAAGTAGTAAGGAAATGGGATTGAAGAGGCAAGGGGGCAAACCCTACCCAGGATACAAAGATAGAAACCTGTCTTAGAATGGCCAATTATTATACAGATATAGATATAATAATAATACCTTAGACCCAAAGCTTCTAATTTTTAAAAATACTTTCACATCTAATTATTTCATGTTGTCCAAGCAGCAGCCAGGTTTAAATATTCTCTCTCTCTCTCTCTCTCTCTCTCTCTCTCTCTCTCTCTCTCTCTCTCTCTCTCTCTCTCTCTCCCCTTCTACTGTAAGAAATAACTTCCAGTAGAATATAACTGAGCTAGAGAGAAAGAAATTAATACAAATGATACTAACTGGCATTCTATAATATCTTTTATAAGTGTAGTAGGTAGTACATGTATTATTGCCTTGTTTTGCAGATGAGGAAGTTGAGGCTAAGGTTAGATGACATATGGGAAGAATTAAATATTAATTTTGTAGTGAAATAAGCAATTCAGGTCATTTAGGTAGTGACTGAAAAGACTGAGGTCTGTGACTGTAGGGAAGTACTGTGACATAGTAGACAGGGCTGGCCTCAGATGGAGGATAAACTGGGTCTTATCAGGTTCTGCCTTTGACATGTCCTGACTGAGCGACCCTAACTCATTTAACCTCTGATGGTACCTTGCCAAAGCTTTAAATTTTAGAACAGTTAGAAGGAGTTTGCACTGCTAGAAGGGGCTTGTTTACGAGATGCTCCATATATGGATGAAAATCATAGCTTCAGTCTGAAATATGAATGGAATGGAATAGTAATGTACTATAAAAAGGACAAATATGAGAATTTCAGAGAAGTATGGAAAGATCTGTATGAAGTGATTCAGAGTAAAGAAAGCAGCAACCACACTGAAATTTACACACTGGCTACAACAATGGAAAATGAAAAGAAACTGAGCTCTGAGTAATTGAAAAACCAGTAATGACCCTGGAAAATGACTGGATGAAACCTATCTTTTACAGTTTAGCAAAGAATCAGAGGATCATTGAGGCAGGAGGGCATATGTCTAGTCCCATTATCAGACGTTTTTACTTAACTGTTTTTAAGGAAAAGTTCATTTCTGAGAAATGTGAAATTATTGTTATATAAAAACAAAAGGCATTGAAAAAACATTTTAAAAAAATAACCAATTGAAAATAGTCAAATATGAAATGATTAAATTCCAAAGGAGTGGTAGATAACAAATTGAGTGAGAATCTGGGGAAGAGTCAGGGAAGATTTTATTAGAGAAGGTGAAAATAGAGTGGAACTTTGAAGGATGACTACAACTGAGATGGTCAAGAGGTATATAAGTTGGGAATAAGGCTGTTATATTCAGTATTCAGTGAGTATATCAGTGTAGCCATCTCCAAAATAGAGGCATGTGTTCTCTTTCTATCCATGTTAACAAGGATAGTAGAAACAGTGGGAAGACTCCTCATGGTTTTCTTCCTCAGGGGTTCTATTTTGCTTTACATCTGACTTCTATGGAATAAATGGACTTCTAGGGTGCTGCTAGAGGCAAGCCATCTGCAGAACCAGAAGGATTTGGGTTCAAGTCCTGTCTTTGACACATACCAATTGTGAGATCTGCATGATTAACCTCTCAGGGCTCTAGGCAAATCTGTAAGACTATAAATTTCAGGAAAACATGCCAGCCTGTATTGATAGAGGGAGCTTTCTTCTTTGGAGTTGCCCTGTGCCAATGAAATCATACACCTAGCCTTTCTCTTAGGGTGCTAGGCATAGAGTAAATGTTCATTAAATGAGATTGACTAAACAAGATTACTCCAGCCAGCAGCATGGAAGGATTCCTGTTGTAGCCACAAGCATTATTTGTTGCCAGATTGGAGGCAGGGAATAGAAAGTGTTGACAGGTCCATGTTTTATGAAGGACCTTGGTAAGCTGGAAAATAGCTAGGGGTAAGCAACCAGAATGGTGAAGGGCCTTGAATTTTAGTTGTACAAGGATCAGCTAAAGGAAGTGTTTACACTTCAAAGGAGTAGATTTCAGCTAGTAGCTGTCTCCAGTGTTTTGAAGAATTGTCCTATGGAGAAAGAAGTACACTTATGCTACCTCATCCCAGAGGAGAGCTGGAAGCAATGATGAAAGCTGTTGCAAAGGAGTAGATTTAGGTTTTGTGTAAAGAAAACCTTCTTAACAATTGGACCAATCCCAAAGAGAAACGTTGTCTAGAGCTGTAGTGAGTTTCCCATCACTGGAGGTCTTCAAACAAAGGTTGGATGACCAGATATCAGGTAGGAGATACAGCTAGTTCCTAATTAGTGCAAATAAGGGATCTCATGAAGTGATCAGTTATTCAAGTTCACACTGTTATATTTCCATTGGGCTAGAGTCAGTTATAGAGCTGGAGAAGGAAATGGCAAACTATTCTATTATCTTTGCCAAGAAAACCCTAAATGGGGTTACAAAGAGTTGGACATGACTGAAAAAAATGACTGAATAATCAAAAAGCCAATTAACATATTTTATATAATTATAAATTTGAATAGAATAAATTTGCATACACGTAGAAGAAATTACTATTTAGGTATGGGTTGGAATAGATGGCTTCAGAGGTCCCTTCCAACTCTGAAATTCTGTGAATATTTGTAAAAGTGAATGGACATTTCTTGGTGATACCATCCAAAATATTCTCTTTATGGTCAATGGGTCTTGTTCAGGATCATCAATGTATCCAAAGACAAAGTTTTGATGAATACTTTAGTGAATTCTCTATCTTTAGAAAAAAAAATACTCCAAGCAAAGAAAATGTCATAATGCTCTCCTCTATATTTGAGTGAGTAGGCTCTTGGAAGAGTATATACAAAAGGCTCAAAATATCCTAAACCTTTTATTTCCTGTGATGCATCCATATCTTTAAAAGCTATTGGCCGCTTCTGAATGAAAGTGCCATATGAAAACGAGCATTGAGTTCTGCCCTCTGTCCAAATGTTTGTGAACAGAGCTGAGATCTGTAGGGCAAATGTGAGAACCCAGATCCTATCATCTGAGAGACACTCCCTTTTCCTCTTTCATTTCCTCTAAAATAGAAGCAGGCTGAAGGGAGTGGATAATGGTTTTGGTTTTTTGGGGTTTTTTTTGCTTGCTGAATTTTGGGCACACTGACAGCTTTTTGGAGAAAGAGTCAAAGTATTTCAGGGATACAGAGCACCAAATGAAAAACAGGTGGATGATGCTGCTGCAGCCCTGAGTCGTCACATTGGAATCCAAGTCAGAGACATAGGAACCACTGGGAGCTGCCAGTATATAATCAAAGGATTGAATTCCCCCCAAACCTAGATTCAGGTCAGAGATGTCCAGGATATGCAGGAACTCTCCTGAGGTAGATGGGGAAGGAAAGGACTTAATTTCCCTTCCTCATCCACACATGACTGTGAGTTATGCTAATGCCTCCCTCCTTCATGACTATCTACTATGCAGATGAGAGAGAAATGCTCTGCTTGACATTTTTCAGGCAGGCTCTGAGTCAGCCAAGCCTGGGGCCAGGCCTCATCACTCACTAATTCCTGCAGTGACCTAAGAAAGCCTGGCTCCACAAACCAATCAAACAAACAGGGGCCCTGTCTCCTAGAACCCAGAGGATGAGATCCTTGCATTTCTGATCCTGTAGATGAAGCACCCAAGGCCTCATAAATGTATATATGAGTGATTCAAACGGAACTACTGGGTCAAAAATAGAGAATGTAATCTGGGAACTTGAATGTACTCACTCCAGTAGAGAGGGCAGTTTTTTCCTCTCTCCTCTCCAAATATTCTCACTAAGGTCCACTGGGGTCAGAGGGAAAAGTGGGTTTGGAAAAGAGAATGTCATAGTAATGAGGCCCTGGGGTGGGGACAGGGGACAGGCATGAGAGCGGGGTCATGCCATCTGACTCAGACCAGGGGTAGAACAGGGGTGCCAGGGGTAGAACAGGGGTCCACAGTGGGAGAAAGCACACTACTCCAATTAACAGCAACCTGAGGCAAGGCTGTGGTCACACTGTCCTGGTTATGGTTCTAAGTCCAAGGTCACCAAAATACATATGATTTCCCCTATTCATGACTGTATCCTACCCTGCTTGCCTTAAATATGCTCACTCTGGTTTCCTTCAGAATCAAGATGACTGGCTTCAAGTTCTTCAGTGTCAACAGGGACTTAAAGGATACCTGCAATTGTCCCTTTACCTCTTGGTGCTGAGCGGGACTGGAAAGAGCTGAGCCTCAGCAGCTGGCTTAGCCACTTTGGTGCCCGAGCACTGATGACTTGGATCCCAATGCTCTTACATTGGCACAAAAGTATGGCTATTCCCCAACCCACTGGGAACGAGTGGTGGAGATCAGAGGTGGTCAAGTCCCATTTTTACCTGAACTGGAATCCTCTTTGCAAGACAGACAAGTAACTGCCATTCTGGTTTTGTTCTGAGACCTAGGGAAAGGGAATCTATTGTCCTTTGAAACCCATCTCCCCACCCCCCCCCACAACTTTCTGGCATAACTTAATCCTTAAGAAACTTTTCTGTATATTAAACTGTTTGTTTATGCAAAACAAGTTGGGCCTTGAGATAAGAAGATCTGCATCGAAATCCTGCCTCAGACACTCCCTAGCTGTATGACCTGGGTAAGTCACTTAACCTCTTTTTGCCTAATCTATTAGAGAAGAAAATGGCAAACCAGTTCAATATCTTTGTCAAGAAAACCCCAAATGGTGTCACAAAGAGTCATATACAACCGAACAGCAGCCACAAAAATAAGTCTTATCTCTATTCCATGTGATAATCCTTTAACTAGCTAAAGACAAGTACCATGAATCTCCTGAGTCTTTTTTTCAATAGGGAGGAAGGAAATAAACATTTATGTAGTGCTTTCTGTGCACCACTTGTTTGCATGCTCACATCAGAGATTATGTTTTTACCTTTCTTTGTATCCCCAGTGCTTAGCACAAGGCCCCCTCAGGAAGCACTTAATAAATGCTTGTGAATTATTGCCACGGTGCCATATTCTAGATGCTCTCCATCAGCCTCACAGATCAATTTGGCCTAACTTAATTGATAACATAAATGTGGCTCTTCATAGTTTCCTTGCAGGTCTCCCACAGAATGGCTGATTCTACGGTTTATCTCTGATGTCCGGGAGTGCAGTCTTTCTCTTTTGGCCTCAAACATAGGCTCTGGGTCAAAGAGGCCTCTTGTCACCCTCCAAGTCAGATACCAAGAATTCTCTCCCCCTTTGTCTGAAGTCTCCTCCCTTACTGCCTCTGTTTCTCTTCCTGGTTCTGCCTTGCTGCTTCCTCTAGATCAGCCCAGAACCCCTTTCACTTCCCCTAGTCACTGGGGTAAGGGGGTGGGGTGGAGGAACCAAGGTCCTCTAAACAAATTAAACAAATTTTTCTAGGCTTTACCTGGAGAACTAGAGTCCAACGTGAACTGTGCCCTGGGCAATCCCCCTAACATTCCAAGGTGTGATGTTCCCCTGGCCACAAAACTCACAGAAATTCCCCTAAACTCATCTCTTTCTTACTTGGGTACACAACCTCAAGTCTGTTCCCATAAACCACCCCCTGACTTTCAAGCTGTTTCTCTGTGAAACTTTGAAACCTTCACCAACGAGTGGTATTTTCTGCTCTTTTCCAGTTTCCCATTTTCCTTCCTTATTTCTTATTTCTCTGAAAGTTTCTTTCTTCCATGTCATCTTCTATCCAGGTCTCTGTTGATAGATGTGCTATCTGTTCAACAGATCTCCTTCAGTACAAACATTAGCATAGTTAAAGCCTCCAGTTACATCACATTTACTCTCTACCCCATCCAAACAGGAGTATATTCCCATACATTTTAGAGAGTGGATGTTTTTCCTCACTCTTACACAGAAAAAAGACCCAGACTATTTGAAGAATGTTTATGGTAGTCCCCTGAGAAGCCAACAGTAAATGGTGAGAAGGCTGAGTCATACCAGTCTTTTTGGGTCTGTATATCAGGAACAACCTTGTTCCCCATCCCAATGCCCTGATCCTTCACTCCTCTCAACTGTGGTTATTTGCTTCTGCCCCTAGGCTTAGTGGTCTTTATTCTGAGACCTCTCGCCCCTCCTTTCTCCCAAAAGGAGCAGACCTATTTACAATAGCCTTAACAGGGATAGGCATGGTACCCTGGAAATAGCACTGGAGTTGGATTTAAAGTATCTGAGTTCAAATCCCCATTCCAGGGAACTCAGTAAATTTCTCTTGGTATCATTTTCCTCATTTGTAAAATTATCCAGTAGAGGCAAATCTATCTTCTAAATCTGTGTTTCTCTTCTAGATCTGAGTCTATGTCCTACAATGATGCTTGAGGTTATCAAGCTTTCCTAATCCTCAGCTCTGTCTAAGCCTGACCTGGCTGTCACCCAGTTTGGGAAAGAGTTCTTAGGCAGGCATTTGCATAGTGGTGATAGGGTGCCCCATGAGAGCCAGGAAAGGCACAATTATTGATGACTGAGAACAGCTGTAGGCTCCATTTTGTTGGTGGCTGCTCCTGCCTCCCAGCCAACGCCTTCTCTCTAATGCCCTGCACTGAGTCAGTCACCAGCCCTGTTAGTTTTATCTCCTTCATATCCTCCCTCCACATTTTATATTCTTACTATCATCCTCTCTGGACCCCAGTTTTCTTATCTAGCAAATTGGGATCATATTCCCTTCCCTGGTTACTAAGGAGTTAGGTGGTACAGTAGATAGAGTGCTCACCCTGGAGTCAAAATAACCATGTTTATGAATGACCATGCCCAGTATAAATTGGCCCTGGGCCAGCTCTCAGCTCTGGAATCAGGAACTAATTATAGGGAGAGTTAAGTATACTGGAGCATTCTAAAATTGGAGAGAAGACATAGCCTGTATCCACAGCTGTCCTACTGTGCACATCATAACTGTGTTCATATATAATTTTTGTTCAGTCATGTCCAACTCCTTGTGACCTCATTTGAGGTTTTCTTAGCAATGATACTGGAGTGGTTTTCCATTTCCTTCTCCAGCTCATTTTACAGATGAGGAAACTGAGGCAAACAGGGCTAAATGACTTGCACAGTCATATGGCTAGTAGGTATCTGAGATAGGATCTGAATTCAAGTCCTGCAGACTCCAGGTCTGATGTTCCATCTGCTGCACAACCTACCTGCCCTTGTAGCTTAACTACTCAGGGAAATTTCATAGATGTCAAGAAATTCATCTTTTCTCTACTTTCCTACCATGATCCATAAAATACTATAATTAGAGGCATCTTATTCTGCAATGAGAGCTAATGCTAGCCCTGGCAGAGGTAATGTCAACGTGACATATCTTAGCAGTTAAGTCTTTGAGAATTGTCCAAGGCCCAGAGATTAGACCACTTGTCCCTGGTCACCCAGACGGTAAATGTCAGAGGCAGTCTGTGAACCAAGGTCTTCATCACTTCCACTGAAGCATTCTAACCATTAGGCCATAGTTATCTCCCTGGGGCAAGTCATACATAGGTGAACCAACAAGCAACACTAGACTTAGGTGGGAAGAAGACAGTGGGTACCTTAACTAGGAGTAGGGTAAGGGCAAGGGAATGCCTTGTAAGAAAGAAAGGGAAGGTGGAGGAAAATGAGGCAAAGACAAGCTTTACCTGCTTCATGATGTATCAGAGGACCAGTGACAGGATGCAGGTGCTCTCTGGTGCCCTGGGCTTCCTACCATCAGCCTAGGCTAGGGGCAGGATTTTAACCTGATGGCCCACTGGGTTTTTGAGATTTAAAGACTTTTCCTATGATCTTCCCACCTCCAAGTGCCCTCCTTGCCTCGGTCTTGTTTCCTAAGGTTTGCCACAGAGAGAATCCACTGCTACAGACATCCTGCTTTTCCCTGCTCTGGCCTTGTGTTCTGAATTCCAAAGCAGATGTGGGAGCAAGTTGGTGTCCTCTTTGGCCTCTGGGTCACAGGAGAAAATATCCTCGAATTAACACTCAGGGAAAAAAACTCCAAGAAATGGCAGCTTCTTCTTGATTCTGATGAACTGTTGAGAAAACAAAAATGTAGCAATTAAGAAATTAGAATACTTCAGGTATGGTAAATGAGACCCGCACTTTTCCCAAAGATGAGTCTAAAAAGCCTAACAATGACTTAGCTTTTTCTCACTCTCTGATACTACATGTGCATGTGTGGTTGAGCAGACAACTGTTCTGTCCATATCTCACCCTCTTATACCTTGTCACTGTGCCCTCTGCAACCCCTGTTCCATTGTTAACAAAATACCCTTCACATCAGTCCTATGCCCACCCCTCAGGGTTTAATATCATATTACTAGATAATATATACTATTATGTGAGTATGTGCATTTGTACACAATAAATACATATATATGTATTATGTATATATATATGTATTGTATATTATATAGTGATGTGCTAACTATTTAAATTATGTTTTAAAATTACTTTAATTTTAAATATTAATTTAATGGCATGTATAATATTAGAGTTTGAGGGTTGGGCATGGACTTGTGTATGTATATACACTATATAATTATTTAATATGTGTATACATGTGTGTGTCCATCCTTCATTGGTGAAGAAGACCATGGCATCAGAGAAATAATGACATGACTTGCACTTGACTTTGTTTTGAGCGAGGGAATGCTGTGCAGGTCACCAGCCTCACTTCTCCTCCAGAGCCATCTGAATCCAGTGACCAGATATTCATCAGGATGACTGGAGATGACCCAGGATGAGGCAATTGAGGTTAAGTGACTTGCCCAAAGTCACACAGCTAGTGAGTGTCAAGTGTCTGAGGTGAGATTTGAACTCAGATCCTCCTGACTCCTGCACTGATGCTCTATCCACTACACCACCTAGTTGCCTCATGTGTATTTATGTATCTATATATAGATACACACACACATGGATATTCACATATATATTTGCTGTCCAGTGGTGTGCTGATGAATGTTTAACAATCAACATACGTGTGTGCGTGTAGTGCATATGTGTATATATTACATATATGTATATATGTGTGATATGTATAGATAATATATTGTTCTATTATAATAGAAGATAGAGAAAAAGAGGGGAGGAGAGAGAGATAATGGGAGAGAGATCAGAGAAAGAAAAGAGAGATGCTGGTTCCTTGGTGTTGTTTTAATTTACATTTCTCTAATCAGTAATGATTTAGAGCATTTTTATATGATTATAAAATAACTTTGATTTCTTCTTCTGAAAATTGCCTGTTCATATCCTTTGACAAGGAACTTACATTCTAATGGGGGAAGACAGCACATAAAGAGGAGTTAGCAAGTGAAGGGTACAAGTTGGCATGGTATAGAGATAACCAGGAAGGGTTGTGGAGGCCAAGCCTCCTGCAAGATAAAGTAAAAGCACATCTGTCAGAGCCAGGGGACAGCAAACAGAATCCAAGCCCCTCACAGGAAGGAGAGAGTGTGATTAATTGAGATAGAAGGTACATTGTAGAGATGGCCGGGCATCTTCATTTCCCTCCCCCCAGTTAAAAAAAGGACAGCTCCTGCAAATTTTGATATTAATACTCATGTATATAAAGTCCATGCAAAATATATTTGCTTAGGATGGGGAAGAGTTAGCCTGGGCAGGGAGAAGTTCCACTTCATCAGAGCAAAGGAGAAAAAACTGGGGGCTGAGGAAGAGGAATTTTGAGGTATAGAGTTGGGGGGAGGAGGAAACTTGGGAAGAATGCCCTCTATTTCCTCAGCAAGGTAAAAAGTGAGGTGCTCTGATGAAAGGAGGTGTGTGGCAAGTCTAAGGAAAGTAGAGAAGGTTGACAACAGTGGCTGAGGAGAACATGATAGAACAAATCGGGGAAGGCTAAAAGAGATTGCTATGCAACAATGCAGGCCCAGTTGCAATTAGGTAAAAAATTTGTAGTGAACCCTGTAAGCTTGGTTGCATGACTTTTTCCTGGAATATTTATAAGCATGTGAGTATTAACAGAGAAGGTAGGTGGGAGTTGACAGATGAGTAAGGATTGCCAAGGTGAGATTGGCAGTGGAACTAGGAGGCAAGAGACTCAAAGGTAGCTGTTTGCGTTAATCATGGACTCACGACTGTGAAATGAGGAAAGACAGGCCAGAGCAGAAGTGAATAGGAGAACAAGGGGAGTCGGAAGTAATGAAAATGAAAAACAGATTGAGATGTTCAGGGAGAAATGGAAAAATAGGAGGTAATGTAGGTCAGCTACAGACTGTTTAGGGGTAGGGTTGAAGTGAAGAGAAGCCCTCTGTGGCCCTCTTCATCCATTGATGAGTTCTTCTCAGAACTTCCATTTTGAGAAATGGCCCAGGACAGTCATCTTTCATTCTCTGGACTTTACTACCCTACTTCTACCTGGGTCCTTTCTCCTCCTCCCTTTTCAGCTTTCTTTTATGAGCTATAGGCCCCTGTTAGAATGTAAGTCCTTTAAGGCAGGCTTTACCTTTCTTTTGATTTGTATTTGTATACCCAGTAATTAGCACAGTGCTTGGCACATAGTAAATATTTAATAAATGCTTGCTGATTGATTGGAGGAATATGGGCAAGGATAGGAAAAAGAGTGCTTTTGTTACAAGAGTCACTGACTGAATCATGGGGCTAAGGAGAGCATAAGTGGAGAATATGTCATCCACAGGAGAGGGGGAATGACCACTTGATAGGAGTGCCCACCACTCCCCATCTTTACTTTCATGTCAAGTCTGTTATTTCCCAAACTCCTCATCTATTTCCTCATTCTCTCTCAGTGAGCTGGAGTCTCCATAAGGGAAGTAAGTCTTGCTCTGTCAGTGGAAAATGCAAAAATAGATGACTGACTCATTTCCAAGTTAGCCTGTACATAGCTTGTTTGCATGTTGTCTCCTCTATTAGACTGTGGGCAGGGATTGTCTTTTGCATTTCTTTGTATCATCAGTTCTTAGCACAATGCCTGGCACATTGCAGGTATTTAATAAGTGTTTATCGACTGATTTTACTGGTATAAAACTATTCTCAGGTCATCCATCCATCGTCACATCTCACATACACAAAATCACTTCACATCACATCTCACTAAAGTCACATCTTGCTACTTGAAGAATTGCAGCTCTAGGGGGAGGAGCCAAGATGGCAGAGTAGAAAGACTCACGTATGCTAGCTCCGAATCCACAGCCCATAAATTTCCTGTAAAAAGAACTCCCCACAAATTCTGAATGAGTGCAAGCCACGCACCAATGCAGAGGAGGAGATTTCCATTCCAGAGAACCCTGGAAAGCCATCCCCAGGGGTCCGTTGCGCTCCGGATGTGGAGCCCACCCCTGCACTGCCCTGGCCTCAACCCCGAAAGAAGCAGATTGGAGCAGGCTTCAGGGATGGAACCTCCGGCGGCCATGAATGTCTCTCCATCCACAGGTGCTACAGGTCAGTGAGAGAGACTTCTGAGCTGGCTGAGAGGGGAGCGGGGTGTCTCCGTGACTCGGGCCCCCTCGGGAGGCAGCGGCAGAGGCAGCTGCGGCTGGGACTCCTGAAGCAGACAGGAGCTCAGGGCCATTACCAAAGGTCTCTGCATAAACCCCCTGAGGGAACTGAGCCTGGGAGGCGGCCCTGCCCCCACTCGAGCACCAGAACTCAAGCTCACATTGAATAGCAGCTGTGCCCACCACTGAAAGCCCCGAGGCTGGGGAGCAGCATTTGAATCTCAGACCCCAAGCACTAGCTGGGCGGATCTAGGTGGGGGTGGAGAGGAATCTCAGAAGTCAAGTAACTGGCTGGGAAAATGCCCAGAAAAGGGAAGAAAAATAAGACCATAGAAAGCTACTTTCTTGGGGAAGAGATGTTCCTTCCTCCTTTCATTTCTGAAGAGGAAGTACAATGCTTGCCATCAGGGAAAGACTTGGAGGTCAGGGCCTCTGTATCCCAGACATGCAAGGTTGATGTCCGGTGGGCTCAGGCCATGGAAGAGCTCAAAAAGGATTTTGAAAATCAAGTTAGACAGGTGGAGGAAAAAACTGGGAAGAGAAATGAGAGAGATGCAAGAAAAGCATGAAAAACAGGTCAATACCTTGGTAAAGGAGACCCAAAAAAATGCTGAAGAAAATAACAGAATAACTTGAAAAATTGGCTCACTCAATTGGCAAAAGAGGTTCAAAAAGCCAATGAGGAGAAGAATGCTTTCAAAAGCAGAATTAGACAAATGGAAAAAGAGGTTCAAAAAGCTCACTGAAGAAAATAGTTCTCTCAAAATTAGAATGGAACAGATGGGAGGCTAATGACTTTCTGAGAAACCAAGAAATTATGAAACAAAAACCGAAAGAATGAAAAAATGGAAGAGAATGTGAAATATCTCATTGGAAAAACAACTGACCTGGAAAATACATCCAGGAGAGACAATTTAAAAATTATGGGACTACTGAAAAGTAGTTGAAAAGCCAATGATCAAAAAAAGAGCCTAGACATCATCTTTCATGAAATTATCAAGGAAAACTGCCCTGAGATTCTAGAACCAGAGGGCAAAATAAATATTGAAGGAATCCATCAATCACTGCCTGAAAGAGATCCAAAAAGAGAAAACTCCTAGGAACATTGTGGCCAAATTCCAGAATTCCTAGGTCAAGGAGGAAAATATTGCAAGCAGCTAGAAAGAAAACAATTCCAGTATTGTGGAAATACAATCAGGATAACTCAAGATCTAGCAGCTTCTACATTAAGGGATTGATAGGGCCTGGAATAGGATATTCCAGAAGTCAAAGGAACTAGGACTCAAACCCAAGAATCCCTACCCAGCAAAACTGAGTATAATACTTCAGGGGAAAATATGGTCTTTCAATGAAACAGAGGACTTTCAAGCATTCTTGATGAAAAAGACCAGAGCTGAAAAGAAAATTTGACTTTCAAACACAAGAAATGAGAAGAAGCATGAAAAAGTAAACAACAAAGAGAAGTCATAAGGGACCTTACCAAAAGTGAACTGTTTACATTCCTACATGGAAAGACAATATTTGTAACTCTTAAAACTTTTCAGTATCTGGGTAGTTGGTGGGACCACACACAGATGTACACACACATACATGCACACACACATGTACATGCATGCACGTACACACATACACATATGCATGCACACACAGAGACAGAGAGCACAGAGTGAATTGAATAGGATGGGACCATATCTTCAAAGAAATTAAGGTAAACGGTGAGAGAGAAAGGTAGGGGGAGGAAAGAGGGTGAAATGGAATGGGGTAAATTATCTCTCATTCAAGAGGCAAACAGGAGACTTCTTAGTGGAAGGAAAAAGAGGAGAGCTGAGAAAAAAAACATGAAGTTTACCCTCACACATTCGACTAAAGGAAGGAATAAAATGCACACTCATTTTGGTATGAAAATCTATACAATACAGGAAAGAGGGGCGGGGGGAGATAAGCAGTGTAGGGAGATGATGGAAGGGAGGGCAATGAGAGGAGGGAGCAATTTAAAGTCAACACTTGGGGAGGGACAGGATCAAAAGACAGAATAGAAACAGTGGGGGGCAGGATAGGATGGAGGGAAATACAGTTAGTCTTACACAACATGACTATTATCGAAGTCATTTGCAAAACTACACAGATATGGCCCCATACTGAATTGCCTGCCTTCCCAAAGGGAATGGGTGGGGAGGGAGGGATGGGGAGAATTTGGAACTCAAAGTTTTAGGAACAACTGTTTAGTATTGTTGTTACTACTAGAAAATAAGAAATACAGTTAATGGGGAATAGAAAGTCATCTGGCCCTGGGACAAAAGAGAAGATGGGGACAAGAGAAGGGAGGGATGATAGAAGAGAGGGCAGATGGGTGATAGAGAAAATTAGATTGCTCAGTGTATTGGGGTGGGGGGGAGGGGACAAATGGGGAGAAAATTTGGAACCCAAAATTTTATGAAAATGAATGTTAAAATGTTAAATAAATTTATATTAAAAAAAAGAATTGCAGCTCTAGAGACCTGAGCTGGAAGTTATTTCTTCTTTTAGTGATTGCAGCCTCCCTCCACCCCCTGCTGTCACACCATTGAAGAAGACCAAAGAATCACAAAGAATTTTCCACTTCATACTGAAATATCAAGTCTTTTCAGGAAGGGGTCGCCATATTACCTGAGACAGTACCATATCTCTCATGTAATCTGCCTAAAGCAGAGAGAGAACATCTATCTCTGTACATTCTCTGTATATCCCACCTTACAAATGTATTTGGCATCAGAAGACCTGGTTTAAATACCAATTTCTGTCACTTGCTACTGTTAATGCTGAGGAACTGGGCCGAAGGGATTGGGACACTATACCCACTTTCTACTAAGGAGCCCTCTTGATTCTGGACTTGTACATGATCCTCACAAATCCATGATTGGACTTAATTCTAGGGCATCCTGGCCTCTAATGAGAGATTTTTTACATTCTTTGGATACTCACTCTGGTGGTTTAAAATTAGTTAGAACTTGGGTTTTGTATCATATTTAGGTGTCGCCAAAAGGTGGAAGTAGAAAGACATTCAATGTACAATATGAATCAGGTATGGGACAGCTATTTATTTCCCACATACAAAAGTAATGCTAAAAGTTTCATGGCATGAAATGACAGAACAACTTAAAATAGGAACTTGTAACTACTATTCTAAACTGTTGGGAGATAGATTTAAATTTCATCCAAGTATAAAGCTGTTTGTAAGGCAACAGATTAGGCATTTTATATTTCAACTCACTTCTCTACTGTCTTCCTCAAAGTCAATCTTCTGTAAAACTAGGACAGGCAGGGGCTTGGGCTCTTCCTTATCTTGTCACTGATTGTTGTCTCTAATGCAAAAGCTTCTCTTGTCACCAGTCAGTTCTACTCATTGGACCCAGGACCTACATACTTCTTGAACTGATACATTTGCCTCCAAGTTGGGACATATCCATCTTGAGAATGATGTTTGGTCATTTAATTAGGAAAGGAAACACTGCTAATCCACCTACCCCTCATAGGTATTTTTGTGGTAGACAGCCCATATAGCACTTCTTGTTATGTGATACAGCAAAAGACTAACTAGAAGTTATCTCTTTTTTTTAAAGGTCTACTGAATCAACTCTTCTGCCAAAGTAGCCAATGAAGGGATCAGCTTGTCATTTCAAAGTGCCTACATCCTTCAGTTCTGAGTCAGATGCATGATCGGGTCATCTCCCATGTGCCCAAGGACTGAGTCAACATAAGTGGTTGGCCAGAGCCCAGAAGGCCAACGCTGAGCATGCTCCCTGTGATGGCCCTTATTACACTGCTCATGGGCAAGGCACTCTATGTGCCTAATTTTCCTCAACTATAAAACTAGGAACCAGATGGCCTCTAAGGTCCCTTCCAATTCTAAGTCTATAATGAGTGTTTTGTTAAAATATTGGATGTTTCTGAAGTTTTTTTTTAATATTGCATTCCTATTTAAGCAAAAAAAGTTCCAAGTTACTGCCATAATCTTCTCATATAGATATTTTGCAAAGGTATCTTTCTTCAAAATCCAGGTTTTAAAGAATCAAATAGTATCACATTCCATTCTTAATATGAAAATCTTACATTGAGCTCTGAAAGTATTTCCATATAGACTCTGCTTGTTGGATGCATATTTACAGATAGAGTAATACCTGGATTACCATTGCAAGGGTCTCTGGTGGGAAATGGAATGTTTTTACTGAGATTGTTACTGTTTTTGTTTCAAGTAAGCGAGAGTGAATCTACATTCTGGATCTGGTTTTAATCATGACATCATCTTTATGGGACAATGCAAGGCTGAGAATTTTTTAATTTGAAATTTTAAAGGAAAAAGTACATTTAAAAATGATAAAACCAGTCAGCTCCAGAAGAGAAATGATGAAAAAAAGAAAGAAAGAAAGATGAGCATTTCACATAAAAGAGAAGCAGGAAATTCCAGAGCTGTTTCACAGGGTGGAGGAAAGACCCAAAGTCTGTATTACTCTTTATTAGGTTGTTATTTCTTAGTCCAGGATGATATTTGGTCCTGCTGCAATTTCTAGTTCCATTTGTGGAAGTAGGAAAGTTTCTATTTCGCAAAATGAAAAGTCAAAATTTGAGCTCTGGAAGATGAGTCTTCCTGACTCTAGGTCCAGTGCTCTATCCACTGCACCACCTCTCCTTCCCTAGCAAGATAGAAACAAGATAATCAACAGAGGGGAGGTACTAGAATTAAGGGGAGAACAAGAAAGACTTCTTTCAAAACAGAGAGCTAGGGAAGCCAGAAGATGAGGGAGAGGATTCTAGACACGGGGGACAGCCAATGAAATTGCCTAGAGTTGAGAGATCATATTGAGGGTCATATGTGACAACCATCAAGGAAGACAGTGTTACTGGATTGCAGACTATAGAGGGGAATGAGGTGTAAGAAACCTGGTAAGGTAGAAGGATTCAGATTATGAAAGACTTTAAATGCTGAATGGAGGATTTTATTTTTGATCCTAAGGCTGATAGGGAGCCACTGAAGTTTGTTTATGCTTGTCCTTTTTTTCAAAGAGGACCATGACATCATGGAGGTGAATTTCATGACATTCTAGTGAATTGGATTTAAGTGAGGGGTGGCTGTGCAGTCAGCAGTCTCACTTTCTCCTCCAGAGTCATCTGGATCCAATGACTGAATATTGATCAGAATGACTGGAGATGGTTCAGGATGCAGTGGGGGGGACCTTGGTCTTTTCAAGCTAAGGTCTTTAACAGGTCTCTGGTTGACTGAAGCAATGGCCATTCAGTGATTAAGGCTTGTAAGAAATGAGGCAGAGAATTGCCGCATTGAAGTTTATAGAGTAAAGGAGTGGCACGGTCAGATCAATTTGATAGTTGAGAATATTGTGGACTCGTTATCAGCCCAGTATCCAGAATCTGTCCCATAATGTATCCACTCTGTTTGCACTCTTTAAGAGTCTTGCCCTTTTCTTATACACCCTCCAACTATATAGTGAATGATTTAATACCCGGGTAGGATTGTAAAGGATTGTAGTTCCTAATGATGCAATTGAAAATGAGACTCTTAAGAGTCTCAGTGGATCTCGAGAAATAAATATATGATCCATTTTCAGTGGGTATTATGGAGATTTTAGTGATATTTTTCACATGTTGCTCTGCTTTGATGAGTAAAATCTTAGCCTTCCATTGTTCCATAGAACCTGTTGCTGTATCTTGAAGCTGTTTTGCTTTCATGCTTACCCAAATATACTTGAGATGAGAGAGGGCCAAGTATATTTTACCCTTGGGCTACTTTGCCTCACCATTTCTCAGAGTGACACTTGCATAAAAATTAAACTCTTCTTGTTTTAAATGACTTTTGTGTTATCTTGCAAAGTTTGGCTCTCTTTTGAAGAGGCTAAGTGAATTGGGTTTGGAGAAGGGAAACTGGATGGGAGAGCCAATAAAAACGGCCAGAGAGTCAAAAGTTTCGCAGTAATGAGATTTTTACTAATGATATGTAGGGTCATTCCTTCTCCTTCCAAAGCATGTTTCATTTGAAACTCTCCATTTTAAATGCCTTATTTCACATTTATTTATGCTAGTTTCATAGCATGAGTCGAATTATGAATTCACAAATGAGTAAATCATGTACTACCTCCAATTCACTCATATTTAAGAAAAGAGAACTTTTCCTTTAAAAAAATTCCCATGGTATCCTTCTCTTTCCTAGGTAAGAAGTATAATTTTTAAATGCCTTAGTCATACACTAGAGTATTGTATGGCTTTAAGCTACAAATGCTCTTGCTATCATATTGTGATTTCTAAAAATTGATGAAAAAGGAAATTTGATGGATGAAAATACCTGATATTTTCTCCCTAGAAGTTATATGGTTCTTCACTATAAATTATACATGTTTATTTGAGTGAATACCATTACCTTTTTTTCCTGCTGCTTAAATTC
Organism: Bettongia penicillata ogilbyi; assembly: GCA_023548195.1. Lineage (NCBI taxonomy): Eukaryota > Metazoa > Chordata > Mammalia > Diprotodontia > Potoroidae > Bettongia > Bettongia penicillata. The sequence goes on along the minus strand of JAJHZJ010000354.1, from coordinate 5,150,909 downwards.
CATTGTCTACAACCAGCAGTAAAATCTCATTCATTATTTAAGTTACTATTTCTATAACTGGATTAATAAGGAGTTCTACCTCTAGCAAATACTTTCTTGCAGGTAGTGTTAATGTCTCTATAGAGCTGCTGCCTATTAGAAGTCTAACCCTCATGCCTGGAGCTAAACCAAACTAAAAACACTGTGCTGGAAACATATGATCTTAATTTTTTTGGTAATAATATAAATAATATAAATTTTATTTAGGGAGAAGTTAAAAAAAGTTTCTAGCAAAGCGTCCTTTCATCCTAAAATAATTCATCTCATTGCAATAAGGCTAAAGTTATATCAACTATTCTTATTGCCCAGTAGCAAGAGGTGGGGTGTGGGTCAACCTGAATTTTTCCAAAAAAGATCTAGATTTGAACCTAAACTTTATGAATTCATAATCTGGTCCTCTTTTGCTACTCTCAGCCTGCTGAGAAAGAGGCAGCCTAGGGAGTGGATCATTCCCATCCCACCAGTTCTTTCAACCACAGCTTACTCCTTCCCAACCCCCCAGTGCTGCTCATTTGGCCAGAGCAGCTTTAGCTTCTGGTAATGTCAAACTCAGGTCCAGAAGAGGTCGGCGTCAACAAATATGGAGAGTGTCTGTTCCAATCTCAATTTTTATGTAGAAAGTATTCACCTCTGCTGTCTGTCACTTTTACCGTCTGAAAACCAGTGTAGGGAAGGTTTTGCTAATGTGATTCCTAAGTGTATGTGTGCTCAGAATAGAAATTAACCCCAATTTGGGAAAAGATATTTTTAATCTTTAAATATTAAATGCATAATAAATTAAAGAAATATAAGGTCATAGATTAAGAGCTAGAAGGGAATTCCTGAGCAATCTAGTCCAATTTCTTTGTTTTACAGATGAGGAAACTGAGGTCCAAGGAGGTATGAGAACCTTAAATCATTTGGCTATATTTGTTGTAAAAAATGCATAAAGACATAATTTCCTAATTTTTAAATGCTGCTTTGGATATATCTGGTTTTGTTAAGGAATAGAATAAAAGGGCAGAAAAGTAAAGCTTTAATGGAGAGGAGATACCTGGCTACATATAATATAAGTTCTAACCGATTTTTTTAGAAAATATCTTATTGATTCATTTGGTTTTTATATCACCATCATCTGCTACATCTTGCCTCCCTGCACTGCTTTTCTTCTAACAAAAACAAGCAAAATTGATTGACAATGTAAATGTCTGCTGCTATATACATTCTACATCATTCTTCCCTGGTTGTCTCTTGCTGCTCTACTTAGAAGAAAGAATTATCTAACCTAGTGTTTTAATTAAGCTAATTTATGATGAAAGGCTTGTATGCCTGTAGAAGGAAGATCATTTAAATGGAGATAGGAAACTTAGGTACTAGTTCTAGTGTCATACTTGTGGCACCTGTAGGCTCTGGACATGCTCTCAGGAGTGGGATCCCAGTGACCAGTCCTCTATTATACTCTAACTAGTTGAGAGATATTAGGCAAGTCCCTCATCCTATCTTGGCCTGTATTTTTTGAAATGGATTAAATAAATTATCTCAAGATCCATTAGTAAAGGAGTAACTGAATGAATTTCCAAAGGAGGGAATAATCAAGGTTCATTTTCAGTTATTGCTTTACCACCTATCTATTCAGAGAAATCAGGGGAGTTTTGATTAGAGGCCTTGTCTTCCCTTTCAACTCATATGGATAGACTTAAGGGAGAGAGAGATACCCACCATGCTACTGGACCATTAGAAATGTTCCTTTAAGAAACATCATATGATACTGATCAATCAAAGTACCAAAAGATTATGTTACCGGGTTAAAAAAATCATGAATTTCATCTTGTGATAAATGCTTGTTAAGTGGAAAAATAATAATTTCAAGCTGGTGACTTTGCACAGTCGTCTCTCACTTAAATCCAATTATTTGCAAGTCATGGCACCATCCTCCCAATGTCATGGTGCTCTTTGAGAGCAAAGGAAAAATGAAAACAATAATTAGTCTCCTAACCAGTCTCATGACCTCCAATCTTTTCCCTCTATTGTACACCTTTTACAATAATCTTTGACCCTAATTCACTTTCATCTAATGATCCTAATGCAAAGATGTGATCACGTCATCACTTGATTGTAAATCTCGAGTGGCTTCCCATTAATTGTCCGTGGGATAATTTGCAAACTCTTTAGCCTAGTTTTAGGATGTTCCTCAATCTGACTCCCATTTACCTTTTCAAACTTATTTCATGTTCTTCTCTTTCATACACTACTTTCTAAGAGAAGTGGATCACTAACTGCTCATTGAATTGGATGTTCCTGCCTTCATGCATTTGTAGAACGCATCCACATTCCTGATCTCTAATGTCTCAACATCTCTGTCCGTTAGAACTTTTATCTTCCTTGCAGCTCAGCTCAGAAGTCACCTCCTCCAAGAAGCCTTCCATTGCATGATCCTCTTCTTCCTGATCTCTCTCCTCTTGGGTTGTACTTCCAACCCTCTATTGGAATGATTATCATTTTGTTTATAGCCCTTAGAATGTAAGATTCTTGAGAGTAAGAAGTGTTTGAGCTTGTCTTTTCATCTCCACTTCCTAACAGTGCCTAGAACATAATAAAGGTGTTATCAATGGCTGATTATTGATAGAGTTGAATTGTATTGAAAACTCTTAGCCCTTCCATTTGAATCTCTGATTTAGGTGCTTCACAGTAATGTCTGACAGCTTGATAGGCTTAAACTATTGCATACTTGCATTTCAAAAGAGGAACAAATGAGTCTATAATTAATGGAATGAGTCTACAATTGATGGAATGTTTAAGAGTAAGATTGTTAAGCAAGAGGGTCTCCCTGGCATTGCTTACTCATTTTGCTCCTACCCTGAGCATTTTCTTTCCTTCCCTCATGTGCTTGAACAGTGGTAATCACCTAGGAAACTTCCTTCTGAAAAGTTGCCAAGCTCAAATTGTCATAGATTCATAGCTTTGGAAGAGGAAGGGACTTTGGAGGTTATTTAGTCCAATCTTCTCATTTTGTAGATGAGGAAGTATGTTTAGAAGCTATGGAGTAATTTACCAATGACCATGCAGAGAGTTATAAGCAGAACTGGAATTCTAATTTAAGTCCCCTGACTTAAGATCCCATGTTATTTTCACTATATCATGCTGCTCCCAACCACCTGTTAGGAGAAAAAAAATCAGCTTAGATTAATTCACATTAAGGTGAAGTGTACTAATCCTTCCAGAGACATCGAATATTTCTGTTTTTTTAAGATGCTTGCCCAAAGGAGACCTTTGCTGAAATGCTGAAGAAAATAATACCTTGAAAAATAGGCTAACTCAATTGGCAAAAGAGGTTCAAAAAGCCAATGAGGAGAAGAATGCTTTCAAAAGCAGAATTAGCCAAATGGAAAAAGAGGTTCAAAAGCTCACTGAAGATAATAGTTCTCTCAAAATTAGAATGGAACAGATGGAGTCTAATGACTTTCTGAGAAACCAAAAAATCATAAAACAAAACCAAAAGAATGAAAAAATGGAAGAGAATGTGAAATATCTGATGGGAAAAACAACTGACCTGGAAAATACATCCAGAAGAGACAATTTAAAAATTATGGGACTACTGAAAAGTAGTTGAAAGCCATGATCAAAAAAAGAGCCTAGACATCATCTTCCATGAAATTATCGAGGAAAACTGCCCTGATATTCTAGAACCAGAGGGCAAAAGAAGTATTGAAGGAATCCATCGATCACTGCCTGAAAGAGATCCAAAAAGAGAAACTCCTAGGAACATTGTGGCCAAATTCCAGAATTCCCAGGTCCAGGAGAAAATATTGCAAGTAGCTAGAGAGAAACAATTCCAGTATTGTGGAAATACAATCAGGATAACTCAAGATCTAGCAGCTTCTACATTAAGGGATCGAAGGGCGTGGAATAGGCTATTCCAGAAGTCAAAGGAACTAGGACTCAAACCAAGAATCCCCTACCCAGCAAAACTGAGTATAATACTTCAGGGGAAAATATGGTCTTTCAATGAAACAGAGGACTTTCAAGCATTCTTGATGAAAAGACCAGAGCTGAAAAGAAAATTTGACTTTCAAACACAAGAATGAGAAGAAGCATGAAAAAGTAAACAGCAAAGAGAAGTCATAAGGGACTTACCAAAAGCGAACTGTTTACATTCCTACATGGAAAGACAATATTTGTAACTCTTAAAAACTTTTCAGCATCTGGGTAGTTGGTGGGACCACACACACACATACACACACACACGTACACATGTGCATGCACACACACATACACACATGCACATACATACAGGGACAGAGAGCACAGAGTGAATTTAATAGGATGGGACCATATCTTCAAAGAAATTAAGGTAAATGGTGAGAGAGAAATGTAGTGGGAGGAAAGAGGGTGAAATGGAATGGGGTAAATTATATCTCATTCAAGAGGCAAGCAGGAGACTTTTTAGTGGAGGGAAAAAGAGGAGAGCTGAGAAAAAAACAAGAAGATTACCCTCATCACATTCAACTAAAGGAAGGAATAAAATGCACACTCATTTTGGTATGAAAACCTATCTTACAATACAGGAAAGTGGGGGAGAAGGAGATAAGCAAGGCGGGGATGATGGTAGGGAGGGCAATGGGAGGAGGGAGCAATTTGAAGTCAACATTTTTGGGGAGGGACAGGATCAAAAGACAGAATAGAAACAATGGGGGGCAGGATAGGATGGAGGGAAATACAGTTAGTTTTACACAACATGACTATTATGGAAGTCATTTGCAAAACTACACAGATAGGGCCTATATTGAATTGCCTGCCTTCCCAAAGGGAATGGGTGGGGAGGGAGGGATGGGGAGAATTTGGAACTCAAAGTTTTAGGAACAACTGTTGAGTATTGTTCTTGCTACTAGGAAATAAGAAATACAGTTAATGGGGAATAGAAAGTCATCTGGCCCTGGGACAAAAGAGAAGATGGGGACAAGAGAAGGGAGGGATGATAGAAGAGAGGGCAGATTGGTGATAGAAAAAATTAGATTGCTCAGTGTATTGGGGTGGGGGGAGGGAATAAAAGGGGAGAAAATTTGGAACCCAAAATTTTATGAAAAATGAATGTAAAAAGTTAAATAAAAAAAATTTTTATTAAAAAAAAAGAGAAAAAAAAGGAAAAAAAAAGATCCTTGCCTGAAAGACTGGAAACAAAGTGAGTTCCCAACAACTAGAGAGTGGCTGAACAAACTATGGCATAAAAATGTTTGAAATATTATTATGCAATAGGAAATGATGAAATTCAGAGAACTATGGGAGGATATATGAACTGGTGCAAATTGGGGTAAGCCAAACCAGGGGGACCATATTTATGATGACTACAATAATTTCATTATAAAGAATACGAAAACAAAGCCAGATTCTGAGTAGCTGTAATGCCCAATCTTGGCCCCAGAGAACAGATAATGAAATGTACATCTGTCAGATTCAGTCACTGTGCTGGTTATTTTTCTTTAACTGTGATGTAAAAACAAGCACCAGGGAAACTTAAAAACAACAAAATTAATGCAGAGTAAAGTAAGAAGAGCCAGGAGAGTAATTTATACAATGACAATATTGTAAAGAAAAACAACTTTCAAAGACTTAAGAACTGTGTTCAATGAAATAACCAGATGATTACAGAAGACCTAGTGGAAAACATGCTGTTTACCTCCTGACAGAGGTGATGGACTTGTGATCCAACTTAATGAGGCACATATTTGGGGACCTAACCAATATGGGAATTTGTTTTGCTTGACCTTGCATATTTATTATAAAGATTTTTTAAAAATTATTTGGCTTTTGTTTGTAGAAGAAAGGAATTTGAGGACAAGAGAGAAACTAGAAATAAGGGTGCCCCCTCCCCCCTAAAAGGAAAATAAAAGAGAGTCATCCAAGCCTTTTGGGGGGGGGGAAATTGCACAGAAGAAAATAGAAGGAAACCAGAAAGAAACACAGGCAAGCAAGAAAACTTTCAAAATTTTATGTCTACTATATTATATATTTAAAAGGAAAAGCAAACTCTATGTAATAGATATTAGTAGTTTCAGATGCAATTTGATTTCTGTTCTACATTATATATGGAAATACTAATTTTATTTAGTGTTTTTAAGTTCAGCATAAAAAACTCACTTTAATTTAGAAATAAATTTTAAAAGATATTTTTCAATATAAAAGAATGAATTTCTAATTGTGGAGTTTCACACAGTCTTACAGGTTGGTGGAGGTTACAGTGTTGGTCAAATGAGAGCTTCTGAACAAATTCCCAAACCCTAATGTGAAGGCTAACACTTCCCCTGCTTATGCATGACAGGCCTTGTCATCAAATGTTTGTTGAATCAAATTAATTCCTTAACTTTCCTTCCCCACACCTTTCTTGCTCCCAATTTAACAGGGAATTATCCAGAGAAGAGAGGAGACTCTGATGTAGATGTTTCCAGGAAGAAGAAAAGACTTGACTAAAGATGGGGTTGAGTCTGGCATGGCAGCAGCTTCATACGCTGCTAATGCCCCAAGATCAATTTGGTGGTTTCAGTGATTTAGTTCAATATACTTGTTAATAACCGGGAGGATAAAGTGAATCGTAGTGTGGCAAAATGTGCTGATGACACAAAACTATTTACGTTCCTCAACGCTAAGGTGGATTGGGAGGGACTTTGGATGGATCTAATAAAGCTGGGTGACTGAGCAAACACGGAGACTGATCAGATTTAACACAGAAGGGCAAAAGGTAATAGACATTGAAAGAAATCATTTAAGCCGTACATAATTTAAACAGTATACACTGATGGGTTCTGAATTAATGCCTGTCTCCCAGGAAAGAGACCTGCAGGAATAGTCAGGGTAAGCAAATCAATGAAAGTATCTCGATAAATGCATGTTTCAGAAATATCCAGGGGTTGACTTAGAATGGAAAGAGAATAGTGCAGGGGAAATATAATATACATCCCTATATATGTGTGTGTGTGTACATGTGTATGTATGAATATATGTATGTTTGTATGTATACAAACACATGTATGTATGCAAATGTATATATATTGCTGTTCATGACATCAATTACCTTCATCTTTTGTATACTTCATTTAAAAAAATAATATTCACCCCTCAGGATAACCAAAGTGTGTGGAGTCATGTAGTCAGTCATAGCTAACCCTTTTTGTGCCTAAGGCAAGTGCATAGTAGGGAGGTGGGGTACCTCCTATCGGCGGTAAGAAAGCTTACTCTGAGATACTGTGGAGACCTGGCTGCTGTTGGGGATGTGGTGACTATGGGGCCTTGGGAGTGGGGGCAGGAGTGATGCCCTAGATGTGCCTGCTGGTACCATTTCAGGGGCCTAACTTGAGAAGGCAAGGACTGCAGCGAGAGGGGTTTGGGTAGGAGCTCAGGACTAGTACTCTTTACTGTCTCAAATTTTCCAGGTGCAGAGGGAAGGAAGTGCACCCTCACTGGGGGTAGAATCAGCAAAGGAGCAGGGGGAAGGGAGAGAGGAAGGGGAGGAGGATTAGGTTAGAACGTTTAAGTCCAAGCTGTTTAATCTCTTTAAATTTCTAAAAAAAAAACAAAAACAAAAACAAAACAGGGCAGAGAGGTAGGAAGTGAATCCTTCTTGAGGGCAAGGATGGGTGGAGAGGAAGCCTGAGCTCAAGCTGTCTTCTCTTTGCACATTTCCGGCTGAGTTGGGAGGAAAAATCTGTGGGTGGAAAGCATAGCCTGGCTGTCATTGTTGCTGGGGATGGGGTGGACAAGGGAGAATCTGGGGGGATAATGCTTTTAGCATCCTCTGAATCCTTCAGCCTCAGGCAAATTACAAGCATCCATGTTTTAGTTACATCTCTGGTTACAAATAAGGAAGCTGAGGCCCAGGGAAGTAAAGGGACTTGATTGAGGTCACATGTGGCCTTGAGGCCAAAGGTTCCCCACCCCTGAAGCCCTAAGCATTTTCTGAGAGAACTCAGAAGTTCCAAGATTGGTGTTGTGAGCTAAAGAATCTTGACCACAAAAATCATAGGGTTAGAAAGCCTCTTACAAAGTGATCTGCCACATACATCATTTACCTGATATCAGGAAAGAAAACACAAAGAGGAAGCCAGAGGCCTCGACCCAGGCCCCTGTTCTGGCTTCCATGTGGGTTTGGTCACCATGATGGTGGCTTTAGAAGGGCCAGCCCTTCCTTAACCTTCAATGAAAATTTTAGTTACATGATGCCACCTGGAGGGCACAGGTGACATCCAGGCCTGGCAATGTCAGATCAGGTAAAGCAGAGTTGGGGATGGAGGAGCTGTCTTTTGGTCAAGTCATGCTCCTTTTAGAACCCAGAGAAACTGCCCAGGGGTAGAGGTCATCTACTTTAGACCTCCCTGTGCTCTCATGTGTGGTTTTAAAAAATAAATATTCACTTGTCTCATTAGGCTACTGTCAGAATGAATATTTGGAGAGCCATAAGAATGTAGAATCTCTACAAGGTTTTCTAAGAACATAGAATATGAAAAGAAGAATGTAGAATCTCTACACTGGATCAGGTACACAATCCATCCCAGCTTTAGAGTTTTAGTCCTCAGAAAAACATAGGGGGATGGTTTGTGTCAACCTCAAAGGGTTATGGTTTATAATTTCCTTTAATAATACATTATGGAGCTACCATTCCCCAATCTTCTAACCTGAGAGATGGGGTAGCAGAATAACCTGATCTTTACAATGGATTCCATCAATTAGTCTGGAAGTGTCAAACTTGCTGCACTCAAAACTCCCAAGAGATATCAAGAACCAGATTAAAAATATAACTGGGAAATGTTTAAAAAATAAAAGTATAATACAACATAGATAATGTTAATATGTAGTTTTCTAAGTTATCTGTGGCCCTCAGGGATTCATCTCTATTTGAGACTGTCACCATTGAATTAGTCTATTAATCAAGAACGATTCAGTGCTAAGAATGAAAACTGATGGAGAGCTAGCTGAAAGAGAAAAAGAGAGTTAAAAGCTTCAGGCTACTTGGTGGCTGTTTTCTCCATTTCCTGTGATGGTTGTTTCGGATTTGATGAATGTTGGGCATTTCTTGAGCGCATACCTACAAGAGCAAAAGAAAAAAATGTGGTGGGGTGGTGGAAGATGGGCTGATTGCAACGCTTACCAAAAGGAATAGTGGAGTTTTCATTCATCACTTAGTACGACTTTAGACAAACTTTCTTTCCAATTAAGTTCCCCCAGTGACTGACTGCAAAAACAGATGGGTCTGTCACTGTGACCTGAAGGTCAGGAAATGTGGGCTTTATAGGGCTGACAGAGGGAATAGTTCCAAAGTCAACGGTCTTCCACTGAGAAATCCCTGTCAACTGTCAGAGAGCAAAGCTGTCTCCATTGACTCCAGCTCCTTAACTCATGCAAAAAGAGGGAAGAGGTCGATCAGAGACAAAAACCAGACCAGGCAGGATTTTAAAGGTTAAAACCAATACCTTCATTTGTGCTCAGAGGCAACCAGAAAGCCACGAGCATATGGAGTACAGATGTGATAGCTAGCCTAGGTCTCCCTGGAAAGAGAGCTGTCACAGCCTGCTCCTAGAGCACAGAAATGCTTTGCAGGAGGAATCCCAGGATGGGTTGCATGTGGACAGAAGAGTGGGGGAGGAGAGAACTCCCAGGATTGGGGCCAGAGATGAGACTTCTTTTACTTCTCTGGAGCAAAGCACGCAGGGCCTGGGTGGTTCATTCTCTAACTTAATAAATGAGATGAGAGGGCCTGCTCCTACCTCTTCACACAGTGACAGGGTGAAGATAACACAAGACAAGAGATGTCCCAAAAGCTTTGGAAATAAAGAAATAAATCCCAGGCAGCACAGTCTAGGGGAACTCTTGGGAATGACTGGAAGAGAGAATATATCCACATAAATATATGTCATCTCTTAGAATGTAAATAATTCAAAGGCAAGGATCATCTCATTTTCTGTATTTATAGCCCCATTGCTTAGCACAATGCCTTTTTCATTCATTCATGTATTCATTCATTCCTTCATTCACATATTTATTCAAGCTGGAAAATAAGCTTAGAGAGACTTTAGGTCTGACTTCTGGGGAACAAATATCCCTAATGATCTGCCCCATGATATCTTCTGATTTTAGGTTCTGAATGGTCTCTTGGGAATGAACAGACTTGGTACTCTGTCTACCACATTACCAAAACCTAGATGTAGGTCTCTGAAGATTGTACCTCACCAGGGCCCTCCACATCTATACAGATAACTCAAGGAAGCAAATTGGAGAGTCCCTGAATAAGCAGACAGACAGATAAACAGGATGGATGAATTGATAGATATATCAGAGGGGTAGATGATAGATAGATAGATAATAGATTGGATGGAAGGATTGATAGATATAGTAGATGGATAAATAGATGATGGATAGATAGATAATGGATTGGATGGATTGATAAATATATCAGATAGATAGATGGGCAAATAGAGTGGATAAAAGATGGATTGGATGGACAGACTGATAGATATATCAAATAAACAGGTTGGATAAATGATAGATTGAATGGATGGATTGACAGATATATCAGATAGATGGATAGATAGATAGATAGATAGATAGATAGATAGATAGATAGATAGATAGATGATGAATAGATATCACTCTGATCAACACAATACCCAACAGTGATTCCAGGGCATGCTATCAGTTCAAGGAGAGATATTGTCTGACATGACCCATGTGTGCATTTGTTTTCCTTAATTATGCTTATTTATTCCAAATAAATGCACTTTTTATTAGGAGGAAGGAGGGAATTTGAGAGCAGAAGAGGGTTAGCTACAGTGATATCCTACAAAAGAAGGAAAACTTGAGGCCAAGATGCTTGTAGCCAAGGGAGCTTTTTAATTCCGCGTGTCTGAAAACTCCAATTCTGAATGTTTCTTTGGATTTCTGATAGTCTCAGTCATTGACCATGTTTGCCCTACATCACTGGTGAGTATAGGGAGGGGGCTAGTGGATGTTTGGCAAGTTGACATTCATTTTCATTAACTGAAGAACTTGTCCAGCCTGGCTACTACAGCCAGAAATAAATTTAAAAGAGTGACTGAGGTCACTCATCTTTGGATATTCATAGGAATTTACAACTGATTAGATTTCCACCTGAATCAGACATTTCATCAACAGAGTATGCAAAAAAGAAAAAAAAGCCCACTCTGACCAAAGTGCCAATAGAGTGCACCTCAGTCCTTTCTGCTGGTCCGGTAGCACTGTTTGCCCCTGCCAACCTTCTGTCCATCTATAACTCCTCCTTCCACCTTGTTTTTACTTTCTAATTATCTCCTTTAAAAGACACATTTCTTTCACCTCCAACATCTCAGCTTGTCCTCAGAATGTAATAAAGATTTCTTTCTTCATCTTCCTCTCTAGTTGCTCTCTCTTTTTCTTCATTTCAGGAAGTAATATTTCTGAATCATGGGCCTTGAATTTTCAAGCTACCTTCATTGTTTTCTACCATTAAATACTATTATGCCATAAATAACTGATCACCAAATCCAGTTTTTCTTTCCTAACCTTACGAGGATGACCAGGCCCTGGGAAGTAAGTGCTATTATAACTGCGATTTTGAAAACAGAAGCAGACTAGTTTGTTGTATTTGTTGCTGAGTAACTTGTCCAGGGTCACACAGCTAGTAAATGTCTAAGGCAGCATGTCAACTGAGGTCTTCCTGATTCCAAAGTCCAGTGCTCCATCCACAGTACTATCTCAGTGGGATGTGGGTATCAGTGGCCAGAGGGAGGTGTGTTGAAGGAGACAGGTGATTAACCTTTTCAAAGTTCTCCCTGAAGGTTCAATCTTGCTCACAGGTAGCAATGTTCTGTCCTGGAAAATCCAGAAGGTCTGCATCACAGTAGGCAGGAGCAGTCAAAGGGAGTGAGATTTTGGGGGAGTCTGGAGAAAAGAGCTGAGGTGACTCTGATTTGAGAAAGACAAGGTAAGGACCAAGACCAGGAGAGTGGTCTAGATCCAGGACTGAAGTTTGTTGTTGTCGTTTTCATTCTTGACTCCAATTGGAATTTTCTTGGCAAAGGTACTGGAGTGATTTGCCATTTCCTTCTCCAGCTCATTTTACAGATGAGAAACTGAGGCAAATAGGATTAAATTACTTGCTCAGGGTCACACAGATACTATGTGTCTGAGGCTGGATTTGAACTCAGGAAGATGAGTCTTCCTGACTCCAGGCCTGGTACTCTGTCCACTGCACCATATAGCTGCCCATAGGGCTGAAACGGGTCTCAGTAAATAAAGCCAAGGAAATAACTCAGGCAGCACATAGCCAATCTGGTTATTTTCCTTTCTTCAACCTGCCCACAATGCCCAGCAATTGCTTCTGATGAAGAGACTCACATTATACACTCTAGTATAGCAAACACAGCTATCCAACCCACAACACTTGACATCCACATCCTGCCAGGAGTTTTTTCTAAGGACGTGCAGATGAGAATCTCATGAGCTGTAAGGCATCTGGGAGAGTCGCCAACGAGAAACAAAATCATTGTTGCCAGCATCATGATGAGGCCGTGCCAAATTACCCTTGAATGGCACATGTGTGCCAAATTGCTTTCTAATTACACTGCGATCTAGACGAGGCAAAACCATGTCTCTTGGAAAGCCAATGTGTGAAGTCAGAATATGGTTAGACCAGACAAGGTCAATGCACATGGAAATGAGAAACAAGATAATAGACCTAGAGGACAGTAAATTTTAGAATAGAAGGGGATCTTCAAGGTCATCTAGATGACCCCTTCAAGGACATATCTTCAAAATCTAGTCTCCCAGATTCACGTCATCAATGTCTTTTATTCCTTAAAGTGAAGGAACTACGAGAATGAGAAAAAAATTAGCTTGAGCCATTATGGGATAAGTTCCGTAGTGACACAAGTTAACATATTTAATTGGGCAAAATGACTTACTTCAAAAGGAAATCTCCTGACATTTTACTATGAACATGTCCACCTGATATATGATATATTTTCCTCCTAATAAAATATATAAAGAATTTATATTTGAAGGTAGTCAATAGCCAATACGCCCCCAACCACAATGCATGCTGGGACAATTTGACTGAGCAGGAAATGGCTTCTAATCTGTTCTCTTTACGTTTGATGTTGAGGCAGCTTATTCACAAAGTTAAGCCCTTTCTTGTTGAGATAGAAACATTCATGGGTTGGCAGATATTGAAAACGCCATTTGAAAATGTCTTTAGGTACTTGCTTGGGGAATCTCTTTTACAAATTGAACATTGAAAAATTGAACAATAGGAAAAATAGTCCTGAGGTGGAAATACAAATATAAATTGATGCAGTTTGGGACTGGATGTCTCCTAGGCAGACAATCAAGGGGTATTGGGAAATCTATCTAGTTATTTCAAACATGACCTCAGTAAAATGAAGAATCCCTCCATTCTCTGATCCAGAGTATTGTTGTAATTTTAAGAAGAAAAGGTAAAAGAACCAGGACACAATTTTTGACTGATCTTATTTCATTGGTGTCTATTATGGTCAACTTTTGCATCCAATGAAATTCAATATTCAAAAGCCCTAAGCAAATATCAGCATTTATATTAACCCTGAGGATAGGAAGCAGAGGGAGTGTTCGCCCCAAATCAGATTTCTGGCATCTGCTGGCAGCTTTTAAAATTTTGCCTACACATGCTAAACCAGTCAGTATCTGTGGTCCTTTATTTATCCAACTACCCTGCTGTTCAGAGTTAGTACTGAGTTTTTTTGCTTTTTTTTTAAAGAGGAAGAGAAAAAACAAAGCCCTCCCTCATCTTTCTTTGCCCTAGGGCATTACAGATGATAAGTATCACTAATGAAAAAAGTCAGAAAAGTCAATCCGCTTCTTTCTCTTGATTCCTGTCAGTTTATGGGAAGGAAAATGGCCTAGTGGAACAGCCAGGGAAAATGGGCACCAAAAGATGTTAGATCATGGGGTATATAAAGAGTTTAATTTGGTTCTCTTTCTTTCATTCTTTCCAGCAAGAAGTTCTCTTTTCTCAGTTGTGCTGAATTTTATTTCTGAAGCGCAATTGTCTTAACGATGTGACAGAACTACCTTGAACATCTCTGCAACAGCAGACGCTACTCTGGTGTTGACTTTATTCTCTATTGGTCAATTGCTTCTGGATATTCACTGGGCCAACCCCTGGAACCTAAAGTACTGTGTGCTGACAAATGACAGACTAGGGCTGGTGTCTTGCAATGAAGTTTTCTATTATCTGTGTACAACAAAATACAAAGAAGTTGGGTCTGACTCTCCCAGTTAACCGAGCTTTTCTTTACTGCTTTCATGCTCCACTGAGCTATATTCAGGGTCAGAGTATTGTTTGGATTATAATTTTTTCAAATTTGCAGTTCCAAGCCCCCACTCACTTATCTTCAAGCAAGATCTTGCCACATGAATTCAGAGCAAATGGCATTTAATGAAGCAGGAAAGCAAGGTAAATAACAAGGAGTTGCATTAGGTAATAAACATCACTGCACACATACCAAATAGACATCATTTCTACGTGTGTCCAGAGGAATGCTAGTAAACTTCTCAGCTAATTTCTTGGTCTTGCCTACTTAGCAAGAAAGAGACACGATTAAATCCTTTATGATGCCACCAGTCAAGATTAGAGTTCAAAACTACTCTGATTACCAATTTCCTTTATAATCACTTTGCAGCAATAAAGAGATCTCTGACTTCTTGGGAATTGAATGAACATTTAAACTTCTTGCCACACTCCTTCGTGCCATCATCATTGCCCAGGTGGTATGTTGGCTTTTCAGAGAACTATGGTTAGGTCCATGATACTCGCATTTCTCTCCATGTCTATTCTAGCTACTGCCATCTATGCTGCCCTAAACTAACCTTTCTGTAAGACTTCTTATAGTATTTTAAAAAAACCCAACTCTTCTCAAACCATTAAGTATCAATGCTGGGATGTCAATACCTGGCAAGTTCAAATATAGACTTCTGAAAAGTGTAGTCTGGAGAATTCCCCCCACTGAAGGAGGCTCTTTTTGCCCCCAAACAAGGTGGAAAAATGAATGCTGACCACATTGTGGGAATGGCCACATCCTCTATATCAAGGGTTCTTAACCAGAGGTTCATGAACTTGTTTATTTTTAAATATATTTTGATAACCATATTTCAATGTAACTAGTTTCCTTTGTAATCCTATCTATTTATTTTATGCCATTTAAAAACATTATTTTAAGAAAGGATTCATAGGTTTCACTAGACTGTCAAAGAGGTTCAAAACACAAAATGGTCAATAACCCTTGCTTTCTATGAAGCTGACCAGCAGGCTTACAATATGATTCACCTTCAGAGAGGTTTTGTGCTCTTTTTCTCCATTCCTAGTATTTTTCTTAAAGTGTCCTGTGTACTATGTGAGAAACTTCTACTTTCACATAAAGTGTGAGTCCTTGTATAATATTCCAAATGATTATGAAGTGATTGTCATCAATATATCCTAAAACAACTTATTTAATAAGTTTTTTACTCCCCCGCCCCATGAGCCCATCTTCTCTTTTCTGAGTCACTTTCCTCCTTTTTCCAGACGCCTTTGTCCAACTCACATACCCAGAGGTCTGTCTCTCTTCCAATCCCCTTCTTTAAAACCTGCTTTCAGAACACAATATAATATCAATCATTTACCTACCTTACTTCGTTTTTCAAAGGAGAAATTCCATATATTTGGTCTGTGTTGATTTTGGCACATATCAGTATCTGACTTGCATGAACAAGAGATCTGGCCCCAATTGAGGCCAGCTGGATGAATGTCACTGGGGACAGCCTCCCACCAGAGCAACTCTAAGCCAAATTGTTTTCTCTCCCAGGGGTATTTGTACTTAAGTTGTCCCTAATTATGGAACAAATGGCTTTGTTCCCACTTAAAGGAAATTTAGGCCTCAGTGAGCATATGGAGGAATTATATTTGGAAAGGGAAAGGGGCTCTCTTTGTGACATCTGTTCATTCATACCCCATAGGTGGTCACCTCTTAAGGTTGACTTTATTAATATCAATTGCATGGTTACTATGAGTTTGGGAAGCTATGGAGGAGACATAGTCTCTGGTTACAACCCAAATCAATCCATCAATCAACAAGCATTTACTGAGTGCCTATTGTTTACCAGAGACTGTGTTGGATGCTGAGTGATACAAATACAAAGACTGAGATGATTCCTGCTCTCAAGGAACTTGCATTCTAATCCAAGTCAGATTATAAGACATGGAAACACACAGGGAAACATTTCAAATAGGTCAGTCAGTAAGCATTTATTAGACATCTACTACATCGTGCTAGGTGCCAAAATGCAATTCAATCTGACAAGCATTTATTAGAAATCCAGATACAGCTATAAGTACAGGTATCCACAAATATGGACATTCAGCTACACATGTAATATTTACAGGTATTTGAGTGGGTTGAGTTCATTAATTTATGATGGATTGTCTTCTCTGGGTAGAATACTATGACGGACTATTATAAGGGAAGATAGGAGAGAAAGAGAAGATAGCTAGAAGATAGCCCTGGAAGGGCTAACAACCTAGTTTGGGAGGGACGAAGTAAGCCATCAATAGTATGAAGTATCATATGTAGCTTCAAGTGAAGAGTAATATACCATGTGCTAAGGAGATAAAGTGTTATGGAGTGGCCCAACTCCAGGAAGTTAATGATCTAAGGGGCCTAGTGATGGGTGGGTGGTGGAATATGAAGACATTTCTAGCCTAAAGAAGTGTTCCTAAGGGAGGCCTGTTTGTGGTATCTAAGGAAGAAACATGCAAAACAAACTCTGCTCCTGATTGGTAAGGGCACGGCATAGCCAGTCTGATCCAGACCACCTGCATGCCATGCTACCATGTGTATACCCTTACCACCCATAACCCACACTTTCCTTCCATAAGTTGGAGAACAGTAATTCAATCACCACTATTCTTGGAAAGAGCATATCAGTTGTTTCACCCATATCTCTGTGCCTTTCTGTTCCAGAACATGGAATGCACATAACAGGGGCCTAACAAACCCTTCCTTATTTAAATGTAAGCTTGTATTCTCAGCACGTAGGACAGTATCTAGCACATAGTGGTTGATTTATGAATGCTTTACCATTCCTTCATTCATACATTCAGAGAAATTTGGATTCTTTTTTCAATTCCGATTGGAGTGGTTGTACCAACTGCATTGGATGATGTTCTTTATGGATGACATTCTTGTGGCTTAAATTATTGATAGTAACTGCTGCCAGAACTTTCCTGGGATCTATAACAATAACTTTTATCCAATCCATTTCATGCATCTCCAGATAGTGCCTCAGTCCAAGAGAGTTTCTGAGAATTACAAGTACTATATGGACTCTTAAGAGTTAGAGAGGGTCAGGTAGGGGGTACAGAGGGTAGAGCACAAGCCCCCAAACTCAGGAGGAACTGAATTCAAATTCAGCCTCAGACATTTACTAGCTGTGTGACCCTAGGCAAGTTGAGAGAGAGAGAGAGAGAGACAGACAGACAGAGACAGAGAGAGAGAGAAAGAGAGAGACAGAGAGAGAGACAGAGAGAGAGACAGAGACAGAGAGAGACAGAGAGACAGAGAGAGACAGAGACAGAGAGAGAGAGAGAGAGAGAGAGAGAGAGAGAAATAATTTAATGCACTTCTCAACTTCACCCTTAGTAGAAATTTGGAATTATTATAGAAGGAATTAAGAAAACTTGAGTCCTGCCCCTGATACTTATTAACTTGAACAAGTCAATTAACCTCACACACTCTCAGTTTCCTCACTTGTAAAATGATGATGATAATAGTACCTCCCTCTCAGGTTTGTTGTGAGAATCAAATGAGGTAATATTTGTAAATTGCTTTAAAAGCTATATAAATTACAGCTCCATATGAATTATAGATATTATAGATCATAGGGACTTTTAAATACAAGCAGTCAAGGTTTTCTTTCTCCTGCTAAGAATGCTGGGCTGATGTATTTTCTCTCTTTCTCTTTTTTTTAAAACATGAAGTATCCCAGTCTTTTATGCCATTTATGACAGACCCCTTGCAGCTTTGGCCTGAGAAAGAAATACAAGTTGCTCTGGTGGGAGACTGTCCCTGGTGACATTCATCCAGCTGGCCTCAGTTGGGGCCGGGTCTCTTGTTCATGCAAGCCGGATGCTGATACGTGCCAAAATCAGCAGAGACCAAATATATGGAATTTCTCCATTTGAAGTTTCATTTACCCAACAGACCCAAGGAAAAATGAGGCAAGAATAAAGAATGGGTCCAAGTCAAGCACTTAATTCTAAGTAACGTCTAAGTCTGAACAGCCCCATTCCTGAGCTAAGGGCGGTCCAAGGCAGCTGGGGAAGAAAGAAATATTTCTAGGTGTAGCTGGAAAAATAGGGATACCCCTTTTCAGTCCAGACTGGAATGGATATAGTAACCTCATTGGAGATCAAAATGTCCTGTCGTTGAATTCCAAGGTTTAAACTAATTATAGGAACTGCTGCCAGACTTAGCCTGTCATCTATGGGAACAATTTTTAATCTGCGGGTAAAAGGCAAGGCAGTAGAGTATATGGGAAAGCAAGTCAGAATTCAAGCCCTACTTCCGACACTGACTCTGTGAGCATGAACAAGTCAGTTAACTTTTCTGAGCCTCAGTTTCCTTCTCTGTAGAATGAAATTAATAGCAGGATCTTTCTTAAAGGTGAAGATATTATGTAACTTGTCTAATGAACTTCAATGTGCTATGATAATTGTCACTTGTTCATACTTTCCACTCAGTTCCATGGTCTTCCAGGCAGTACCTTTCTTCTGTTTGAAACTTGGAATTATCCTTAATATCAGACTCAGAATGTGAGCAACAAATGAAGCCTAGGAAAGATACTTGACTTTGGATTAAATGCCTGATCAGTTGATCCAAGACACAGTTGTCCCAGAGCTAGTGCTACCTCCTCTACCTATGGGTTATCATCAGTGGAAGAGGAGATGATTGAGGATGGAAATTCTTAGCTGCTGTCTCAGTGAAATCTCTCTGTTCCTTTCAGAAAGTCAGCTAAGCCTGGTTTTGAAGCTGCCTAGCTAGCTCGTGGATTCCAGGAAACACCAGTTCCATCATTTTTTTTTTAAATCAAGCACAGAATTTCTAAATAGAAAAATGTAACTGAGCTGGAAAAGTCTGGGAAGGGTTCTACTCACTTATAGTCCTGTGTTAAGTTCTTTAAACAGCCAATACGGTTCTCTCCTTTTGTTTGAGATCCTGGGATGTTTCAGTCAGTTAGTCAGGCATCTATGTGCCAGGCACTGTGCTAAGTGCTAGGAATAGAAAGGCAAAAGATAGTCCCTGCCCTCCAGGTTCTTACAGTCTAATAGTCAGGGTGGGGAAGAGACAACACATTTTTTAAGAAACTGAAAAGGGAGGAGTGGGGCTGGAGAAGCAGAGAGGGGAGGGAAATTACCCATTGAGAGAGAGTATCCAGGAAGGAGACATGAAGAAGTCCTGGAGCCAAGTGGGAAATGATGAGGTGTCTGCCCTGGCTCTGCCTCCCTAAATAGAAGACCTCAGAGGAGCTTTCATGATGTCCAAGCTCCACCCTCTCCAATCACAGGGAGTTGGTGCGGGGTGTGCCAAAGGGCAGGAGATACCGAAGAGGTGTGAGTTTCAGAGGTGATATGATCTTTCAGGAAGATGAGTCCAGAAATTTGTGTGTGACCACTCCTTCCTGACTTCATCATAAGGGACCTTCCCCTCACGCTCCAGTTATTTACCATGGTCCATGAGGGATTCTGCAATTAGCTTTTACTTTCAAAGCCTTTATGAATCATTTTGGCATAGTAAAAATGGAGTCCCCTTTGGAAACCTATGTTTTGGTGTTGGTTCTACCACTGGTTAACTGTGTGACCTTGAGTAATTCACCTAACTCCTCTGGGAATCCATTTCTTCATCTGTAAAATGAGAGGGTTGGAAAAGATAATATGCTAGGTGCTATTTTTATCCCCATTTTACAGATGAAAAAACTGGGGCTGAGAGGGGTTAAGTCAGTCAATCTATAAGCATCAATAAAGCTTCTACTATGTGTTAAGGAAGCACTGTATTGAGTGCTAGGGAAACAAAAAAAAGGCAAACATATCTATACAGGCGTATATTTATATGTATACACATATACATACATATATGTGTGTATACATACACATATGTGTGGATAGATAGATAGATATCTAGATAGATGAATGGGTGGACAAATAGACAGTTCCTTCCTCAAGGAGCTCACACTCTAATGGAAGAGGCATTTGTACAACTACATACAAACAAGATATAAACAGGACATATTGAAACTTGAAGCTACTCAACATAGAGAAGGTGTTAGCACTAAGGGGGATCAGGAAAGGCTTCTTGTAGAAGGTGGGATTTTAGCTGGTACTAGAAGGAAGCCAGGGAAACCAGGAAACAGAATGAGGAGAGAGCCCATTACAGGCATGGGGGACAGCCAGGGGAAAATGTCTGGAGTCAGGAGATGGAGTGTCTTATGGAAAGAACATCAAGAAAGACAGTCTCCCTGGATTGCAGAGTAGATGGTGGGAGGTAGGGAGGAATGAGATATGAAGACTGCATTATAAGATAAGGTGATCCAGGTTAAGAAGGGCTTTGGATGTCAAACAGAGGATTCTATCCTTGACCCGGGAGGTGATAGGGAACCATTGGAGTTTGTTGAACAGAGAGACATGGTCAGACTTCAGAGTGGGGAGACACTGGAGGCAGGGAGACCAAACCAGTGGGCTATTTGTAATGGTCCAAGTGTGAGGTATTGAGGGCAGTATCAGGGTGGTGGCAGTGTCAGAGGACGAAAAAACACAAGATGTTTTTTCAAAGGTAGAATGGACAGGACTTGCCCAGGTCACTGATTAGTGACTCCAGTAGGATTTGAACTCATGTCTTCCTGACCCCAGGTCTAGCTTTTCATCCACTCTGCCACCTAGTTGACTCCAATATGACCTCTGTGGTCTTTTCTAGCTTTAAATCAACAATCTCATGACTAGATAACTTTTCAGATTCCTTCTGCCCCCAAAATTCTGAGTCAGGACTGGAAAAGTTAGGGAAGTTCAAGATTATGCTTGAAATTCTGCAACACATTTTTCTGTGTGTATGTTCCCCAGGAGGATGTTCAGTGATAATGGTTCATTTGAGCAATTTTCATCCCTTTTGGATCAGTCCCTTCTCCCCAGCCCCCAGGGGTCCCCAACTTTTTCTGAAATGTGTACAACTCCTCAGCCAAATTGCCTGGGATCATTCCGAAGGGAGAAAGCCTTGTTTGCATACCTTAAATTAGAGAGACACATTAAAGTATGCTACGGATGGAGTTCTTCTGCATACCAGGAACAACTGACTGGGCCCTTAGGGAGCTAGCTGCATGAGTCTTAACAGTTCTGACACCCGAAAGAGGTGGAAGGAGACCTCTTGGCACATATAAAAAATGTATAAACCGTCTCCAGAATGTTTTGAAAATTTAAGCTGAGCATCTTTCTTATGCAAGTGTGACACATATCTAAATAAGCTAGTTTCTACAGTCTGTGTGCCTCTGACCTGGTGGTTAGGGCATTTCTAATTAGATTTAGTTCTCCACAACCTTCCACTACCTTGCACAGCGCGATTGCTGGCACTCACTCCCTGAGCTGGGTCAGTTTCCCTGGAATTCCGAGACGTGCCTAATAGCTCTCAGAACCGAAACCAGTAGGTCTCTGAGGAAATCGGACCACCCAGAGGCTTTCCCAAACTGGTGTTCACCAACCCAACCATGTGATTAGGAAAGTGATCTTTGGTGAATAAGCATTTCTGAGGTCTCTGGATAGCTCTTCTTAATAAGACAAGTTTGCCTTGACGTTTTTATTTTAGCATTTGGATTCCACAATGTGATGGCCGGGTGCAAGATTCGTTCCTTCAGGATAATGGTGCAAAGACACAGGCAATAATCTGAATGATCCCAGAAGGGCTGGGAAAGGTGAGGCCAGTCCCCTCTCCAATCTCCTGTTCCAGCTGCTGTCTGAGTCTCAGACGACTTTAACTCGGCAACAGTTACAATTGGACGGCTATGTCAAAAATGTTTATAAGCAGCCTGGTTCTCCAGAAGCTCATTCACTCAGACTCTTGGTGACAGGGATTTTCAATTTAGCTAGTAAAGTTTCACTATTTTTCTCAAGTGGCTTAAACAGTCCTGGCTTCCTTTGTTTCTAATTAAAGACATCTGTGCAGTGAACTACTGGCTCTTTCATTTTACCTCTGTGTAAAAGCAGCGTGGCCTGTCAGAATTCTCCTTCCCTCGTGTCACCAGCTCACTGGGTACTTCTAAGCCAATAGTTGAACCTCTCTCTGTGGACCGCCCTGTTCTCATCTGCAACCCAAGAGTCATATGCATCTAGTTTTTATGGTGGTCTGGGTTATTTTACTGTTTGGTGGTATCAAAGAGTCATAAAAAAATGCTTTAGAAACAGAGTTCTGGGTTACCAAATGCCCATCCATCATCATAAACAAATTTATTCTCTAACACTTTGGGTCTTTTAGCACCTAACACTAGTAACTGTAGAGGTTGCTTTGTAATAAAAGGCTGAAGGATTAAATGATACCTGGATGCTAATGGTGAGCAAAGCGCCTTCTGGGAGTTAAGTGTTCTCCCATATGGGAGAAATTAACTCTTTGTAAGCACTAGGGCGCATGGATATAAGACACAGAGGAGGTAGATGGTAGCCAGAGGTAGACTGGCGAACTTTAAAGAGTAGAAACGCCGCTGTGCTGCAGAAACACCTTGGGTATGTAGTCAGGAGATCTGGGTCTGAGTTACTGTCTCTAAGGTTTACTAGCTGTGTGACTCTGAATAAGTCACTTAACTTGTCTGAACCTCAGTCTTCTCATCGTGGTGTTGGTCACATTTGTTCTGTCTCTTGGGGTTACTTTGAAAATCAAATAGGTTATGGATGTTGTGATTTGTCAACAGCAAAGGATGCCATGAACATCAAAAATGGGGATGACGAAACCTTGTACCTTAAAAGTAGTGAGCTCGGGTGATCCAAGAAAAGTGCTTTTGAGAACATCCCTATATGGGCCATTCCATGCTGTGCTGGGATATAGCCCTAATTCTAGTTGGTCACTTCAAATATATGTACTTGGTCTCAAAAGAGAATTGATTGAGAAAGTACAGTTGAATTAATACTGGAAAAACAATTAATAATGTATGTCTTACTTGTGGAGAGTTAGTATTGTCACCTCTGTATATGGAACACAATGCTGAATTATCAGATCAGCACCATTAATCAGAAGTAATAATTGTTTTCATGATTTTGAGCCCCACATTATTAACAATAGGGATAGAAACTGGACCTATGATTTCATCAAATTTAGGAACTCTGTGCCCTATGCATGCCATCCTCAGCCTCTTCCTCCTCATCATCTTCAAAATCATCATCATCATTTTTGTTGTAAGAAACTCTCTCTACCAGTGCTGATTGGCACCTGATCTGCAACTTATATTCCTACAGTGTTGCCTCAGAAATTGAAAAGTTAAGTGACTTGCCCAGAGTCACACAGCTAGTATGTGGCTAAGGCAGTATTTTAAGCCAGATATTCTTTCCTCCAAAGGCATCTCTCTGTACACTACTTCATATTTCCTCTGTCCACTTTATTTACAATGCAAAAAGGTGAGGAAATTTTTTTTTTTGCTTCTAATATGAGAGAGACCTTCTTGATTTCTATAATAGGTATTCTTCCAAATAGCCATTCCAGGTAAACTCATTGTTTCCCTTTCAATCTGTTGTTTCATTCCTAAAAAAATCTAATTTGTAGTGTAGAGTTAACTCTGGGTTCTCAAAGTCTGCGCCAGCTAAACATACACTCTGGAGGTTCTTACTCAAATGGAAAGTTGTTGAGAAGTGGGATGGTATTGTGGGCCAGGGTTGATTCAGGTTGGTTCAGTTGGCTCAGGATTGAAATGAAACACTTGTAGAACATCAAAAAATTAGCGCAAAAGGAGTCTGCTTAACGATAGAATGGAAAGGATATATAGCAAGGATAAAAGATGAGTTCCATATTTGCCATGGTGGCAAGCCCAATCAATTCTTCTTACACTGGGTATTTTTATTTAGATGACTAGGAAGCTATATTAATGGTTCAAGCATTAGTCCTATGTATAATTAAGTCTTGAGGATGCCTTCATTTCCTTTTAGGGGAAAACTAACCCAGCATGTATGGAGTAAGTTGTTTCTTTTATCATTGATGATAATTGACCAAATATCTATTGCCAAGAACCAGTCTCTCTGAGTTAGGGAAAAACTCTTCACTTATTTGGCTCCTGGGTGATATGTTTGTTGGGCACTAATGCTCTCCAAGACCATTTATTAATAGTGATTGCAAATACTACTACTAGGTCTATATCCCGAAGAGATCATAAAAAAGGAAAAGCACCCACATGTATACTACTTATAGCAGCTCATTTTGTTGTGGCAAAGAATTGGACATTGAAGAAATGCCCATTAATTGGGGAATGACTGAATAAGTTGTGGTATATGAATGTAATGGAATATTATTATGCTATAAGAAATGATGAGTAGGCAGATTTTCAGAAAACCTGGAAAGACTTATGTGAACTGATGCAAAGTGAAATGAGCAGAATCAGGAGAACATTGTACACAGTAACATCAACAATATGCAATGATCAGCTTTGATAGACTTAGCTTTTCTCAGCAATACGATGATCTAAGACAATTCTAAAAGATTCATGATGGAAAATCCTATCCACACTCATAAAAAGAATTGATGGAGCTTGAATGCAGATTGAGCCATACCATTTTCACTTTCTTTGTTTTTTTATATTTTTTTTTCATTTTGTTCTGTTTCTTCTTTCACAGTATGACTAATGTGTAAATATATTTGACATGATTGTATAGGCATAACCTCTATCAGATTGCTTGCTATCTTGGGGAGAGGGAAAAGAAGAGAGAAAGGGAGAAAAATTTGGAATTCAAAATCTTATAAAAATGAATGTTAAAAACTACCTTTACATGTAAATTGGAAAAAAAATAATATTTACATTAAAAAAAATAGTGGTTACAATCTGTATCAGTGGGGGAAGTACTCCTGCTGATGAAATCACCAATCCTTGAAGAATATATTCTGGGACACTGGTATAGATTTTGTATACAAAATCTTTTTTGTACAGATTATGACTAAAGTAACAGATAATAAAATGAAGCTAAACCTACCATTTCAAATTAACCAAATAGTTTTTAGTAATACAAAGTACTCTTGATCCCTTTTAATTTGGATGCCCCAAACTCTACCTTGTATTTGTACAAATTCTCATCCTAAAGAAAACCATTCTCTCCTCAGTAAGTCAACAAGTATTTATTAAGTACCTACTATGTACCCGACATTGAGCTAAAAACTGGAGATAAAAAGAAAGGCAAAACCAGACCCCATTCTCACTGTCTAGTAAAAGAGATAACTTGCAAACAACTATGTACAAGAAAGATATGTTAAGATAAACTATGCAGTAATCTCTCCTGATAGTCAAGGGATGGTGAGAGACTTAATTCTTCGGGCTGAATGTTGCGGGGAGACTGTAAAAGATAGGACATGTCTGAGTCCACAGGCTTCAATAATTGCTTTCCTTGGTAAATGTCAGTGATAAGTACCATCCTAGTCCGAAAGGTTAGTCATCCCTTCCAAGTGACTCACCAGAAATTTGCTTTGGAGCTTTTCATATTTAATAATTTTGGAAAATAGTCACTCCTTCCTACCATTAATATAACTAGCCCATGAAATTGGATCTGAAGAGGTCCTGGGTGTGACTAAGTTGACCTATTCTTCTTGGGCATGGTATTCTCTTTCTGAGGTAGCTCAGAAGAAGGATGAGACCTGCCTGGCCTGGGACCTGAGGTTGAACCCTGTCATAGCTCTAACACCTTGGACAAGAGAGGCTTCTGTTTTCAAATAGCCCCAGTTTCCAGATGACTGATTAGGCTAGGGAAGAAGCAGCTGGTGGTCATGAAGGAAGGGTGGCAGGGAGATCATGACTTCTTGAGAATTAAAAGTATGATAATTAAGACTGGAGCATTGCTCCTAGAATCTGCCATATCCTGTCTATGTAAAAACAGAATCCATCCTCCTTGACTAGGACAGTGATATAGTGGAAAGAAGACAGAATGTAATGTTGGCAGACTTGGGTTCAGATCCTGATTCTGTCACTTTTTACCTGTGTGATTTTGAGTAAATCCCTTAACCTCTCTGGGCTACAGCTTCCATATCTGTCATACGAAGGAGTTGGACCAGAGGAAATCTAAGGTTCCTCCTACCTCGAAATTTACAATCCTAGGTTGTATATCATAGGTGATTTTGTTTGCTGGTATGGAAATATGTTAGTCTTGGAGAAAGACAAAGAATTTGGCTTACCATGGAGCAGCATCAAAAAGAGACTAAGGCAAAGGGTTTAAAAAGAAAAATTAAAAACAGTTAGTAATAAGAAACCCTTGGCCCCCACCATCCAAAAAGTCATCGCAAGGATTTTCACCCTGTGCTTCCTGGCCTCCAGGCACCTCTTGACCACATCCTGCTTCTCCACTTCCTCTTCTCCTTTCCCAGCTCCGTGAATCCAGCATGAGAAGGCTCTCACGACTGTGGCTTGGCAGCAAGGGATAGCCTGAACCCGATACAGCTGGCTGTCTCGGGGCCTGGTAAGTGCATTTATCCCAGAGCCTTCGTTTCTTTGCTTATCTTATTTTTAGACTTATGCTGAAGACATTTTTTTAAAGAGGTCTCAGAAGAGGCTGCTGACCCAAGCCAGGAAGTCAGACCGGATGCTGATGTTGCTGCACACCTGGATGGATATTTCAGCAGCCCAGAGGTGCAGTTGCTTAAAAACCCCTAAAGTAAGGCAAATAAACACAAAGGCAAAAACCAAAGACAAACAGGTAAAGCTGGTTCCTCTTCCACCCTAACAATGAGAATTTGATAGGCAAGCCAGATGTCTGGTACCAAGGGACTATAAGCTATGGGTGATCTGAGAAGTATTCCCCCAGACCACCTGTCTAAGAAATTGTGCTACAAATATAGTGATGGACTCGGCTGATAGAAACCACAGCCGCAAAGCCCAAAATGATCTTCAGCTGAATACAGTATGGTCTGTGAATGAATATTTTTAGACTCATTGACATGTAATAGAAGAATAATTTCTCTGAAGGAAAAATGACTTATTTAGTCATTTTTCAGTTGTGTCTGACTCTTCATGACCCCATTTGGGGTTTGCTTGGCAAAGATAGTAGAGTGGTTTGCCATTTCATTCTCCAGCTCATTTTACAGATGAGGAAACTGAGGCAAGCAGGGTTAAGTCACTTGCCCTGGGTCATACAACTAGGAAGTGCTTGAGGCTCGATTTAAACTTCAGGCCCAGCACTCTATCCATCTTGCCACCTAAGTGCCCTAAAGAAGAATGAGTAAGATTGTAAACTCCTGGAGGGAAGGCACTATTCACTTTTGTCTTTCTGTCCACAGTAGTTAGCCCAGTGGCAAGCACATACTGAGCTAAATAAATGAGAGTTAGTTGACTTATTCTCTTCAGGGCTGGACCTGGAGTCAGGAGGACCAACCTCTGACAGTGAAGCTCATAGCCTCATAGATTCAGAAAGGCTTCTTAGTCAAAGGTCATCAAGGTGAACCCCCTCATTTTACAGACAAGGGAACTAAAAGACAGACAGGTTCAGTCAGTCAGTTAATAATAATTTATCGTCTACTACGTGCCAGGTACTATACTATACCACCTTAAGTGACTTTGCCAATCACGCAGCTAGTAAGAATATGAGGCAGAATTTGAATCAAGATCTTAACCTTGGGTCCAGTGATCAAACCACTAGCCATGTGGTCATGGGCAAGTTTTTTCAGACTCCATGTCCACATCTAAGTGTTCAGAAAGGACTAACACCTCTTTTGTGAGGACTTGCTGAGGCTTTTTTAGAGCTGCTTATCCACCTTTGGTGTCTACCTTTTCATCGAACTCCCATCTGTGACTCCAAGAAGCTGCACCATGTGCAACAGCCATACCCTGGTAAAAATTTGTGGTTAAACCAAGTCATTGAGGGAAACCAACTTCCCTCAAATCCATTGGTGAGTTAGGGGAATATCTACCCCAAGCATGTGAAGACTTCCCCTAGCAGGAAGCTAGAACTATTTGTTCCAACAACCCATGAAGGCAGCTAAAAAAGTAGTCATCATGGAGTGTTTAGAGGTTGGTCAGCCATTGAAGATGCCAAGGTCATCCACAGCATCCCGGCCCATCATCAGTTGCCCTGTCTTTTGTCTTGCCACTGGCCACTGATGCCTGATGATTATGAAAGAGAGAATGAGGCTGACCACTATGTACAACTTGCTTCACTTAAATCCAATTTACTGGCAAGTCAAGACATCACCCAGTGATGTCATCAGTCCTCTTGGAAAACAAAGGGCAAACAACACCAGCACCTACCTCTTTGGTTATTGTGAAGAAATGAGAAAATATATGGTACATGTTTTGCAAACTTTTAAAGTGCTATATAAATGTTAAATCATTACTATTATTGACTCAAACAGAAATGACCACCAGTCCCATCAGCCTTGAATTTAAAAAGACAGCTACATTTACGACATGGAACAAAAGTCAGTTCATATGTAAAAAATTCAGCTCATGGTTCACCAAACATTTATTAAGCATCAACTATGGGCAAGATAGTCTGCCAGGTTCTGGGGATATGAAGATACTGTACTGCCTTTATGAAACTTACCTTTCTTTTTTTGGGGGGTGGGGAACAGTTTTATTGTAGGTGCAGTGAGACAGCTAGACATAGTTTAGATGATTCTAATTTTGTTGGCAACATCCAAAGCATCATAGTCTGGAGCAAGCCGGACATAGGTTTTCTTTTCTCCATCAGGCTGGATCAGTGTGTTGACCTTGGCCACATCAATGTCATACAGCTTCTTTACTGCCTGCTTGATCTGATGCTTGTTGGCCTTGACGTCCTCAATGAAAACTAGGGTGTTGTTGTCCTCAGTCTTCTTTATAGCATACTCAGTGGTCAAGGGAAACAATGATGTCATAGTGATCAAGCTTGTTTCTCTGAGGGGCACTTTTCCAAGGGTATTTGGACTGCCTTCTTAGTCTTAGTGTCTTGGGTTGCCAGAAGATGGCGGATGTTCGGATCTTCTTCTTTTGGTGGCCATGGACACCCTTCAACACCACATTCTTGGCCTTCAAATCTTTGGACTTGGCTTCTGTCTTGGGGGAGACAACAGCTTCCTTCCTCACCTTCGGTGCCATCTTGGGGGAAAGGGTGAAACTTACCTTTCTACTTGAGGGCATATACTGTGTATGCCAATTAGTATAATTCAAGAAAATTGAGAAAGGAGAGACTATCAACAATTTCAGGCAGAGAATACCTTCCAGGCATGAGGAATTGTGGGAGATGGAGAACTGAGTTAGAGGAATGGCTAATAATAACCCAATTTACCCGATTAAAGAATTTAAGAAAGGGATTAGCATAAAATAAATGTGAAAAGTTAGGTGGGAGCCAGATTATAGAAGACCTTCACTACTAGGATAGAGATTTTATGTTGTATCCTATAGAAAATGGGGACCTAATGAGGGTTTTTAAGCAAGAGAATGATGCAATGGTCAATCTTGTACCTTAGCAAGTTTATTTTGGCATCTGTATGGATGACAGATTAGAAAGGGAAGGGACAGAAGCAGAGAGAACATATACTACCGGCATGTTTTAGCATTAGTCCTTCCAACTGGATGTCCCTTTTCAGAAAAGGCATATCAAACTCAATAGTTCAAAAACAGAATTCACTATCTTTTGCCCCCAGCACTCTGTTCTTCCAAAATTCCTCATTGCTATCAAGCATATCATCATCTACCCAGTCACCCAGGCTCCTAACCTCCATACTACCCTGCATGGTAATCTCATCACTTCCTTTGGGTTCAACACTCATTTCTTCGTAGGTGATTGCCAGATGTATGTATGAATCTTAATCTCTCTGGAGACTCAGTCTTATATCACCAACTTCCTCTTGGACATTTGAAGAAGATGTCTTATAGAAATCTCAGACTCAACATTTCCCTTCAAACCTTTTCCTCCTTCTTAACATCCATACTACTGCCAAGGGCTCCATCATCTTCCCTGTCACCCAGGCTCACAACTTTAGGGTCATACCTGACTGCTTTCTTACACACACTCCTCATATCCAATCTGTCTATGGCACTATCCCTTTAATTGGTCTCTTGTCTCAAGTCTCTCCCCATGTCAAAGCATTTGATGATCAACTGCCAAAGTAATCAATCTAAAACATAGGTCTGACCACCTCATTGTCCTCTCCTCCCATCCTGCCCTACTCAATAAACTTTAGTGAGTCCCTGTAATCTCTATAATTAAATATAAAAGCCTCTTTTGCTTTCAAAGCTCTTACAATCTGACCCAGGCTTCTAATTAATTCATGCCATGTAATCTATGATCCAACAACAATGGCGCATTTGATGCTTGTTGCACACACACCCTCCATCTCCTGACTCTATGCCTTTGCTTTGGCTGTTCCCCATACCTGGAATGCTGTTCCTCCTCACACCTGCCTTCTGGCTTCCCTAACTTTCTTCATCAGCTCAAAATCTATCTTCTTCAAGAGGCCTTTCTCAGTTTCCCCCTTTCCCTTCCCCACCCCAATGACTTTTCTCTGATATTACCTTCCAGATATATATTTTGCATGCACATTTTTTTCATATTGTCATCCCCATTAGAATGTGAGTTCCTTGAGGATAGAGACCTGTTTTTTGCCTTTCTTTATAGATTCAGTGCTTAGTATAGTGCCTAACATGTAGGAAATGCTTAATAAATACTTCACTAAATATATCTCATATCAATTTCCTATGTATATACATAATTATTTTTCCACTGTCTCGTTCACTAGAATGTAAATTCAGGGTTCGCAGATGTAGAGCTGGAAAGGATTTTAAAGGCCATTGGGTCAACGGCCTTTATTTTTTAGATGAGGAAACTGAGGAACCAAGTTATTAACTAGCTTGTCCAAGGTCATTTAATTAATAAGTATCACTGACAGGATTTGAACTCAGGTCTTTTTGACTCTAAGTCCAGCACCCTTTACATGTACATGTTAGCTTTCTCCATCCTTGAGGGCAAAGACTGTTTTGGCCTTTCTCTGCACCTCCAGCACTTAGAGCAGTGCTTGGAAAATGGTAAGTTCTTAATAAATGCTTGTGATTACTGGCAATTTGGGTCTATTGGGTATTGTCTCTTTTGTCTTTGTATCCCGAACTCCTGGGACAGTGCCTGGCACATAGGAGGCAGCTAATTGTGCTTGGTTGACCAATTGATGGGTAGGTGTGTGCTGCTCTCTGGAGTCTGGCAAAGTTCTTACCAATGCTGGATTTTACAGTACAGGGTGTCCCAGGAAGCCCTCATGGTTCTAACACCACTCTGCTTGTTATCTAAATGTAGAGAAAGAGCAGCCTTGGGAAAACAGCTTTTCAAATACAGCCCTAGCAAAGCCTCTGTGAAATGCATTTAGAACAAGGTATATAGAAACTTTATTTTGTCTATCGCTATTATATGTTATTGATATACATGAAAATATATAGGAACGTGATACATAATAAATACATACATATATGTATGTGTGCCTGTTAACCCACTAAATAGAAGTTCATGAACCAAAGTGGGGCGAGGGAACTCTACTAGCTAAGCTCATCATGAACTGTATAAGTCCTGAGGCTTAATTCTAACTGTGGAAACCATAGAAACTACAATTCTACCTCTAAAACTCAATTTCAATCCCACAAGTGTCTGATAAGTGGAGAATACAAGAACAATGGAGTGGTTTACCCATAAGTCTGACCACAAGGCAACTCCAATTAGCCATGAATTCAGTCCCAGTGGGGTTTTTCATTAGTCCTTCATACTCCCCCAGTAAGCATGTCAAGCCCTGGGTCACTCAAGCCTTTGAGGCTATTTGTGGATATAGGCTGTAATCTTTCTGAGACTGACCCACAGCCACGTAAATTAATCCAGGTCTAGGACCAGAAAGAAATTAGACCAGGCCTAAGAGTGGTTGGGCAGGGAGTGTGTACATGGATGTTCTATGACAGCATAGAAAACCCTGACCCCCAGATGCTGATGCTCATTTTTTGGAGAGGTTCTTGCTGTTCATTGCCACATGGGTTTTTTGTTTGTATCACATTGGTAAGTGTAATAGGGATAGTAGAAGTTTTTCAGGTGGTTTTAGACTATATTTAAAAAAACAAACCAACCTCCAACTATTTTGAAGATCTGTGTTGAGGGAGAGGTGGGGTAAGATAATATTTCTCAATTCGATTTGATAAGCATCACTAAGCAACCACTATATGCAAAATATCATGTTAGTCCCTGACTTTACAAAGACAAAATAAAAAAATTGATCCTACCTTCCAAGCACTTACATTCTATCATGAGATCTTTATAATCCCATAGCTAGTTGAGATTCAGTGGTAAGAGAGATTCAATGTACAGTAGTGTTCCCCAACTCAAAATCAATATAGAACTCAAATGACTCAAGCACTATCAGGAGAGGATCCCACCATGGCACATGTTCTGGAACTTTCTCTTCCAATATGGCAACTACCTTGGCTTAATGATACACCATGTCATAGGCAGCAATGGATCTCAGAGACTGGTTTAAAATCCAAGGTCAAGAGAGACAAAGCAAAGGAAGGAATGAAAAGTATTTCCAGACCAAAAAAAGCCTAATAATCCAGTCCCAGGGGATGTTCAGAAATTTGTATCCAGGATAGAGCTATGAGGAGGAAGTCAGGTGAGCAGCTGGGAGTCAGGGACTATGCAGGTACATCTGGGTATATCTGTATGCCTTTTATATTGGCAATCTCCCATACCTGGAATGTATTCCCTCATCACTTCGACATCTCTAGTCTTCAAGATTCAGCTCCTTCACTACCACATGAGACCTTTTCTTATTCCTATTGATATATATCAGAATATATAGGAATAAGATGTGTAATAAATGCATACATATATGTATGTATATATGTTATCCCACTAAATAGGGTCGGCAGGACTTCACTAGACAGACCTTAGTTTCTAGTTGGCAATATGTCCGCCCTGAAAGAGTGTGGCATATGGATTTTTGTATAGAATTCTCATCTAGGGTAAATTCCCTTTGTGTAGTCATACTTCTTTTATAGTGCTCTCTTGGGATGGAAGATCTTCAAACACGTTTTGCAGAGAACAACAGAAAGATACTTGAATACTGCTTTATGCGAAAGTACATGAACTCATGCACTCATATGTTTGGGGCATATTTTTTCCTACTCTCTCCTGCCTAGTCCATAAAACATGTAGGGGATGTTTTAGGAGGTAGTGGTGCTGCTCAACATTTTTCTTCATTGTTTTGTGCCCAGTACAAAATCACATGCATTACCCAAGCTGCCATGTGTACATGAGTAAGGTATTTTTCCTTTGTTTTTGGCAAATGAAACATTAAAGCCCAGAGTGGGAGCTATGGAAAATGGCATAATTCATGATATCATAAAATATGTGGAACTGTTTAAATAACATCAAGTGTCTAGCTTAACCTTATCTGAGACAGGAAATTCAGTGGTAACTTAACACTCCACTGTTAAGTAATACTGTGGCGAGAAAGGCATGTTGAAGATGGCATTTTAGTTTGAATTGGGAATTCTTAAGTTTGATTGGCTTACAGGAAGAAACTTCTTTTTCTTTTTTTTTTTTTGGTTCCTAATTTGCATTCCCAAAGTCAATAACATGCCATGAACAGGTTGTATGCAAAGAAATATATTACATATTTATCTAAAGCACAGCCCAATTTTCCAGTTCCCTTTGACTGAGATATAAAGCTTCCTTCCTCTCAAGTGAAAGGATAACTTGACTTTTTTGAACAAAAGAACTTTTTCAGTAGGTCCAGTAAATTTAACTGGGAAGAAAAGAGACTTATGGAGTCTACATCTGAGTATTTGAAAGATTGTCATGGGAAGGAAGGATTAGATTGTTTCTGATTGACCTCAAAAGGTAGAACCAGGAGTAGTAGGGAACAAATTACAAAGAGGCAAATCTAGGCTGGATATGGGTAGGAAGTGCCTGACAATTGCGGCAGTCAAAAAGTGGAATAATTCCATGTGCAGAGGCAGTGGGTTTCCTCTCTGGAGATCTTCAGGAAAACACTAGAAAAACTCTGTCTCTCTCTGTCCCTGTTTCCCTTCCTTCCTTCCTTCCTTCCTTCCTTCCTTCCTTCCTTCCTTCCTTCCTTCCTTCCTTCCTTCCTTCCTTCCTTCTCCTCCTCCTCCTCTTCCTCTTCTTCTTCTTCTTCTTCTTCTTCTTCTTCTTCTTTTCTCTCTCTCTCTCTCTCTCTCTCCTCTCTCTCTCTCTCTCTCTCTCTCTCTCTCTCTCTCTCTCTCAGAAAGCATGAGTTAGGATACAGCTCTCTTTCAGCTCTCACTTTCTGTGATACGAGTTTCAGGATGAAGACAATTTAAGCAATTTACTGCATAAATGGGGACAGATTATTAAAAGAGGTAAGAAGAAATCTCTGCAATATTCAAATCTGTTCCAGGTAACTACACTGCAACATTGCTCAATGATGTATCACTTCACCAAAAACTGTTTAGCTTTCATCAGTTTTTGGATCATTTAATCAATAGAGGTTGGTTCTGCCTTTTAATATATACATGTCCTTGAGCATATCCATTTCTTAGACTGAGTTTCCTCATCTGTAAAATGGAGGCATTGGATTACATTGCTTCTGTGGTCCCTTCCACTTCTAGAAAAATGAAAAATTCAATACTTTGTGTGGAACTTTCTATTTTTTAACTATTAAATTAATGCAGAAGCCTAGTACCAAGGGAAACTGAATCATGACCTCACTCCCAGCTCCCTCTCTGGGCTGGTCCACCTCCACACCAGCTGCTTTGTCTCCCTGAGGATGACTCCACCCTGATGCCTTTCTCACCCTTGATGAGTCCCTGCCTGGAACAGCCACATCATGAGAGGCCCTAGTCACACTGCTCACTTCTACTGCTGGCTTCCTCTCAGATGTGCCTTACCTCCTCACCTTCTATTCAAATGCAAATTCTTTGAGCAGAGGGACTTAAATCTGAGTGTGTGTGTGTGTGTGTGTGTGTGTGTTTGTATCACTTTGGCTTAGCACAGTGATTGGCTCATATTAAGTCCTTAATAAATTCCCTGTCTCGGTCTGTCTGTCTGTCTCTGTCTGTCTCTCCTGTCTCCATCTCTGTCTCTGTCTCTCTCTCTCTCTATCTCTTTGTATCTCTCATGGTCATGGGCATTACCTCACAACTTTAGTTTCATGAATCTTTTTTATATAAAAGATGAAAAACCCTAACTCAGACCATGGCTATGGCATGCTTTCTCCTCCTTACCTGCAGCCAGTCCCCCCCACCCCGTATTGTTTCAGAAGTCCAGTCCACTACTTTTAACGGCTAAACATAAAAGCCACGGAGAGCATAAACAGGAAACTAGTGTTTAGGTGGGAGTTCCTAGGAATTTTATACTCTGACCACAGAGGCCATGGGAGAAAGGAAATAGGAAAAACAGTGTAAATACCTGAGTGACTAATGACTGTCCAGCCTGTCTGGCTCTCAGAATATGAAGGCTGTGGTGTCCTCCCGGAGGCAGGACTACGACAAGGTTTGAGGCCATCCTGTGGCATGGTGGAGACCGGCACACACAGCGAAGTAGGGGGAGGGGGAGGCAAGGGGAGGGAGATATTGAATTCACAAGGTTAACTTTTACCCCCAGCTGATGCAAAAAACACTCCATTTCTTTCTGCAGCCCCCCCCCCCCGCCGAAAGTGGCTCCAGGATGCACATCCATTTGACTGCGGGGGTGCAGATATTCTCCTCTCCTCTGGGCCCTCTAGGCTGCCTCAGTTGTCAAGCCTGGTACGGTAGGCTGTCCTCTGGCGGGCTCACATGGATACTGTCTAAAAGGATTTAGAATCAAGTGGGTAAATTTGCACGGGCCCTGTTTCTGAAAAGGCAGCTGCAGAGCAGGAGCAGGGCGGCCTTTGTAAGGAGATTCACCATTGGGTCCCCGAAGGATTTCCATTGTTCTCCAAGGGGCCCTCCGAGGGGATTTTTTATTTTTATTGTTAGCCACATGCCTTGGGAGAGAGGGCCTTTTTTCTCCTTCCCTCCGCCCCCCACCTCCTCTCTCTTTTTTCCCCCAGGCTGCAGCAGATTTCCCTGCTGCCCCTGCCATGGAGGTGGGGCAGGCTTTCCAAGCTGACCATCTGTACAAGGGGAGATTGACAGCAGCCTGGGAAGGCCAGCGCCTCCACCATATCCACCCCAGCACCAGGCCCCTGGAGCAAAGCAAGGACATCTGCTCACCTTAATTTAGAAACGCTGTTCTCTCATTTCACCGGAGCCCCTCGGCTTAACATTCTGCCCTGGCAAGGTCCAGGCAGAAGCAGGCCTCTCCCGGCTGTCAGAGTCTCTCCTTTCCCAGGAGAGGGGCTTCTGAGGCTTTATGGGGGGGGGGGCAGAGATGGAAAAAGGAGGATCAGGGAGCAGCAGAGGAGTACCTTCCTTTTTACCCATTCCATCCACTTCAATGCCATAGGCCAGTATCATATATGCAACAAGGGTGGGAGAAAGAGATCTGGCTCTGGGATGGATGGCTTTTCACCCAGGCCACATCCCCTGTTCTCAGCCAACGAGGTCTATTTCAGAAGTAGCCATCTGCAAGAATTCCAGCTTAGGCCAGACAGGAAAAGGAGACAGGGAACAACAGACACTTGAATGTGGACAATGAGCCCAGCTAAGCTCTTTCCCAGTAGGGGAGGCAAAAATCTAGTATCTATTTTTTAATGTAAAAACGTATCCTGCTTTTCCTGATCTGAGTTCAAATATATTATTGTTCAGTTGTGTCTGGCTCTCCATGACCCTATTTGGGGTTTTCTTGGCAAAGATTCTGAAATGGCTTGCAGTTTCCTTCTTCAGCTCATTTTACAGATGAGGAAACTGAGGCAAACAGGTAAGTGACTTGCCCAGGGTCACAGAGCTAGTAAGTATCTGAGGTCGAATTTGAACTCAGGAAGATGAGTCTACCTGATTCCAGACCTGGCACTCTATCCGCTGCACCATCATACCCTATATTGTATTATATTTATCTGCATACTTTCATCTCTACTGCTACATTATTGGATACGCACTCCTTGAGAGACCTGACACAATCACATTTATTTTTCATTTACTGCAGCACCTAGCAAAGTCCTTGGTATGGAGTGGGTCTTTCACAATCATTTGATCCATTTGCTTGACTTCTCTGCTTGCCCAAACCCCAGCGTCCTTCAGAACTGGTCCTACCACCTACCACACTACTTGTTCCAGCACTTTTTCCTTCCTATTGATGATCTATGCAGAACTACGAATGGCCTCATCCAGAAGAACATTGGCAACCAAGGAGCGAACATTAAGAAAAAAGAATGTACATATGGGGAGGGATATATTCAGAAACAAATGTGATATAAAACCAAAAGATATAAATGGAATTTTACCGGGAAAGCTTAAATTTTAAATTAAAAATTTTTAATGAAGTATTTCACAGTTAAGAAAATGAGCAGTCCAAACAAGTTTAGCCAGGTTAATTCACTCCATAATTACTTGTTATGTACTGTGAGTAAGTGACATTTCAATGGGTCAGATTGGAATCAAAAATTCAACAAACATTTACTGAATATTTTTTATGTGCCAAGCACTGGGTTGAGGGCTGGGCATACAAATGCAAAAATGACTGAATTCTAGCTCTAAAGGGTCTTATGAGTATACGTCCATAGGATACTTATGCATGTTCATATGTATAGGCATACCTATACATGTACATATATATATTTCTATATGTTTAGATGGACATAATACATTCAGTGGTCCAATTAGACTGGTCTTGTTTGCTCTTTCTCACACATGGCACTCCAACTCCAGGCTATGCTCATTTGCATTGGCCATCCCTCATGTCCAGGTGCTCTCCCTCCTCACAGTCCCCTTTTTAGAATCCTCGGTCTCCTTCAAGTCTCAGCTCAAACACCACCTTCTGTATGAAGCTTTTCCTGGATCCATCCAGGTGCTAGTGGCGTCCACCCCACCCACCATAATTATATTGTGGGCTTTTTTGTATATACATTTATGTATATGTGTGTAATTAATAGAGAGTAGCCTGAGGAAAAGTTTAATTGTAGGGACTGTGGGACTAGTTTATGGAATATTGAATATTTCAGAGTCACTGGAAATTATATATATAATATATATATATAATAAATGCAATCTATATTATATATGAATGAGAGAGAGAGAGAGAGAGAAAGAGAGAGAGAGAGAAAGATGGGGCAGTAGCTAGGTGGCTCAGTGAATAGAATGCTAGGCTTGCTGTCACAAAGACCTGAGTTCAAATGGAGAATCCCAAATGGGGTCAAGAAGAATCGGACAAGGCTGATACATTTTAACAAAAATTTCTAGAATACCAAGATTTTGAGGATTGTGAGCACAGGCATTGGTCCTTGGAGGGGCAGTGGTAAGAGACTACAGATACAACCTAGGGAGCAAAGTCCTGGGACTTTGCCTTCTACTATTGCTACAAGTTACTCAGACAGAGTAGGTCTAGTTGGAGGTTGCCTGTCTAGCGCTCCAAATTGTTATCTTTTTCTTTCTGTCATAGGCCTTCAAGATGGTACCATAAGTTTAGATATCTGTATCATATTGGAAAGGAGAGAGTAAAAGAGGGAATCACCAGTGTCAAAGGGTAGCCCTGCTAGAAAACCCAAGTTTGTGTGCTTTCTGAAGGAAGTCCAAACCACAGAATAATACTATGAGTAGGGAGGGCTCTAGCATTTTGGGTAAAAAGAGGGACTCCTTAGGCATTGACAAGAATAATCTTGATTGTTCTTGAGCCACTGTGAGTCTTCTATGTATTTCTCCTTTTTCTATGTGACTGATTGAATGACTAAAAAAATTATTAAATGTTTATTATGTACAAAGCACTATGGTTAGTTCAGGGGCTACAGGGAGAAAAATAAGACAGTCCTTCTTAAGAAGCTCATATTCCAATAGGGAAGACAACATGTAGTTGCAATTTCAGCTACAAGTCAGATGGAACTCATCCTTATGGTCCCAGTGAGCCCAAGTGGGAAAAAAACATATGGTAATATATCTTCTTGAATGCTATCTCCATTGATAAAATCACATCTATTAAACCGTTTGTCAGTGCTAAGACTTCAGTGGTAAGAACTTAGTTTTCTGATCCTTCAATAGCTGTTTACTAGGTAAGGACTAGAGTTTCTGCAGAGTTGATTGCCAGGACGTATCTTCAGAAAGGCTACCCAGTATCTGATATATGCATTGTTAGCTTGAATGCTTATATAGGTATCTGAGGCCCCTATTACCTATATCTGTGAAAACCTAGACAGGAGTTATATTTGAAAATGTTCAGAGACAGCTCTGGTTAGAAGCAATATGAGGCAAAGAAAGAATGATCGATTGCAGTTAGTTCCCCAAGTATGAATTTGTCTGGTCCACAAAAGCCCATAGTCTATATTTATTATATATCTATTTATTTACTTATCTACATATTTGTTGTATAGGGGGGTGGAGTCAAGATGGCGGAGTACAAAGACTCACGTATGCTAGCTCCGAACCCACAGTCCATATATTTCCTACAAGAAGAACTCCCCACAAATTCTGGATCACTGCAAGGTGTGCAAAAACACAGTGGAAGAGATTTCTGGTCCAGAGAGCCCTGGAGAGCTGTCCTCAGGGTCCCTCGTGCTCCGGAAAGCGGAGCCCACCCCTGCCCTGCCCTGGCCGGGCGGCCCCAGAGGAATAGATCCGAGCAGGCTTCAGGGACAGAATCTTCAGCGGCCGGGAAGGTCCCTCCGCCCACAGACGCTCCAGGTCAGTGAGAGAGACATCTGGGTTGGCCGAGGGGGGAGCGGGGTGTCTCCGTGGCTCGGGCTCCCTCGGGAGGAAGCAGCGGAGGCAGAGGCAGGGGCAGGAAGTGGTGGAGGCAGAGGCAGCGGCGGCGGCCCGGGACTCCCTGAGCAGCAGGCAGGATCTTCATTACTGAAGGTATCTGCATAGACCACCTGAAGGAGCTGAGACTGAAAGGTGGCCCTGCCCCCACCTGCTCCATTACTGAAGGTCTCTGCATAAAGCCCCTGAGGGAGCTGAGCCTGGGAGGTGGCCCTGCCCCCACCTGAGCACCAGAACTTAAGCTCACATTGAATAGCAGCCACAGCCACCTCGGAAAGCCCATTTGAATCTCAGAGCCCAAGCACTAGCTGGGCGGATCTAGGCGGGGGTGCAGAGGAATCTCAGAAGTCAAGTAACTGGCTGGGAAAATGCCCAGAAAAGGGAAGAAAAATAAGACTATAGAGAGCTTCTTTGAGCAGGTGCAAATGTTCCCACTTTTCAATTCTGATGACGAGGAAATATTCTTACCATCAGAGAAAGATGTGGAGGGCGGGGCCTCTGTATCCCAGACATCCCAGGGGAATGTCGGGTGGACTCAGGCCTTGGAAGAGCTCAAAAAGGATTTTGAAAAGCAAGTTAGACAGGTGGAGGAAAAACTGGGAAGAGAAATGAGAGAGATGCAAGAAAAATATGAAAAACGGGTCAATACCTTGGTAAAGGAGACCCAAAAAAATGCTGAAGAAAATAACACCTTGAAAAATAGGCTCACTCAATTGGCAAAAGAGGTTCAAAAAGCCAATGAGGAGAAGAATGCTTTCAAAATCAGAATTAGCCAAATGGAAAAAGAGGTTCAAAAACTCACTGAAGAGAATAGTTCTCTCAAAATTAGAATGGAAGAGATGGAGTCTAATGACTTTATGAGAAGACAAGAAATCAAGAAACAAAACCAAAAGAATGAAAAAATGGAAGAGAATGTGAAATATCTCATTGGAAAAACAACTGACCTGGAAAATACATCCAGGAGAGACAATTTAAAA
Source organism: Bettongia penicillata ogilbyi (assembly GCA_023548195.1). NCBI lineage: Eukaryota > Metazoa > Chordata > Mammalia > Diprotodontia > Potoroidae > Bettongia > Bettongia penicillata. The sequence continues at coordinate 5,109,834 of JAJHZJ010000354.1, read as the reverse complement.
ATTATGGGACTACCTGAAAGTCATGATCAAAAAAAGAGCCTAGACATCATATTCCATGAAATTATCGAGGAAAACTGCCCTGATATTCTAGAACCAGAGGGCAAAATAAGTATTGAAAGAATCCATCTATCACCACCTGAAAGAGATCCAAAAAGAGAAACTCCTAGGAACATTGTGGCCAAATTCCAGAACTCACAGCTCAAAGAGAAAATCTTGCAAGCAGCTAGAAAGAAACAATTCCAGTACTGTGGAAATACAATCAGGATAACTCAAGATCTAGCAGCTTCTACATTAAGGGATCGAAGGGTGTGGAATAGGATATTCCAGAAGTCAAAGGAACTAGGACTCAAACCAAGAATCCCCTACCCAGCAAAACTGAGTATAATACTTCAGGGGAAAATATGGTCTTTCAATGAAACAGAGGACTTTCAAGCATTCTTGATGAAAAGACCAGAGCTGAAAAGAAAATTTGACTTTCAAACACAGGAATGAGAAGAAGCATGAAAAAGTAAACAGCAAATAGAAGTCTTAAGGGACTTACCAGAAGTGAACTGTTTACATTCCCACATGGAAAGACAATATTTGTAACTCTTAACACTTTTCAGTATCTGGGTAGTTGGTGGGATCACACACACACATGTACATGCATGCACGCACACACACATACACACATGCACACACATACAGAGACAGAGAGCACAGATTGAATTGAATAGGATGGGACCATATCTTAAAAGAAATTAAGGTAAATGGTGAGAGAGAAAGGTAGGGGGAGGAAAGAGGGTGTGATGGAATGGGGTAAATTATATGTCATTCAAGAGGCAAGCAGGAGACTTTCTAGTGGAGGGAAAAAGAGGAGAGCTGAGGAAAAAAAAACAAGAAGTTTACCCTTATCACATTCGACTAAAGGAAGGAATAAAATGCACACTCATTTTGGCATGAAAACCTATCTTACAATACAGGAAAGTGGGGGAGAAGGAGATAAGCAAGCGGGGGGGATGATGGAAGTCATTTGCAAAACTACACAGATATGGCCCATACTGAATTGCCTGCCTTCCCAAAGGGAATGGGTGGGGAGGGAGGGATGGGGAGAATTTGGAACTCAAAGTTTTAGGAACACCTGTTTAGTATTGTTGCTGCTAGGAAATAAGAAATACAGTTAATGGGGAATAGAAAGTCATCTGGCCCTGGGACAAAAGAGAAGATGGGGACAAGAGAAGGGAGGGATGATAGAAGAGAGGGCAGATTGGGGATAGGGAAAATTAGATTGCTCAGTGTATTGAGGTGGGGGGAGGGGATAAAAGGGGAGAAAATTTGGAACCCAAAATTTTGTGAAAATGAATGTAAAAAGTTAAATAAATAAATTAATTAATTATAAAAAAGGAAAAAAAAGTATTGAAAGAATCCATCGATCACCACCTGAAAGAGATCCAAAAAGAGAAACTCCTAGGAACATTGTGGCCAAATTCCAGAACTCACAGGTCAAGGAGAAAATATTGTAAGCAGCTAGAAAGAAACAATGCCAGTATTGTGGAAATACAATCAGGATAACTCAAGATCTAACAGCTTCTACATTAAGGGATTGAAGGGTGTGGAACAGGATATTCCAGAAGTCAAAAGAACTAGGGCTCAAACCAAGAATCACCTACCCAGCAAAACTGAGTATAATACTTCAGGGGAAAATATGGTCTTCCAATGAAACAGAGGAATTTCAAGCATTCTTGATGAAAAGCCCAGAGATGAAAAGAAAATTTGACTTTCAAACACAAGAATGAGAAGAAGCATGAAAAAGGAAACAGCAAAGAGAAGTCATAAGGGACTTACCAAAAGTGAACTGTTTACATTCCTATATGGAAAGACAATATTTGTAACTCTTAAAACTTTTCAGTATCTGGGTAGGTGGTGGGATCACACATATACACATACATACACACATGTACACACGTGCACGCACACACACATACACACATGCACGCACATACAGAGACAGAGAGCACAGATTGAATTGAATAGGATGGGACCATATCTTAAAAGAAATTAAGGTAAATGGTGAGAGAGAAAGGTAGGGGGAGGAAAGAGGGTGTGATGGAATGGGGTAAATTATATCTCATTCAAGAGGCAAGCAGGAGACTTTTTAGTGGAGGGAAAAAGAGGAGAGCTGAGGAAAAAAAAACAAGAAGTTTACCCTTATCACATTCGACTAAAGGAAGGAATAAAATGCACACTCATTTTGGCATGAAAACCTATCTTACAATACAGGAAAGTGGGGGAGAAGGAGATAAGCAAGCGGGGGGGATGATGGAAGGGAGGGCAAAGGGAAGAGGGAGCAATTTGAAGTCAACACTTTTGGGGAGGGACAGGATCAAAAGACAGAAGAGAAACAATGAGGGGCAGGATAGGATGGAGGGTAATTCAGTTAGTCTTACACAACACGACTATTATGGAAGTCATTTGCAAAACTACACAGATATGGCCCATACTGAATTGCCTGCCTTCCCAAAGGGAATGGGTGGGGAGGGAGGGATGGGGAGAATTTGGAACTCAAAGTTTTAGGAACACCTGTTTAGTATTGTTGTTGCTGCTAGGAAATAAGAAATACAGTTAATGGGGAATAGAAAGTCATCTGGCCCTGGGACAAAAGAGAAGATGGGGACAAGAGAAGGGAGGGATGATAGAAGAGAGGGCAGATTGGGGATAGGGAAAATTAGATTGCTCAGTGTATTGGGGTGGGGGGAGGGGATAAAAGGGGAGAAAATTTGGAACCCAAAATTTTGTGAAAATGAATGTAAAAAGTTAAATAAATAAATTTTTATTTCAAAAAAAAAAATATTTGTTGTATACTCCCAGTGCAGTGTGAATTCCTTGAGAGGAAGGACTGTTCAATTTTTATGTCTTTTTATCCCAATCACTTAGCAGAATACCACAGTAGTCCCCAATAAATGCTTGTTGAATTAAATTGAATTGAATGGTAGCTGGGTGCCAGATTATAAAGGATTTTGAAAACCAGCTCGAGAGTTTGGACCTTTTAATTCAGTAGGTAATATGGAGCATTTGAGCAAAGAATGATAATATTAGAATTGTGCATTAGGAAGATTAATCTGGCACTGGTATTCAGGATTGATTCATTGGAGAAAAGAGGAGAGGCAAGGAGATTTTTAGTAGTTTATTTCAGTAGTCTGAGCAAGAGGTAATGGGAACCTGGACCGAGGCAGTGTTAGTGGAAATCAGAGCAGTAAATAACTGGCAATTTTTTGCATCTGAGACAAGCATTTTAAAACAAGAGCCTAGGATACTTACCCAGTAGAGAGTAAGGGTGGAGCAGAATGGGGCCTGCCCAACCAGGGAGAAAGTCAGAGTGCTGACTGCCAGGGTAGTGGGAATAGGGATAGCATCTGGGTAGCTTATTCTAATAATTTATGTTTGCTAACTAGGTACTAGGTTCAAATTTTGGTTTTGTTTTCTTTTCTTATACTTCAAGTGCCTTCAGTTCCCTCCAAATTTTAGTGCCGTGGGACAAAGCCCTGTTTGCCTATATTAGTTACAACTTGATTAGGTGTTTAAAGTCAAGTAAATAAAATGAGAAATAGCTGTTCCATTGATTCAAAAAGTATTTATTGAGTTCCTACATGCTAAGCAAAAACAAAAACAAAACAAACAGAAAGCTCTGCTAGATCAAAAAGAATGGTTAGCTTAATTATCTTCATTTTTAGGTAAAATGTTATTTTGGAGGGATTGGATTTTCTAGATAATTGGCTTAATTTCCCACTTATCCTACTATTATAGACATGGATCATTGATTCAGGGTGAAATACATTCAAAAGAACACTAAACTGAAAGACAGAGAACCTGAGTCCTGGTTCTGGTCCCACCTAGTTGTAAGAAACTTGATCTAATATCTCCAGATCTTATTTTCCTCTGTAAAATAAAGAGTTTGAGTTGGATGATCTTTATGGGGGTGAGCTGGTAAATGTTTAACAATCAGCTCTCGAGGGTTGGGGGTGGGGGTGAGGAGGAGGGAAATATGTCCATGAAACACTTTAAAGTTTAATTAAGATTGTTAAAATTTCCTCTGTCACAAGTCTGATCAACAGAATAGGAAGTCAAATCTCTATTTGTAGCCTTTGTCAATTTCATCAGTGTCAATGCTCTTGAGAGCCAGGTTTGAGCTGGCTCCAGGACACCCCTGGGACTAAATGATCTCTGCACCTTGCGCATAGGAGGACCTTCATAAGTGCGTGAATTTAAATATCTTTTCTAGAATCCTAAAGGCTGGAATGTTAAAAAAGTGCCAAAGAATCATCGGAGAGATCTGGTTATCTGTTGGAATCTTTAAAAGCCTAAATTACCCTCTTCATGCCACAAAGCTGTTATTTCTGTGATAGATTGTTGTTTCAGCATTAATACAAGGAGAATATTTTTTTCCTTTCAGTAACTGCCCCTGTAATTTTCACAAATCACCATAGGTAGTGATAGACTTTGGGTTGTGCTGTCCCATGCAACTAGGTACGTATGCCTTTGGGGACTAGACCAGTCATTCATTCAACAGGCATTGCTTGAATGCTAAATATATTCAACACTTGTAGATAAAAAGATAGTTACAACCTAGACCCTGTTCTCAAGGAGTTTTTAATCTAATGGTTATTTTAGGATGCAAAAGTTGGAAGGGACTTCAAATATCATCTAGTATAATCTTTTCTTTTTCCAGGGACGTTAAAACTTAAGTATAGGAAAAAACTCTTTTAATGCATTCTATCTTCCATTTCTTTCTTTTGGTACTGGCTGTCCCCATGCATTGAACACAGGCCGTCCTTTCTCACCTACCCATCTTAGAATTCCTTAGCTTTCTTTATGCTCAACTCAGTTCCTACCCTCTGCTTAAACCCATTCTTGAACCTGGTAGTCGTTAATTTTCTCTTCTTTCTCAAATTATCTTGCATTTATAATTCAAAATGGATATCCCCCTGCCAAAATAAAATGAAACAAAAACATAAGATCCTCGATGGAATAGACTGTTATTTAAATGTGTTTGGTCTTGTCCTCTATTTCCAGGCTCTTCTATAACCTCTTGCTCATTTTCAAGTATTCAAAAAATATGATCAATCTGTAATCTCAGCAATGTGAATTTTTCCTCCAGCAGTACTTATTTTAATGGAGCCATGCTTGCCCATCCTATGTGACTCTTATCCATGCCCTCCAAAAAGTTCAAAACAAGGAGTCCATCCAAAGGCTGGTGGCCTTGGTGGTTGTCTCCTCACATTATAAAAATGCATTGTACAGACAGGTTGTCCATTGGTTATTATTTGATCTCTAATTATTGACCAGTTTTTATTTAGTATTTAACTTTTTCTATATTATACATGGAAACAATTTTTGACATTTGTTTTTTTAAAATTTTGGGTTCCAAATTTCCCCACACCCTCATTGGGAGGGCAGACAATTTGATATCGGTTATACAGGGGCAGTTAGGCACGATCTATTTCCATATTAGTCTTTAGTAAAGAAAACATAGACCACAAGAGAGAAAAAACAAGAAAAATAAAGAAAGTACAAAAATATACTCCTTTCTTCATTCAGATGCCATGAGTTCTTTCTCTGGGGATGGATAGAATTTCCATGAGAAGTCTTTCAGAACTGTCTTGGATTGTTGTGTTGCCAAGGATAGTTGTCATTCACAGCTGGTCATCCTGCAGTACTGCTATTACTGCATATAGTGTTCTCCTGGTTCTGCCCATTTCACTTTGCATCAGTTCATGTAAGACTTTCCAGGTTTTTCTGAGAGCATCTTGCTTGTCATTTCTTGTAGCACAATGGTATTCCATCACAATCATGTGCCACGATTTTTGAGGCAAAATGCTTTCCACATCCAGAGAAAGAACTATGGAATTGGATTGCAAAATGAAACAGACCATTTTCTTTTGTGTTACGTTTTGTTTTGTTTTATGGTTTCTCCTATTCATTTTAATTCTTCTATTCAATGTGACTATGGTGAAATTGTATTTAATAGAAATGTATGTGTAGAAACTATATAAGATTGCAAGCCATCTTGGGGACGGAGTGGAGAGGGAGGGAGGAAAGAAGGGAAGGGAAGGAAAAAAATCTAAGATATATGGAGGTGATTATAGAACATTGAAAACAAATAAAATAATTATTCAAAAACATAAAAATTTCAAAAATTTTTTATTTTAAAAATATTTTATTTTTCTAATTACATGTAAAAATAATTTTGACATTCTTTTTTAAATTTTGAGTTCCAGATTCTGTCCCTCCTTTCTTCCCCTTCCCCCTCATTGAGGTAAACAATTTAATATATGCTACATACGTGTAGTCATGCAAAACATGTTTCCATATTAGTCATGTCATGAAAGAAACACACACACAATACAAGAAAGTTTTTTTAAAAATGTTCTTTGATCTGCATTCAGACTCCATCAGTTCTTTCTCTGAAAGTGAATAGCAGTTTTCATCATGAGTCTTTTGGAATTGTGTTGGATCATTGTATTGCTGAGAGCAACTAAGTCATCCACAGTTGATTATCACACAGTGTTACTGTTACTGCATATAATGTTCTCCCAGTTCTGCTCACTTCATTTTGCATCATTTCATGTTAAGTCTTTCTAGGTTTTTCTGAGAGCATCCTGCTTGTTATTTCTTATAGCCCAGTAGTATTCCATCACAATCATATATCATAATTTTTTCAGCCATTCCTCAATTGGTGGGCATCCCTTCAATTTCCAATTTCTTGCCACCACAAAAAGAGCTGCTATAAATATTTTTGTACATATAGGTCCTTTTCCTTTTTTGTTTTTGATCTCTTTGGGATACAGACCTAGTATTGGTATTGCTAGGTCAAAGAGTATGCATGGTTTTATAGCCTTTTAGGCATAGTTCCAAATTGCCCTCCAGAATGGTTGGATCAGTTTACAACTCCACCAACAGAGCATAAGCATCTCAATTTTCCCACATCCCCTCCAACATTTGTCATTTTCTTTTTCTGTCATGATGTTATAGGTGAGATGGTATCTCAGAGTTGTTTTCATTTGCATTTCTCTAATCAATAGTGAGTTAGAGTATTTTTTTCAAACAACTATAGATAGCTCTGATTTCTTCATCTGATATCAGATATGCCTGTTCATATCCTTTGACCATTATCAATTGGGGAATGACTTGCATTCTTACAAATTTGACTCACTTTTCTATATATTTGAGAAATGAATCCTTTATCAGAGAAACTTGCCTGTAAAAATTTCCCCCAGTTTTCTGCTTTTCTTCTAATCTTGGCTGCTTTAGTTTTGTTTGTACAAAACCTTTTTGATTTAATGTAGTCAAAATTATCCATTTTACATCCCGTAATGCTCTCTACCTCTTGTTTTGTCATAAATTCTTCCCTTATTCTATAGATCTGACAGGTAAACTATTCCATGCTCCCATACTTTGCTTATGGTATCACCCTTTATGTCTAAATCATGTACCTATTTTGACCTTATCTTGGTATAGAGGGTGAGCTATTGGTCAGCACCTAGTTTCTGCCAAACTGGTTTCCAGTTTTTCCAGAAGTTTTTATCAAATAATGAATTCTTTCCCCAAAATCTTCAATCTTTGGGCTTGTCAAACTAGATTACTATGGTCATTTACTATGTATTGTGTGCCTAATCTACTCCATTGATCCACCAACACTATTTCTTAGCCAGTTCTAGGTTGTTTTGATGATTACCACTTTGTAATCCAGTTTTGATCTGGTCCTGCTAGGCCATCTTCCTTCACATTTTTCATTGATTCCTGGTTTTTTTTCAATTTTTAAAAAAATTTAATTTTTTTAAAAAAGTTTCCCTATAAAATAGCTAGGTATTAAGTAGCATATAAACATGAAATGTTGGTAAGATGTTCAAACATTCGGAAGGAACTGTGATCTCATGAATGAATGAATGAATAAAAGAATAGATGAAAAAGCATTTATTAAGTGCTTATTATGTGTCAGGCACTATGCTAATCACTAGGCATACATTTTTTTTTAAAAAAATTAGGTAATATCTACCCTCTAATAGAGGAAAACACCACAAATATGGTGACCAGGAAGGTATGATTGTTCTGGGAGATGAAGGGGAAATGGTTTTGCACATGGGCAGTATCAGGCATATAGTGAGTGACCTGGGTAGATGGGTGGATATAATGTGAAGCTGATTCCCAGTCTGATGTTTAAAGCAAGCAGGTAGTTATAGCAAACTAAGTGAGTTTGGATCCTAGAGTAGGAGCTCCGAAGATGAGTGAATTAAATTTCCCTAGGGGTGGGGACCTGGATTATTGAAAACCCAATGTGAAGGTTCAGATCTCCCATCAGACTTGGAGGGTGCACGTGTGGCAGATGGAGAAATGGCTAAATGAGATGTGAAGTACATGGGTACTCTCTTCAGTGGTACACATTGGAACCCCTTCATGCCTGCACATCCTGTGTAACTTGTATGCGTGCCCTTCCATAAGTTTGCAGCAGGGATTCTACCCAACCTGTTGAACCCTTTCTCAATTTCTCTTGAGATTTTGAGAATAACAAAGGGACCCTCTGGCTGGCTGTCAGTTAGCAGTAAATCAATAAATGTTTACGTACTAACCCTGTGTTAAGTCCTGATGATACTGAGAAGCTGCAAAAACACATTCCTATCCTCAAGAGATTTATATTCTCATGGAGAGGATGGCACACACAAAATGTCATCGTAAAGACAAATATCCTTGGAGCCTTGGAGAGGAAGGCATTAGCAGTTGGAATTGTGGAAGCCCCAGTGGGAGGTGTTCAAGGAAACCAGAAATTCTCCAAGGTGGAGGTTAGGAGGGTGAGAATTATGGGCAAGGGGAAGAACCAGTGCAAAAGCAAAGAGAATGTAGATGAAGCATCAGATGTGAGCAAGAGTGAGCGAGACAGCCTAGCTAGTAGAGTATAGGTGGATAATATAGATAATATAGGTGGTACTATTTATATATGTAAATATAGTATAGTATACTAGAAAGATAGAAAGAGACCCTGTGGAGAACTTGAAATACTAGGCAGAGAAATTTGTCTCTGATTCTAGAGGTTATAGGGAACCATTGGAGTTTACTGATGAAGGGGTGACATGGTCATACCTACACTTTAGGAAAATGACTTTAGCAGCTATGTGGAGGAATTGGGATATACCTGAGTACAGACTCTAGTGAAGTTATTATAGTTATTCAAGTAAGAGATGATGAGGGCCTGAACTAGCGTGATAGCTACGTGAGTAGAGAGAAAATTATGGATGTGAAAGTTGTTGGAGAAAAAGAAACTGTAATACAATTATCAGCGGCTAGATGAGGTGAGTGAGAGAGACGAGTCAAGAATAACACTGAGGTTGCCAACCTGGATGACTGGATGGAGCATGGAGTCCTCAATAGTAATAAGGAAGTTGGGTTGGGAGGTAGGTTTGTGTCTTGGTGTTTGTTTCGGGAAAGACGGTGAGTTTTGTTTTGAAAATGTTGAGTTTAAGAAGCCTGTGGGTCATGCAGTTCAAAATATCTTTTCTAGGCTGAAGTTCAGGAGACAGATTAGGGCTTGATGAAAAATACTAGGTACCATCTGCATAGAGATGATAATTGAGTAAGACAACAGAGAGAAAAAAGAAGAGAGGATCTAGCCTTGGGGACAATCAGAGTTAGTGGGTATGACATGGATAAAGATTCCACAAAGGACGTTAAAAAGGAACAGGCTGGAAGGAAGACAGGTCCCACAGTTATACCCGGATTCCACCATGTGGCCAATTTGTCCTAACTATTCTTATAAATGGGGGGGTGGGGTCAAGCGAAATGGTACAGTGGAGAAATCATTGAGCCTGGAATCAGAAAGACCTGAGTTCAGATCTAGCCTTAGATACTAGCTGTGTGACCCTGGGCTTTGCCTCAGTTTCTTCATTTGTAAAATGAGCTGGAGAAGGAAATGGCAAACCACTCCAGTATCTTTGCCAAAAAAAACCCCCAAAACCCAAGTGGGTTTACAAAGTGAACAACATTCTCATAGCATCAATCAAGAAGATGAAGAACGCCTGTTGTACAGGCTATGATATTCATTTGAATGGATTTTATGTGCCTTGGACAGACACTGCAAAAAGGCAATGAAAAGGGCACTAAGTTGACCTGGAGGAGGAGAGCACAACTGCCTTTGGAAAACTTCAAAGTTCTTTTAATGACCTGGAGCATGGTGCCCGGCACATACTAAGTACCCAATAAAGGCTTTCTCTATCTTTCTCAGAAACAATGTTATCCTGTCGACTGTATATTACAGCCTAGACACTCAAGGATACAGGGTAACTCCCGGCATCCTTTTAGGATTTTATATACAATGACTTTCCAGTTACTGACTTAACGACCTACTCAGCATGTTCCAAGCAATTGCTTTCAGATCCAAAAGAAAAGATCTTTTTTTTTTGTCACAAGATCCAATTTGAATAGGACATTAAACGGGATTTTAATACTTATTTTATCTCAGGTTAATGTGACAATTATTCAGAAAGGAACAATTATGAAGATTAGACAAGAAAGAAAGCATCCCCACATGTAGATCTCTTGACCAAAAGACTTATGAGAGATTTACAGGACATTTTTAACATGTAGTAATAATAGTGCATGCTTAGGTAAATAACATGTAATAACAATATATTATGTAAATAACCTAAAGCAATAATAATAGTAGCTCATGCTTATGGAAATAACATGTAATAATTATATGATGTAAATAACTTATCGTAATAATAATAGTCACCCATTTTGTCAAAGTTTAAGGAGTAGTACCTACATTTTACTGATAAGCAAACTGAGGCTCAGTTAAGTGATTTTTCTCAGAATCACGTAGCTAATAAGTAAGTGGCACAGTAGAAGCCAAAACCAGGTCTTCTGACCATGGGGCTCCTTCCGCTACAATAACAAAATCACCAAGTCACCCAGATCTTTGCTTCTCTGTTACCAGCAAAAGTATTCACATGCCATTCTGTAAATTTTGGGAATAACTAAAGTACCCCAATCTGTGATGTGAAGGGTTAACTCTGCAAGGGGAACATCAGAGAATATTATCATAGATTTAGAACTAGAAGAAACTCCCCTATCTCCTAGACTTGAATCTAAATAGGTCAAATTAAGAATGAAAGAAATGAAAATGTCTCTCTGGCCCTGCCTATAAAGCTGACAACTTTGCTCGGCAATGAAACTTTTATTTCCTAGGACACTCATCTGTGAAGAGATTTCTAGATTAAAATATTTTCGGAGAAACCTGATTTCGGACTTCATTGTTGATGCCTTCCTGAAGGTTTTCATCTTTAGGCCAGGAAACATGGGACAGTCTTCTTCAAATGTTTGCCCTGGCTATTGGTATTGGAGGATATTGATGTTGGAGGATATTAGCATTGGGGGATATTAATGTGGAGGGATATTGATATTGGGAGATGTTGAGAATGGAGGATGTTAATGCTGGGGGGATACTGATATTGGGAGATATTGTGTTGGGGGATATTGATGCCACTGAACACTTCTAATGATAAACACACTGGACTAGGCCAGCAACATGCCCTTGTAGACCTAGAAGCACCCATACTTCAAAGATGATATGTTTCAAAAATATCAGAATTTCTGGAAGGAAGTTTCCTAAAAGGAAATTCAGACTTTCTTTTATTCTGGGTAGAGACTTGGCATCTAAACTTTGGGGCTTATCTTCATCAAGGGAGGTCATATGGTAAAATGCAAAGAATATGAAGTTTTATCAAAAGTCAAGTTCAAATGTTACCTCTGATACTTATTACCTGGGTGATCCTGGATTCATCACATACCCTCCTTGGGCCTATTCCATAGAATAAGAGTATAAGATGAGGATGCTCTGAGGTCTCTAAGGGGCCTCTCACTTCAAAGGGAATGTTCTTAGTTTTAAAGATAAAGTAGTCAACAAAAATTAAGCTATATATTATTGCTTTAAAGAGTTTTATACCCATATATAATGGGAAAGATACTTGCTCTGCAGTCATGACATCTTTGTGACTTAGAGTGAATCATTTTAACTCCTTGAGACTCTAAAATGAGAAGGTTGGATTAGCTGACTTCTGAGTTCACTTTCGGCTCTTAATCAAAGATCTAGACCAACAGTCCCTGAAATGAGAAGCCTGTCAAAGGGCTACAAGGAATAGTTAGTAGATAATTTATATTATCCTATTGAAACTAACATCTATTTTATTTCTTATAAGCATATTTAAAGTAAGTTCTAGAACAGATTTCTTTCTATATTGAAAAGAGGATGCAGGAAAATTTACTGAGGAACACAGGGTTTGGGTACTGAAAAAGGTTAGAAATTAGAGGAAAATCTTTCAGTGATTCTATTCTTACCGCCCAAAGAAAACCTAAACCTTTAATCTAATACTAGTATTAGGTGTTATTCAGTCATTTCAGTCCTTCCTGCTCAACTCTTTGTAACCTCATTTGGGGTTTTCATGGCAAAGATATTGGAATGGTTTGCCAATTTCTTTCTCTAGTTCATTTCACAGATGAGGAAACTGAGGCAAAGTTAAGTGACTTGCTCAGGGTCACACAGCTAGTAAGTGTCTGAGACCAGATTTGAACTTAGAAAGAGAAATCTTCCTGCTTTGTATCCTACACTCTATTCATAGCACCACCTAGCTATCCCTGGTACTTTAAAAGTTATCCTATTCTGTAGTTTTATCTTAGGCTTAGCTATTGTCATACACTTTATATTCCAGTCAAAATGAGCTCCTCCAAGAATTTGGAACTATGTCCAAAGGGCTACAAAAATGTGCATACCCTTTGAACCAGCAATATCGCTTCTGGGACCCTATACCAGAGATATCATAGAAATGGGAACAAGTCCTACCTGTACAAAAATATTTATAGTAGCTCTCTTTGTGGTGGCCAAAAACTGGAAATCAAGGGGATTCTCATCAATTGAGAAATGACTGAACAAGTTGTGGTATGTGAATGTAATGGAATGCTATTGTGCTATGAGAAATGATGAACAGAGAGACTTCAGAGAAGCCTGGAAAGATTTACATGAACTGATGCTGAGTGAAAGCAAAACCAGGAGAACTTTGTACACAGCAACAACCACAGTGTGTGAGTAATTTTTCTGGTAGACTTAGTATTTCATTGCAATGAAATAAATAATTCCCAATGGTCTCTTATGGGAAAATGCCTTCCACATCCAGGGAAAGAACTATGAAATTCAGTCGCAGAATGAAGTAGATCATTTTCTTTTGTATTATGTTTTAGTTTGTTTTATAATTTCTCCCATTCATTTTAATTCTTCTGTGCAACATATATTAAATAGGAATGTACATATAGAACCTATATAAGACTGTATGCCATCTCAAGGAGGGAGTAGGGAATGAGGGGAAGGGAGGGGAAAAAATCTAAGATACATGAAAGTGATTGTCAAACACTGAAAACAAATAAAATAATTTAATTTTTAAAAAAGGCAAAAAAAAAATGAGCTCCTCACTGTTCCTTTAAACACTCATATTTTTGCTCAAATATCCCTTATTGTTTCAAATGATTTCATTCATCTTCCAGTATTTAACTCAACTCAATGAAATCCTATCCACTCTTTTTGAAAAATTCCAATTTATTTATTTTTAGTTTCCAACGTCCATTTCCACAAGGTTTTGAGTTCCAAGTTTTCCCCTATCTCTCCCCTCCACTCACCCCAAGACAGCATGCATTCTCATTACCCTTCCCCCAATCTTTCCTCCCTTCTATCACACCTCTCCCTTCTCTTATCCTTATCCCTTCTATTTTCTTGGAGGAGAAAATAGAGTTCAATACCCCATTGCCTGTATATCTTATTTCCCAATTGCATGTAAAAACAATTTTTACCATTTGTTTTTAAAACTTTGAATTCCAACTTCTCTCCCTTCCTCCCTCCGCAACCAACCCCACTGAGAAGGCAAGCAATTCAATATATGTTATACAAGTATAGTCATGCAAAAGACTTCCATAAAAATCATGTTGCAGAAAACTAACTATATTTCCCTCCATCCTATCCTGCCCCTATTTATTCTAGTCTCTTTTTTGACCCTATTCCCTCCTCAAAAGTATTTACTTCTAATTACTTCCTCCTCCCATTTGCCCTCCCCCTGCCCAATTATCTCCTTCTCCCCTACTTTCCTGTAGTGTAAGATAGAGTTTCATAGCAAATCTGAGTATGCATGTTATTCCTCCCTTAAGTCAAATGTGATGACAGTAAGGTTCACTTTTTCTCTCTCACCTCTCCTCTCTTCCTTTCCATTGAAAAAGCTTTTTCTTGCCTCTTTTATGTGAGAAATAATTTGCCCCATTCTATTTTCTCCCTTCTCCTCTCTTGCCCCTTAGTTTTATTTTTTAGATATCATCCCTTCCTATTCAACTCACTCTGTGCCTTCTGTCTATGTGTATATAATCCTCCAACTACCCTAGTACTCAGAAAAGTCTCAAGAGTTATAAATATTATCTTTCCATGTAGTAATGCAAAGAGTTCAACTTTAGTAAGTCCTTTTTGATTTCTCTGCTGTTTATCTTTTCATGCTTTTCTTGATTCTTGTGTTTGAAAACCAAATTTTCTATCCAGTTCTGGTATTTTCATCAAGAATGCTTGAAAATCCTCTATTTCACTGAATGACCATAATTTCCCCTGAAACATACTCACTTTTGCTGGGTAGTTGATTCTTGGTTTAATCCTAGTTCCTTTGACTTCTGGAATATCATATTTCAAGCCCTTTGATCCTTTAATGTAGAAGCTGCTAGATCTTGTATCCTGATGGTATTTCCATGATACTCAAATTTTTTCTTTCTGGCTGCTTGCAATATTTTCTCCTTGACCTGGGAGCTATGGCATTTGGCTACAATATTCTTAGAAGTTTTCCTTTGGGAATTTCTTTCAGGAAGAAATCAGTGGATTCTTTCAATATTTATTTTACCCTCTGGTTCTAGAATATCAGGGCAATTTTCCTTTATAATTTATTGAAAGATGATGTCTAGGCTCTTTTTTTGATCATGGTTTTCAGGTAGTCCCATAAGTTTTAAATTGTTTCTCCTGGATCTATTTTCCAGGTCAGTTGTTTTTTCCAATGAGATATTTCACAGTCTGCTATCTTTTCATTCCTTTGGTTTTGTTTTATAATTTTTTGATTTTTCATAGTCATTAACTTCCATCTGCTCCTTTCTAATTGTTAAGGAATTATTTTCTTCAGTGAGTTTTTGGATCTCCTTTTCCATCTGGCCAATTCTGCTTTTTAGTGCACTCTTTTCTTCATTGGCTTTTTGGATCTCTTTTGTCATTTGGGTTAGTCTATTTTCTACTGTGCTATTTTCTTCAGCATTTTTTGGGTCTCCTTTAGCAAACATTTGACTCATTTTTCATAATTTTCTTGCATACTCCCATTTCTCTTCCCAATTTTTGTTCTACTTCTTTTACTTGAATTTCAAAATCCTTTTTGCGCTTTTCCATGGCCTGAGACCAATTCACATTTTCTTGGAGGCTTTGGATGGAGAAGTTTTGACTTTGTTGTCTTCTGTTTGCATGTTTTGGTCTTTGTCATCAAAGTAAGATTTTATAGTCTCTCTCTATATATATTCTTTTTGTTTGTTTGTTTTTTGCTCATTTCCCCAGTCATTTACTTGATTTTTGAGCTCTTTATCAAGGTAGATCTCTAATTCCAGTTGGGGGTGGGGGGAGGGTGTACTGTACAGAAACAGTTGTCTCTGCCCCTGTGGCTGCTGCAGGTTCCTAAACCCTCTTCCCCCTCTGCAGCCCTGGGGCTGGGGGGGACCATTCCACTGTCCCACACTGTTCCTACAGGCTTTTTCCACTGACCTTTCAATTTGTCCTCAGCATTTTGGGGATCTGAAGTCTGGAAACTGCCACAGATGAGAGAGATTCAGTCTCCCCAAGGCCTGCTCATGACCTGCCTGTGCAGGTGTGGCCCATGCCGGACTGTACCCGGCCCCCTGTGTGGCACAACAGACACTTCCTGGTGAACTTCCAGGCTGTTTTGGGCTGGAGATTTGCTTCACTCCATCATTCTACGGGTTCTGCAGCTCCAGAATTTGTTTAGAGCCATTTTTTACAGGTATTTGGCTGGGTTTCAGGGCAGCACTCTAGAAAGTATGAGCTGTTAATCCACCATCTTGACTCCACCCCCAATCCTATCCATTCTTAAACTCCTAGCTCAAATGTCATTTTCCCCATGATGTCTTTCCGGAGCCTCCCATTTAGAAGAGATCTTCCTCTAAACTCTCTTATGTTGCTTAGTTTAATAGATCCACAAACATATCTCTGTGTGTATATAGTAATTTGTACATATATTTCATTTCCCTTACTAGACAAAAACTTCTTGAGGGCAGGCACTTTGTTGATGCTTTTTAATGCTGAGCACAGTATATTTGTGCAAAGCAAGCACTTGATATCTGTGGTATTGGAAGTTTTGAACCTTCTTTGGATTTTGAGAAAGAGACAATGAAAGAATTATACCTGTCTTACAAATGAAAAAAGCTACAAAGGCTAGAATGAGTCAGAGTAAGGATAGCATGGGAAGGGGAGGAGAAGAAAGGGGCTGAGGGATAAATAATTTGCTCAAATTATCTAAAAGTCATTTATGTCAGATCTTGGGGAAGAATTCTTGTCTCCCTGGCTCCTGGGCTTAGAGAAGCAGGAAAGACTCTCTCCCTTCTACCTGCCCCTTATAATTTACATAATAATAAAATATATAAATGATTCATTCACAGTGAAGAGATACTTCACAGACACTGAACCTAACCCCACACTTGCCTCATTGGGCTATTTCAAGATCTAAAATACTTTGCAAAAGGATTTTCTCTCTCATTTTCAAAAAAACTCTACTTATTCCCAGAGTTTTCCACTAAGAGAAATCCCTCTAGCTTGTTAAAATAACTGAAGAACTCAAATATAGCCAATCTGTCAGCATAATGGAGTTGGGAGAGCATAGGATTTGAGGTTAGAAAACCTGGGTTTGAATTTCATCAGCATTTTAACAGCTGTATAACTCCAGACCATTTTTTTCTTCTTTCTCTGAACCTCACTTTTCTTATCTGTAAGCTGGGGATAAAAATATTTGTACTACCTATCATCAGCCTGTTTTGAGGATCGAAATGAGATTATGTCTCTAAAGTATTTGGGAAAGTCTGTTGAAATCCAAGTTGCTAATATTGAAGATTGATTTGTCCCTTGGCTTGCTTCTCCTTTGCTGTCCACCTGCCTGCTTTAGCACCTCATCACCCCATCTGATGAGGTGTTCATTTCAACTCAGCTCAAATATCACCTTCTACACAGACCCTTTCCTAATCCCCTCAGCTGCAAGTGCCTTCGCCCACAAAATTACCCTGTATTTAAATACATAGACATCATCTTTCCTAACAGAACAGAAGCTTATGGAGGGCAGGGACAATTCCATTTTTGTTTTTGTATCTCTGGTGGTTAGTGTTGTTGATGGATAGATATTACCAGCAAGCTCCCAGGTGGTACTCCTAACTCTAGTTACAGATGTGTACATTATCTGAATAATGTTGTTCGGATCATGTTTTCTTATGTCATGTCCCTCCTTGAAAGTTCTAGGACTTCCTCTTACCTATTACTCATATCTGAACTCTTCAATCTAGGGATCATTCATTCATTCATTTATGTAGAGATTTATTCATTCTGAGCCTTGCCAATCTTAAAGTACTATATAAATGTTAGGCATTATTATTATTACTGCACATGTGAAGGAGGAGGGGGAGGAAGAGGAAAAAAGGAGAGCAGAGGAGAGAGAGGGAGGAGAGAGAGAGAGAAAGAGAGAGAGGGAGAGGAAAAGAGAGAGAGAGAGGGAGGGAAGGAGGGAGGAAGGGAGAGAAGAGAGAAAGGGGGATACAATAAAAATGAAAAGCCAGGAAGGTCTGGGTTCAAGAGCAGCCTCTAGCTTCTTTGATTCTTGCACAGATGACAACCTCTCATATCTCTAGGCAACTCTAAGACAACAATATTCATTCAGAGAAGACCCTGACACTCATTAGTAGACAGTTTCTTGTACCAATGAAATGAGGGGTTCAGCCCTTATGTCATACTCTATCTGGATGCACACACACATATGCGCGCGCACACACACACACACACACACACACACACACATATATATATACATTAAGTATATGAAAAATGTTTATAATTTGAATCTAAGAGCTCTGAAAGGGGATAAAGAGAAGGAAAAAAATTATGTGAAACTTACTAATGGTTCTGGTATAAGACATACTGAGGAAGGCTTTGAAATTAAAGATGAGATTAGTTCCTTGGATAATTCCCATGAACATGAATAATTAGGATTAAAAAATAATTTGGACATAATGTTAAGGAATTAACTTATTTAAAAAAAAGATTGTTTTTAAAAAATAAAATTCCAGTCTTTTACTAAAAGTTCATAAGCTTGAAGATTTAGAGCTAGAAAGGAACTTGAAGTCATCTGGTGCAACCTCCTCATTTTACAAATGAGGAAACTGAGGTCAGGAGAGATAAGTGATTTACTCAAAGTCACATGAATCATAATTAACAGAGCCAGGATTCTGACCCAGGTCCTCTGTGCCCTTTTCATTTTATCATGCTTCCTTCCTTAAAAGGCAGAAAGAAAAAGAATTCTTTTGAGAACTGAAAAGTATAGAACACATTTACCATGTAAAATAAGGGGTATTAGGTGGTTGATTTAATATTTTTTTCCCTTATGGCCAAATATTCATCTCTGAACTATGTGCTACAATAATAGAACTGACTGAAAAAGTGTTTCTGGCACAAATACATAAAATATGTGTGCGCAATTAAAGAGTGAAAAAAAGGGATAGTTCTTGGGAAAAGAAAGAATGTTTTGAAAGTTCCTGCAACTCTGTAGTAATGAAACTTGATTATCTAAAAGGTTAACTGGGTTTAAGTACTGATTGCCAAACTGTTCAATAAAATATGAATACTTATTATGGCAGTCCTTATCACATGCCACATAGCCTATTTCAATGGTAAAGTACTCCTTCTTAAAGAAATACACACTAACTAGGTAATGTCAAACACTATAAAGTAAATGCAACATTGAGATTGAAGTCCTCACTTCCTATTGGTCCCTGTATTGGTCTTTAACCTCTAAGAAAAGACGGGTACCATAAACAAAACTCTGTATCCATGGCAACATGCATAAAAAGGTAATTATTTTTTCTTTACGTTTTTAAATTTCTGAGTTTAATAGCATATTATACACATTGCCTCAGGCCCTCAATTCCTCCAGTTGGTCATTAGCTGTTAGAAAATGCCCTCTCCACCAGTCATTATTGTTTAAATAAAATGCCACTTATAGTCCTGTTGAACAAAAGAAGTACAGTAGAAGGCACAATCTTGCAAATCATAATGATTTGGCACAGAGAGGAAGTTGAGTGGAGCACTGAGTCCAGGAGTCAAGCTCAGAGCCCTACAGTGTAGTCATGTAGTATGAGACCTTATTAATTTAGCCAAAGAAAACTTTTGGGTTCATATTGCTACTTGAACAGCTGAAATAGGGAAAGGGTCTCCAATTGCCTAAATGCTTAAGTTTTCCAACTATGAACTACCTTCATTTTATACAAAAATTGTGATTCTGAAAAGTTCTGTGACTCCAAAATTTAAAACCACTATGAAGTCTCATTATTAAAAGAATGGTTATGAATCCTTTTGTAACACTAATCTTCCCCTCCTCCTCCAATTTATCTCTTTTGTTAATTAGATTTTTATGCCTTCACTGGATTCCTACTCCACCATCTCATCCTGGCATTGAGATGTCCCTGAATCTCAATGATTTTGTTATCAGAGTACTTCCTCTGGAAAGTACTAACAAAGATAGAAACATTTCAAGTAGAACTGGACTGGTTCTGGAGGTAGTGAGTTCTCTCTCGTTGGAAGTCTTCAGTGTCTGGATGACTGCTTTGTCTTAGAATTCCTTTGCAAGTAGGGGTTGAGTTCAATGGCCACTCAAGACTGATCCCTCCAACTCTGAATTTCTGCGATCAATTCATGCATTATGCAAAAGTAAATCAAATAAAATTGATTGTGTCATAAAAAACCAAATTGATTACATCATAACAGACAGGAAAAGATGTTACTAAGGTAAAAATCATTCTTGAACCAGTTGTCCATAGTCATTCAGATCCCCAAATTACTAGAACAATCATTGATAGCAATAACAAAACTAAAGAAAAATGGCATAGAGAAAACCAATATGGTGTACAATGCAAATGGCCCCTGAGATTCCTCCCTACTCTGAATTTCTGTGATGTAGTGGTCCAGCAACATATGATATTATTTGTTGTCCAAGGACAAACACAACTAAATCAGTGGAGATGTATTGCTAGAGAGGTAGCTTCTAAATGATTGCTGACTTGACCACATAATTCCTGTAGACCATTTTACTAAGGCCTGGAGAGTTTCTGATTTGCCTCTTTGGAAGGAATGCCAATATGTGTGAAAGCAAAGATCTTACGAAGTAAGACTATTTTTAACTGTGTTTAAGGGTAGATATACAAATACACAAAACTAATTGGAAATTTGAAAGCACTCATATCACAAAGGGAACTATTGCTTGCATAAATCCCTCTAAGATTGTCTTCCTATAGAAAATCCAGGGGGGTGGAGCCAAGATGGTAGAGTAGAAAGATGCACATACACTAGCTTTTTACCCACAACCCATAAAATATCTGTAAAGAAGGACTCTCAACAAATTCTAGAGAAGCAGAAGCCACAGAACAATGGAGTGGAGGAGATTTCTAGCCCACAGTGTCCTGAAAGACTAATGGGAAAGGTCTGTTGCACTGGACACAGAGCAGAGCCCAGCCCAGTCTTGGCCACATGGCACTGGGAGGAACAGGACCAAGCAGGCTTCAGCGACACACTCTCCAGCAGCATTGCAGATCCCTCAACCCCCAGGCACTTAAGGTCAGTGAGAGTGTTTTTTCAGCTGGTCAAGATGGGAGCAGGGTGTCCCCATAATTCAGGCCTCCTCAGGTAGCAGCAGTGGATGGGGACTCCCAAGGCAGGCAGAAGCCTGCATCCATAGTTGAAGGCCTAATGACAAAGCCCCTTAGGGAACTGAGCCCTGTGTGGTAGCCCTGCCCCAACCTGAGCAACTGATCTTACTCTCACACTGAATAGCAGCCCTGCCCCTGCCTAAAGCCCCTGGGGGATTGGAGCAGCTCATCTGAATCTCAGCCCCAGTGCTGACTTGGTGGAACTGGAGGTGAGGTGGTTGTGGAGAGGAAATTCAGAAGTCAAATAACTGGCTGGAAAAATGCCCCAAAAAGGGGAAAAAAATAAGACCATGGAAGGTTACTTTCTTGGTGAATAGGTGTCTCCTTCCTCCTTTCAGATGAGGAAGAACAAGGCATACTGTCAGAGGAAGTCAAGGCCTCTGCCTCCAGGGCCTCCAAAAGGAACTTAAACTCAGCTCAGGGAATAGAAGCGCTTGAAAAGTGAGTTAGCAGCTTGCTAAAGGAGAACCAAAAAATGCTGAGGAAAATAACACCTTTAAAAAGAGGATAACTCAATTGGAAAAAGAGGTCCAAAAAGCCAGTGAGGAGAAGGAGTCTTGAAAAAGTAGAATTAGTCAAATGGAGGAGGAGTTTCAAAAGCTCACCGAACAAAATAGTTCGTTGAAAGAGAGAATTGAGTTCAGGGAAATGAGTGACTATGAGATAAACCAAGCAGATAAAAAAGAAAACCAAAAGTTTGAAAAAATAGAAAATAATGTGAAATGTCTGATTGGAAAAACAACTGACCTGGAAAATAGATCCAGGAGAAACAATTTAAAAATTATGGGACTACCTGAAAGCCATGATCAAAAAAAGAGCCTAGACATTATCTTCCATGAAGTTATCAAGGAAAACTGTCCAGATATTCTAGAACCAGATGGCAAAATAAATATTGAAAGAATCCACCAATCACCTCCCAAAAGAGACCTAAAGAGAGAAACTCCTAGGAATATTGTGGCCAAATTTCAGAGTTCCCAGATCAAGGAGAAAATACTGCAAGCAGCTAGAAAGAAACAATTAAGTATTGTGGAAATGCAATCAGGATAACACAGGATCTGGCAGCTTCTACATTAAGGGACTGAAGGGCTTGGAATAGGATATTCCAGAAGTCAAAGGAACTGTGATTAAAATCAAAAATCACCTACCCAGAAAAACTGAGTATAATACTTCAAGGGGATAAATGGTCATTCAGTGATATAGAGGACTTTGAAGCATTCATATTGATGAAAAGACCAGAACTGTATAGAAAATTTGACTTTCAAACACAAGAATCAAGAGAAGCATGAAAAGGTAAGCAGGAAAGAGAAATCATAAAAGACTTTCTAAAGCTCAATTGTTTACATTCCTACATGGAAAGAAAATATTTAGAACTCTTGAATCTTTTCTCAGTATTTATGTATGTGGGGGGATTGTACATAAACACACACATACATACATATATATAGACAGAGTACAGGTTGTGTTGAATCAGAAGAGATAATATCCACACAAAAAAATAAAATAAAAATTAAGAGGTGAGGGAAGAAAATACTGGCAAAAGAAAGGGAGAAATGGAATAGGGCAGGTTATAACTCATAAAAGAGACAAGAAACATCTTGTTCAATGGAGGAGAAAAGGGAGAAGAGGAGAGGGGAAAAGTGAAGCTACTTTCTTCACATATGGCTAAAGAAGGGAATAACATGCTCACTACATTTGATATGAAAATCTATCTTTCACTACAGGAAAGTAGGGGAGGAGGCAACAGTGAGGTGAGGGGAATGATAGAAGGGAGGGCAAATGGGAGAAGGGATTAACTAGAAATAAACACTTTTGGGAAGGGATAAGGTCAAATGAGGGAATAGAAAAATACGAGGGAGGATAGAGGACAATATAGTTAGTATTACACAACAAGATTATTATGGAAGTCTTTTGCAAAACGACACATATTTAGTCTGTATTGAATTGCTTACCTTCTCAGTGGGGATGGGTAGGGAGAGAAGGAGGAAGTGCGAGAAGTTGAAATTCAAAGTATTAGAAACGAATGTTGAGAATTTTTATTGCATATAACTGGGAAATAAGAAACAGGGAATGTGGTATAGAAATGTATCTTGCTCTACAAGAAAAGAGAGAAGATGGGGATAAGGGAAGGGTGGGGTGTGATAGAAGGGAGGATACATTGAGGGAAGGGGTAATCAGAATGCAAGGTATTAGGAAGCAGGGGGAGGGGAGTAATGGGGAGAAAAATTGGACATGTTACAAAGTGATGTAAAAGCAATTATTATCAAAACAATTGACTGAATTAATTGCTGAGAATAAATCAAAGGCACTTTAGTTTGGGGAAAAGAATTTTAGCCTAAATTTCCCTACAGGTAGGTAAACTCGGATAAAATTTGGCATTGATGGAAAAGTTAAGGTTTTATGGTAAATTTAATTTTATGATTGCTATTTAATCAGGAACTAGAACATGTATAGAAAGGCATGTAAGCCACTTAAGACTTGCCTCAAAAGATGTTCCTTAACCAAAGTGAAATTATAGTCATTTTTGAAACCTGGCTATTGGAACTTGCTATTTTAAGATGCTATGGGACTATTAAGTGACTTTTCTTCTGAGTCTAACTGTAGGTGTGGATAGCAAGAAAAGTGCTCTGAGCCTCCAATCCATGATGCCAGTAAACCTGTAAGATGCTGGTATGAACTGAAAAAGGTAATCTCATGGGAAGGGTGGGAGAGTGACTGTTCAGCCTGGGCTGAGGTAGGATTCTCCTAACTCAATTTCCCCACTGACTCCTGGCAGACTTTAAGCCTGACTGAATGCAAGTTGACAATCTACTCCTACCTGGAATTGACATGAAGTTGGGGAGATATTGGTTCCCTGCAATGTCCCTACTCCTAGTGTCAATTTCCTATAGTCAAAAGGTTTGTAAGCTTAATACCAGATCTGTTGAATTACAGATTGTTGGTAGGGGAACATCCAAGGTTAAATCTAAAATTAAGCTATTAGGCTTAGGACTTTAGACCAAAAACAATAAATCACGGTCCTTTAATTCTTAGTAATGCTGTGGAGACAATTAGGTCAAGGGCTTGTGAAGTTAGCATATAAATATTATTTATGTCTCAGTTGGTTAATGTTTAAAAAAAATTCTTTTGTGGTCTATATTGTAAATGCTTTAAAAAGAAGTATCACCTGACCAAAAGTTGGAATTGTTCTATGTGACATGAACCGTGTTAAAAATGAAAAATAAAATTAAAAAAAGAACAAAAAAATAGAAAATCTGTCAACTAACATTTATTAAGCCCCTACTATGTGACAAGCATTGTGCTAAGTGCCGGGGATACTGAAAGGCAGAAGATAGTCCTCAAGGAACTTAACAATGTAATGAGAGAGATAATATGCAAACTAAAATATTCAATGCAAGCTATATACAGGATAAATAGGAAATAATTAATAGAGGGAAGGCACTAGAAATAAGACATGTAGGGGAAGTTTCCTTTAGAAGATAGAATTTTGGGAAGGACTTATAGGAAGTCACATAGACTTAGTAGTCTTAGTCACATAGTAATCACAGTGGAGGAGGAAGAGTATTTATGCCTGGGGGACAGCCAAGAAAAAATGCCCCAAGTGGAGAGATGGAGTGTCTTGTTCACCAAGCAGCAAGGACACAGTGTCACTGGATATACATATTTGGAAGTAAGGTGTACAAAGACTGGAGAGGGCCAGGCTGTGAAGGGTTATGAATGTCAAACAGCATTTTTGATGAAGCAAAGCAGAATAATCAATCAATCGATGTAGAGCTGAATTCATGTAAATTGGGTCAGAGATTATACAGAAGGTAGCATCAGGCATCTCTTAGTGATAGCCATGTCCCTGCAGAGGAAAGCTTCTCCCTAGCCATATGCCCATAGGAAACTAAGTGTAGCAAATTACATGAACTCTTCATGGAACTGAGACCATACTATCATTCTGGTATCAACCCTTCCATTTTACCCACAGACCACATTTTTTTGTTCCCAGCTCTTTTGGGAACAAATGCCTTCTATTTCTGTTCCCACAACATTCTTCTGACTTTAGATTCCAACATTTTTCTGTAACAAAATTTTTGCACTTATGATGCATTCATTTCTGAATCTATCTTCCCTCTTCCCCTATCACTGTAACAAAGATTTTTAAAAAGAAAAAAAAAGAAACTGCTTAGCAAATGTAACTAAGATATTGACTGTAACTCTCAGTACCTGCAATATTCCACAGCCATAATCACCCACCTCTGGTGGAAGGGAGAGTTCTCACATGAATTGTTCAAAGTTTTCCCTTACATTGAGCTGAAATCTGTCTCTCTCTAAGTTCTAACCATTGTTCCTACATAGCATTTGCACAGAGCTTTAAGGTTTGAAAAGCACTTTACCAACGTCTCATTTAATCCTCATAACAACCCCAAGAGATAGTGATAGTTATTATTATCTTCATTTTACAGAGGAAAAAACTAAAGCAGATATTAAGTGACTTGCCCAGGGTCACTTATACCAAGTCTTCCTAACTCCAGGTCCAGCAATCCATCCACTGTTCTATTTGACTCTTTAAGATTTGTGAAGTGCTTTACAGATATTAGCCTATGTTGATCCTCATCACAATCCTCTTAAGTAGATGTGTTGTTATCCTAATTTTACAGATGAGGAAACTGAATCTGAGAGAAGTTATGTGACTTATCCAGGGTCATATAGCCAGTGAGTGTTTGAGGCAAGATTTGAACTCCAAATGAAGCACTCTATCCACTAAGTATCCCTTGAAGGAGTCATAGTTTCCTACCTGCAACACAAATTTCCTGCTATTTGCCAGAAAATCATGGCAGACAACATACTGAAACCTTCCTCTTCCATGATGAATCTTTTTATCCTTTTTAGAGAAGACAGGAATAAGATGAAGCAGAGGGAAGATGTTGGAGGAAATGGAAGCTCAGTTGGCAAGGCACCAAGTAGGATGGTACCATGGAAAACTCCCACTCATTATTTTGGTCTTGTCTGTGCTATAACCATTTTTTCCTTACAAGTTCTAAATTATGGTCTTAGCCTTGGGCTGCTGTTTTATCCCTCCCATCATTAAAACAAAAGAGAAAATTCCAAAGGCTTTTCCAACCACACAGAAGGGTAATTTAAAACAAAATTGGATGAAAGAAAGGTAGTGAGGCACAATGCATCAAAAGTCAGTGAGGCACAAGGGTCAAAAAAGCATGGACAGAGAAATGGAAGGGACCTCAGAGGTTATTTTAATCCCATCTTCTGATTTTACAGATAAGGAAACTGAGGCCCAAAGAGATTAAGTGACTGGTCCAACCAAGGACATCTGAAGCTTGTTATGAACCCAGGATTTCTGAGTTCACAGTCTTTGAGTGCTGGACTTGAGTCCTAACTACTTCTGACACATTGTGACCACAAGTAAGTGTGCACCTCTGAACTTCACTTTCCTCCTATTTCAAATGGGAGAATGGTACCTGTAGTACCTACCTCACAAAGTTGTTGTGAGGTTCAAATGAGGTAATGTACATGAAGTACTTCTTATAGGAAGACAGATGTCCGAGATATCCAAGTGGGGCAGTGAGTGGATAGGAGTGCTTAACTTGGAGTCAGAAAGAACTGAGTTCCAATCCTGTGTCAAACACTTATTAGCTGTATGACCATGGGCAAGTCACTTAACCTTTTTCTTCAGCCTCAGTTGCCTCATCTGTAAAATGGGGATAATTATAGCACTACCTCATCTGTAAAATGAGGATAATAGGAATATCCACAGAGTGCTTATGAAGACCAAATGAAATCACATATGTAAAATGCTTTGTAAACCTTCGTGATTATAAGCCAGCTATTAGTTATTATTATAAGGCACTGTACTATTACTTATTCTTAGAAATGTCCTACAATAACGTAGTATACAAAAGTGTGGGTTTTTTTTAATGGCAGGACAAGAATGAAGGAAAAGGTAAATTTTAAAAATAGATATTTGATAGTTGGATTGTAAGGAGATGGGATTATTATACAAATAGCATTTCCTTTTGCACATCCTGTACTATGAAGACGAAGAAAATTATAAAAAGCTAAAATTATTCTGATGGTGAGAAAATGATCCATAAAGATTCTTTTCTCCCTTTTCTGGGGTTGGAATTTGGAGCAAATGTGGATGCTGAGCCCATTTTCCTTCTAGTACCTTCCTTCAAGCATAAATGCCTCTGTTCAGTTCATGGGTTACAGGAGGTTGCTTGCTACTGCTCAGAGGTCCAAGGGGTATGGTACTGAATGAGACATGTGAGGCAAAAGAGCCTTGAAATGGAGTTTTCATTTATTGCCTGTCTCACAGAGGGTGGTAGGAAGTGTGTCTTGAAATAACTTGGTGCTTAACTAGAAAACCCTAGCATCTGGGAAACTGGCCATAGCAACCAGGCCTTTGGGCCACAATGGCTTCTCCACATTAAGATGTTTGAACCACGCTACTCTGCTCAGATTAACCACAAAATAGGTCAGCCTACTGGATGAAAAGTCCAGAAAGTTCATTTTCAGGTGAGTGACATATTTGCTATCCCCATAAAGTGTCTACTTTATTGATTTTGTCTTTACAAGGGCCAAAACCATGAATACCTTCCCCATTTGTGTTTGTCTAATATCTCTGCCCTGAAAAGTATAACAATGGACTTCCTGCAATGTGGATGAACAAGGGAGAAATCTAGTTGGAACTATTAAAAGTCCAAATTTCAAATATTACTAAGAGTTTTATTTTACTGCAGTTTTATTTCTTTCAAAAACAAACAAAAATGTAGCTCTGGTTAAGTCTCACTAAGCACTGCCTTGGAATACCCATTAGTTAAGACTGTTAGGGGACTTGCTTTAATGAATAAGGAATAATTTGTAATGAGCACATCTGTTCTTTGTTTCGAAATAGTTTTCCTTAAGAAGGGTTAATATTTCCCTTGCCATACTGATTACATTTCTAATTTCCTTAGCAAATCCTTTTTTCACAATACAAATGTCCTCATGGGAATGACCACATACTCCAATTTAGTAAGGTCTGAATTAATGGGGCTTAATTATATAAGATATTTTCCTATCTGCCCTCTTTGAAACAATGGTGATTGTTCTCACTGCAGCCTGAAACTCAGAATGCTCATGTCTATAGCATCATTTCACCAGATTACTTAGAAGACATGAAAAGCAACAGTGAAGTGAAAGAAAAAATCATTTTAATTAGATTATTTCAGAGGTGGAAGATTTATTTGTTTTGTCATATTGGAAAGCAGCCACCACTACTAAAGACTTGGAAAAGAAAAAGAAGTTCTCATCACCAAAGTGCTTGGTACTGTCAAGTAGCCAACATCAGAATGGATGTGATTTTTACTACAGAAGAGGTATTGCCATCTGCTTTGCCTCTTTACCCCAAGGACCATTGGACCTTTCCATCTGACTTGCAATTCAAGTCTCTTGCATGTCTTTTCTCCCCCATTAGAATGTGAGTTCCTTGAGAGCAGGGACTGCCTTTCTTTTTCTATTTACATCATTACTACTTAGCATAGTGTTTTGTACATAGTAAGTGCTTAATAATTTATTTGTATCTGCAGGAGTTTCTACACTGGGGTTCCCTACACTAAAATCACAGCTCCAGATTAAAAAAAAAGTTCAAGACAGAGTGCTGGAAATATAATATGAAAAATTATATGTACATATGTATGTATAATACATAAGACATATATATCTTATTCTGTACATTAACTCTATCACCTCTCAAATGGATCACGTTTTATCATCAGACCTCCAGAATCATGAATAGCCATTGTGCTGATCATAGTGCTGATAGCTTTCAATGTTCTTTGTTTTTATATTGCTTTTGTCATATAAATCAGACTCCTGGTTCAACTCACTTTATTTTTCATTTGTTTATAAAAATTCTCAAAATTGATTATTTTGGGAATATTGATGTTTACTAAGCATCTGTTCATATGTCTTTTAATCAATAAACATTTTTAAGCACCTGCTGTGTGTCAAGCACTATGTTAAGTGCTGAGGATATGAAAAGAGGCAAAAGGACCCTCCCTCAAGGAGATTAGAGTCTTATGCAGGAGGCAATATGAAAACAAACATATACAAAGCAAGCTGTATACAAGAAAAACAAGAAATGACTAACAGGGAAGGTGCTTCCTGTCGAAGTTAGGATTTTAGTTGGGACTTAAAGGTAGCAAGGGAGATCGGTAGTTAGAGCAGAGGAGGGGAGAGCATTCTAGGCATGGGGGTGTACTAGTAAGTACCCCAGCATACACAGGAGGACCTGCTACCACAGTTTCCCAGATCTGCATTCATAAAAGGAACCCCTCATTTGAGAGGTTAACAATCACTTTAATCAAGCACATGTATCATACCTTTAACCAAGCACATACATCATTCACCTAGTTCAGGGGAGTCAGCACTCTGAACTTCAAAGAAAATACAGAGAAATTAAAGATCAACAGACATGGCTTCCTCTACCTGACCATAATTCAGCAGACAGTCCAACTGTCTGACCATAGTTACCAGACAGGGAGCAGACAAGATCATCACGTGAAGCAGTACAAAGGCAGAAGAGAAGAGAGTCCAGGACAGAACCCTGAGGGACACCTACAATTAGAGGGTAGGATCTGGGAGAAGACCCAGCAAAGGACACAGAGAGGAAGTGGTCAGAAAGTTAGGAGGAAAAAGGAGAGATTGGTGTCCAGAAAACCTCTATATAACAAAGAATCAAGAAGAGATTGCTTAACAGTGTCAAAGGCCACAGAGAGGTCAAGAATGAGGACTGAGAAAAGGCTGTTGGATTTGGCAACTAAGGAACAATGATCACCAGTTTGAGAGAGAACAGTTTCCATGGAATAATAAAGTTGGAAGCCAGATTGTAAAGGATTCAGAAGAGAGTGAGAGAAAGTGAAGTAATCTATCATAGACAGCTTTTACAAGGAGTTTAGCCAGAAAGGGCAGAAGAGAAAAAGAATAGATAGTAGGATGGATCAAGTAAGAGTGCTCTTGTTTTGTTTTGTTTTATTTGTCAGGAAAGAAGAGGTATGAGCATATTTGTAGAAAGTAGGGAAGCAGCCAGTAGACTGAGGAAGAGATTGGCCATAAGAAAGAATGGGATGAGAAAGGGGACAATTTGTTATATGAGACAGGACAGAATGAACAGCTAGAGTTAACCTTGGTAAGGAGTAAGGTCACTTCATCATGTGAAGAGGGAAGGAGAAGACAAGTGGGTGACAGGAAGCGAAGAAGGAAGAAAAAGAGGTTCATTTTTTCTGTAAACTAAGAGGCAAGTTTCTCAGATGAGAGAATGGGGAAAGGAGGAGTCATGGGAATTTTAAGGAGGGATGTCTTTTAAAAAACATTTATTTCCTCATTTCTTACAGCATAATAGTACTTCTGTCACATTCATATGCCACAAATTATTCAGCCATTCCTAAGCTGTTATATATCCTATTAGTTTCCATAAGCAAAGTTTTAAGAAATAAAGATAAATCTCCCTTATTAAGCCCAGAGGTGAAGAAGAGGGGAGCTGGGAGGGAAAATAAGTGAAGGTTCATGACATCAAAAGAAATGGGGTGAAAGGGGAAATAGGAAATCAAGTATCACCACCTTCAGTGTGCAGTCTAGAAAGGTCCATGTCCACTATGGCCCCTTGCCTGTTAAAGATGGAAGGTAAAAGGGATAAATGCAAAGTCTTACACTTGGACTCAAAAAATCAATTTGACAAGTACAAGATGGGTGAGTTATGATTAAACAGCTGTTTGTCTGAAAAGATATCACAAAGTTTTAGTTGAGCACATGCTTAATATGAGCCAACAGGGTAACATAGTAGGTAATAAAGTTCATGACATCATAGAATAAAGTAAAAGAGGGTGAGGGATCAGTTCATATCAAGTGTATTGTATTCTGTTCTAGGTGCACATTTGAGCATCCAGAAGAGGAAAAATATGAAGGTGAATGTCCTCAAAACTCTTATATGTGATGACACATTGAAGGCTTTTTAGTTAACTGAGCTGCTTTGGCAGGAAGTGAGTTCCCCCTCTATATCTTTAATCAAAGGCTGGATGAATCAATGAATCAACATAGAAACATTTATTAAACTTTTGTCATGTGCCAAGAATTGTACTGTAGTGTTTTACTAATGTGTGGTAGAGAGTATTCTTGTGCAGATGTTGAGCTGCGTGACCTCTGAGGTACTTTCCAACTCAGATTCTGAATTGTATCTGTATCTCAACTTCTTTATCCATAAAATTACATTTCTATGGTCCTGATTCTAAGGAGATGTGATACTCTGATACCTTGAAATTGTCTGATATTTGACATCAGGTCTCCCAGACTAGTAGGGCTTTTCCCATCCTAACACATTGATACCTCCTCATTTAAATAAATTCACTTTTGTCATGACATATTTCAGTTACAAAGGTGAGAAGTATCTGAAGAACTTGGACACTTATAATGGGGTACAGTTGAAAATACCCTGGTCCTGCAATCTAGACAAGAGTTCTGAGTTCAGATCCTACCACTATCATTTACCCTCTGGATGTCTATGTCAATTTCATTGAACCCTATTTTCCTGATGTGTAAAACTGAGCTAATTGCTCCCGTTGTACCTACCTTACAGATCTATTGTGAGGATCTAATAAGTTAGTACATATGAACTGCTAAATATCAGCTGTTAATACATTGAACTTTCACTGCTTAATAAAAAGTCCTTTGAAGATGAAAGGTTGATAAGACAAAGAATCATTGGGATTCCTATCCTTGCTTTATCATTCTGCTTCAAGGGCGAAGGAAAAATGAGAAATGGGTAGGGCATCCTTTGCCAGACTGCTGTTTTTTTTGTGGAACAGAGAATGTATGCAAGACACACATTCTGCAGAACTCTCAGTGTTCTGTCTGCATCAGCTTTCTTCATCCTGACCCAGAGAAAAGCAAAGTGTTGGAAGGAAGGAAGGAAGGAAGGAAGGAAGGAAGGAAGGAAGGAAGGAAGCTAGTTCTGGTCAGAAAGGCCCCTTCTTCCTGTCGATCCTCCCAGATTTTTGTTCTTTTCATCTTCCCCCAGACAGTGTTCTGGTAGACATAGGTAAAGAGTAAAGACAGGTAAAGACAGGTAAAGAGAGGTAAAGAGAAACTGAAAATTTAAAAAATATTTTTTTTTGAATGAACTAAGGTGCATGGCATGGGTACAGGAGCATTCAAGTGGGAAACAAGGACTTGGCTCTAGTCTTTGCTCAGAAACAGACTTCCTCTGAGGCCATGGGCTAGTCCCTTCCCCTCTCTGAGCCTCCATTTCCTTAAATGTGATATGACAAGATTTCTCTACCAACACCCAGACATTCATTTCCAATGATTGTAAAAGTTAGTGGCAGCTGACACTGGTCCAGCTGAAGTTCATTAAGGGGAATGACTTTCATATAGCAAGTGAGGTCAGAGGGTATGGTGGTGCGGGAAGTAGCAAGGTAGTTGTGAAGCCTCTGGATGGGAAGAGGTCACAAGAGGCATCAAGGGGATGACGTGGGTAATTTGACTTAAATGAATGAAGGCTTGTTGGTTATTGGATTTCTGCTGGAAACCTTCTCTCAGGTGACAGCTGAGGCGGCTTCTGTTTGCATTAGGGTTTGGCAGGAATGTGCTAATTGCCAATCAAAGACAGCTGAGCAGGCTCACACTTATCCTCTATAAATAAATAAACCCTCCCAGAGAAGCCCCCAGGCAGTTACCACTGCAGATCACCACAAGAATTAGCCCAAAGGTTTGGTTATGAAGACTTCAACTTCTGTTGAAAATGCTTGGTGTCACAGTCCCTTGATACCTGGAATTTGTTAAACCTTGTGCTTTCTGTATCCTGTTTGTAAGAGAGATTATTCAGACTCTTCATTTGCAGATCCCCTGTTCTCCCTTATCTCTGTCCTGATTTATTTCCGCCGCCTTTGATCTGGGATACTCAATTCAAGTGTTTATTAGGTACCTACTATGTTCTAGGCACCCTGCTACTCTCCAAGGATACAAAATGCAAAATGAACCATCCATGTCCTCAAGGAGCTTATATTCTATCTGTGTATTTACTTAACCATCGTCTTAGTAGCTGGAATTGCTGACATCTTATTTTTCTGACCTCTGTTAACTATGTGGCTATACCTTCATCAGGCTCTCCTAATCCTGATATCTTCCTGGTGCTCTTTCCTAAACAGTGATCTATAGTCATGTCCTGCCATCATTTAAAAGTATTTCTTTAGGTACATACAAGATCCCTCCATAGTTGAGCCTTCTACTTCCCCTTTTCCAGGATTCTAGGAATCTTTTACCTAGGACTGAAGAACCAACATATGTAACTTTGCTGAGAAAGAGGATTCGGCACATCACAGGGGTCTCAGAACAGCTTGATTTGGAAGCAAGAATTGCCTTTGCTGGGCACCATTACTCATGGGAACCCCAGAGGGCTGGGATGATGAGCATTTTACACTGATGTGGACAGCGCACACTAATGGCCCAAGAAAATAATACCAGAAAGGCTCTAATGATGCTTCAGGCTCTTCAACAGAGAGGGCTCCCATTGACTTCAGAGGGAGGACTGCAGGATCAGGCTTATCCATAACCTGAAATTGCACTCTGCCTCTGGCCCCTTTTCATGGTTCAAAGTGTGTTCATTTCAAAGCTGAATCAGCAGCCCTAGCTGATTATGACATCAAATGAGGATCTTTGTTAGCTTAAATTACCTCACTTTGTAATAGCTATCTGTACACTGTAACTCCCCGCATAAAGCACAATGTGTCTTAATAAAATAGCCTGTATTTCCATAAGTACCTAGTCCATCACAGTGATGGCTTTATTAAGCTACTAGAAACTACCTTCGGAAAGGGCTAAAAGGTTGGTACACTGGATGTCACTTTTTTAGGAGGAAGCCAAACTCTTTGCTTTCAGCCAGAACCTGGCAAATTTGGCTCCAGATAGAACATAACTTTATGCTGATCCTAAGCACTGTCTTAAAGCCAAAAGGATCATTATGTTCTCATTCTTGTAATGCACCTCTTAAAAAAAAAACCCCGCAAAGAAACTCATCACTATGTCTACTTCCATCATAGAATTATGAGAATAAAGTAGTCTTTGCCCTTTTGTCCAACGTCAGCTAGGAAGATTGCTCATGGAGGTGGCCTAGGGTTCCGGGAGGTCCTTGTCAAAGACGATGATCTTCGGTTGTCCTAGAATTAGCCTAGCTGTCTAGGGAGAAGCCTGTCACACATTCTAGTGATCCATTTGGGAGGGGAGAGGATAGGAGTGTGTAGGATCACATACTCACAGACTTAGACCTGAAAGGACACATAGAGGTAGTCAATTGGAACCTCTTCATTTTGAGGATGTAACTGGGACCTAGAGAGGGAGAGACTCCCCTGCCCCCATGCCATGCTCATCTTCATCCTTATCCTCTGACTTTCAAGCCAGAACCCTCTCTGCTGTCACTTCATCACCTGATACTGTACTTGCAGAATTTCATATTCATAGGGAACTATAGAAAAGGGGCTCTTTGCTTGGAGTTCACAGGTCCCCAGAGGATCCATGGGTAAATTTCAGAGGTTTGTGAACTTGACTGGGGGGAAAATTATATTCACTAACTATTTTTTCCCTTTGTAATTTTATGTATTTTATTTAATGCTTGTAAAAACATTATTCTGAGAAGGGGTCCACAAGCTTCCCCAGACAACCAAAAAAAAAAAATCCCAGAAGCAATCCCCTATGAATGGAATGGTCATGGGATTCTCTTTGGAGAGCCTTCTAGCTACCAGATGACTTTTGTTTGGTAAGGTTTTCAGTCATTGGATTTTTGACCTGGGACCAATGGATCCAAGATTTTGCAATCTCTGTGCCCTACAGGGACATGTGCAGAGCCCCTAGGGTCATTGGCTAATCTTAAGGTGCCCCAAAGTGTGAAAGTAACAAAGAAATTCACCCATCCTCCATAAAATGGCAGCATACTTCTGAAGGCATGTGCCAGATTGGCTTCTGATTCTATTTTTGCACCAGGAATTTCATTCTATTCTATTCAATAAACCTTTAGGAAGCTTTTCCTATATACAAGGCTCTGCCCTGAAGGGGGTGGAGGTGGAGGAGGAAGAAACCTAGAAGAGGGAGAGGCGGAATGGAGGGAAGCAGGGCAGAGCCTGGTTGGACAAGGCTCTTGTGTGTCCTAGGCAAGAACTGTTCTATGGGCTGCTGTCCACCTGAAGCCTTGAGCCTTCCCTGTATGGAAGCATGTATACTGGCTTGTCCCAAAACCAATTCCTTCATGCAATGCAGGGCAGAATTTTCTGCCATTAAAATACATGCATTTGTAAACAATAATATTAAACAGATCCCTTCCTTGTAGCTCTGTACACATTTACCTCTGACAACTGACAGCTCTGCCTACCCCTAGTCCAGGTTGGGAGGTGGAGGAAAATCAGTGGACCAGAGATGAACAAGACTGAGTAATATAATGGAAAGAGTGCTAAAGGGCACCATAGTGCAGAATGCTGGAGGACCTGAAGTCAGGAAGACCTGAGCTCAAATCCTGTGCCGGAAATTTTCTAGCTGGGTAATCCTGGACAAATCATTTAACTGAGTACTTACTCAGTTTCCTCAACTGTAAAATGAGGATAACAGAGACATTGATCTCCCAGGGTTATTGTGAGGATCCAATGAGATAATTGTAAAGCACTCAGCATAGTACATGGCACATAGTAAGCACTGTATAAATATTAACTATTACATTTACCTCTTGTGTGACTCTGGGCTAGTAATCGCTTAATTTCTCCTTCTGTAAAAGGAAAGGGCTGGGATTAGTTGACCTCTAAGATCCCTTTCAGCTCTAACTCAAAGCCCTGTGATCTAGAGTCCTAATATCATGGTGCTCAAGGAGTGTCTAGTATAGGGAAATGATCAATGTGTACCCAGTATCCCAAAAGTCTTAGTGCTCTTTTAAGCCTCAGTTGCTCAAAGGGAGACTTTTGGATGATCCTGTGTAATACAAAATAGAACAAGTTAGGTAGCAACATAAGGCTCTCTGTGGGTCAGCTAAGGAGATAGAGGTTACAGTTTCTGGTATAGAAGAGTCCCTTGGTTTTTCAGGAGAGAATTAATAGCAGGAGACAGGAGGTCTGGGAATAGAAGGAATGAATCATCTCTGCCAAAAAGATGAAAGCACATTAATTAATGAGCTAGTCATTATCAATGTAACAGGGCGAAGTAACACACCTTAGTCTTTTTTTATGTATCTATTTAACGGTTTCTTCAGGATTTATCTTCTGGGCTTTTCTTCCTTCCCCTCATGGCTAATCTATGAAATTCATTAACTCTTGCTCATTACTGCAAATGACTGCAGTGACCTGTGTGTGCCAGTCTTTCTCATTTAAAATGCCTAAAGCGTTTTAGTGTACAGTGTGATCTAAGGGCCTATGATTGTTTACTCAGATAAAGCAACATACATAAAAACAACTCCCCACCTGCTCCCTGAGCCAACAGGCCAAGGGGGATGCCTGGGGAGAGCAGTGGTTGCCTTCTGTGCCACGCACACAAAGGGTTGTGTGTGTGTTGTTTTTGTTTGACTCTTTTCATTTGATTCTTAAATTCCTGGTAGGTGTAGCTTTGCCACCTTCTTTGCTGCCCTTCTCACCGTGGCCTTTGAAGGGAGCTTATGATGAAGGATGAATACTCTAGGAGTATTGTCAGTCTTAGGTCAAAGTCCCCCTTTCAGGGGCGTTCTAAAACAAATTTGTCTGTATTGTTTGGAGGAGGGAGAGCGATGAAAACATCACAATTCAGAGAGCTTGATGGAATTTGCATTGGTCTATACAACACAACCCTTCCAAATAATAAAGGAGAAAGAATGTTCAAGACTCTTTTGCTAGATCTTGGGACTGGGGTGATAAGTTTGGTGTACAAATGCCAGGCAGCCCTGGAAAGATAATGAGGATGCTTGAAATGAAGGCTGAGGTGGCCTTCTCCTCAACACTAGGGATTCCTAAACTCCAAACCTGAACTGTGCAGAGTTATTTCAGGCTTTTGGACACTTCCTAGTTTGTTTTCTGAACACACTTGCTGACCTCATTTGGATACATTTTTTACTGTCAAAGAGGAGTGTCCTCAGGGGCTAATTTTATACAAGAACACAGCTGAGCCAAGGGGTACACACATAGCTGGTGGGGGAAAAAGAGAAGAGAAAAGGAATGTAGGACTCAGGGGATGAGAGGAGGGCACCAGGTCCATCTTCCTGCTGGACTGACACACTCCCACAGTTCCCACATGAGGAGCTGGTCTAATTTCTATCAGCCTCCAGAGGCAGTTACCTCAGCCTGCTAAGCTATGCCAATGTTCAGTTGCTCCCACCGCCAGGAAGTCCTTTTCTGTGTTGAACCCAAATGACTCATACCAAATGAAACCAATTTCTTCAAGAAGATTTAAGCATCAAGGAAATGAAAGGATGAAAAATTTGGAGAAAACCTGAGTGCCTCATCACTGACAACTGGCAAGGAATATGAAAGAAAAATTTCTCCAGGCAAGAAAAATAAAAATGGACGGGGGGGAAATATCATTCTCTTCTAAGCTTTCTTGGCATTGTTTCCTAGGGCCATTTTTCCCTGTAGGGGCCATTGAGCGTAACTTTCAAAAAATAATTTTGCCAGTGAGAATTCTATTTGATTCGTCAAATTGGTATCCTTTCAGATGTTATTCGTAACCCTCTCTATGCTGCTAGTTATCATTTCATATTCAGTAGAATCTCATTAGGTAATGACTAGTTATTATATGAATTTGTATATATTTGATCAAGACAGATCTCCACCAACTTAATGACTAAATACTATATAAGCCCACGAGGTAAGTCTTCATCCTGATCTCAGTTCTAGAGTCAATCAGCAAACATTTAGTGAGCCCTTTCAAAGTGCAAGGTACTGAGGATAAAAGCACAAAATGGGGTGAAAAAGTGGGAAAGTGCTCCACTGGGGAGTACTGGAGGGAGGAGGGAGAAAATGAGGGAGTAGGGGTGTTCAGTCAGTACCCTGCAGCTTTTCTGCTTAGGAATGATGGAGGGACACACTGCTTAAAAACTGTCAAAAGATTCAGTAGGTATCACTGAGGGGTTTTACTTACCCTTGGAGATTAAAATAAAGTTCCTTTTATTATTATTTCTTTTCCCTCCCATTAGTTTGTGTAGCTCATCCTTAGTGACTTGTAATTTCTCCCTTTTCAAGTTCCCATTGATCCCCTTCATGGCCCTTGAGTTGTAGTCAAACTATCCTGTATGTCTCTCCCAGAGTGAGATGGTTGCTGAGGTCCCTGGACAGGTGACAGTTTCCTGCTTTGAAAAATTTTGTGTGTGTGCAGAAGTTTTGCTAAATTCCATTATTATGCACAGCTAATTACTTTGTGAAAAACCTGATATGTGCAGATATACTCTCAGTAGGCTTGAGTTACAAAGGTGTAGCTTAGACTAGATGACTGCTGGGTGCCTTCCAACTCTGAAATTCTGTCCTGCTGTCATCTTACAACGGACCCCAGCAACCATGTTCCCCAGCCATGCTTTTCCTCACTCTCTCCAGAACCTTCTCCCAATCTTACCTCCTTTTTAGCAGCATTGTCCCAGAGCAGGTACTCTTCTTTCTTCCCCTCCCCTCTGCTTCCCATCACCCCAAATGGGTTGTTTTTTCCCCCATTAGAATGTAAGCTCCTTGCAGGCAGGC
This sequence comes from Bettongia penicillata ogilbyi, assembly GCA_023548195.1. NCBI lineage: Eukaryota > Metazoa > Chordata > Mammalia > Diprotodontia > Potoroidae > Bettongia > Bettongia penicillata. Next base: position 5,071,081 of record JAJHZJ010000354.1, on the reverse strand, counting down.
ACTGACTTACTTGCCTTTATTCCTGTTGCCAGGGTTTAGCACAGTGCCTGGAACATAGTAAACACTTAATAAATGTTTCATCAATCTAATTGAGGTCTTTAAGCAAAAGCTGAATGGCCACTTGTTGGGTATGGTGTTCAAGGGACTCCTTTTCAGGTTTAGGTTAGAACAGATGGCCATTATAGGGTATAGATGATCACATTTGAAGCAGGGCCAGCATCATGTACCTGTGGGCTGGAGTCTTATCTGGACCAGAGAGGGGAGGAAAACACCAAGCGCTATGACAAGGGATAGTTTCAGAAATACAAAAAGCTCTGACAAGAGACAAGGACTGTGGTGGGAATTGGTAGAGGTGCCTATGAGAGGAAGTATGCTGAGAGAAAACAAAATCAATCTGTTGAAATCAATTCCCATGTGGCGCAGAGGCCTGTTAGGGTCAGGACTGCTGTCACAGTTGGAGACAACAGGCTCTTGAATACTGCATGAGCCTAAATTACCTTGCATTTTTGTTGCATATCGTTTGTATATACTCATAGGTGTCCGCTTTTTCTCTTCTAATAGAATTTGAACTCCTTGTGGGCAGGAATTGTTTCATTAATGTTTTTGTACCCATTGCTTGGCATTGTTTGGTACATGTAAGCACTTAATAAGTGATTGATTGATTGATTGATTGATGCGTAGGTCAGTCATCTCTTGCTACATCAATCTCCCACCATCTCAGAAAGAGACAGGCTCAAAATACCCAACCTTGTATGACCAGTTTCTTCCCCTGGCCTTGCTATGTTGCTAAGGTGAGATTTCAAAGCAGTCAATATTATTCATAGGAATGAGACCTGGCCTGGCTAGCTCAGTTCATCTGGTAAATACGTGATGAGATATTAAATCATGGATTGCTATAAGGATGCGCTGAATAAAGGGATGGGAAATTTAATAAATATGTATGTTCAAGGGACTATTAACTTTCAGAAAATTCCTTTGAAGCTAGTTGAGATATTTTCATGCATTGAAAGGTGTGTATGTGTGTGTGTGTTTATGTGTGTGCAGAAGGTCTACTACATCCCATTATTATGCATAGCTAACTGCTTTGTGGGGGGAAAAAGCAACTAGAATCTGCAGATGTACAGTCAGTGGGTTTAAGTTAAATACCTCAATCATTTACATTTTCTCCCAAAATTAAAAAGAGCAATTATCCTATATTAATGGAAGAATCCCTGGAAGAGTTCAGAGTTGTTTTCCTTTTTTGTTTGTTTTTTTAATTGATTTTCCATTTGAGTCAGAGTCAAAGAGGTTTCATCTTTAAGTAATTTCCATTTGAGGCTAGACAGGAGTTCAAAGCAGCTAAAATGACTCTCCTTTCCTCCCTCTCCCTAAAACTCCACCTTTACCCTCCCTTCAATTCTCAAAAATTCCCTCCTAGGCTGAGACTTGGTATGCCAAGTTTCAGAGCTGAGCAAATTTTTATGGTCTAGTTATAAACCCTAGAAAAACAAGGGTTATAGGAAATGTTGACACAACCTTAACCAAAGTGGTGCTAGCTGACACCTCTATATTTTCAATTTGGGGGGCTCTACTGGGAAAATATAAACACTAATTCAGGAAAGGAAGCCAACTATAATACAAAGGTTGTCGTCTTCCTGTTCACCCCATGAAGGTCTACTTCAAAAGACTCCAGTTCAACCTTGAAGCAGGTTGGAATTGGAACTCTCTCTACCTGGGACACCTGCAAATAGTCCCATAGTTCTGTATATGATTTTGCTTTGGGGATTCAGGACCTCATTCTGAACTGAAAAGCCATTCGAAAAGGAAGTAGAAGACTTGACAGTTTTGAAAGAGGTATGGGAGGCTGTATTTAGTATCAGAGGACCAGCATATGTATCTATCTATCTCTCTATCTATCTGTCTATCTATCCATCTATCTAATCATCTATTTCTGTCTCTATCAATTATTTATCTCTATCAGTCATCTCTCCATCTATGAATCCATCCATCCATCCATCCATCCATGCATCTTTATTGATCATCTATCTTGATTGATCATATCTATCTCTACTAATTGTCTATCAATCATCTGTCCATCCATCCATCTATCAAACATCTATCTTTATTGATCATCTCTATCAATTACTTATCTCTATCAATAATTTATCTATCTATCTCTGAGAACTTGTCCTGGTTTTGGTTCCTTCACATAGTAACTGGGTCATATCGTTATGATTCAGTTTCCATCTTCTCAGATGGGGGTAGTAATATCTATTCCAAGGGCTTGATGTGAGGATGAAACAAGACGATGTATGTGAACATGCGTTCAAAGTGATAAAGCTCTATGTCAGTGTCAGGGATTGGGCCATAACTAGCACCAGACATGTCAAGCTTTGCTGAAGGTTTCTGACATGGGGCAGGTGGCAAGGTGAGGACTTTCTCCCTTGTAAATTCACCCACCAGTCCTCCGCTGGCTTCAGCCACTAGCTAGTAGCTTCTGGGTGGTCATTTACCAACCCCATTGTTCAAACCTTGTGTCAGCTGTCTCACAGCCTCCAGTTTCACATTTTAGATCAGCATCTACCTTTATTTCTTTTGCCCCAGGTGAAAAAAAAGGTCTAGCTTCAGGTCTGTAATGTATTATTACTATGTAACTTCATGCTCATTGATTTTCCATTTGGTCTAATCAAAAATGGCAACCAACAGAAATGTTTTTGAACTGAGAGACAAATTCACCGAACTTTTTCAAGAAGACAGATGGGGCGAGGGTAGGGGAACACCTTCCAAAGACTTTGTAATTGCTTTTCCCTTCAGGATTCCTCATTCCCTAAAACTTTGATTTGTTGAGGCATTTACTTGTACAACACCGCTTTTATATTACACTCTAAAAACCTGTTAAGGACACAATTTGGATTACACCCCAATCATCATCAGAGGTGTCTAACCTTCCCCAGCCCTTCTGGGGCCAGTAAGTTACCTCCAGTCAACAACACAAAAGACTCTGAATGATTTGTTTTTCCACCCAGATTTTCAGGCTTGCTGGCAGTATTTCCTCAGAGTATTTTCAAAAGCTTTCAGAAGATAGCATCAGAACCTTGGCAAAAAATGTGAAGCATACTTTGAGTCTAATGCTTAACTTCTGTAGTGTCTTATTTTTCAGGTTGAAAAGGAAGATAGTGAGTTTCTGTATGTACCTGTCAGTACTAAATGATTGTTCATTTCCTGTGAATTGGGAATATAGTAATAACATACAGCTGCAGAGCTAGGCCATGTTGCTTGTTGGGTTTTTTCCCTTCTCTTCCAAGAGTTGTCTCCTTTACCAGCTGTGAAGCATTACCATGTGAACCTGCTGAAAAACTGAAGGCAAATTAAAACAATAACAGCATTTCAGATGTCAGCAATAGGTCTGGTGGTCTTATCTTTAAAAATGTGGGGGCCCTGGGTGAACAAAGGAATTTTTAAAAGAAGTTTAATTTAAAACAAGCCTTTAGAAAAGTTGAAGGATTTAAGAGAACTTAGGAATCTTTTCCTCCAGAATGGAGTTGATTAAAAATCCCAGAGACTTTTCATTTGAGAGCAATAAGTTGAAATAATAATGTATTTTACATTAGAGGGGAAAAAATTAGCCAGAATGAAAATATCTGTGTCTTGCTATGCAATTGTTAACTGGAACAACGACATAAGTCAAAGCTGGGTTTAAAATTTGAAGTCAGAAAAAAATATACTCCTAGGTTTTAGATCTATACAAATATTTCATTATATTATATTTACATATTTAATTACAATAATTAATTATTATACAACATGACACTATACTTTACTAATTTAGAATTGTGTTAGCTGTTAGCTACAGAGAAAGGAAGCCAACTTTTCACATCACATGAAATTTCCTCTTCTCAACTTAATTGTCACAGTTCATTAGAAGGGCTGACAGGAAATATCTGCACATTATAAAAGTGTCCCCTTCCATAAAAGGCAAAAGAGGAAAACTGAACTCTAGGCAGAAAAACAAACAAAAATGTCAGCTTCTGAGATCTTGCTGAAATATTATGTTGTGGAATCAGATGTGATCACAGAAGCTGCCCCCCACCAAGAAATTGGGGTAGAGGGATCGTAGGAGAGATGACAGCTATCTTGGAATATTTCATACAGTATTTTTAAACAAACTAAAGGGTTTTTGTTTTTTTTACAAATCTATGTTGCCTACATTTCTGTCTCACTCTTATTTTTAATCCAAGAAAAGTATTCTTTTTTATGGAGACTAAGCACACATTCTGGAGCCACTTTCCCAATCCCTACTTGCATTGGTAACCTCGGTCCCTAGAAGGCAACTCTTATGTTTCCTCAGATCTCTATGTATAACCCTGAGGGCCTGGAAGTTTCTTTCTAATGCTGTAATTTATGAGTCCCTACCAGTGTGCCCTTCATGATTATCAGCTGATAACAATTAGCCAGACTTAATAAGCTTTAAGAAGGGGCATTTATTAAGGTAATATAGTATGGTACAAATCACCCTCCCCCAATGTCTGAGACACATTATTTCTCAAATACCTAGTCCTGTGGAAAGTGAACTAAAACTTACAGCACATGTGGCAAAGTAGGTAGCTGTTTTTAAGAACATCTAAATTTGTCAAGTACTTTTTTCTATACTTAGTCTAAAGCCTATAATTAATTGTTTAATGGAGAAATGTTCTCAACTGGTTATGGTATCAGAGTGTAGCATATTGTCACTTGCTTTAAGTGGGATGGGGTAACTGATTGTTTGGTTCAACCAACTCCCATGCTTATAAAGCAACCTAATGCATAAATCAGCTTGAATTTATTTGCAAAAAAAAAAAAAATTCCAGCGCTAATGAATGGAGAGGGAAGCTTTGTTGCCAATTAACTTATAGCTTCTGAGAATCATGGTGGGGGAGGCCTGAGCTGCTTCTGTGTTGATGGCAATTTAAAAAAAAATATTTTGGACCTTAAGAAATTGATGTGTGCACCAAAATCTGTGATAAATAATGTTTGATATTTCATTTTAGTAATTACTTCTAAGCTCAGTTCAGCAATGGGAAAAATAGCTTGGAGAACACAATGCAAACGTGTATGTGTGTATGAGTGCGAGTGTGCGTGTGTGTGTGTGCATATCCATGATTTATGATTCCATCAATGTGGGGAAGGCTCAGCATAGAAACTCCTTGCACTGATGGACATTAGCAGCTTGCTCAATGAATGATCTTACAGAGATGCTAGAGTACTGAGAGATTTGCTTGTGGTATATAACTGGCATGTTTTAGAAGGAACACTTGAACCCAGGTCTTTGTGCCTGCAAAGTGCTGCTTCTCACCATGTTTAGTTTATATTATTTCAAATAGAAAAAACATAATTGGATTGATTTTGGCACTGTACTCTTAAAGAAAAAGAGTGATTACCTATCAGTTTCTTAACATCGCAAAAAGAAAGGAAAATCAATAAATGAACAAGTGCTTATTAAGTGCCTTCTCTGAGGTGGGCTCAACACTGGAGTTTTAAAAGAAAAGACTGAAAAGTCTACGTCCTCAAGAAGCTTACTTTTTACCAGGTAAATAAACACACATAAGGTTATATTAAATATAAGGATAGTGACTGAACCTGTGATTTCAAATAAATACGAGGTTATTCAATGGAAGATGGCAAGGAGAAACAAAGGCAGAGGAATCCTCAAGTATTCTGATTTATATCTTTGTCCTCGGATTGGGTTTTTTTGTAACTTCAGTCTCATGATTCAGTTCTTTTAATGGGAAGGAATAATAATCCCAAGACTTGAGGTTGATGGATATTTGGAACTGCAGGTAGGGTGAAATATGTCTTTCTCTAGGGAAAACATAGTCAGAAATAGACTTCAGAGTGAAGGCCTAATGAAGGATGCTATCAGCACTCAATAGCTTTTCTGACACAATTTGCCTAGTGCCTCCATCTTCCATTTGATGCAAAGCTAAAGTCAAATAGTACAATTTTCTGGCATAACCTATTGTTTTTCTAAAGGTGTTTGATTTTACAGTAGTTACTGTTGAGCTGAACAGTACCGATAATTGTTCCCAGAACAGTGGCATGAATAAATTATCAAATTGAAAGTGATAGTAGATCAGACATAAATGCAAACTTATAGTTACTATCTCTTTACCACATAGACAAACCCAAACTCTGTTATTTATAAACTTAATAAAAAGATATGGAAACTTGGTGCATTTAAAATCAGGGACCTAGTTTTTCCATATTCTCAGTAAAATATAAATCCTTAAAGGCAGGAACTGTCATTTTTGTCTTTGTTCCAAGTGCCCAGCACAGTGTCTTACACATAACAGATGTTTATTGTATGGTAAATTGAACTTAATTTGAACCGAATTAAACTAGAAGGCACCTAGGTAGTGCAGTGGATAGAGTGCTGGACCCAGAATCAGGAAGACTCCTCTTCATGAGTGCAAATCCAGCTTCAAACAATTTTTAGCTAAATGATCCTGGGCAAGTCGCTTAACCCTGTTTGCCCCAGTTTCTTCATCTGTCAAATGGGCTGGAAAAGGAAATGGACAACCACCCCATTATCTTTGCCAAGAAAACCTCAAATGGGGTCACCAAGAGTCAGAACAAACTGAAAAAATGATGCCACTCACTATACTTCACAAGTCACTTAATGAGAGATTTTCAGATCTGTTTGGCATATTTGCCTCCAACCCCTTCCCTACTCTTTTAGAACAGCTCAGCTTGCTCATTTCCAAAAGACAGTTGCTTCCACAAAGGACTGGGAAACTGATTCTGAGTAATTAAAGAGTGTAACAATGGCCATCTCATGGAGCATGAGTGGAGGTGATCTCATTTCTCACAGTGCAGAAGAAGCCTGTCCCCATGTATGTTTTATGGATAGGTAGGATTGGAGGTTGATAGAAACTTCAGCCAGATAGATTCAAGTCACTGAAGTTATCATTTTTTAGACCATTTTTAAACATAAAAGCCACCCCTACTAGTTCATTTTTGCCTTCAGTATTATTGGTATTAATAGCATTTTATCAGAAATTATCCATTTTTCCTTAAATAGAAACGTTTAAAATGTTTGTAACTTCCTAAATATGTCAAAATCTCATGCAGAAAAACACTAATCACTGTATAAAGACAGAGTAGAATAATAGGATTTTAAAAAATCTGATTTTACAGAAAACTTTTCTCTAATACCTCTATTTTGTAGACTTCGGTATGGCCATATTGCTAAACCAGTTACTCATTGTCATCTCTTTTATGTTCTCTTATGAGAAGAGGCAGTGAGAAGGCTCAGGGCATAAATTGCTGGGCTTGGAATCAGGAAGATTCCTCTTCCTGAGTGCAAATCTGGTCTCAGGCACTTACTAGCTATGTGACCCTGAGCAAGTCATTTAACCTTGTTTGCCTCAGTTTCCTCATGTGTAAAATTAACTGGAGAAGGAAATGGTGAACCACTCCAATATCTCTGTCAAGAAAACCTCAGATGGGGTCACAGAGTTGGACAGGACTGAAACCAATGATCAGAGGCTCTTCTTTTAAACAAACTCCTTTGCATTGAATTCAATTGAATTCAGTTCAATTTAAGTACCTACTAAGGGAAAGGCATAGTCAGTGGGTTTACAAATTCAAACAAGTGACTCCAAGGAGTTTACAATCTACTGGAGACATGACTACTGTGACAGCAAGGACTGATCCCTAGTTTCAGATAGTTCTAGAGTCAAAAACATCATTTTCTTCATTTTGTTGATAGATCTGGGTGTTATGCTGGGAAATGGAAGATATCCTTTAAAAAAAGCAAAACACCCTACAATAATAACGCACGCTATCTCTTCCCAGAATGAATTCTGTCATTGTTCTCCAAGTGGATGTCAGGATTATCCAGTTCAAGAAGCAGCTCCAAGGTAAGACTCTCTCTTCACTTGAATTTGTTCAGCACTTAGGCACATTCCAGCCTGGTCATTTTCATTAACATGGTTTTCACTGCACTCTAAGCGATCATTTAACCTAGTGAATCATTTAACCTTATGAAGCCCATGGGGAAGTCATAAAGTCCGCCATATTTCTAAGTCCCATCATGCAATGTTATTGAGGATACAATTGTAACAGAGTCATTAGTTTTCTGTTAAAGATAATATTAATGGAAAAGCAAAGTAGAGGGTTATCCCTCTGGAGAAACTCTAAGTTGAAGATGATTCATGTTGCAAAGAAATGCCTTTCTCAGTGAACAAATGGCCTTTGCACTGGACTGAGCTTTATTAGGCTGCAAAATTAGATTTCAGATGGAACAACATGTTTTCACTTTTACTGTAAAAGAAATGACACATTTATATGAATACTTTCTGTGCATTTTCTACAGAGGGTATATTATTTTAAGATAGGTTCATCATATGTTTTTAATTGTGGTACTCTCCTATAACTTTTCAAATGGATTTTATTCCTTTTTCTGTCATTATTCTTGTCTGTTGATTGGGTCAGTTGAGCAATATATCTTCTGGGAAGACTTTTATGTCCTAGTTATTTTTGTCAGTTGGGCAAATAGAGTCATCATAAAAGCATACCCATCACATGCACCCTGGCTTGCTATTTGTCTCTTCTTCTCTCTTTCTACCCCTTCCCACATATTCTAATGTGATTTCAGCTCCCTTCTATCTTTTCATGACTTTCAAATCTATAACTCCAGGCATGTCTTATCCATTTCTCCAAAAACCCATGAGGACTTTTACTTGCAGGTGCTATAAACTTAAAATTAACATATGTGAAAACCAAACTCCCCATTCCACCCTGAAAACATAATGAATCCCATAATTCATCATGTCACATTCCCCTTCTTAACAACCATCATTGCTTCCTTATTTCCTATAGTATTAAACAGAAACTCCTTTTCACTGATTTTCAGCTTCCTGTATCATCCAGCCTCATTCTACTTCATCAATTCTATTTTCCACCAATCTCTAGCACATGTCTCCTGTTCTAATAATAACCCTTTTCCTGACTTTTAAAGTAGATCTCTGCATCTGGGGCACAGGGAACTCTGTCCCATAATTCTTATGCCTAAAACTTGAGACTTTGTGTATTGTAGCCTCTGGTTCTTTCAGCTAGAAGCTAAAATGCTGCAGCTTACCTGACGCTGAGCTGGCTAGTGTTGGAAAGTAGAGACCAGATGAAGTCTTTTGGGATTTGGGTTACCCTGGAGCTAGCTTGTTAAGTATGGGGGAGGGGTGGTGGAGGGGTAGTCTGGACACAGGAGGTCTCCTCTGCTGAGCTAGAGCATAGGCAAGTTCAGTGGTTAGTGATCCCATCTGTGCTAATATCTTCCCAATTCCCCTGGGGTGCTGAGGCGTGCCTGGGGTCCTGGTGTTGGCAGTTGCTGGCTTCACCCCCTTGGGGCTCAGGATCTCCTCCAAGTTTGTTAAAGTGAGGCTGTCTGGGACAGCTCTGATCCTACACTGGTCTCCTTCAACTACAGCAAGAGGAACCCTACTTTGTGATCTTTTTAGCTTCACAGGCTAAGAATCTGTTTACCCCTTCTACTGCTCCCATCGTTCCAGGGTTTTTCCTGGGGAGATATTCTTTGGACTTGTCAAGGTCAACAAGGGGAGGGAGATAGCAATTACCAATAACTCCACCATCTTGGCTCCTGGAACTGGAAATTCGTGCCTCCCAGAACTGGAAATTCATTCCTCCTATTCTAATCAGTATCTTTAATGTCCCACAAATTCACTATCTTCATTCCTTACATGTCTTTGCTCCTATTTTCCCCCTCACTAATAATTTCTGATTCCATTTAATTTGATTGAACAAAAATTTTAATCCCTTATTATGTACAACTACTCTGGTAGGATTTGGAAATACAAAGATACAATGCAGACTCTGTTTTTTAGAAATTTATACTCTGAAGACAAGATGCATACGAACAAAGGGAAAGTGACAAGTGATGATGATAAGTCTAGGAAAAGTGCAATGAGAAAGTTGAGGATGGAGAGAATTCTTTCATGGGTTGGGCAGTATGAGAAGGCATCATGGAGGTGGCCCCTGAATTGTAACTTGGAGGAAAGAAAGGACCCTATGAGTTTGTTGGGTTTGTTTAGATATCAAGCTAGATCTTCCTATACCTGTGCGGTTAATTTTTTGTTACAAAAATTAAGGACTTTAGACTCCTTTCTAATATGGTTCATTTTGTCAGCCCATTATGAGCATCTCCAACACTAATTTTGTTATGTAACTTATTAGCTCTCCCTCGTAGTTTGTGACTTTTAAAAATGTTAAACACAAAGGCACAAAGGGCACAAAGTCAGAACAATGCAACACACCACAGAGGCAGTGTTGTTTAGTGGAAAGGGTATTGGCTTTCCACTCTGATGATCGGACATTTCAATTTCTTCCTGTCACTTATTATCTATGTGACCATGGAAAAGTCCCTTTTTCTCAGCTTCAGGTTTCCTATCTCTCTATAAATGAAGGGGGAACAATAGAGGACCTCTGATATCCCTTCCAGTTTTAAAACTATGATCCTAAGCTCTTTTCAGTGTCCTCCAGTATAATGCTAAATCATGAATACTCACTCTTTGGGTTAGCATTAGTGGTAAAATTTTTCAAAGCTGGTTCATGACAAGCATTAAGGTCTTTTTAGGAAAAGGAATCCTTAAAAGAACCCTCATGTATGAAAATATTTATAGCAGCTCTTTTTGTGGTGGCCAAGAATTAAAAATGGAGGTGATGCCCATCAATTGAGGAATGGCTGAATAAGTTGTGGTAAATGAATGGAATAGAGCACTATTATGCTATAAAAAATGACAAACAGGTGGACTTCAGAAAACCCTGGAAAGACTTACATGAACTGATGCTGAGTGAAGCAAGCAGAACTAGGAGAACATTGTATACAGTAACAGCCATAATGTGTGATGACTGATTTTGATAGACTTGGCCCTTCTCAGCAATGCAAGGACCTAAAACAATTCCAAAGGACTCATGATGGAAAATGCCATTCACATCCTGAGAAAGAAGCATGGAGTCTGAATGCAGAGTAAAGCAGACAATTTTCTTTTTTATTTTGTTTTGTCTTCCTTCCTCATGGTTTCTCCCATTTGTTATAATTCTTCTATGCAACATGATTAATGTGAAAATGTCTTTAATAGGAATGTATGTGTAGAGTTCATATCAGATTACATGCCTTCTTAGGTAGGGAGTGAGGAGGGAGGGGGAGAAAATTTAAAACTTATGGAAGTGAATGTTGGAATCAGAAAATAAAATAATAAATTGAAAAAAAAACAAAAAAAGGAAGAAGAATCCTTGAGAAAGATTATATGAATAGACTTTACAAGCCAGAAGACCAAAAGGCAATATGAAGAATATCAAATTCAATTATGTATGTAGGACATGTATGTAGAAAAATAGAAAGTATGTTGGGTTAGTTTTTTTCTGGTTTGTTAACCTTCTGAAGCAACTATTGCCATTCATGCAAGTCTGTGCTATTGTTTCTCTAGATATTCCTCTTAATTTGTTGAAATCAAGCTTGTCAAGTAATAATGGAAGACTGCTTAGGCTTGGGGAGAGTTCTGAGTTTGCCATTCCCCACCACTAGGTGAATTTTGAGCGTATCCAAGATAGAAGCTGTGGATTCACTATGTCATCCAGATTCCTGGCAAGCTTTGATGGATCAATGGAATATCAGTTAAGCATTTAAAGAGAGTAGATTGAGGGTCAATTAGGATATCCTGCAAATTACTGAATCAATAAAGAATATTTCCTTGGGGAAGACACACCCAATCTTAATTGTGATATTAGAAGAGGGTAAGATTTGGTGGGAAGATTCACATGCCCCATCTGAAAATAGAGTCAAGGCTGCCAACTCCTACATAACTAAGACCAGAATTGAAGAGGGTCCAAGAAGCAGGGGTCATGTCGTTCTGGAAAGCTCTCAGCCCCTCCTATTGCTTGGATCTCTTTGTGAGTACATGGATAGGTATCAAAATGTACTAAGTGAAAATCCCTGATCTCCTTACTGTGGAGCTGTGTATTCTAAAGGACAAAGATGAGAATTCCTGGGGATCCTTTGCTAGTATATACAACATTCATTCATTCTTTAGTTCTACTCATTCAGAAATCATCTATTAGGTGCCTACTAGGTAAAAAGTAATGTGTTAAGAATGGATGGAGACAAAAAGATCACTAAAACATGATCCCTGACTTCCTGAAAATTTGTCAGTATCCTGAATGCCTGAGAAAGGATGTGGGGCTAGAAGACCCTAGCTGAGGACAGAACACCATGGTGGCAGCAGATGGAGGTCTTGGAGTCAGCATGACCTGAATGCCAATACTTATAAAGAAAGGCACCAAGCCTCATTTTCTTATAGACTCACCAACTGTGCTCAACTTCAGTTTCCTCACCTGTAAACTGGGGTTATCCTGTGGTACAATGCTTCAGAGTTTTTACAAGACTTAAATTAAAAAACGTAAGTACTATAAAATGTCACTTATCACTATACCACACAATCTCTTTATATAATCCCTTGAATACTTCCCAAATGCTTTCTTTGTCTGTTTTACATCATGAAATATTGCAAGTTTTCAGTCAAATTATCCAAGAAAAATCTTTAATAAGAGATGGGGAACACATCATGGTCCTGAGGTTTCATTGGTGTAGGGACTGCTTCCAATATCCCAGATTGCAACCTGAATTGTCTGAGACTTAACAGTGACTTGGTCAGGGTAACACAACTAGTAAACAACAAAGATGGGATTTAATCCAAGTCTTCCTTACTCCAAGTCCAGTATCCTCTTTACAGTGTCATGTTGGTTTTCATATTTATGGGGTATGTGTGTATGTGTGTGTGCAAACACACATACATGCCTACATATACATATATATAATTTTACACATAAAAATACACACACATTTCTAAACCTCATCTACACATATGTGTACACTGTGTATTCACATAATAGTGAGGTCTAGGTCCTTTTAACAAATGACCATTTTCACTTCCTTTAATTAACTTGAATAAGATAAATTTCATTGTCGTTTGTTCTATTAAACCCAAGTCATCATCTCTCTGCTCCCAAACTGATGGCTTCTAATTTCAGCACGCATCATATTTATCAAAACTATTAAGATGATACTGTACATTTCATAGTGACTTACAGTTGCTGTAAAGATGATTTCTTTGTTTCCCCGGCTGACTGCCTTAGGCATGCATGTGTCTGCTCAGTAACTTCTCTTTCCCTCTCGAAGGAGAGAAGAGAATCAGGCAGCCAGCTGTGCCATACCATCGGTAGTGGCTACAATGTGGCCAGCAGATCTTCTTCTGTGTGAGGAGAGTGATGGAGTGTGGGCCACAACTGTCACTGTTTTATGGTTGTTCACAATTTAAAAGTTAGTCAACAGCAGGACCAGGGAGCAAAGGGGGAGAAGGAGAAGACGGTTCGTAGCCAGTATTAGGTTTCATGACAGACAACTTAACTGGTTTTAAAGAAGGAAGGAAAAAAAGGGAGGAACATTTGGACCCAATTAAGGAACAAATCTGGAAAACAAGGAACAGTTGGTTACCTCTCCATATTGGGCAGGGTATGGGGGAGGTATTTTGATGTATAATCGTAATTTTGGAAGTTATGCAACGTAGAGCAAAGAAGAAATTTAAATTAATTTTACAGGGCAGTCAAGGCTTGGGCCAAGAGAACTGAGGGGACCAATTAAAAAAATAGGTGATTGGGAGGGTGAAAAAGAGCCTAAGTTCACAAGACTTTGGGGATATATAAACAAAATGGGAAGAGTCCTGTTAAGAAGCAAGCTATACAAAGTTGCAGCATGGAGCAGAAATCTTTGCTCAATAATATTAACTCATATTTCCATAACACTTTAAGGTTTCCTCACAATGACCCTGTGAAGTTGGTAGTTCTAGTATTATTTTTTTTATTTTGCAGATGAGGAAACTAAGTCTCAGAAGAAGTTAAGCCCAGCACTTCCACATTTCAGATACTCCTTTGCCTTTCCATTCAATGGTGTTCTCTGGAATCCCCCTTCTCTTGTTAATTAACTTTACTTCAGCCTGGATCTCTTCGCCTTAGACTTTTTCCTTTTCTTTCTGACACTTGCCAAAACCCAGTTCTCTACAGAAAATACTACAGTAAAGATTGTTCCTTTTCTTATGCCTTTAACTGATCGAGTCTTTGTCCAACACTCCTTGACAACAAGGTCTGCCACTTTTGGATCCTCTCTCTGTTGCCCTTGTTCTGCAGCTTCCATACCTCTGAGGTTCACCCCATCTGTCTATATCACACTCTTCATTTCCATTTTACTATACCATGCTAACCTCTAGGTCATTCTCTTTCCTCTTTTAAGAAGTAAATTCATCCTCTTCATCTCCATTTCCAGACCTGCCTTCATAATTGGGTACTTCAATCTGCATGTTGATGTCTCCTAGAATGTTCTAGGCCTCCCAGGTTTTCAATTTTCTCAGTTTCCATGCTCTATATCTTACCCTCAACACAACCATCTTTATTCTTTAGAACATCACTATAATGACTACCTTCACGACCATCAACTTAGAGATTCCCCTTTCTAGTCACCATCTCCTATTCTTCCATCTCTTACTCTGCCTCATATCTCCCAGTCTCTTCTTTTCATCTTCATTGTGACCACTGTGTCCTCCATCCTCTGTTCTCCCAATCAACCACCACTGCCCTGACCTGATTTTATAGTAGCTCCCCCTTAATAAGCAATCATTTCAATTTTATACTGTCCTCCATCCTTGAATCCTTTGTCTCCTTCTTTGTATTATTGTCTGTACCCTGCAAATTTTCAGCTCTTAGAAGCTTCCACAACCTTGTTTTTTTACTCCATGTTGCAAAATCCCACTGACAGAAGTTATTAAATGGTGCCAATTGGGTCCACTGCAAATTCATGCCATCTAATCTCAAGTGGATCCTCCCCGCTATATGGCAATCCTTTGATTCTTCCCTGATTGATATTTTTATTGCACTCCCTGAAATTGTTCCAAAACTCTTCTCCTTAAGCTCCATATCTTTGCCCACCCTTGAGGAGATGAACTCACTACCCACTTTACCAAGAATCTAAAGGAAAACCATTATTTTGTGCTGACCTCCTCTCTACTAATTAGCAACTCAAAATCCCTATCCATCTCCACCCTTTCTCTGCTTTGTTACTCTTCTCTTATTCGTTATTTCATGATGTATCTCCTGCCCCATAAGCATGGATATCCCTCAAGGCTCTATTTAGGTTTTTGTCTAGTCTACAGTTTTCTTCTTGGTGATCTCACTTCTTGGGCTAATGATGATGCACAATTTATATATCTATTCATAATTTCTCCTTGAACCCTGGTCCTACATTATCAACTGTCTAATGGATATTCTTTCTCAAACTCAAAAAGTCAAAAATAGAACTTAACATCTTTCCCTCTAACTTATCCCTCCTTCTCCAAACTTCCTTATTTCTGTCCATGGTACTAACCAACCCCAATCACCCAGATCCATAACAGGGGAGTTATTCTTGCTTCTCCTCTCTTTCTTACCCCTCCCATTCAATTAGTTACCAAGATTCATCAGTGTTACCTACACACAATCTCTTGCACTCCAACCCTTCTTTCTGCTTATATGATCACCGCTGTAATCCAGCCTCTCATAACCTCTTCTTAAACTTCAAAATTTGTATCTTTGAATCTATTCTCCATATCACTGCCAAAGCAACCTTCCAAGATCTGACCATGCCACTCCCCTCCTCAAAAGAATCAGTGGCTTCATATTCATCCTAGAATAAAACAAAATCTCCTCAACTTCATGGTTAAGATCCTGCACACTCTGTCTTCAATATTCCTTTACACTCATCTCACATTATTTTTCATAATGCACCGTATATCTCGACCAAACTGGCCTACTTCTCCAAACTTGACATTTCCCTCCTTAAGCTATTCCCTCTGCCTATAGTGCACTCTCCTCATTTTTGCCTCTCAGAATCAGTCCTGTGCCACTGCTTCTATGAAGATTTTCAAGCTCTCTCCAGTTACTAATTTTTCTCTCCACAAATTACCTTGTATTTACACAACTATATACATTTTGTATTCCCAGTTTAAAATTTTGTACTTATTGAAAGAGTGTGACTCAGGCCAATCATTTCATAAAACCATTTGGTAGTATGATTTTGAAAATAACCAAAACATTTCTACCCTTTGACCCTGAGATCTCAGTACTAGGTATATACCACAAGGAGGTAAAGACAGAGGGAAAGGTCCCATATAGACTACAAAATTCACATTAGCACTTTTTTTGTGGTACTAAAGAACTGTCCATAGACATTTCAAACACAATATGTCCAAACCAGAATTCGTTATCTGTTCCTTCACAACCCTCCCCTCTTACAAATTGTACTATAATTGATGAGGGTACCCCCTAAGTCACATAACTTCATCCCTAGCTCTTCATGCTCACTTTTCCTATGTGGTCAGTCAAGTGCCATATCTTGTTATTTCCATTTTCACAATGTTTCTCAAATACGTCTCTTCCTCTCAACTTACCCAGACTCCATACTAGTTCTGGCTCTTGATATTTTTCTCCTAGGTTATTGTAGCAACTTTCTAATTGGTGTGCTGTCTTGTCTTTCCTGACAAAAGGATTTACCATGCTACTCTTCTTCTTAATAAACTCCAGTCATTCCCTATTGTCTCTAGGGTTAAATATAAACTCCTCTGTTTGACATTTAGAGCTCTTCACAGCCTGACCTCATTTTCTCTTTCTAGTCTTTTTTTTACACATCACTCCCCTCTGTACCCTTTACTGGTCCAGCCACACTGATCTATTTCTCATTTTTCCATCCCCCATCTCTATATGCCTTTACACTGGTTGTAACCCTATGCCTGGAATGCTCTCCCTCTTCATTTTTTTAGAATCTCTGACTCCCTTCAAGTCTTAATTCAATTGCTGCCTTCAGCAAAAGACCTTTACCAGCATCCAGCTGCTAATGACTTCTCTGTAGGGTTACCTTCCATCTACTATATACGTTTTTCATCTGGGGCAGCTAGTGCAGCGCAGTGTATAGAGCATCAGTGCAGGAGTCAGGAGGACTTGAGTTCAAATCTCACCTCAGACACTTGACACTCACTAGCTGTGTGACCTTGGGCAAGTCACTTAACCCCAACTGCCTCATGCTGGGTCATCTCCAGTCAACCTGATGAATATCTGGTCACTGGATTCAGATGGCTCTGGAGGAGAAGTGAGGCTAGTGACCTGCACAGCCCTTCCTCACTCAAAACAAAGTCAAATGCAAGTCATGTCATTATTTCTCTGATGGCATGGTCTTCTTGGGCAACAAAGGATGAACACACACACACACACACACACACACCTCTTCCATCTTCTGTGTGCCTATTTATGTTTATGTTGTCTTTCCCATCACACTGTAAGATCCTTGTGAGCAGGAACCATTTTTTTTGTATCCCTGATGCTTAGCACAATGAGTGGAACATAATAATCACTTAATAAATGCTGGTTGATTGATTAGGGGAATGATGAAACAGACTGTGGAACATGAGTGGAATATTTCTTTGATGTAAGAAATGGTGAATACAAAGAATTCATAGGAGTATAGGAAGACATATGAATTAACGCAGAGTATGTAAACAGAACCAGGAAAATAAGATATGCAATTCCATACAACAATATGAGATGAACAAAATAATAAAATTGAATACTTGGTAACATTAATAAGCAAGCATGCCCTTCCCCCAAAAAGATCATAAAATGCATCTTTGTCACTCTTGTGCGAGGCTGAGAGACTGAGTGGACAGATGACACAGATAGTGTACTGAAGGCCTTGCTCAAGTACTTTTTCCCTTTAAAATTTTTTTATTGTTATTATGTATGACTCACTAGTTTGAGGAAGGAATGGGATATATTCTTACATAAAGATGATGTAAAAGAAGTCTTTTGAGAACTGTATTTCAGCATAGTTGGTTTCCTTTATAATCCTATGCATTTTATTTTATTAACTTTAGAACATTATTCTGATAGGGGGCCTACAATAACAATGGTTAAAAATTTCCTGATATAGACTCTCTTATCTTTTATAGCCATAACTCCCTTAATCATCCCCAAAGAATTAAATAATGTTTACCTTCTGGGATATGCTTGCAATAACGAATTCTGAGTGTCTTCCATTCCCACAGTTTTCTCTCCATCCGCTTCTTATTGCCAGAAATTTCTTAAGTGGGGTTGTATTTTCTAATCTGTAGTCAGAAATAAAAGGTATATATTCTAAAGCCTGGTAAAGAGAGTCCCTTAAGCAAGCCTCACTCATCCTTATAGGCTCCAGGGCCAGAAAGGACTTTAGTGATCATCTAGCCCAGTGTGTCATGGACCCTTTTGGTGAAATCTGGGGAAGCCTTTGGATGGACCTTTCCTTGGAATAACATTTTTAAGTGATTGAAGGAAATGCTAATTTTCAGCTAAAAGTTGATGAAGGGTGGTGAGTGATGGTGTTTAGAGTCCAATAGGACACTAGGTACCTAATGAAGAAGTGGTGATCCTCATGGAGCTTAAAGAGTAAAACTCCCACAGAAGGGAGCTGAGAACACCAAAGACAACTTTTTCAATTTTGCCCAGAATCCATCCCGCTCACCTGCAGCTGTGCAGTGATAGTGAGAAGCTGTTTGAAGATGGACAGACCACAGGTACTGTAAGTGTCATCATCCTTGGAAGATGCAAGGCAGTTCTGGTGTGACTATGAAACAAAGAAACCATCCTCCCATGCCAGCCAAACATCAGCCTAGTTACTTTGCAGTCACCCTTCATGTTTTTCTGCTTCACATTATCAGTCCTCTATATGGTGGGGACTGGTCATTTACTAACTGGTAAAGATCTGTTGCAGAAGGAGGCAATTTAATTAAGTCTTGAAGTGAGTCAGAGATTCTAAATATGAAGAAGAAGAGGGAGAGCATTCCAGGCATGGAATACAACCAGTGTAAAGCATCAACACTACTCCTTCTGATTGATGATGACTTTTTAAAAATGAGACTCCCACATAAAGGAATTTTATTTCCAGAGAATTTAGTAATCAAGGTATTGGCATGATGACACACTACTACTAATAGCCAGCATTTATATAGCATTTTAAAGTTTGTAAAATATTATCACGTTTGGTTCTTAAAACAACTCTGGGAGGAAGGTGCTATTATTATCCCCATCTTCACAGATGAAAAAACCAAAGGAAATAGAGGTTAAGGGACTTATGCATGGAAACACATCTAGTAAGCCAGGATTTAAATTCAAGTCTTTCTTCAAGTTTAATACTCTCTCCATTGTGATACCTGCTTTACATTTTAAAACACTGGCCTCTTTACTTATCTTGAAAACTTATTTTTCGAGAGAATAGGCCAGAGAAAAATAGAAAAGAATGTCTGTATGTTTATGAAAAATTTCTTGCTGATACAAGTTATAAAATGGTTTATCCCAGAGAGCAAAGAAGATCTTAAGAAGTTTAGGTTCAAAAATGAACCATTTCAAGATCAAAGTGACCATAATCAGTGTCATGTACTCTGCTTTTTCCTGATTAAAAAACTCATTTTGAGACTCCTTGGAGAAGCTAACTTTTTTGATGTCTGCAGATTTGGTCTCTAATGATAATATAAATAAAGATTACTTAGCCATTTACAAACAGGTGTTCACTAGTATTGGACTCCCAACAAGGTACATATGGTGAGATCCAGCCCTTACCCATATAATTAAGAAACAAAAATAGAGAAGTAGAACGTCTGCTCGTGGAAGTTAAAATAAAGAATGGGAGGTGTTATTGGTTTGACTAGAAAAGGTCAGTTTAAAAATGGCTTTAATAATGCATTTCAGAATGTAGGACACTCTTAAGAGTTCCTTAACTCTATGGACACAAGTTTGAAAGTTCAGTCATAGAAAGGTGATAATTCACATGACTGAATGACATCAGTTTACAGAACCATAGATGTCTAGAGTTGAAAGGAACAGCAGAGATCATCTACTCTAATATCCCATCTACTTGAGGACAATGAGCTAAGGAAAGCTATGCCCAAAGTTAGATAGCAAATAAATGGAAAGCTAGGACTTAGACCCTTGGGTATCCCCCATTTCTGGAGTCCTTTTCTACCATGAGTTTAGTGAAGGTTGTTTTGGGTAATCACAATTATGGGGTTCAGGGCCCCATATTGGTGCACATTCTATTTACAGCCCTTAAGTCAAAGAGTCAAAGTATTTAGTTGAGATAGAACAGGAAGGTGAAAAACAAGGGAAAATAAAGATGTGGAATCATTCTCAGTGCCTCCAAACACAATTGGGTATGATTTGGAAAACAAATGAAGGGAGTACTCACTACCACAGCCAAACTGGCTACAGCTCCCCTTTAGGCTTCTAAGAGTATTCTTGAGGATGTTGAGGTGTTCCTGCTCCAATGCCATCAGCTCCAGTCCCCATTCTGGGTGTGTCCTCTCCCCATGGTTAGCCACTAGTCAATAGTACCCCATAAAGGGAGATTTACTTTGCAGATAGGACAAGAATAATCTTTTCCCCCTCAACACTTCAGGAGCAAACTCCCCCATACCACCTTGGTCTCAAGGAAAAATGAACTCAGTTTCTACAGCATATTGGTCTCGCCAAGTTTAGGTCCAAATGCATTATTGCTGTTGAGCAGTTCCCCTTGCAGTGGTTGTTAGACTTCCCATTCTTCAAGGTCTTGGTGTGGGTTAGCTACAAAACTTAGTATGGACTTGGCTCCCAAACTCCAGGATTTTGGGTTGTTCATTG
This sequence comes from Bettongia penicillata ogilbyi, assembly GCA_023548195.1. NCBI lineage: Eukaryota > Metazoa > Chordata > Mammalia > Diprotodontia > Potoroidae > Bettongia > Bettongia penicillata. The sequence continues at coordinate 5,050,330 of JAJHZJ010000354.1, read as the reverse complement.
TCCCAAATTTTTGAAATTTGTAAAGTTGTAGCTTTGAAATTAATTTCCTCCACCTCAAATGGATGAACAAACGCTGACCCCCTATTCACAGGGCCACATATCAGCCACGAATGGAAAGTGTCCAAAGCTTCTTACGTTACATCTTTTCTCTTCTCTCACTAGAAAACTATCACACAGAAAGGAGTCAACCTAAGGAAAATCAAACAAAAAGAGAAGTCCTTTCCTCCCCCTCTATCTCCGACAATTGCTATTCATTATATGGTTAGCAAAAGGGAAACAATTATATAATAATATATAATTATATAATGTCTACCCATGTTCCAATTTTTTCTCCAAGTATTTCCATTGCATCTTCATGACTCTTCCAGGGGCAGGCTGCTCAGCCTCATCCATGTGGGGCATTACATCAGCAACACTTTGTACAAGCTCATAAGGGGTAGCCTCAGTGGGTAGTCCCTTGTTTTACTAATGCTAGGGGTAGAGGGATTGAGGAGACTCTCTCTTTATGCTAGTGAACTAGGTGAAGGAACGAGTCAGTCATTATACATCTCTTCTCGTCTTGGTTTTAGTTATTGGCATGGAGATCTGCTAAAGGTACAGAACTTAACCTAGCTGGCTGATGGGTCATCAAGGATTCTTCCAGGACTCTTAAGTTTAGGGACAACATGGCAAACTTACTTATTTACCCCTTTTCCTTCTCATCATCCTTACTGAAGACCGGCTGCATCTTCCAACCTCTTCACTTCAGTTACTTCCTTTTTTAAATCTACCATCAATTTGAGTCTTGCTCACAATTTGTGCCTCCTGGGAAACAGAATAAAAGGGATTCCTATCATTAAAGAATAGTCTTTGGGCTCTACACACTATGAATAAATAAATTTAAAGAACAGTTTATTAAGTGTTGACTATGTGTCAAACACTATGCTAAGGACAGAAGACATAAATATAAAAACAAGAAAATGCCTGATTCAAGTAGCTCACATCATGAGAAATGAAGGCCTGAGGACTTTTCTCCTCAGTTATGCCTACTACATGCATATAAATATATGCACTGTAACTGTAAAGTAATGAGTCTATAATCCTATTATGATCTCATTCAGCAATCACTGAAATGACTGCTGAGGGTCTGATCACCTGGCCACAATGAGGAAATATGCAATTTGGGGGAGAGGGGAGAATTAGCATCTATGGTCACCATCTGTGTGAGAGGTCTTTTGCTGTCTGTCTCTGAGACTCATGCTTAGTCTGAAATCTATTCAAACAGATCAATATCACTATTTCAGATCACACCTGGCCTAGCCTGTCAAATGGCCTGTTTTCCAAACCAACAGAGTTCTGCCATGATGTTCATAGAATCTAAGAACTCTAGAATATCTGAGTTGTAAGAACTGAGAGATAAACAATCTTGTCCAATGTTATTATTTTTGCAAGTGATAAAGGCAAAGAAGGATTATATCCTTAAATTTGGCTGGAAGGTTGCTGAATGATGTCTTAATGTGATCTCTGATTGTTGGTTGTTGTAGTACACAAAAAGTTGGTTAGGGAAGATTTTGGTAAACATTGTGGCTCTGTTGCCTTGAATATGTCCAAGAGACATTGTTATTATCTCTCTAAGTGCATAAATACAGATAAAATATTGAGAAAAAAAGTTTTCAATTGTGTATTTTAAAAGTCAGTTCAGAAAATATCTTGATGTAAAACATATCTATTTATGGATTCAAGGAGAAGGTTTATGTTTGGGAGGTGTTTGATTTGTGATTCACAAATATCTATGAAGAATCTATGGAGATGATATAGAGAAAGAAGGTAAGGATGGACTTATTTCTTGTAAGACTGTCTTGTGTTATATTATGAGAAAATCCTATAAAGAGAAATTTATTAAGATAATTCTACGAAAAGCTTGAGAGAAGCTAAAAGACTGTTTCCTGACATTGCTGGAGAGAAGCTGAAGAAAATAAATAAGAAGGAAATGAGAAGAAATCTTCCCTTGTTGGAACTTTTAATTGTGATATTACTTTTTTAAAAAATCTTATGAAGAAAATGAAGAGTCAGCTACAGAGGGTTTGAAGTGATTCAGGCTGCGACATTGTTCATAGTCATATATAAATAATTACAAGTTATATTTATTCATGAGCCTATATCTTAATAAATTATAACATATAATTTTATTGATTTAATATTCATTTAATTTAATCATTAATTAATTCATTTATTTTTGTTATTTATTATTAATTAATATTTACTATCAATTTATAATAATTATTTAATATTTGTGTAAATGTAGACAAATAAAATGCTCATTACTCGTTAAAGAAAGGCTTTCTCTAGTTCATTAAATGGCTAATATTTAATGAACTGGCATGGGGGCTTAAGTTAATTAATCAATTAGACAGGAATCACAAGTTTATTGAGAAAAAAATATCCAGACATATCCCTCGATCACAATAGAGCTTAGGAAGATAAATTTAAATATTAGAGCAAGGAGTCAAGTGTCAGGCTGAGACGCCATGACCTACAAGTGAGTGAAGCCCAGATCCCAGACTCCATTCTGCCTTGCTATACGTGGTGGTAGTGGCTGGTATCAGGTTACTCCTTCCACCTGTTGCAATAGTAAGTAAAAGGAAGACAACATTAATCAGGACCTGGCCCCTGAGGCTCACAAAGGATTCAAATTTTCACAAATGTTCAAAAAAAGCTGCATTTGAGCTTAGCTGCTTCCCTCTCCTCAATCCAAGGACATTTAAGTTGAAAACAGAGAACATACTAATCACAGTGACAGCTAACTGGATTTTTTTTAGTTGTTTTTTGCTATACTGATTCTCATCACAAAGAAGAACCAGGAAAACAAACTTAAAAGAAAAAACCAGTTCATTTCCATGGGTATGTATCACGCCTTGTTCATACAGATTTGGTCTCTTCTTCTGCTCCTTTTATTTATGTCTACACTTACAGATGATGATTAGAAAGTACTGCAGGACTCATTTATTGAAGAAAGACTCTGATATATTCCATTCCCTGGGCAGATAAAAGGACCAATTTAATCCATCAAAAAGCAGCTACTATGGATCAGACACTGCGATAGATACAGAGATATGAGTACAAAGAATGAAGCAACTCCTATTTACAAGGAATTTACATTCTAACGGGAAAGACAAGGACACACACACACTCACATGTACACATATTGGGTGTTCAGTCATTTCAGTTGTGTCCAACTATTTGTGACCCCATTTTGGGATTTTCTTGGCAAAGATACTGGGGTGATTTGCCATTTCCTTCTCCAACTCAATTTACAGATGAGGAAACTGAGGTAAACAGGGTTAAGTGGCTTGTCCAGGGTCATACAGCTAGTAATGTCTATGGCTGGATTTGAACTCAGGTCTTTCTGATTCCAGGTCCACTCTATCCACCTAGCTGCCATATATGTGTGTATGTAGATGCAAATGTATGTATATATGTGTATATATACATATCTATGTGTGTATGTATATATTGTTATATATGTGTGTATATAGATACATAGACATGCATACATATATAGATATGTATATATTATAAATATGAAGGTAATTAATACAAAATCATTAAATACAAAACACTTGGAAGGTCAGGCACACAATAAAGATGATGCTTGATCTTTCTGAAAGAAAGAGAGGAACTCTATGAGAAAGAGATACAGAGGAAGTGCTTTCCAGGAATGTGGGTCAGTATATTTTTGGATGAATATATTTTATACTTTCAACAACATGGTCTGAAATAACAAAGTTATTCCAGTTACCAGAATATTTGATTCATCTCATGCTCCAGAGCATTCCAGTAAAAATAATAATAAGAGCTAGCATTTATAGTTTTTCAAAGTACTTTACGTATATCATCTCACTTGATCATCACAACAACTCTCTGAGTAAAGCATTAGTATTATCTCCATTTTACAGATAAGAAAACTGAGCCCGAGAGAGATTAAGTGACTTACTTTGTAAGTAACACAGTTTGAAAGTATCAGTGGCAGGATATGAGCTCAGGTCTTCCTGACGCCAAGTTCAACACTAACCATTGCACCACCTAACTATTGCCTTTTTAGGCAAGCCAGGTTTTGCCACTGCCGATTAAAAATTTTTTTGTTAACTTTGAGTGAAAAGGAACAAGTGCTCTGAGTATACTGAGCTGTATGAGCATGATGACTCCCATAGATTGTGCCTCTTATATTGTCCCTACTTAAGAGGAAGTCTGCAGGTCTGTGATAAAGCTATGAAAGTGTTTTATAAAAAATGTTCAAAGTGGGTGGGGAATTTTAGAGCTATTGTGGAAGAGAATCAGGTTCTGCTCCTTGTCACAGAGTTGATGATGAGTATTTATTTAATAAGTACTCATTCAGGTGAATTGAACTGGATTGACTGAATTAGAAGACCTTAGAAACCATCTAGTCTAATTCCCTTGTTTAACAGTTAAGGAAACTGAGACCTCAAAAATTGATTTAATTTCTTCAAGGCCATACAGCTGGTTAGTGAAGATACTAAACCAGAACAAAGAATTTTGACTCTTGGCCTCACCTCCTCCAAGAGCTTACCATCTCAAACAACTACTTGTTGTAGCGGAACCTATAAAACGACACGCTAATAAACATAAAGTTCTGTAATTTACTAAGGTGTAAGGGATGACATGGTATAGTGAGTTGCATGCTGGATTTGGAGTCAGAAAGATCTGGGTTCCAATCATGCCTCCAATTCTGACTTAGCTATGTGACCTTAGGCAGTTTGGTCAATCCCCCTATCTTATTTTCTTACTTGTAAAGTGGTCATAGTAATGTAAGTTGTACCTACCTTACTGGATTCTCATGAGGCTCAAATGAGATCATGTATGAGATGAGCTTAAAGTACTGCGGAAATGTCAGCTATTTTTATTAAAAATCCTACTGAAAGCTGTTACTACTCCATTCATTCTAGCATCCCTCTGAATCTGTGTGTATGCTCCTCACAGCTGTCTCCATTGGCACTCCTTTGGATGTGCTTATTTCTTTCTCTTATAAATCTCCCCCAACAATCTGTAAACTCCTCCACTCCTCATCTTGTCTTTCTTCATAAAGGACATCTTTTTGCTGTCCCTGCAGGGCTTTATGTAGAGTGAGTGCTGTCAGAAAGATGGATGGGTTGTATCCAGAATGGAAAAGAAGTCTAGATGTTTACTTTAATACTTTGATGGCTCAGAAACTTCATGGATGGGAGTGTTTCCATCAAGGGTCATCACTATCTAACTATACCTTCTGTTTCTATGTGATTCTTGTCCATATTTTCCCATAGATGATCCACAGATGATGTTCCCAGCATCCCTTCTTCAAGATTTTCTTACATTTTAGGAGAATATTGTGGCTGACTAATTAGATATTTGCAGTGTATATAAATGTGAATTAGGTAATGTTCAAATATCATATAGTGTGAGTGTGTTATCCATTAATGTTGACAATCAGTGAGAAGGATATCATTTACTCACTTCTACATAGAGCAAGGACTTGTTTTTTGAGGAGCTGAGATTTCATGAACGAAGAACCAGGAAAGTTTATGTACTTTCCAAGATAATTTAAATAATAATAGAAAAAATATACACACTTATGCTCCATCAATGATTGCCTATTTCCAACTGGGTATTCCAGAGATTTCCATGGAACAAGATGTTCCTTCATCATTTCTTATTAGCATACTGCTAACTTAGTCACCTTCCTCAGCCTCCTCTGCCCTGGAATTGGAGGGCTGGAAGCTGGAGCACCCAACTCTACCCCAAACCTTCCTTTACAGAGGGTGGAATCTGGACTTTGGAGCTCACTGTACTGGGTAGCTCTACCTGTTTTCAACTTCTTGGCATGAGAATCCTCCTCATTATCTCAGTTGGCTTCCTAGTGCCTTTAGGATAGCATAAAAACTCCTCTGTGTAGTTTTCAAAGCCCTACACCACGTGGTTCCAACTTCATTCCAGCCTCATTGGATACTACTTCTCATGCTGCAGTCTTCAATATAACCAAATTGACTGTTTCTCTGTGCCTCAAATTCAACACTCCATCTCTCTTACCTGTAGGCTTTCGCATGGGATAGACACAGACCTAGAACAGACTCCCTCTTTATCTTTGTCTCATAGAGTTCCTCTCCTCCTTTAGGACATGGCTTGAGTGTATGCTTTTGCATGAAACTTTTCTTGCTCTTTCCAATTGCCAGTGTTCTCCCTTATACACAATCTGGTATTTAATTAACATTCATATATTCATATCTATTTACTTTATGTGAATGTTGTACATGTTTATATATATATATATACTTATTTCTTCCATTACAATATAAACTCCTTGGAAGTAGAGATTGGTTTATCGATTGGTTGTCTGAAATACCCTAACTCCAACCAATTTCATACCAAATGAAATAAACACGAATTCTTTAGGTTTTTTTCTTTTCCTTCAAACCCCAACTCTACCCCCCAAAATGGAAAAGTTTGTTGGTATTGCTTAATACAGAATAAATCAAAGTTAGGATGTCATGATATATGGGTTAAAATATCAAATTTTCTCTTGTAGTTTGTAAAAAGTTCTTGAGGGGTATGAGGTGATGTAGTTGATGTTATTAGATGTGTTTTTGGAATATTGTGACAAAAATTCCACTTCAAGGGCCAGTTTTAAGTTAGGGCCAATTGCCTGGCCCCATCTCAAGTTCACTTTGTGTGGTAACACTGTATCTCTCTCTTCAGCTCCATAGAACTTAATTTTTATTTTATTTTATTGACGCCTCACCATTGGAATGCGTATCCTTTGGGCCTCTATGGAGAACTGAGCAGGTGTGAGCAAAGCAAAACATCTTTTGTTAATAGAAGTACACTCTGGGAGTTCATGGACGTGTAGATGCTTTTATGGAAATTCTGTAAATTTCCTCATTGTGAATTTGGTACAGAGATTGAGAGACCAACGATCTTTAGCAAAAGCCAAAGATGTGGTTATTTCTACGTCCAAAATTAAGTATTTGACTTCCTGTCTACAGAAGAAATGAGTTCAGTTGTTCTGAATTTTTAAGGTGCAGAAAAATCAGAATGTTTTTGAGATTGACTCTTTCTTCTTGAAGGTGAGGAGGATAGGACGTGGCAGACTGTGGAGGTATAACTCAAGAATTATTCTAAAGCTTTTTGTAGAATTTATGCCATTTATATGTAGGTTCAGGGTTGCTCTTCAAAGTTTTCTGCCTGAATGCAACCTGGGAATGTAGCCCAGAGGGGGAAAATAGCTAGGGAAGGATCAAATGAAGCGCACCTAAGACAGACTCATAACTAGATATTTTAGCAATAGAATGAGCAGATTAACTACACAGAGCCTCCAACTAACTTTGCAATTCCTGATATTAAAATAATTCAAAAAGAAGTTAAGAAAAAATCCAGTTACTACTGCTCACAGTTATGTTATAACACTCCTATAACTCATAGATAAACCATCGAATACCTTTAACTAATTTTTGCTACCTAGGTGCTAAGCCCAGCTGTTTCTACACCACTGAAGGAGGGCGTTTGCTGGTTTTTGGACACCTTCTCATCCAGTGTTGGTGTTTCACCATATTTCTTAGACATAGATATATATTTTCCAGATGCCCGATTTAAAAAAAAAAAAGGTTGTATGAGAATACTTGAGGGTTGGGGAGACAGTTACATGGACCTTCTTAATCAATTTACATCTAGCCCAGCCAGGGGGAGTTGGGTAGGTTTTCTTTATCAGTCCCGAAGGGTAGATAGTTGCACTCTTACAGCTTTGAAGAGAAGAAGTTAAACTTGGTTTAAATTTTTGTGTATCATTAGAAAAGGACTTCAGAGTGCTTTATTTTAAAATTTATTTTCTCAGGCTGTATTGCACAAGTGTATCTTGGCACACACAACTTCAGCTTCACAAATTCCAAGGCACAGAAAGAGTTTTCACATAGTTGGAACTATTATATTTGGTTATATGCCACTAACACCTTTTTTTTTTTGGTTGGGTGGGGAAACAAATGGCTTTCCACTAAAAAATTCATTCTCTTCTCCCTACAACCACAGGGTCAATACTTGACAGAGTCATTTCTCTTCCCCAAATAGAAAAATGAAAAGCTTTCTATTATATTAGGGCCTTTGAGAATTACTTGGATAAGACCTTAAAATCAAAGGTTTTGCCATTCCAGAATTAGTTAGGGGTTCTGCCTTGGCAACCTTGCCAAATAGCTTGAACTGACTTGGCTGAAAAGCCCAGGCAACTGAGAACCTAGCTTTCCCCTGTAGACAAACTGAGTTTCACTGGACAAGAGCTAAGCATATTTACTTGATGTCATTAGGAGTTTTTCTGATATGGTGAGAGATATTAAACCAACAAATCAGAAGATGTATCAGTCTCCAACAAAAACTAAAAAGATGTCTACATCTAATTGACAACTCTAAACCTGAGGTCACATTTATGGGCAAAAAATATGCTAGGAAATCTTAACCTCATCCCATACAACTATCTTAAAAGTTTGCTACTATAGATAGGAAAGGGCCAAGATGAGTATATGATTTCTTCCTGCCAAACTCCAGCTCCACCTCTCCTTAGAAGCTGTTGGACTTTTCCAAGGATGCTGGTTATGGTCTTTTTCATGCACAGCCCATTTCTAATTCCAAACATATAAGTCCCTTCGCAGTAAAGTGTGTATCTTATTAGATGCTGCATGTACCTAATCAAATAATGAATTGGCAGGTACCCCATAAATACTCAGCACATAGTAACTGAACTGGACTGAATTAAAATCTGCTCTGTTTATAACTCTAGATGACTTGCTTCATTCCTAAAGTTTCATGATTTTAGTCTTTCAAGTTTGTCAAAAACAATGTTGAGATGAAATTTTGGTTCCTTTTGGTTTCATGGGGATGGGGATGGTAGCATTTAGGTGAAACTTTAAAGAAAGGGTAAGAATTGAAAAGATCCTAGCATCATGGGTCCAGAGCTGGAAAAGACCTCAGAGGGTGGAAAGGAATTCCAGAGAATGGAAACTGTGAGCAAAGGCACCAAGGAGAGAAAAGGTGGAAGGAGTGTTTGGGGGAGAATTCATAGTGTTCTTTAGCTGAAATATAGCATATATGGGGGGATAGAAGAGGAAGTTGGAAGGTTGGGTGGTGACTGATTACTGTGGACCTTAAATGCCTAGCAAAGGAGTTTGCATTTTATCTAGTGGGCAATAGAGACTCAGTGAAGATTTTTCAGTAGAGGAAACAAATGACTTGATGTGTATGGCTTTTTAAGGTCTACAAAGGGGTTTCTTTCCAGTAATCTTGTGAGGTAGTTAGAACTAGTACTGTAAGACTTACAAATCACTTTCACAGCAGATGTCAGGTAGGTAATACAATCTTATTAAAGACTATTTCATTTTTTTAAAGTATATGTATCTCCAGGTTATACAGTGCTTGGTACATAATAGGTGCTTAATAAATGTGTGTTTGGTTGACTGACTGAGGAAACAGGGTTAGAAAAATTAAGTGACTTGCCCAGAATCATGCAGTTTATGATCTACATAATCTGTTTTTCAACCCTAAGCCTAATGTACACACACACACGCACACACACACACACACACACACCACATACATCCTCTGGCAGACCAAGTGTATCTAAAATGTATAGAGGTTCGTTAGTTGGTTACCAGGTGGTTAATTTTTTCAGTCTCAGCAACTCCTAAATACTGTCTGCTAAATCATGGAGTTGTGATCTATATTGGTGGAGGGGGTACCCACATTTATAGATGCTTAAGAAACATATACATCTGCATAATATTTTGATATGTATGTGTATACATATGTACATATATATAACCATATTTCCAACCAAAATTGGTTTTATGTGTGTTATGTTTCTGTCACTGGTGTTTACTTAAGTGAATGCACGCTTTTATAATTCAGTCACTTGTGTGTGTGTATATATATATATATATATATATTATATATATATAAAGGCATTTCTTAATTTGTGAAACAGTTGCATTCCAAAAATTCCATAAATCTATTACTTAGAACTCAGAATGAGTTTTCCTTTGGAAAATATTAAACATGGTGATTAAGTTTCCCAGGCCAGCACAAAAAACCTTACTTAATGCCTAATGTAAAGTACAATTATACCAAATCTAACTACCATGGGTATCAATGAGTGTTAATGGTATAATCATGTGATATTTATTATTTTTATTATAAATAAACCTATAGGCAAGTAGTATAGTTGGCACTGTAGTCAGGAAGATCTGGTTCAAATCTTGCTTCTGACCCATGTGTTACTTGAGGTAAATCATGTGTCATAATTAGACAACTCTCTAAGATTATAAGTTTTTAGAAGGCGCCTACCTGAATTGGTAGGGGGTGTTTCTTCATCCAAAATATAGAAATGAAATCACAGATATAGTATTTATCCCTATTTGTTTTTTATTACTTTTATTTTATAATTAATATTATAAATTATAAATAATATTATACATGTTATATATTGTTATATATAAATAATACTATAATTAATTATATTTATAGTTTGCCCAATGTTGAATTATCCTTCTAATTCTGGCATAAATCCAACCTGGTCACAGTAAGTTTAGATTAATAGATATACATATGCACATACATATAGACACATATATGTATAAATAGTGCTATAGCCTCTTTGATAATATTTTATCTATTACTTCACATCAATATGCTTTAGGGAATTTTTTTACTTTTTTCTTTATTTGTTTTATCTCTTCCAGGTTTGGGGATCAGAATCATATTTGTCTTATAAAGGGAGTTTGATAAAATGGATTTTTTCTATATTTTTAAAATCTTTCTCACACATAGTACATTAAGGTTTGCACTAATAACATTAGCAAAAATTAATAACATTCATAATAATATTGTGAATCAAGTAGGTAGTTCCAAGCTATTTATTAGCGATTACGCCAATGTTCCCTATAGTGTAGGGGTTTAAACCTTGTTGAAAATTAAATACTTATTTGAGTAAATGGGTGAGAAGGCATAGAGGGCCTGTACCTTTTGCTAGCATTAGTGCCTCCAGGGACATTTTTAAGGTCTAAGGCCCATAATTCAGGCAGCTTTTCATTTCATTTGATGGTCCTAGGGATTGCTCTGCTTCCTTTCTGTTCAACTACCAACTTCTCTTGTTTCGAATCAGGATTTCTCCTGTCCTAGCCCAGGGCTTCTTAAATTTTTTTCCACTTCTGACCCCTTTCAGCCTAAGATTTTTTACAAGACCCCAGTTATGTATTTATACAAAATATTTATAGAAATCAAACATTTCCTGATAATAATCATGAAGAAATTTATTTTATAACAATTATTTGGTATACATATAATTTTACCATTTATTAAAAACAATAGTCTCGAATCTCAGCTGAGATGTTTCTGGCAGTGATTGTTGGCATTGCGTGGTATGACGGCATGCACAGTGCAAAATGTGCATGTTGTGTATTTAGAACCAAGGTTGCAGTGAAGTCATATGATGCAATACAGGGCAAAACTCACCAGAAACACCTTGTATTCATTACGTATTTGATTTTGAATTAATTTTTGGTCTTTGTGTGTTCAGAAATTTTTAATGTTATCAAATTTTTGTGACCCCCCCCACATTCAGTTAGGCCACCCCATACGGAGCTGTGACTCACAGTTTAAGAAGCACTGTACGTAGCCCACTTTTGGAATGAAAATTCCTGGATCCAATGTCTTCTACCTTCTCTCTCACCCTCCTGTGTCCGAAGCAAGCAAACTCTTTAGAGCTGTATTTGTTTGTTTAAACTATGAACAAGAGCAGGGAACCAGCAACAAAACTCAAGTTACAAAGTTTCACGTCTTAAAATAAAAGTTGTCCCTGGTATTCATTGGAACATAGATGGAGCTAGGCCCAGATTTGTATCACTCTAAGACCACAATTACCTTTTTTTTGTAAAAAGCATTTTCTGTTGTCCCTGGAAACCTCTTTTAATCCTAAAGCTAGTGCTAGTTTAATTCTCATCTGCAGCAGGTAAGCCTCCTTTTACTTCTTCACATGTCTTTTTGAGTGTACTTTCTAGAGTAAAACAAAGACCCCACTGATAATAATAGTCTTTGGAAATAGAGGTGAAAGTTCATTTAAGGATAAAATGAGAAAACTTATGTAAAGTAAGCTTTAACGTTCTATGCAAATTCTGGTTATTATTTACATTTTCAGAAAAAAACATATACGATTCATCAAGTATGTTCCTTCTTCCTGAAAGAAAGTTATGAAAAGGAACTCTAGGGTGAGAAGTAAGCTGGGGCTTCTGGAAGTTAGAAAAGATAAAAAGATTCAAAGAGGCTGCAGATGATGCTAATGAAATGAAACTGGAAATGTAGAAGCAGAAGAGGGAGAAATTTGAGGTTAGAAGAATTCAGATGAGTCTTTTATGTGTCCCTCACTGTGCAAATAAATCAGTTCTGGGTTTTGAAGCCTTCTGAGTCAGAGTGCTTATAAAGGGAGCGTTTGGTTATATTTATGACCAATTTGATGATTTTTGAGAATTGCAATGATTTAATGTATTTGTGCATTAGGAAGATTAGTCTGGTAACAGAATGAAGGATGAATTGGAGAGTGGGGAGACTGGAAATAGAGTGACAAGTTAGAAGATTATTAGAATACTCCAGATAAAAAAATATAAGATTCTGAACTAGAGTTGTGGCAATGAAAATGAGACAAATGCAAGAGAAATTTCATAAGTAAAATTGATGGGAATTCTGTTTGGTTCCAAAAGGCAAAACTTCTACGTGTTGCAAAAAAGGCAAATTTAGACTTGAAGTCAGGAAAACTTTTTCAATAATTAGAACTATTCCAAAGTCAAATGATCTATTTCAAAAGATGGTAAGATTCTCCCTCCTTTGAGGTCTTCAAGCAGAGGCTGGATGTTGAGTTGTCACTTAAAGGGCTCTCCTTTAAGATATGGGTTGTATTAGATAGCTATGGAGGGCCCTTCCAAATCTCAAATTCTGAGATTCTATGGTGACTGATTATAGTGGGGTGTGAAGGAAGGGGAACAAATGAAACAAACACAAAACAAAAATGAAAATAAGATTTTGAGTAAGGATGACTGGGAGAATGGCACCATTAATAAAAACAAAAGCAAAAAAGAAATCCTGCATTATGGGAGTAGAACACTGTTCCACATGTTTGTTTTTATATATATCATGGGGATGAGACAACTCTCATTTTCAGAATGGAGAACAATGTGTTTCAAGTGTTTTCAATTGGTAATAGGAAATATGCATTATAGAATGTACTATATCTATTCTTCTATGCAATTCTCCCCACCTTAGCCTAGTGAACTTCTCTGAGCGATAGCATTTTGAGTTTGGCAAACCCTTATCAATGACCTAACACAACTCCTTCGTGTGCAGAGAAGAAGACTGAGATCCAGAAAGGTTAACTTGTCTTGTCTAAGGTCATAAAAGCTGTAAGTGATTCGATTCCTTGTCCTCTGACTTGAAATCCAATTGTTTTCCCAATAGGACACATTACTCCAATGCCTACTCTGATCCTTACGTATCAACTCATCCTTTAACTGTTCCAAATAAGATATCCTCCTACCACCCTTTTCATAAATGTTTGAGTATGGTTTCAAATTTTAAGGGACTTACAATTCTTGAAGAAACCAGCTGCCTAGAAATGAGAGAGTTAAACCTTTCATCCCAGGTATCATTGGATATTGACTGATTTCTAAGATCAGCAGAAGCTATGTTCCTGCTGAGTTTTGGTTTTGATCTACAAGCTGATATTGTCATGAATTAATTTTATTTGAATTGTCTCTTCTTCATCTCATTTTAAATTTATTTGCTTTTTTTGTGGATGATGAAATATTTTGCTTGCATTTGTTTGTTTTTTATTCTATTGATTATCCTCATAGTGCTTGAGAGGCTAGAGTAATTTCTACAGCTTTAAATAAGAAATGCTAGAAGCAGCTATCCGATATTGAAGGCAGGGATTTGGAGTTCTACATCCATTAACATTTCACATGTGAGACTATAGTTACACTTGCCGTACTATTCAAGTGACCTAGATGATCAGAATGTGAAATAAGAAAAAGCCACTTAATAGCACCCTTCATTGCCTGCTTAGAATTCATTCCTTGCAATGAAATGAGCACAGAGTAAAACATCTTTGAACACAAATACCCTCACAGAACCTTCAAAAAATACAGCTTCTTTCATAGGTATCTGGATCTGCAAAGAATATACATTAAATCTATTGCCTCCTGAGATCCAGCAGATGTCTACAAAAATAATAGGATTTTGGAGATGGAAGGGACCCCAGAAATCATCATCCAACTATGTTATATTACAGATGAGGAAATTGAGGCCCAGAAAGGTTAAATCATTTGCCTAAATTCATACAGCTAGCAAGTATCAGAACTGGAATTCAAATGCTGGTCTTTTGGTGAGAAATCCAGGGCCCCTTCCATACCACCAAGTTGTCATGCTTTTAAGCTTGGATTTTTTTTTTCAGTTTTGTTATTTCCATCTGAGTACATTTTGTTTTTACTTCTACAGTTAAGATAAAAGGAAAAATATTTTATTTAACAGAAAGATTTAAGTTAAATGTTTATAACTTTAGGACTCTAAAATGAAATGTTAAATGCTTATCTTATTACTAGTTCACAATTCATAATTAAATTATGGCACAGTTAAGTAAAAGCAAGAAAAATTAAATTGCTTGTCTTTTATGATGTAATTATAAGTGATTTTCAGTAGTATTTTCACCATTATCAATTCATTTATAATACTTAACATGTACATTAAATTTAATTCATTAGCCATTTATTAAGTAACTACTGTGTTCAAGAGGGAAAGGAAAGGAATAAACATTTACATAGCACCTACTGGGGCAGTTAGATAGCTCAGTGAATATAGTGGTAGGCCTAGACTCAGGAAGATCTGAGTTTAAATCTGGCCTCAGACACTGGTTGTGTGACCCCGAGCAAGTCACTTAACCCTTTATACTTCAGTTTCCTCATCTGTAATATTAACTGGAAGAGGAAATGACAAACCACTCCAGTATCTTTCCCAAGAAAATACCAAATGGGGTCTCAAAGAGTTGGTCATGATTGAAATGACCAAACAGGAACAGGAACAGCATTTGCAATGTGTCAGTCACTGTGCTAAGTACTTTTACAAATATTCTCTCATGTGATCTCCGCAACTCTGCAAGGTAGATGCTGTTATAATCCACATTTTACGGTTGAGGTACTGAGGCAAACAGAGGTTGAATGACTGAGCCAAGATCACACAGTTAATAAGCACCTAGATCATATTGAACTTTTACCTTCCTGACTCTAGGCCCAGCACTCTATCTTCTGCACCATCTAGATATAAGATACTATACTGTGCACATATAAAGGTGTAAATAATACAACCCCTGATTTCAAGGAGCTCATGATATAATAATGAATTAGATATACATGCAAATAAGTATGATATGAGTAGGACCAGGACAAGGGCAAAAGAAGGGTAGGGAATAAACATTTATGTAGAATCTACTATGTGCCAGGCACTGATAAAAATTTTATAAATATTATCTCATTCAATCCTTGCCACAAACCTGCAAGGTAAGTGCTGTTAATATCTTCATTTTACAGTTAGGGACACTGAGGTAAACAGGGTTAAGTGACTTGCTCAGGGTCACACAGCTAGTAAGTGTCTGAGGTGAGATTTGAACTCAGGACTCCCTGACTGCAACACTGCCTTGCCTCAGGGGCAAAGAAGAGACAGACAAAATGATATCAAAAGTATGAGGAAGAAAAAATCATTTCATTCAGAGGGAAGACAGAAAGTCTTCATGTGGGAGATGGTATCTGAGGCTGAATCTGGAAGGAAGAGGAGGGTTTCAATAGGTGGAAATGGAGAAGGAGGCAGTTACTCAGAGACATGAGAATCAAGAAAGAGAATAAGAAACATTCAGAGTCCTTTTTGGCTACAACCCAGAATATGAGGAAATTCACGTGAGATAAGTCCAGAAACTAGCTCCGACTTTTCATTGGTGTGAGGGAGAGGACCCTTAGACACCAGTCCAATGAGCTCTGTAGGCAATGGTGAGCCATCAAGGTAGTTGAGCATGGGAGAAGTGTGGACAGATACATACACTAGGAAGATTATTTTGGCAACTGTGAAGAGTAAATTGGAGTGAACAGAGGCTGGAGGTAGTGAGAACAATTATCAAGCTATTATATTAGTGAGGGCCTGGGCTAGGGGAGTAGTAATGTGAATGGAACAAATGAATAAGTGAAAAAACTACAAAATGAAAAAGTATTTATTAAAACACTTGCTCTGTTCCACATAGTATTCTGAGGGCTGAAAATACAAATACCAATGTAAGTCAGTGTCTGCTCCCAAGGAGCTCCCATTCCAGCAGGAGAGATGAACACATAGGCAGAGTGGGGTAGGTAGGGCTCTTTGACCTCACCCCTCCCTTTTGGATAATAAGTATAACTCCAATGGGTCCGATCTCAGACTGATGAAGGAATGGATCCTTAGCGCAATGCATAAAAGATATTGTAAAGTTAGAACCAATGGAACTTGGCAATTTACTTACTACAGAGTTGGAAAGAAGAGGCAATGAACACTGAGTCTAGATGACTTAGAAGAAGGACATATGGGGGAGGAGAAGATTATGAGTCTGGTTTGGGATACATTGAAATTTAAGGTGTCAGTGGAACATCCAGAAGTTGTTCAACAGGCAGCTGGAATTGTGGGGTAGAAGCTCAGGAGAGATCAGAGCTGAGTATATGACTTCAGACTCATTTGACCTAAAAGAGGTACAAAATCTCAAATGAATTCAGAGGGGTAAATCATATCTGGTTGGAGGAATCAGGGAAGACTTCATGAAAGAGGAAACATCTGACTGTGGCCTTGAGAATGTATAAGATTTTGACAGAAGTATGGAGAGAATATTCCATGAGGAGGAAATTGTATCAACAAAGGTATAACATGGAAAACTATAGTTTCTCTTTAACAAACAGTGAATAATCCAGTTTCGTTAAGATGTAGCATACATAAAAAGTGTAATGGAAGGTGAGATTATAAAGGTATGCTGAGGCCATAATATTGAGGTCATTGAATGCCAGGGAGGAATTTATTCTGTGATAACAGGGAGAGATTAAATATCACCAAATGGTTCTACATTTTTGAATTGGTCTCCTATTGCCCACCATCAAATAATGATTTTCAATAAAAATAATGGTAGTTCTCCATCTATGCTCCAACACCAGCCTTGAGACTACTTCCTGAAATCTTTAAATAACTGGCATGGGCATGCCATCAAAGCCTTGGCCTCAGAGTTACTATTCCCAGCCCTTGAACATCTGACAATCCAGGTGGAAATGTCTGGCAGCTAGTTAGAAATCTGACTCTAAAGTTCTGGATGAAGGTTGAAGTTTAGAGTTACAGATTTGAGAGTCATATTATGCCTTGTGACTACAGTGGAAACTATGGGAGTGAATGAAATTAGAGGAAGACAGAAAAAAGGGTGAAAGAAGAGAATTTTAGTAAGTGCTTACATTTTAGGAAGGATGAGGAGACCAAGGAAAATTGTGAGAGGAGTAGGAGAATGATGCATCATAGAAAGTGAGGGAGAAGAATTTCAAGAAAGAGGAAGTGGGTCCTCAACAGTGTCAAATGGCTCAGAGAAGTTGGGCGCAATTAAAACTGAAAAAAGATGTGAATTGTTTTTGGCACTTAGGAGATAATTGGCAGTGTTTAAGAGACTACATTCAGTCATCCAGTTGGGATGGAAGTCAGATTCCAAGGAAGCACAGGGTTTTAAAACTGAAATAATCTAATCCACCTCTATTCTCATTGTATAGGTGTGGAAACTAAGGCTAACTGCCCAGGGTCACACAGGTAGCACACAGAACCAGTACTGGAACACAGACCTTATGGTTTTAAATTTAGAACTCTTTCCATGGTGCCATGTTGAGTCGTAGAACAACAGTGTCAAATTCAAAGAAGAGTATGGGCCATCAATCCCTACATAGGGATTCTTAATGGCAGCATGGTGGCTTTGCTTTAAAATGTAATGTTATCTGTATTTTATTGTAGTTTTCTTCATTTGGTTACTATTTCCCAATCACATTTTAATTCAATTCCCTTCAGAGTGTTGCTAGGGTCATGGAATGTAGACCATTACTTCAAGAAGCTTGACAGTTAAAGAAAAGAAAGACATCTGATGGAGGTTGATATGGATGGAAGATTGTAGAGCTATATGCTTCAATGGAAGTGTGTGTGTGTGTGTGTGTGTGTGTGTGTGTGTGTATGGGGGGAGGAGACCTGTACATTTCTTCAGAGAGAAGGAAAAGAATTAATTCAAAAAGGAGTTAAATCATTAGAATTAGTGGTACTCTCAGTTTTCAAAAGCATTATTGTTAGGCTTATCTTATAAAAAAAGATTTTTTTGTTGCCTTTTTTTTTTATCACTTCTGGATATATAGGTATCATTTTCCCCTTACTCTTCCTTTCCTCCCTGGGAATTTCCCTTGTAACCAGTAAAAAGATTTGTCACAAAATAACTGATATGGTGACCACATTTGATGTACGTATCTATACCTATCTCTCTCTCTCTCTCTCTCGATATATATATATATATATATATATGTACATACATCCATATCTATCCATTTATCTCTACCTCTGCATACATATCTATCTATATCTATCCATCCATCTATTGTTATACATCTCTATATACATATCTGTTTCTATGTCTCTGTGTCTGTCTCTGTCTCTCTGTTTCTCTCTGTCTTGCAAATAACTCCCTTGAAAAATATCTGAATTCTTCATAATCATTTTTTTTATTGAATGAGAGTATTCCATTCCATGAACATAGCCCAATTTCCTCAACCATCCTCCAGATGATGGTTACTCTCTTCCCAATTCTTTACAACAACAAAAAGTGGAGCTACGAATATTTTGGTATATCTGGGTTATTAGGCATTAGGTTAATACTAGTGTATATGAGGTTCTTTCATCTTGTGGAAGGCTATTAATTCTAGTATATTTTTAGATCACAACACATTGAAAGATGGCAATGTTATTTTCCTTAGAGGAACAATAAAGCTGAAGCTAATGTGAGATATGCCCTGCCTTATACTGGAGACTATTTGTTTATTAGAGAGTAATAAATACAGAAGCTGCCTGTAAAGGAATACTAAAGAAATATGCTATGTTAATCATGAAAATGATATGATACAGATAATGCAAAAAGTGACAAAGCTGACATAAAATATTTATTTTTAAAATATTAATTTTTAGTAAATCTGGTAATGCTAAAATTCTAGCCTGTGATTTTAAAATTCCATGTGTGTATTTAGTATTTCTCAAATTAAAAGGCATGCACATATTTGAATAAATTATTTTAAAATTCTTTTTCCCCATGGATAACCAGAGACATGATATGGCTTACATTTTCAGTCAAACAGTCTTTCCTTCAGCAAAATTAAAAATCAGTCCACATGAATGAATCTTGGACACTTTAAAATTGTTGCAAATTGAACCGTTATAATCACGTCTCTACATGGGTAACTATTCTGTTTAGCTTTCAATTGTCAGCAATGACTGCAAAAGGGAAAACTTTTGTTCAACCACTTCTGAGATACTGTGTTACATGTTATCTGAAGTGTACTGTGTCAAAATGATGATTGATTTTTTCCAGATGATTAAGGACAAATTAGTAGGAGACATATGCTCCGTGGACTTTTTATGTACAAAACCATTCTCAACAAAATGGTGACTATTTAAGTCAAAATTGGATTTCCATGGTATTTGGCTTTAAGTTTCTAAAACTCTGCCCCTGCAGATTCTAGATTTGAATTTGAAGGCAAATGTGTTAAGTGTTGCTCCTTCTAGCCTCTAACTAAAGTAGCTGGCAATTGCTTCATATCAGTTATCTGGTCCTGAATCATTGCCTTCAGTGCAACTATGAATCATTGTGATAATGACTGAAAATGTGACATTATTTATTTATGCTTATGTATTTATTGCTTTTTGAAGTACCCACTACGTACTGAGGACAGTACAAGGCAATGGAATATGAAGAGAAATAGGAATATCTTTTTCCCAATATCTAAGAAGCAAATAATGTAAAGGAAAGAGAAAACATGTATGACCTATTGAAAACTAGAAATGACACTGAGTACAGTGGTAACACTAGCCCCAAATAAGATCTTTTAAACTGGGAGAAGCACAGTGCTTTAAGGGTTCCGAGATGTGTCCACTCAAGCTCCCAGGTATTCTACCTTTTGTTTTTTTTAAGATTCCAAGTTCAGGGCTGGGTTTTTCATCTACGGGGGTAGACAAGCCACTCATTCTCTTTATCATGGGATATTGTTGTTGTGTTCATTCTTCGTTTTCGAAGAAGACCATGACATCAGAGAAATGATGACATGACTTGCACTTGACTTTGTTTTGAGTGAGGGAGGGTTGTGCAGGTCACCAGCCTCACTTTCTCTTATGTTGTTCCCAAAATTGCATGCCCACTTTGAAAGATATGTAACTGCTGATCACAACAAATGCCTTAAACATAGTGATTTTTTTCCATATCTCAAATTAAAAGAAAATTTTATTTGTTATTAAAAGTAGACTTCGTGTCAGGATCTTAAAATCTTCCTACTGAATTCATACTGTATAAAAATGCTATATGAAAAATAATTCAGACATTACTCAGTTCATTATATTACTATGCCCCAAACTCTGACACTCTAAGCAACTACATACCTTAGACCCTAATCTAAGGGTGTTATCAATTGAATACATCAGTTTTTTTCCTTAGTGCTATCTATTATTGCCATCATTCTGTTTGTTTACAACCAATAACCATATTTTATAGTTTTATTTTCTACAGATTACAAAAATTGGCCTAGAGATATGAAAGCCACAAATACATAAAAAGATTCAGTTATTGATAATCTTATTTTGGAAATGAATAATAATATAAATCTATATATTTATATAATATAATCTATTGGAGACTTTACTATACCACTACATTTTCATCCAAGTTTCATAGGGATCTTATTACCAATCACTGGGAAAGCAGATGTCACCAGAATACAAAGAGAAGGTAAATTCCTTTCCCCCCTGATCTGAGTCAAATCAGATTGAACGAGATGGTTTGGAGAGCTGCCAAGATGACAGTTTTAAAGCTTTTTCAAATCCTGACACATTTGTAGCACTCTTGAGTGAAAAGAAAAGTTTTATGTCTTCTCTGCAATTGTTGTGGAAACTGGAACGGAGTATTTCAGAAAGAAGACCATGCTAACCTTCTAGATCTCAGGAAAGTAACTCATTATCATGTTTTTTAAGTCTAACTCCAGGGTCCAAGAACTGCTCTCAGACTCAAGAATTTGTTATAATGTTGTATGGTTACTAAGGCATCCAAATACTTATTCGTCCACCATCTTGATTGAGTAGCAGGTTTAGAATGAATGGATAAGCATTTATTAAGTGTTTACTATGTGCAAAGCACTGTGCCAAATGCTAGGGATACAAATAGAAAATTAAGACAGTCCCTGCTCACAAGGATCTCACATTTTGAAGGGACAAACAACACATACAGAAGGTTTGAGCTACAAGTCAGATGGAAAGGCCCAATGATCCTCAGGAATCAGTAGAAAAGGTGATGGTAATCCATTCTTTTGAATGTAATTTCCAGTGATAAAATCATAACTTTAAAAATTTTTTTAAATAAATTTATTTTTAATATTTATTTTTGAAATGAATATCAGATCACTGGACCCAGATGGCCTGATATTCTGGCTTTGGAGGGGAAAGTGAGGCTAGTGATGTTGCACAACCCTCCCTCAAGTCAGTTCACCATTTCCTGATGTCTTGGTCCTCTTCGAGAACCAAGGACAAATGCATTGGGCAACACAACAGGGTCCTGTACCCAGTACCAGCAAAGGGTCCCCTGTAAACTTCCTGACCAGTTGTCTGACTCTCTCATTATCTACGGACTGAGAATTCTCAAGGCTGTTGCTGCCACTTTTGCAGTCGTCCCTAAGGTCCACCACTGCTGCTGCCACTGCATGCCAGACCAGCTCTCACTCTGGTGTCACAGACCTGTTTTGCCAACCTCCTAAGCTATCTTATGTCTCATTCTAACCTTTTGTTGCTACTGCCACTTGAGACATTAGTTTAAAGTTGTTTAAAGGGGAATGTTCGGTAGTTCAACTGGGTTGCTATGACTACTCCATCCTCTTGGTTCTCCCTCCCTTCATATTCATCATATCCATTTCTGATTTTGAGCCATATGACTGTGCCAAGGACTTTGGTGGTAATGACTTTCTTTTCTGGGTCTTCGGTAGCTCTGCAGAAGCCCATGGCATCCTCACAGAGGTTGCTTCCTAGGATGATAACTAATATGGTTATCCTGGAAGTAGGACTAGTATCTGGGTGGTGTTGCCACTCACAAGGCTCTTGGACTCATCTGCCTATACATGGCAGTTAGTTGCCGTTGGGAATGACAGAAGGGACAAGATAGCTAAGAAGACTGAGAGAAGTGGTATAATTTTGGAATCCTACTGCCCTCAGGAAGCAAACTACACTGTCACATAACACATGGTCTTTTCCAAACAAGACAAAAAACAAGCAAACAAGCATTCCTCCCCCAACCAAATCACAAAGTACAGCACTAGAAAATACCCTTTATCTCAGATACATTTCTAAAAATAAAAATAGGAATTCTACTGAAACTGGTATAGTTATACTGGGAGAACATATTAAATAAATTGTTCATTTAAGAAAAGAAAAAAAAAATAACAGGAACTCTTGCCCCTAAATACTGGTACTTCATGTCATACATGTTGCCTTATGTTATGACCAAGGAAGACAAGGAGATAAGAATGTAACGTATAGTTTGCATCTGCAAAGCATATGGCAGGATTTGAAGTGGATGAGAGTTGCAGATCTGTTTCAGGAAATTAAAATGGCAACTTTAGGGGACTTATTTCTTATTCATAATGATGCTTTTTGAGAAATAAAATTGTTTTCTTTCATATCACTGTTATATGCAGCTGACACTGAAAAGTAGATATTTTAAACTACCATAAAGAAGGTTTAAAGAAGTTTTAAAGATTTTAGCAGCTTTTAAAAAAATGTCAACTAAGAGGATAATGATGCTTAAAATATACTGTGGCATGTGTCTTCAGTATAATATTCATGACTAAAGTGTCTACTATAAAGATCAAAGGCAGCCCTATTATTGTACTTGTTAATGGGCTTTTGTAGAAGAAGTTGTAGATCACTGAAGGACTATTATCTTCAGCAAATGCTGATGAAACATTATTGAAGAGTTTATTGTGATTTGAAAAGGAAACGAACTCCATAGAACTGTGAAATTCTTGGTAACCATATCTAAGACTCTAGAACTAGTGAGACCTGGGTGTACTTATTAGTAGTAGATGAAGACAAGCAGTAGGGAGGGAGCGGAAGGGAAACCTTAGTTACTGTACCATTTCCACAATAGCTTTTATTTTTTTAAAAGGAGAAATCTTTGCAGGTGATTTTCCCGTCTTCCTCACTCTGCAAGGAAGGGTGTTTATCATCTCATGGATTTACTGGCAATTGGTGTGTGCTGTGGGCTCATTTATCTCTCGCAAAATGCCACTAACTCACTCCTGTCCTCTTAAATTTAAAACAGCTGCTACCCACTGGCAGTATCTAAATTTTAACAGAGGCAGAATTCCAGACTTTCCCTCTGCCTGTACAACACTGCTGTTAATAACATCTCTGTCCATCAAGGTGACAAGGAGAGAATGTGTTTCTATGGGTATTTTTTTTTTTTTTGCCCAGAAGTAAAATGCAAAAGCTTTCATTTTGCTATTGTGAAAACCCCTTGATAAAAACAATTTGATTTGGATGCCATTTGAAGCACTATAATTTAGTTTTGCTTGAAGAAGTATAAATTCTAATGCTCGACTCTACCTATGGAAAATCTTTATTATATTATTCCTTTCAGTTGCAGCATATCATTAACTAAGAGACAAAGTGAAGAAGAGGAAAGGAGAATAAAAAAGGTAAAACTATGTCTCAATAAGAGAAATGCATTCCATGAATTTAATTGAAATTAAGATATTGTTCTCATAATACATTTTCATAACTTAAAATGATCATTTACCCATTAGTGCTATTCATAATATTTACTTCTGAAGCAATAAACTAAGTTAGTCTGAAATTTAATTGCTTTAACTAAAACTATGTTTTTTGAGAGAGAAAAATAAAGATGTGATTTCCAAAATACATCACTATTCACATTGCAATCCTAGGTACATTTTCTGCAATTCTCATTCCAACTTCATTTTTAAACAAACTGATCTTTTAAAATTAAGTTTTTTGGTAGGATAGCTGTTCAACTTCTGTACATAATAAAGTCATCTGTTCTGATAAATATTAAAGATTATCTTTTATACATGAGATAAATCACAAGTAGTCAACAAAGGGGTAAAAATGTATTGGATGTTCTAACTAAAGCCAGACCCAAATCATTTTCCTCCATATTAAACTCAACTATCTCCTGCAAGATATAATTTCAGCCTGTCTAAGGCTTCCTTTCAGAAAACAAGACAATATAATTTTGAAAGTGAATTACATACCAGAACTCATAAAATAAAATACATCAACAAAAACAAATCTCCCCATGTATTTATCTAGGCCTTAACTTAGTATTCTATAGTAGTTGAAAGAATGAATTAGACAAATAACTATATGATTAAAAATATTCTAACTCTCTGGAATAAAATTTAAATGGTCAGTAATCTTTGATTAATATATTGAGCATCACCTCCTTTAATAAAGAGGATTAACTGCTATAATTTCCATTCGACACTTTATACTATGAAGAAGAAAAGTTTTGAAAAATGCCTCTAGGGAAGAAATGGAAAAATGAATCTTTAGCAAATTTTACATTTTCTACTATCCAAACAACCCAGTCTTACTTTGTATTAGAGCTTTTATTATTTTTTTCTATAGACATACACAACAGAGCTTTTAGAGTAACAGAGCCTGAGGTTAAAAACCCATTTTATCTTGAAGTCCATGCCCTGGATTTATTGTTGGTATTATTATTGTGGAGACCTATATACTCAATGTAGACACAAAGAATATATGCAGAACACCAAATGCATTCGAGTGTAGATTATTATGAAATAGACAAAATGTATCCCACGTAGAGATGCCAGACATTCAGGATATAAGTAATCTCACTGGTTACCATTTTGTTCATTTATGGCCTCTATAACATTTCTTGTAGAAACAATCCTTAAAGAGGCACATCTCAAAAACTTGAAAAAAAAAAAGTCTCCATTTTCTCCCCTAGGATTTTTCAGAGAGTGTAACTCTAGGATTGAGACTCTATTAAATTCAAAACAATCTGGAGATAGAACTATGGAGAGAGAAAAATGTCTTTTTAGAAATGTTTTATATGACTTAGAATCTCTACTTAAAATGTAATGTACTGACAAGTCTCCTACCCACCTCAGATAATCCTGTTTTGGGGCTTTCTGCTTTGTCGCAATGTTCTTCTGACCACCAGATTTAAACTATATTGTAAGTTTCAGTAATAACTCTTTCAAACATGGAAACCCAATACCTCATTGGTTAGCTATTACTTACCTGACATAGAATGCAAATAATTGATCATATACTCTAAGAAGGCCTGAGAAGCTATATAAGCCAAGTTTGTGCCCTAGAAAGTTCTAAGTGCTACCAGTAAACGTTCTTTCTTAGCAGGCAAACAAATCTCTTTTGCCAGTTTGACTATTCACTTTATTTGACCTCTAGTTTTGTGGAGGTAAAATATTGGTAGGTGACATATTCCTAGGAGGGTCAACTCACTCTTTGTTGAGAAATTCCCCAATACTTCCTTAGAATAAAATTTTAAAATAACCTATTTTAAGAATCTAATATTTTTATTAGGAATTCTAAAGATAGGAAAATATTCCTAAAATGTAGCTGTGGAGAAAAATTCAAGGGGAAAAATGTGAGATATTTTGCAGAGAGAAGAGGGAAAAAATTATTTTTAGAATGAAATGGGCCTCTTTTTTCATAGAATTCTTAGGATGAATAAGAATACAGGAATGGCCTCTTTAAATGTAATTATATAGCTAAGTGGAAGACAGCTTGAACAAACTTCAGGACTACTATTAAGTTTGGAAAATAACAATTTTATAAACATGGTGAAACAAATTTTCAGGAATTGTTGGCATCCTACAAGTATTTGAGGAAGAGTTTTAAATTTAAATACTAATTTTTTCCACATTGGCAACATGAATAATAAATTCTATTTCATTACGTATTTCTTTTTTCTGTATAAAAATATTTATGTTTTTTAATTAATTTTTTTGTTTTGAGTTCTCAACAATCACTTCCATAAGTCTTAAATTTTCTTCCCCTCCCTCCCTACTTCCTCCCTGAGACAGTATGCAATTTTATACAGGTTCTACATTCTTATTAAATGCATTTTCACATTAGTCATTTTGCATAGAAGAATTAAAATGAATGGGAGAAACCATGAGAAAAACCAAGACAAAACAAAACATAACACAAGAGAAAATAGTCTGCTTCATTTTGTGTTCCAATTCCACAGTTCTTTCTCTGCCATGTGGATGGCATTTTGCCTCAGGAGTCCTTTGGGAATGAATTTTTTAGGTCCTTACCTTGCTGTGAAGGACTAAGTCTATCAGAAATAGTCTTCGCACACTGTGGCTGTTGCTATGTACAAAGTTCTCCTGGTTCTGCTCCTTTCACTCAGCATCAGTTCACATAAAGCTTTCCAGGTTTTTCTGAAGTCCTCCTGTTCATTTCTTATAGCACAATAGTATTCCATTACATTCATATACCACAAGTTGGTCAGCCATTCCCCAATTGATAGGCATCCCCTAGATTTCCAGTTTTTGGCCACCACAAAAAGAGTTGCTGTAAATATTTTTGTCCATCTGAGTCCTTTTCCCATTTTTATGATCTTTTTGGGATACAGCCCTAGAAGTTGTATTGCTGGGTCAAAAGCTATGCACATTTTTGTAGCCCTTTGGGCATAGTTCCAAACTGCTCTCCAGAATAGTTGGATCAGTTCATAGCCTGACAAATACACTATTCCTTGCTCACCTAATTTGTTTATAGCATCAGCCATTATACCTAGATCATGTAACCATTTGGACTTTATTCTTGTGGATGGTGTCAGGCATTGATCTATGCCCAGTTTCTGCCATTGTTATCCAGTTTTTCCAGCAGTTTTTGTCAAACAGTGAGTTCTTATCCCAGACTCTGGGGTCCTTTGGTTTATCAAACAGTAGACTGCTATATTCATTGACCACTGTGTCTTGAGTACCTAACTATTCCACTCATCTACCCCTCCATTTATTATCCAGTACCAAGTGTTTTTGATAATTGCTGCTTTATAATACAATTTGAGATCTGATAGGGATAGACCATCTTCCCTATCATTTATTTTCATTAATTCCCAATACTCTGGACCTCTTGTTCTTCCAGATGAAATTTTATATTATTTTTCGAGCTCTAGAAAATAATTTTCTGGTAGTATGATTGGTATGGCACTGAATAAGTAAATTAATTTAGGTAGAATTGTTGGCCTACCCATGAGCAACCAGTATTTTTCAATTACTTAGATCTGACTTTATTTGCGTGAAACATGTTTTGTAACTGTGTTCATATAATCCCTGGGTTTGTTTTAGCAGATAGACTTCCAGATATTTTATAGTGTCTGCTGTAGCTTTAAATGGGATTTCTCTTTCTGTCTCTTGGTGTTGGGCTTTGTTAATGATATAAAGAAATGCAGATTGCCCAGATTAAGAGAAGAAGAAGTTAAATATTTAAATAACCCTATCTCAGAAAAAGAAATTGAGCAAGCCATAAATGAATTCCCTAGGAAAAAATCTCCAGGGCCAGATGGATTTACAAGTGAGTTCTATCAAATATTTAAAAAACAGTTAATTCCAATACTATATAGACTATTTAGGAAAATTGGGGAAGGAGTCCTCCCAAATTCTTTCTATGATACAAATATGGTTCTGATACCTAGAACAGAAAGAGCCAAAACAGAAAGAAAATTATAGACTAATTTCTCTAAAAAATTTTATAATAAGATATTAGCAAAAAGAATACAGGAACTTATCACGAGAATAATACATTATGATCAGGTAGGATTTATACCAGGAATGCAGGGCTAGTTCAATATTAGGAAAACTATCAGCATTATTGATCATATCAACAACAAAGCTAACAGAAACCATATGATTATCTCAACACATGCAGAAAAAGCTTTTGACAAAATACAACACCCATTTCTATTGAAAACACTGGAAAGCATAGGAATAAATGGAGCCTTCCTTAAAATAATAAGTATCTACCTAAAACCATCAGCAAGCATACTTAATGGGGATAAGCTAGATGCATTTCCAGTAAGATCAGGGGTGAAACAAGGATGTCCATTATCACCAATGTTATTCAATATGGTACTAGAAATGTTAGCTTTAGCAGTAAGAGAAGAAAAAGAAATTCAAGGAATTAGAACAGGCAAAGAAGAAAATAAGTTATCATTCATTGCAGATGATATGATGATATACTTAAAGAATCAAATAAAAAACTACTTGAAATAATAAACAACTTTGGCAAAGTTTCAGGTTACAAAATAAACCCACATAATTCATCATGCTCTAACATCATACAAACCCACCTTCCCAAGGTAATGACATTAATGTGCATAACAGTGCTTTGAAAGGTTTTATTATACAAATATGACACTTTTGTGATGTATCAGGCAAATCAAACACTATAACAATTACGTGATTTTCCTTGGTCCTGCAGTCAGCGTCACATGTCTTTTTTTATTTTACTACTGTGTTTATGCTCAGTTTAGCATACTAGCCACTTTGCCTTAGTGCTTTAAAAACACTCTTTTGTTACCATCAGGGATCATCATTACTTTGTCTTCTGCAAGTCCAGCTGGTGGATCTGAGAAAGCTTATTTCTCCTTGTCTTATAATAATTTTTATAATTCAAATATATAAATAAAATACTAAATATGACAAAGTTTTAGTGTAGCATAGGTAAGTAAAGTGCTAGACCAGGAGTGAGGAAGATTTGGATTCAAATCCTGCTTCTAACACTTGCAAGAATCAGGGCTTCTTAAACTTGTTCTACTCTGTTTAACTTTAGGCAATGTTTGCTGTGTGTCCTGAGGGCACATGTAGTGCATGGTTTGCTTGATTTGTGTGCAGAACCATGACTGCGGTGAAGTTGCACGATGCAATCTGGGCAAGCATTGGCAGAAACATCTCAGATTCATTACATGTTTGATTTCTAATTAATTTTTGGGTGTGTGTGCAGAAGCCTTTTACTAGTGCCAGATTTCTCCCATGGGGCTGCAACCCACAGCTGAAGGAGTGCTGTCTTCTCTGAGTCTCCTTTTCATCAACAAAATGAGAATAATAAAGACATAGCACTTAGAACAAAGAAGGGAAAAAGAGTTAGACTGTACCATGTGTGCAGAAAGGAAATTCATATGGAGGCAACACAACAGTAATGACACTGAGGCATCAGTTCAAAAGGTATCGAAAAGAGGGAAAGAAACTAAAGAATTGGAAAAATCTTATCTTAGTGAAAAGGAGGAGGAGGAGGAGGAAGAAGAGGAAGAGGAAGAAGAAGAAGAAGAGGAAGAAGAAGAAGAGAACCAAGAGCACACTGATAACTGTTGGACTCTGTGCCTACATTCCTTTCAACATACAATGGCATATGAATTACTTAGGACAAGCACCAAGAGTCATTGCAATATTTTTAACAATCATTGAAGAGTGCTTTTTAAGGTCTGTTCTTAAAAACCGCAGAAATAGAAATGCAACAAAAGACAGCAATGAAATAACATGTATATGGCACAAAATCCAGCACTCAAATAACAAAGAAATAATTAAAGTTTGGGTAACCAGCTCAATCTGTTTTTACCTGTTTAAAGTCAGACTCTTTAAGTAAGCCTAGGGTTAGTAGAAGCTCACAAAATGACTTACTGTCACAAAATGCAACCATATCAAAATTGCTTGTCCTAAATAAATCATATGCCACTGTATGCTGGTAAGAAAGTAGGTACATGGGTCATATGATTATCTCAACAGATCCAGAAAAGGTATTTGACAAATACAAGATCCATTTACATTAAAGCAAAACACTGAAAAGTAGAAGCATAGAAAGACTATTTTAAACATCATAAACAATATTTATCTAAAACCAAAAGCAAGCATCATATACAATGGGGATGTACAAGAACCTTTCCCAATTTATATGGGTGTAAGCAAGGATACTTTTTTCCCCACTATAGTGTGATAATGTTTTTGTAATACTAGCAATAATAACAAGATAAGAGAAGGAAATTATAAGTGTAATTATAAGTGTAAAAGATATGCAAAGAGATAAAACTACCCTTGTTTGCTATTATCAGGATGGTTGAATTAATAACTTAGCAAAGCAACAAGATAAATTAATACTCAAAAATTAATAATATTTCTATATAATAGTAATAAAATCCAAGAAGCAATAACAGAAAGGGAAATGCCATTCAAAATAATTATGCAATGCACAAAATTATTTGTGAATCAATCTATCAACATGCACAAACCACTTGTATAGATTCAAAAGCAAAGAGCTCCTTAAAGAAATAAAGGACAACTTAAATAGCTAGAGGAATATTTCAGTGCACATGGCTGGGACATGCCAATATATAATAAAAATGACAATACTATCAAAGTTAGTTTACAGTTTTAATGCTATACCAAGCAAATTATCAAAGGGACATTTACAGGATGCAATACAATAATAACAAAATTCATCTGAAAAATTACACTATCTAGAATAACAAAATAAGGCAGTAATGTAAAGTAATGTAAAGTAAAAGTAAAGTAATAAAAAGGCAGTAATGAAGAGGGACCAGAGAAGTCATCAAAACCAGGTTAAAAAACAGAGAGGGAGATGAATGGAACAGACTAGACAGGGTGAATTGAAAATAACAGAACTCAATAACCCAATGTTCAATAAACTGATAAACAGAAACTACTTAGGAAATAATTCCTTATTTGATAAAAACTTCTGGGAAAACTAGAAGATAGTCTGACAAATTGGACTTAGCCCAAAACATTACTCTATATTTTATAATACATTCTAAATGGATGTATGAACTTACTATTAAAGATCATACCATAAAAAATTTAGAAGAGAAGCAGTTCATACACCTTTCATAGCTATGAGTAAGAGATGTATTCTTAACAAAATAAAAGATACAGATAACTACATAAGATAAAAACAGACAACTGATTATATGAAACTGAAAAGCTTCTGCATTCTCCTAATGCTTCTAGGGTAAGAAAAGAAGTGGTCAATTGGGAAAAAAAATTTTTTCCATAAAATTTCTTTGATAAGGATTCTGTATCTAAGATATATAAACAATAAATATATTTGCATATAAGTACATACATATACATATCAAAAACCATCTCAAATAAAAGGTCAAGGATTTGAATAATTTTCAAAAGAAGAAATGCAAACGCTTAACAACCATATAAAAGAATATTCCATATCATTAATAATATGCAAAACACAAATAAAAATAACCTGAGGTTTTGCCTCACAACCAGCAAATTGGCAAAGATGGGAAGAATAAATGGTATAGGGACTGTGGGAAGATAGGTAGAATATCTCGTTGTTGGTAGAGCTGTGAATTGGCACAACCGTTTTGGAAAACAATTTGATATTATGAAAATAAAGTGACTAAAACATCCATACCCTTTGGCCTAGAGAGCTACTAGGTTTATACCCCAGGGACGTTATCCATATGAAGAAAGCCCCAATATATATCAAAATACTTATAATGACATTATTGGGGTTTTTTTTTGTAACAGAACAGGAAACATAATAAATGCTCATTGATTTGGTGAATGACTAAACAAATTGTGATACATACTGTAGTGAAATAGTCAAGAAAACAATATGTACAATGACTACAATGATGTAAATGGAAAAACCATGAAAAAAATCAAAAGTCAATGTTGCAAAATTACAAGGAATAAGCAGGAGGACATATGAAGACATATACCCACCCTACTCTTTTGTAGAGGTGGGGGGTCCAAGGGTATGGTATACTGATATGTTTTCAAATTTTTCAATGTACTGATCAGTTTTGTTGATTTTTTTCTCTTCCCTTTTTCCTTTAAAAAAAAAGAAATATTATTTGCTATATGGGATAGCTCCCTGGGGGAGAGGAGAGGTAGGCATCCTGGGAAATATTCTGATGATGCCACAAACAAAAGATATCAATAAATATATATAAATATATTTATGTGTCATTTATATATATTATATACATATTTGAATATTTGAGGTGAAGATCTGCCTTATAGGGTAGTTGTGATGCTCAAATCAGGCCATAAATGTAAAAGGTTTTACAAACCTAAAGTCATTACATGCTAATCATCATTATTAACATGATTACTAGTTGTAAATCCTTTGTGTAATGCCAATACTCAGTCCCTTTTGTCTCTCTACCCAAGCACTTCGGGGGAGGCTCATCATAGCTTCCATGAGACCTTGCTTACGATGAATTGCCTATGACAAGAGAATGCCAAACCTTAGCAGATCCTACTAAGCTGATAAAGTGTCAGCAACAGATCAAATGTCTGTCCTTTGAGGGTCAACATAGTTAGGTTGACACATATGTCAATCATAGGATCAGTTATACAATGAATTATTTTTTTGGCCACCAAAAACTATGAAGCCCATCAATATACAAGAAGGATATAGATGTGGTCTATGATGGTGTAAGAAGCATATGTTCAGGTGAAATCAAAGATCTTTAGAATCATAGAAAAAGAAAAAATTATCATTTTAAATTAACAAGTTGATTTTATTTCTTATTTAATTAAAAGTTTCTGCCTCGGTTATTGTCCATTGTGATCATTAATCAATGATGCTTAAATTTCACTTATACCTTTGAATTTTACAAGTCTTCCATTTAATATCAAGAAGTTAACTTTAACAATTTTATAGCTTAACACCTGCAGTCGCGGCAGAAAGCAATACCATAAATTAGTTTATTAAAATATAACCAGGTAGAGAATCAATGACTTAGCTAATCATTCTCTACTTCTTAAAACTATTTGTAATATGACATATCCTAGCCACAGAAGATAACTGCTTTTCAAGCATCAACCATTTGGAGCAAACACCATATATGTGACATTACATCTTATGATTAATTTATACAAGCAGACTATATAATCTAAAATATCAAAGGTATTTTTTAAAATTTTAGAATATTTATATAGGAATTTTACATAAGAAAAGGGAAGTATTAAGATCAGTTAGCTGAAATCTCACAAGACCTTCCAGATACTGTTTATCAGGACAGTGTGACAATGCTTTCAGCTAACAACCACTGAAGTCGATGTAAAAAATGGCCATCTTTACGCTAGTGTCCACTGCAAAGCGGAACGCTCTGCCAGCCAGTGAAAAGCTACTGAGCTGCGAAATCATGTCGATGGCATGAACAAATGATTTCTGATTCATGATCCCAGTGAGATTTAGAGATATACAGTGTTTTCAAACTTATTATTTATCAAGGAAAAAGCATTAATAAAGAATCTACTATGTATATATTTAATATATTATTATATATTTATTGATAAGGATGGCTGTAACCTAATTTCACTTACTTTTCTTGATACCATATTTCAGTTTTTCTTGATTATTTTTCTCATTTCTTTTAATATACTACTTAGAATCACAAAATCTTAGTGTTGAAAAAAACCTCAGAAGTCTACCTGAAGCATTAATCTTCCTTAAAACATTCTAACAAATCATTATTCAACCTCCATTCACCGAAAGAGGGACTATCTACATTTTCTGGAAGCCCATTTCATTTTTGTTTTACAGTTCTTCCTTCCAGTGAGACCAAATCTTAATAGGAATATATTTAAAAGATAGTGTTTTTGTACAAAAAATATCTTGCTCATATTGACCATAAAAAGAAATATTATAATTGACTATGGAAAAAGCTACCTCTTTAGAGAATAGTACAAAGGATATATTAAAGGACTTTTCCTACAACTCCACAATATGGGAAAACGTTCGTTGACTGGTTTAAGAGATCACTGATCCCACACAGTTAATAATGGTGAATAATTTAAAAAACCAGTAGTGGGCTTTGGGCTTAGGTAAAAAACTAAGGCATCTGATAGTCTAAGAATTCAACAACTGGGGGAGTTCAAGCTGGGAAACAGAATTAGCGAGAGAACCCAAACCTTGAGAGAGATAGGGATGAAGAATGAGGATAGAAGAGAAGGTAATTTCTCTTTGCTCCTCTTCCAATTGACCTGGCAAAGCCAAAACTAGACAATTGCTAGTATTTCATCTACAGGTTCCATGTCTAGATCATATGCTATATTTTACATATCTTATTCCTGCTCCCCAATTTTCCATTCATCATGTTTTTTATTTCACTGTGACCAATAATATGGGTGGGTTTTTTTTGTTTTTGTTTTGGTGGAAGAGGTAGGTGGATGAGAAGGGGTGGTGTGGAACAGGGAAGGAGAAATGAGACAATAGTTGATGAAGTTGAAGAAAATGTTTTCTACAATTGCATTTAGGTGAAAAATATAGCATAAATCTAACATACTGTGACAAAGTAGCTCAACTGATACTATTTAGTATGTTAATTACAATCAAATATGATTTAATCCTCCACTAATGTCCCACACTATGGGGGTAACCCTAGGCTCTAAAACATTCTTAGGAAGGTGAAAGTGTTGGCAATTTGCAAATATTTTACTAGGCTAGAAAATGTTCTGATACTGGTCCTGGTGATGGAGTAGATGTCTGACATCTAAGGACCAATCTAGCTAAATTTAAAGAGTTTCAACTCCACAGGGCTGGTCATAAGGTGATCAATAATTTTATCACAAGGACTCTTAAAGACTATATGATTAAAGCATAGAAGACAATGTTATTTGCATGGGTAGAAGGAGTCCTATACCAATGAAATCATGGATCCTTGAAGTGTTGACCTAGTGTTTTCAAAATTTCATCCCAGATATCAAATTTAATATAATAATATTCCCAGATAAAATACCAAAATTCTAATAAAAGTCTGAAAAGTTTTGCAAATGTTTAAAAAGTGAATATTTCCATTATGGCATTGATGAAGTTAAATCTTTCTATAGTAAGAAAGTGAAAACTGATGTTTATTTAAGGTATGTCTCCTCTATTTATTTACAGATGGACATGTCTGTGAAAAGGAATAAAAAGTCATGGGAATTCCATATGATTTAAATGGGACATGTAAATATAACATGAGTTGTTCTGGCCTTACTCTCTGAAGACCAGGCTGATTCATTTTATAAACTCCTCTCCCTTCTCTGTTATGTTGGTGGATGGATGTTGTTGGGAATTCTCTTATTTTGCCATTGGCTCAAGGCCCCACTGACTGTGTTTTCTTTATTTTTAGGGTTCACTGACTAGTATCTAGGTCTCATGTACCTACTTAACATCAGTTTAAGCTTTTTACAAAGGGATATTTATTTTTAAAATCTAGCAAGAACAAATATGAAAACTTTGCCCCTAACAGCTGAGGTCATAATCTCATGCTCTTCTCCCACCCTTAAAACATACCACCTTCAGTGTCTGGGAAGGGGAGGGGGAATTTGATTCACAGTTAAGTTCAATTTCTACGTAGCATTACACCCACCAAGTTCAAGCACAAAGTCTAACAATACCCCCACCCCATACCTTGGTGTTAGAGCTTTGCTATTGGGTTGGCAGCAACACCTACCCTGGATTCCTGGACTCCTGGATATCTCTCTTTAGCTCCAATGGCCAAAGACTTTACTTCCTGTATCCAGTATTGAAAAGGACTATAGAAAAGGCCCAAATTCCAGACCCCTTTCTCAGGGCCAGATGACCTGGAGGTGGGAGGAGAAGGAAGCAATCATTTAATACCTATTAAGTGCCAGGTACTATGCAAATTGTGGGGATATGAAGAAATGCAGTCACTGCACTTAAGGAGCTCAAAGTATAATAGAGGAGAAAACAAATACGTACAAACAACATGTACATCCATGAAAAATATACCATAAGCTATACGCAAGAAATAGAAGGCACTAGAATTAAGATTGGGAAAAGTTTCCTGCAGAAGGTGGGATTTTAGCTGACTGCTGGCTCCCTCCTTACTGTATGGTATAAATGATTTACTGCCATGAATGAAGACATATGACTATTTTAAAGCAGGTCCCCAAGAGTACACTCTAAGTGGTATAGGCATACCCCAAATTGCTATCATATAAATATACTATGAATTCCTTCCTATTGGTCTTTACTGTCATATCCTTGAGAAGTGCCATCAGGATGCCACAAAGACCCTCTCAAGCTCCTGAGACTGGGCCTCATCTTTAGGCCATCAAGGCATCAGCATCCTGACCCAGCAGCTCCTGGGCCAGTTCCTAGTTCCCTTCTGCCTTCATCCATGGTCTGTGGGTACTAAAGCCCAACAGGGGAAGCAGCAGACCCCTGTGGTCAATTCATTTGACAACTTCTGACTGAAAAGCCTGCCAAGCCACTAGAGGAAATCTTTGTAACGGCTGGGATTTTCTTTTGCTAGCAGCTATAGCTAATACAGCTTTGTGGTCCAGGACCATTGAGCTACCAAACAGAATCTGCAAACTTGAAATGTGTCTCAACCTTCTCATCCTGAAAGTCCCCAACTCAGCCCTTGCCTTATGAGAAGGCATATCTTTCCTACATGTCCCATGAGCATTGGAGAACAGAACCATTTTTATTTTAGTACCATGATCCTATTACTGCAGGAGGTAGCAGATTTTGTGGTTTATCTGCAAGGAAAGACCTATCTCTTTCAGGAGCCAGGTCTGACCTAGGCAAACCAATGGAGAGAACTTTCAGTGGTAGGGGAAGGCTTAGCCTTATATGGAATTATATGGAAATCCCTACCTCCTCTGTTAAGGCTGTCAGAAGACGAGCCACCCTGCCCTCCCCACCCCCCCACCCCTTCCCTCCATGGAATTAGGAGTTGAAAGGAGCTAGAAAATTTGTTGTGGTTGAGGATCCTTATTTGTCCCTCTCCCCTAGCCCATGGTGCTACCAAATCCAAAGAAGCTTCCTTCACCCTATTTAGTTAAAGAGCCTGTCTTCCTTTATAAGGTGAGCCTCATACAAATAGAATTATGGGTTTGACTAGATGACCACCCATTCTTTTTGCTTCAATAATTCAGTTAAACTGTCTAAGAGAAATTTAGCAGTTATATGATGATCCCTTCTAGGGGAAGATATGGACACCATTCTTTGGAAAACATAGTCATATGGCTCAAATATCTTATCATTGTGTTCTTAGGATAATTTGAGAATGCAACCACAGTTCCAGCCTAAAAATGATGCTAATAAAATTTCTCTAAATATTTTTAAATTAAAAAAAATCCTATTTCTCATACACCAAAATCCAATCGTTTCCATCAGTCTCCTTTGCAAGGGAAAACATCCTAATTTGCAGTTGTGTTAGCTTTGTTCTTAACTTTAGATGCAAGTAGATCCTGAACATGTTAATGCAAAATTAGTCACATGGGGTTACCATAATAAATTAGGAAGTTGTCTGTAAATACCAACGAAATAAAAACTATATTGAAACTACTAATGAATGACTTCTCCTGGGCAATCTTTCCTTGTTTACTTTTAAAAATTCATTATATTTTTATCAAATAAAACAGCACTTCCATAACATAGTATAATAAAAAATGATGGTTGTGCATGAAACTGCAAATCTACTACTTAAAACTCACGATTGCTTTTAAATCTACAAGTTATCCTGCAAATATTTTTTTCTCCCTTTTTTCTCTTTCCTGCCCCATATATATGTTTTACCCATTTCACAGACTCCTAAAACCCAATGCTCTTCCACTGACTGTCATTTTTCCTTCTAAAAATGTCAGCTTTCTCCAGGCCCAATGACAAGAGAAAGCAATTTTTACAGATTGCAAGGGAATTACAGAATTTCCTTTATGCTAGCCAGGGGGATGTTCTTTTCTCTTACGGTCCTGCCCAGGTAGCTTATAATTTCATTTCCCTAATTTCCCCTTTCCGCGGACCATCTCCTGCCATTCCCCATGCCTCACCCAGGACAACTGCTCCCCAAAGATACTGCAATAGAGCAGCGCCAATAAATAAAAATAAAAGCATTTTCCTTATGAATAATGTTTTCAAAATGTTGGAAGGGGAGGGACCCTGGTGCTTTTAAGTTGCCCTCTCCCTCCAGGGGGTCGTTGGTTATCATTTAAGCCTGGAATGAGGGATGGGGTGGGGGTGGGGCGGGGTCAGGGGGGGGATGGGCAGGCAGCCGGGAGTGCCCCCAGGGCAGGGGGGGTCTCCACCTTTCCGGCGTCCGACCCTTTGGGTTAATCTGGGGAAGCCCACGGAGGTCCTCTCAGAGTAGTGCTTTTAAATGCATAAAATAAAATTACATAGGATGGCAAAGGAAGCCCATTAGGTTGAGATGTAGCTATTAAATTTTTTTTTTTTTAAAAAGCAAGTTCATGGTCAAGGTTAAGAACCCCTGCAGCGGAGGAAAGAGGAGGAAGTGAGGGAGGTGGGTGGGGCAGGGTCAGCTCTGGAGCGGGAGGAGGCCGCGTGACCAGCAGACCAGGCCCCAGCGGGAGCGGGCTGGGCGGAGCCCTAGAGGGGCGGAGCCCAAAGCTCAAGGCGGGGGGCGGAGCCGGACCAGGCTCGACCTCGAGGCGCGCTTAGACCGGATGGGCGTGGCTGAGGGGGCTGGGAGGAGCCGCATACGTCACGGCACGTGGAGAACTTTTACGAGCACGTGAGCCTAGGAGTGTAAGTCCCCATCCATCCCAACTCCGCGGGCCCTGAGCTGCTCCCAACTCGGCTGTCCCCAGCGGTGCCTCCTCTAACCCACCCCCTCCCCCTCCCGGCCCTCCAAAACATACACACACTGCACCCCACAGGTCAGTCCAAGGGCTGCCCCAGCTTCACGTTCCACACCCAGGAGGCCATTAGAGTATCTCCTCCGATTCGGCCTCTTTCTCCGCCCAACGCGGAAAACGGAAAACGCCAGCTGCAGGAGAGCGGGGCGCCACGAACACATTACGCCTGCGCACGAAAGTTCTCTGAGAGGCGGGGCGGGCCTGTCTGGGCCTTCTCTGGGCGGGGCGCGGAGGGGGAGGGGTGCGTGTGAGTATGGGTCTGTGTGTCGCCTGAGGGGGTGGTTTCAGACCGCCCGCCCGCCCCGCCCCCCCGCGGTCTGACGTCCTCGAACGCGAGGCCTGCGTGACGTCACCCCGCTGGGCTGCGCACGCAGTAGGAAGGCTGTAAGTTTCCCTGTGCCCCAGCAGCTATGTCTGCCGGGGCGCGCGCCGAGGGTGGTTGTCTCGGTGGTTGTCCTGGTCGTCCTGGGGGCGCCGGGGAGGCGGGGCGGGGGAGCGGCTCCTGGGGCCGCAGCCCGGGGAGGGGGAGCGGGGAGATGCGCGAGGTCGCCGGGCCGGTGCCCCCGACTGTTCCCCGCCGTGCGGCGTGCGGGAGCTGGGAACCGCAAGTTCCTGCTGTCCTCCCGTGGAGAGCCGAGTGGCTGCCGGGGCCCCGGGCCCCCAGACCCGGCAGACCCGCGGCCTCACGCTCGCCTCGGAGGCGCGCAGCTAGAGGCAGCTGCGGGAGCTCGTGCCTCAGTGTCCACTTATGTAGAATGGGGTCGTAGTCGCCAGGTTTTCAGCCCTCTTCGCTTCCAGAGGCGCAGGAAGGACGTCTGTAGAGGACTCGAAACTTTGTGGCAGGAAGGGCCAAAGCGGCGAACTCGGGAGGTCGGGGATACACCGGAGGTGGGCTCCGTGGGAGTGCGGGTCTGCCTTCCTCTCTTCCCCGCCCCCTGCAAGAACAAACATCTCCCCGGGACCCAACCGCAGATCGGACCCAGAAGAGCGAGCTCCGCTTCCTGCTTTCTCAAATGGAGAAAGCCGGGGCTCCTAGAGGCTAGCTAGCCAACGCAGGACTTAGAGCGTGAGCGGCGCCGAGCCCCGCGATCGGTAGTCTCAGCCGTACGCCGCACCTGTGCCAGTCTGGGTAACTCGAGGCTGGCACTGAACCTAACAGAAAAGAAGCCAGACCTAATGGGTACCAGCAGATGTGCTTGGCTCTTGTGAGGGCAGCAAAATGAGTTTGACACGGACATAATCTTCCCTGTGGAAAAAGCCTCCGCATGTCTACTGAAATAGAACTGGTATTTCAAGGAGCAAAATAAAACTCGTCCAAGACGAGTGCGGGGTGGAATCCCGAACAGTGTTGTCTGAGTTGACTTCTGGTGCCAGCATTCTGTTTGAATGCCTGACTCTGGTCAACCTAAGTATTGGCATAGACCGCCGTCATACTGTGTCACAGAGATTTTTAAAAAAAATGGACACGCAGTGGTCTAAATTGTTTTTCTCAGAAATAACTTTTCTGGCCAGTGTGCTTGAGGGGTTTAAGCTAATGAAATTGTTTTGGGGCCATTACCTAAGCGGAAAGTATCGAAAGGGGAAGTACCACCCTTCCTCCCACTCCCCCCCATACTCCAGCATATGCGGGAGACTACTTATAAACAAATGCAAAGCCAGCTATAGACAGGATAAAGATGAAATAATTACCAGAAGAAAGGCACTAGAATTGAGGAAAGATTGCCTCTAAAGGGTAGGACTTTAGTTGGGACTGGGGTTAAAAAGGAACATGGGGAAAGTACTACATTGTCAGGCATGCTTCTATATTATCAGAAAAGGCCCAGTTGCTCCATTCTGAACACTCCTACAGAATAAAAAAAAAGTACTGTAATCATTTCCAATACTCTTCACTTGAAAGTAACATGGCAAATTATGTTTCAGTACTTTGGCAGGGTGGAGAAATAGCTTGCTACTTCCACATCTATTTGTTAACACACATGGACATGTAAATGAATCCATTAGCACATGCTAACGCCTACTGTTTTCCAAATAGAGCTACATTTTTGCCAGGAAAAAGCCCTGAAAGACAGTAACAGCTTGTATTTAGTTGTATAAACTTAGTTTTCTCATAGCCTTATTAATTAGATGGGGTAAATATTACCCCCATTTTATAAAACAAAGTGAGAACCAGAGTGACTTGCCCAAGGTCATACATTTAGTGGTTGAGTTTGGAACAGAGCCCATTTTTTCTGCTCTCTATATAATACTTCTGTAGAGTAGAATTTGTTTCATTATATTCATTGTAGTTGTATCCCCTGTGCATAGTCACATTCAGACATTTATCAAACACCAGCTGTATACCAGGCCCCTGGGTTATGCCCTGCGGATACCAGTAAGAAAAAAGAGCTTACAACCTAAAGGATGAAGACAATATCCCAAAGGAAACTGAAAAGCAGGGCAGGGATCAGTCTAGAGAGTACCCTGGGGTTCATGGAATCAAACTAAGCAGAGCAGCAGATGGGAAATTAAGGTGGTTGGAAAATTCCAAGTCCTCTGTCTAGAGAAGCTTTGGGAGGAGCTGACTCTTCTGCCCTCCAGCCCTCCAGTCCGAGGGGGCTTAGCGCCTTAAATGTAGGAGGTGCTTGATCAGTGCTTTCTTCTTATAGTGCCTTCAAAGGTGAGAAAGGCCATAGTCTGCTCTTGTCATATTTCATGAACAGTGCTCAGACCTCCTGGGCCCACTTTTTATTATGTTGACATATAACAGGTTCTTGCATGTATGTGTTTTGGGACCATACACATTTGTACGTTTCTTTCTTGTATTAGACTTGTGTTCTGTACACGTTCTTCCTTTGTATGTGTTCAAGAAATAGAGGAACAGCCTGATATTCTACTGTCCTTAATTGACCTCAGTATCTGTCTCAGGCAGATGTGCAGCTGGGCCTGAGGCTGTTGCTCTGAAGAGAACTTCTTTTCTTTTCATTTTTTCCTTTGTTGCCTTGGTTGATTTTGAGTGTAAGCCTGACATTCCTGGGCCCACACCCAGGTAGGGGATGGGAAAAGAAGATGCAGGCACTGGACTGAAAGGAGCATTTAGTCCTTTCTGAACAGCAGGAAAACCCAAGAGAACAAAATCTAGAGCAGGCCAAATGCTTGTTTAGAGCTGGC
Source organism: Bettongia penicillata ogilbyi (assembly GCA_023548195.1). Classification (NCBI taxonomy): domain Eukaryota; kingdom Metazoa; phylum Chordata; class Mammalia; order Diprotodontia; family Potoroidae; genus Bettongia; species Bettongia penicillata. Next base: position 5,008,148 of record JAJHZJ010000354.1, on the reverse strand, counting down.
TTTCCAAAGAAAAGCTGTTAGCATTTCCATTCTGCACTTTAACTTTGGACTTGAAGTTATTTTGAAAAAATAAGTCCCATAGGCTAGAAAGGGGAGAGGGTCACGGTAGCAGAGGGGAGTATTAAAGGCAGTTGAGTAGAAAAGATCTAAAGAAGCATTTTTGCCAAGGCTTTAGCACAGAAAATTTGGGAAGACCATCTTTTAGTTGAGGTTTTCGTAAGAGAATCTCTAAAACTTGACTGTCTTGTATCTGGAATACTATTTTATTCAATGCCAGCATTTTACCAAATGCTAGTAATTGTGATAATTAAATACAGCATCTCAGAATGTTCAGAGGCGTCTGAAGGTGGCTCAGCATCCATTTGTCTAACCCATACCTATAACAGATTCAGCATTATCATCGTCCTGTTTGTTCTTGTCTGGGCGCTCCTTAGCTTTTCAATAGCTGTCTTAAATTTGGCATTACAAATAGGGCAATATAGTTGGAGTCTTTTGGATCTTGAATCCCTAGCCTCCTTGTTGTATTGACTCTTACTCCCAGCCAAGCCTCAGCCTTGGGTCACTTTGGCCACTCATCACCTTTGCTTTTCGTATGTGCTGAATGAAGGTGAGGAGAAGCCTGCTGCCTTTCTGAGTCCGCTGAAAACCTGTGCCGTACCTTCCTGATCACCTTCCTAGCACTCTTCACGGCAGCCCCCTGAGGCTTTTTGATCCCTTCTCAAACCTTCCTTTACTTTCTCAGCTGAGATCTTTGTCTCGTATTTTACAGAAAACAATGAAGACCATTCACTGTGAACCCCCTCTTCTTCCCCCTTCTTCATCTCCTGTCCCTAATACACAATACTCTGGCGTTCAAAGCACCACGTAACCTAGCCCCCTCCTATCTTTCCGGTCTTCCTATTTCCCCTTACTCTTTCAGTCCAGTGACTCCGGCCTCCTAGGTGTTGCTGTCTTTTGGCTATGGGCATTTTCTCTGCTGTTCTCCATGACTGGACCATTCTCCTTTCTCCGTTCCAACTACTGACCTCCCTGGCTTCCTTTAAGTCCTTACTAAAATCTTTTACTGGAATCATCCTCTAACCATCTTAATTCTGGTGAGTTCCCTATGCTAATTATTTCCTATTTGTCTTGTATATAGCTTCTGTATACATAGTTGTTTTGATGTTTCATCCCACATTGGATTATAAACTCCTTGACGGCAGGAAACACTTAATAAATGTTTTTTGATTGGTTGACAATGCCCACTACTAGATTGAATGAATTCTTTTGTAGTTCCACTACTTCTTTTATGCTTTGGGTATTAGCATGTGGAACATACATATTCATGCTTTCATCTTCATGAATTTAAATACATCACAACTAAGTTTGATGCATTGCATCGTATCTCATATTTGAAGTACTTTCCTTGGGCAAGAGAGAATACTAATGCCTTCTTTTCTGAGAAAAGTACTATTCATTCTGTATATATCTTGAATGTCTTGTTATTTCCTTCAGTAGAATGTGTGCTTCTTCCTTTGAGTACCAAACACTTAGCACAATGCCTGATGTATAGTAAAAGTGGATAATAAGTGCTTTTTGATTGCCTGGACAAAATTCTTGCTCAAATGTTCAGGTAGAGACTTTCTGTTTAGCCAGCTTGGGCAAGTTATCTCCTTTTTCTGAACATTGGGTTCCTCAGTGGTAAAATAAGAGGCTTGGAGCATATGTTCACTGAGGTCTCTTTCAGCCCCATTGTTCTATGAATCATGCTTTATTAAATTAGGGTATTGGACAATACAGTCTCCAAAGTCCTTTCCAGTTCTGAGTGTAAAAACTTTTTATGCAACATTTTTGCAGTCATTTGGCCATCATTACTGTTAAATATTAGCCAAGGTCTAAAACAACCACAGACATGTTACTGCAGAGTTTTATTCCCTTCCCCATCATGTCCCCTTACTATTTTCTTATCCTTCATCACTAGTCTCCCTATCTTGCCTGTCCTTCTGGCTCATAGTGTCTGAGTTATCTTCAAGACAGTTGTCGTCTTCTCCCCCTTCCCCAGCATAGTTGATAATCTTCAAAACATGATGGTTTCTCAGTTTATCACTCTTCTGTTCTTGTTACCTCTGTTTCCATGCTGTACCTCAGCCATCTGTGTTGGTGGTCACGTCTTAGACCTCACCACCACTTTACTGCTCACCTTCTAGATTCAGAATCTTGAAAAAGCCCTCTCTGATTCAACTCTTCTATTTTCTTTTACTTCAATGTTTTTTGTGAACCTGTCCTTTGATGTCATCATAACCTCTGCAATCATAGCCGTAACCTGCAATTTTTTTGTTTTCCTAATTTATCACCCTTGTTCTGATTTCTGATTTCGCTTTCCTCCTTTCACAGGTTTGACCCTGGAGTTTGCCATTTCACTAAATGCTGCCCTTCACTTTGAATTCTTTTGTCTTCCGTGTGCTCTTCTTACTTTGCTAATGTCCAACCAGGAGGTCACCTACCTTTCTCCTCCATCTTCCTCTCTGTTCTATTTTAGCTGTGAATTACCACTGCAGGAACTGAGAGAGCATTTAATTTCAACTGTACCCTAACTGCTGCACAGTAATCTTTGTATTCCTCTCTTGCTGACTTTTGGTCACACTCTGCATAGTAGCTGTTTTAAACTTTGTCCAAGATCCAACTACAGTCTTCCCTTCCCCCCACATAGTCTGCTTTACTGGGAAAATTGAGGGGATTCATCATTTCTTTTCTGGCATGCCTGAAAACATCTCTGACTCTTCACTTTTCTCTAGTCTCACAAAATGAGATAGTCCTCTTTACCAGTGTTCAGTTGTGTCTGACTTTTTGTGAACCCATGGAATTGTCCATGGAGCTTTCTTGACAAAGATATTGGAGTGGTTTGCCATTTCCTTCTCCCATGTGCCCCCCCTTTACAGAAGAGGGACTGAGGCATGTAGGAGTTATGACTTTCCCAGCATCATGTAGTTTCCGAGGCAAGCTTATTTACTAAGGGTATCTCTTCCATTTATGGCTCTTCTCCTGTTCCCTCCAAGGATCCCTTTCTCTCCCAAAGCCTTGCTCCATCAATCATTACCTTTCTCACCTTCAGTTCTCTCTTCTGGATCCTTCTATGCCTATATAAATATACTCAGGTGCTTCCTATCCAAAAAAATAATATATACTTAACTCAGTTCTTCTATTTCCTCGGGCAATAATCTAAAATCAGTTTGTAAACTATAAAGCACTGGATAAATTTGAGTTGTTGCTATTACTGATATGTCCTTCCCCCACCCTGCAATGTTAAACTTATGGAATGGGTAGTGGTCAGTCAGTGTTCTTCTTACTATCTATTCGCTCCTCAAGTCTACAGTTATAGAAACTCTCTCCAATGTCAAATATGCTCTTAGTTGCTAAATCCAAAGTCTTTTCTTGGTTCTTATCCTGCTTGACCTTTTTGCAGCATTTGACACTGTTACTCACTTTATTTTTCTTTGCACTCTGGATTTCCTCTCATTGGAGATCTTCAAGCAAACTCAAGTTGACTGTTTGTTGGGTAGGTTGTAGAGGGGATTTTTAATCGGGTATTCGATAGTCCCTGAAGGCCTGAGATTCTGTGATTCTCTTGGATCTCTTCAGATTCTCTTTCTTGACTTCTTGCTCCTTTGCTGATCTATCTTCTTTCAGATTCTGCCTCCCAAGTGGAGAGGTACCTTCGAAGGTTCTATCTTTGACCTTTTTTCTCTATACTCTCTTCCTTGACAATGTCATCTAAACCATGCATTTGTTTATTCAGTGATGATGGCTCCAGAATCTCTCTATTTAGCCCTAATACTTTGGTTGAGTCTTCATTTCTGATTTCCTGCTGGACATAATATATATCATGCTGGAACCTCTACATTAACATGTCCATATGTGAACTCATCTGAACTTCCCCTGCTCCTAGCTTGTCTCTTTCCATTGAGAACATCTTTCCAGAAGTCTAGGCTTAAACACTTGGGGTCGACTTTGTCAATTTCTTGTTTCCTTGCCCGTTTCTCCTTCCCCAGGCCATTTATTTGTGTTGCATGTCTATCCTTTCATCTCCAATAACATTACCACAACTCCACTTACCTGGCTAATCGACTCTCCCTTCTTCAATATATTCTTTACCTTAATGCTAAAATAGTCACATTATTATAGCGACTATTTCACTAGTTCAAAAATATTCAGTGTCTTTCCATTGGCTGTTGTATAAAACATAGACTCCTTAGCCTGGCATTTGGAGTCTCCCATAATCTTGCCTTTATAGGTTTGTTTCATTCCATTCTGCGTCAGTTTTCAAGAATCTAGCTAAATTGACCCACCAGCTGTCTCCTCCTTCTGTGTCCCCTACACCATCTCCTGCTACTTTCTGTTGTTGTTCAGTTGTTTCAGTTATGTCCAACTCTTCGTGACCCCACATGGGATTTTCTTGACAAAGATCTTGGAATGGTGTGCCATCTCCAGCTCATTTTACAGATGAGGAACTGAGATAAACAGGGTGAAGTGACTTGCCTAGGGTCACACAGCTAGTAAGTGTCTGAAGCCAGATTTGAACTCAGGAAGGTGAGTCTTCCTGACTCGCAGCCCAGTGATTTATCCACTGCACCACCCAGCTGCCCTACTGTCTCCAGCCACTGTCATGTCATATGGTCTGGAATGCATTCCCTCTGCATTTCTGCTTACTGAAATCCTTCATTTACTTCAGGGACCAGCTCAAGTGCTCCTCTATCCTTGAAGCCTTCCTAAACTCTTCTTTCTTGTTTCTTACCTCCTTCCCCCACCCCCCAAAAAAGATTTTAAAGTAACATGGACATTTTTGGGCTGTAATCTATTTTGTATCATACTAATTTGTGACCATGTCTTGTCCTTATTAAACTATACGTCTCTTGAGGGGATGGAGTGTGCTGTTTTTAATCTCTGTCCCCACTATCTTTTGCAGGGCTGTGCACACAGTAGGCACTTAATGTTTCTTAACATTTGTTGAATTGAATACAGGCCCATTATCAAGTTATGTGACTAGATGTCTAGCTTACTTCAAATCACTCCTTGCCAGAAGGTTGGTCTCCAGGTGATGGATTATTTTGACCAAAGCACCTGATGAAAACCATGTAAAGTATGGAGAAGGGGATTTTTAAACATAAAATTATGATTTTTTTTCATATAGGCCATTACCTTGGGATAGTTTGTCACCAGCATTTTTACCTTATTCTCTTTTAATTGTTTTTTTGACATAAAATTCATGCTCAAACTAAAGGGGCATTAATATGGAATACAGAACTTGATCAAATATGTTGATATAGGATCCAGCCATCTTTAGAGTCCTGAATAATAAGACCTTATTTGAAGAATCAGTTATATTTTTAAAGTATTTGCTACAACTATTATTCTGTGTATGCTAAGGAACATGGTTAGTATTATAACCATCTGTCAGATAAGAAAACTAAAACTTAGGGTAAATGATTTGCCCAAGGTTGTATGGTAAGTTATTGGCATTTTGCCAATTTGATAACCAAGTAAGGGAGAATTCATAACATTAGGCTTAGAGCTGCAAGTCATCTTGGAAACGGTCTAATCCAACCCTCTTGTTCAGTGGAAGAAACAGGCCCAAAGTGATTTCCCACGATGTGGTCACACAGAGAGTAAGTAGTTTTTATCTTTCCATTCCTCTTCCTCCAGTAATTCTAATCTAATTTTATTCAGGCCTGTTATTTTAGGGTTTCTTTATTTACGTACATGTTGCTGTGATATCATTGGTATGAGTATGCCATTCACCAATGTTGACTGTAATGCCTTCTAATCCTGTGCCATTCTTGTGAGATATCAGCTACTTTTTTCCAATTTAAACCTGAGTGTGTTCTCCAATTTTGATTTGTTTAATGTTATTCTTTGCAGTATTTCAGGGGAACACCACCACTTATGCATATCCTTCCCCCTTGGCTTTTGAGGGATACATTTTGCAAACTGAAAATCAGAAACTTGTCTCCATGTAGCCCTTAGTTTTAGATCTAGTTCACATTCTATTACTTTGTATTTAGAAAGATTCCCTTTCCCCCCTCCTAAATGATTTACGGTAGTCTTACAACATTATCATAATGTTCTTATAGTCATTTAAGATAGTTCATTGCATGTGTTTTTAGCTCAGTTTTAGAGATTAGGAAACTGAAGAATTAAGGGATTTACTCTCATTGGTATCAGTCAAGACAGTTTAGATCTTCTGATTCTTATAGTAGTGCTCTGCCTCCAGATAGTATTTTAGGACCGAGTGTGTGTGTGTGTGTGTGTATGTATATATATATATATATAATTTTTAATATCTGACCGTTTGGCATTAACATTTAAAGGTAAAAACATTGTTAGTATTTGGAGAAAACTAAAGTATTGGTAGAGAACTACTTAATTGAGATTTATAAGTGCTTCATTAATCCCTCTCTTGGATAACTTGGAGCATCAACATACTGTTTTACCCTCTTCCTTTCTACTTGCTAGTGCTTGTTGTTAGGTATCAAATTCATCTTCCATTAAATAAATCCATCTTGCCATTATTGAGAGCAGGAACGATCTTACTTTTATATTTGTATACCTAGCTCATCATGTGTTACCTTTCCCTTCCCTTCCTTGTCTCTTTCCTTTCCCTCTCTCCACCTCCCCCATCCCCTTGCTTTACAGCTGTGATTTAATTGCTGTAGAGTTTTCTTGTGAGAAAATTCCAATGCAGACCAGTTGCTAACCTGCACATTTTTGTCGTACAGAGTTTCCTGGAGAAGTCTGGTTAAGTAATTTGACCAATGTCACATACTTAGTAGGTATCATAGGCTGGACTTGCATCTAGTTTGCTTTGACTCTGGGAGTTTGTGCTCTATCCACTCTACCATGCTGCTTGGCAAATAGTAGACATTTAATAAATCCTTATTGATTAATAATTGATTAATGAAAGGATACTCTGAAATTCTGTCATCCAGACTCAAAACCTGGGAAGTCACTTATAATTCTTCCCTAACCTTCTCAAGTTCTTGTGATTCTACCTCCATTTCTACCTCTTGTCTCTTTCTTTTCCTTTCTTTCTCTTACTGTTACCACCTTAGTTCAGGTCCTCATTCCGACACTTCCACCTTGACTGTGGTAAAAGACTTCTTTTTCATTTGCTTGCTCATGATTTCCTTCTCCTCCCACATCCTACACCTTATCATTTGTGTTTACTGCTAAAGGAATCTTTGTAATGTATAAGTTTGGCTGTTACTCCTCTACTCAAAAACCATCAATAATTTACTGTTACTGACTGGATACGTTAAAAATTCCTCATGATGTCACTCAAGGATCTCCACAGTTTGGCTCTACACTTGTGTAAAACTATATACAATTTGGCAGCCTCATTGCAGTGTATTCTACTTCATGAATTCAGCCCCCCTCCTGCTTTTGTGTATATAGTCGTTTTTCATGCTTGAATCAGATTCTCCCTGTCTTCATTCACACCTCCCTTCCCCTTCCTTCAAAGCCTAGGTGCCACCATCTCCTCTGTGAAACTTTCTGATGCCACTACTTGGAAATTTCCTTGAACTTCTAAGCTTATTCTGTTTGATTTTTCCTGTAGGATTTATTGTTGTCTTAATTGTAAGATTATTTGTTATTCATCACTTTTCTCTTTATCTCTAGAGCCTGGCATCTGCAGGACATGTAACTAATTACTTATTGGCTGATTGTCATTCTAACCTAGAGACTGTATGCTTCTTGAAGGCAGGGTCACTGACCTTTGTCTCCATCTTCATTACCTGGCTCTTGCTTAACATTTATTTAGTAGGTTTATTTAACTGTTTAATTGGATTGTCTGTCATAGGATGGCATTTTTAGTGGAGGCCCAAGGCTCAAGGCTCAGACGCTTACTAGCTGTGTGATCCTGGGCAAGTCACTTAATCTCTATTTGCCTTAATCTGCTGGAGAAGAAAATGACAAACTATTTCAGAATCTTTGCCAAGAAACCCCTTGGACAGTACTGGGTCATGAAGAGTTGGGCGTGGTTGAGTGACAACAGTGGGGCTCAAGGGACGGAGAAAAATTATACTTTAGCTCATGCAGTGTTGTATCAAGCAGGAGGGATTGTGATTAGATTTAAAAGAGGAGAGGTTCAAGCTTCAGGAAAGCTGAATTATTGTTTCCAGCTGCCATCACTTAGATTAAGACAGTACAATAGTTCCAGATAAACTGTAGGGACCAAGCAAAGTCCCAATGTCCCATCAAAAGGACATCTCCTATTTTCTAATATAGTATTTTAAACAAAGTTACCATCTGTAAAACTCTGCTTTTGTACCAATTTGCAAAATTGTGTATTTTTGCTTTGCGGGGGAAAATTCCATTTAATCACTAAAATCCTGATTTGGGAAAAGAGTATTATGAGATGTTATTTGAGATTGGAAAGAAATGTTAATATAGTATGCCAGAGATTTAAATGCTGTTAGCATTTTTCAATGCTTGTCAGAATAATGGAATTTGAAGCAATTAATTCAACTGTAGTGTAATGTAAAAATATTTTTCCTTACCTCCATGAAGAAAAATGCTAGTTTCCAGAGCAACCTTTATATTTATTGTATTTGTGTCAAGCACATTAACATTAGAGATTATGCTAATACAGTGTACTTTTGACTTTGTTTTTCATATGAGGCTTTAAAAATATGATTGCAGTGACTGTCATGTGTTTTTTATCTATAGGTCTGATGATTATACAGCATAATACTTCCTGAACATTCTTTATATGTGACCCAGGAAGCTTCAAGGATTTTTATATGTAGTTGAAAAGGTAATGTGTCATTTATAAAAATCCTTTAATGCTTTAAACATTCAGGTGAAGGCAGTGTTCCTTTTATGTTCCAATTTTTTTTCTTTCTGGGAGAATTTAATATAATGTCATGGATATGTCAAAATTAGTCTATTAGATCCTTAGTCTGGTGCTAAATCGTTGAGCTAAAAATTTGGGATTTGTTTTTGTTGGGCATGCTCCTTGAAACTATACATATGGCTAGTCCATATACTATGTATATCTTAGCATTACTTGAAATAGTTTAATGATTATAGCATGCATAGAGTCAGTTCTACAATGTAAGAACAAGTTTTAATATGAGTAATTCATGGGTGGGACTTTTAACAAAATCTGTTTTATCTCTCTATAGATAAATTTCTACCCTCAGAATGAAACAGAGATATTTGTTTATGAACTATTTACTGAAGAAATGCAAAAGAGAGATATTTTCTAGTTATGTCCTAGAAATAATAGGTTGTTTTTGGATTTTATGAATTTGCTATTGAAAGAAATTCAGGGGGGGTAGAGCCAAGATGGCGGACTAGAAAGACATACTTACGCAGGGTTCCCCCCACAGCCCATAAAATACCTGTAGAGAGGGACTCTCACCAAATTTTGGAGCAGTAGAAGTGGAGAACAACAGAGTGGAGGAGATTTCCAGTCCACGGTGACCTAAAAGGCCCACGGAAACATCGGTTGTGCCAGACACAGGAGCCAAGCACGGAGGCCAGCCCAGCCTTGGCCGCAGCGCAACAAGACTCTGGGAGGATGACACCTCGGGGAGGAATCTCCAGTTGCAGTAGCGGGTCCCTAAATCCCTCGGCCCACAGGCACCAAAGGTCAGTGATGAGGTTTTGTCAGGGGCCAGGAAAGCAGAAGGGCCTTCCCATAGCTCTGGCAGCAGGCAGAGGCCACAGAACCAGCACAGTAGCCTGTAGGGAAGCTCCATTGTTGGAGCATAAAAACCCCTGGGGGCATTGAAGAGCTTACCTCAGCCCTGGGTGGAGGCCCTGGCCAAGCTGGTCTTTGTCTCAAACTGAATGGTGGCCCTGGCCATCCAGCTTATCTGAAAATCAGCCCCAAGTGCTGACTTTGTGGAACTGGAGGCCAAGTGGCTGTGGAGAGGTATCTCCTAAGATTCTGGGCACAAAAATCCCTCTCTGAATCCAGACCAGTACACACTTGATCGTGCCACCTTGGAGGAACTGAGATCTCGCAGATTCCCAGAGTATACCCTGCTGTTGACAAAGGACTCAAAAGTCAAGTAACTGGTTGGGAAAATGCCTAAAAAAGGGAAAAAAAAATAAGACCATAGAAGGTTACTTTCTTGGTGAACAGATATCTCCTCCCATCCTTTCTGATGAGGAAGAACAATGCTTACCAATAGGGAAAGACATAGAAGTCAAGGCTTCTGTATCCCAAACATCCAAAATAAATATTCAGTGGGCTCACACCATGGAAGAGCTCAAAAAGGATTTTGAAAATCAAGTTAGAGAGGTGGAGGAAAAACCAGGAAGAGAAATGAGAGAGATGCAAGAAAAGCATCAAAAGCAGGTCAACGCCTTGCTAAAGGAGATCCAAAAAAATGCTGACAAAAATAACACCTTGAAAAAATAGGCTAACTCAATTGGCAAAAGAGGTTCAAAAAGCCAATGAGGAGAAGAATTCTTTAAACAGCAGAATTAGCAAATGGAAAAAGAGGTCCAAAAGGTCACTGAAGAAAATAGTTCTTTAAAAATTAGAATAGAACAGATGGAGGCTAATGACTTTATGAGAAACCAAGAAATCACCAAACAAAACCAAAAGAATGAAAAAATGGAAGAGAATGTGAAATATCTCATTGGAAAAACAACTGACCTGGAAAATAGATCCAGGAGAGACAATTTAAAAATTATGGGACTACTTGAAAGCCATGATCAAAAAAAGAGCCTAGACATCATCTTTCATGAAATTATCAAGGAAAACTGACCTGTTATTCTAGAACCAGAGGGCAAAATAAGTATTGAAAGAATCCATCGATCACCACCTGAAAGAGATCCAAAAAGAGAAATTTCTAGGAACATTGTGGCCAAATTCCAGAGTTTCCTGGTCAAGGAGAAAATATTGCAAGCAGCTAGAAAGAAACAATTCCAGATTGTGGAAATAAAATAGGGATAACTCAAGATCTAGCAGCTTCAACAATAAGGGATCGAAGGGCGTGGAACAGGATATTCCAGAAGTCAAAGGAACTAGGACTCAAACCAAGAATCACCTACCCAGCAAAATTGAGTATAATACTTCAGGGGAAAAAATGGTCTTTCAATGAAATAGAGGACTTTCAAGCATTCTTGATGAAAAAACCAGAGCTGAAAAGAAAATTTGACCTTCAAACACAAGAATGAAGAGAAGCATGAAAAGGTCAACAGCAAAGAGAAGTCATAAGGGACTTACTAAAGTTGAACTGTTTACATTCCCATTTGGAAAGACAATATTTGTAGCTCTTGAAACTTTTCAGTATCTGGGTAGTTGGTGGGACCACACACACACACACACACACACACACACACACACAGCAGAGTGAATTGAATAGGATGGGATCATATCCTAAAAAAATGAAATTAGTGAGAGAGAAATATATTGGGAGGAGAAAGGGAGCCATAGAATGGGGCAAATTATCTCTCATAAAAGAGGCAAGCAAAAGATTTTTCAGTGGAGGGAAAAAGAGGGTAGGTGAGAGAAAAACATGACGCTTACTCTCATCACATTTGACTAAAGGAAGGAATAAAATGCATACTCCTGGTATGAAAACCTATCTTACAATACAGGAAAGTGGGGGAGAAGGGGATAAGTAGAGTAGGGGGGATGATGGAAGGGAGGGCAGTGGGAAGGGGGAGCAATATGAAGGCAATATTCTTGGGGAGGGACAGGATCCAAAGAGAGAACAAGCAATGGGGGGCAGGATAGAATGGAGGGAAATATAGTTAGTCCTACACAACACGACTGTTATGGAAGTTATTTGCAAAACTACACAGATATGGCCTATATTGAATTGCTTGCTTCCCAGAGGGAATGGGTGGGGAGGGAGGGATGAAGAGAAGTTGGAAGTCAAAGTTGTAGGAACAACTGTCAGGTATTGTTCTTGCTACTAGGAAATAAGAAATACAGGTAATGGGTATAGAAATCTGGCCCTACAGGACGAAAGAGAAGATGGGGACAAGGGAAGGGAGGGATGTTAGAAGAGAGGGCAGTTTGGTGTTAGGGGCAATTAGAATGCTCGGCGTTTTGGGGTGGGGAAGGGGAGAAATGGGGAGAAAATTTGGAACCCAAAATTTTGTGAAAATATATGTTAAAAGTTAAATAAATAAACTTAAAAAAAAAAGAAAGAAATTCAGAGGAGATTCCATACTTGTAAGTAACCAAGCCTGACCCTCGAGAAGAGTTGGGAAAATATACCCACTTTCCTTTCTTTGAAGAAGTGGGAAACATTGCATGAGCTGTCCGACTGGGTTGTTGTGTTGGATAGTTTCATTAAGCTATTTTTTTCCACTCTTTCAATCCTTGTTAAAAGAGAGAGGTGACTGGATTGTGGAGGAGGAGAGTGATATGTGCAGAAATAAATGTGTTATGAAAAGAAAAAATATAGACATTTTTCAAAACAAATTTAGAGGGCAGTCTTTAGCATTTTAGCAGGCCATAATAGATAAATTGAGATTTGTATATAGTTTTCTATATAGCGTGAAATTTTAAATTTAACAGCCCATCCTATATTTGTGTATGAGATCACCTTATGCCAATTTTAAGAAGAGTTAAGAAGTTGATATGTTTGTATCCTTAACCCACATTTCCTTCCTCAATAAGTACCTTTTTTTTTTTTTGACACCTTTTGTCTTTTATGTGGGTGTTACCCAGTGGTGAAGCTATATTTATGTATCCTCTAAAGCACTTTTAGGTGATAAGTAGCCTTTACAGGAATAGGAAATACTTTTACTGTATTTTGTTACAGACTCAAATGTCTTTCTTACTGTCATAATGAATGTCACAGAACTCATTTATTAAGTATGCTTAATTTTTTATTCTTAAAATTCTTTTTATTCTTAAGATGTGTACATATTTATCCTGATGGTGCTAAGCAGAGATAGAGATTAGATTTTCAATGAAAAAGCAGTGATTCAGAATCATTGGCATATAGATTGTATTATTATAGATGGGGTCATTGATTAGATCTGGAAGGTACTTCAGAGGCCATCCAGACGAAATCTCCTTATTTTACAGGTGAGGACAGTTTAAGGAGCATGCTCAGTCATAGCAGTCAGTAGAAGAGAGTTTTCAGCCATATCCTCATTCCAAATGGAATAAACCGTACCCCCCATGATTGATCCTTCATTGCTACCTACCCGCCCTGCTTATCTGTGTTCTACTGACTGCACTGTGCTTTATGGGTCCGAGCAAAACTTTATCCTTTAATGCACTCAAAACCTACCTTTTCTTTAAGAATGAATGAATTTTAGTGTCCTAGTCATGTGATTCTGAAAATCAAAAATGTCAAAGATGGCCTCTCCGTGAGGCGACTTACTCCACAATTATAGATTTAAACTATTCCCTGCTCCCTCCTCCTATGCAGTTTTTGTCTGACTTTCCTTAATTGTACTGTCATGATCAAAAAACTACCTAAGTACAGATTCAGTTTTGAGTTAACAGGTACTTAAGTGCATTTTGCTAGGCTTTGGGAATAAAACAACAAAATGAAGTCTCTGCCTTCAAGTAGCTTGTGATAGATACATTGTACACATAGGAAAGGCAATAAAAGGTCATTTCAGGAGGGAAAGAACCCAACTCCTGCTCTGAATCTTAAAAGACTGAGAATTTTAAATGTCCCAAAATAATTAGACTGAGCCATAGTGTTGGAGGACTGGCACTTCCCTTTGTCAAAGTGCTGAACTTTTGTTAGTGCCAAGTAAATTTTACTGACTCAGATGATGGACCCCATCCTCCTTCCTTGGTGTTTGATACTGTCACCATCCTAGAACTCTTCAGGGTAGGAGCCTCAGTCATTGGTATTTCTTTGCTCTCTGGCTAGCTATTTTCTAGTACATCCATGTACATAGATGATGAGGTTGAGGCACACATTGCCAGAGCTAGCTTAGCATGTGCGAGGCTCTGAAAGAAAGTGTGGGAGAGAAGAGTTTTTAGGAGACCCACCAACCTGAAAGTCCTCAGAACCATTGTGCTGACCTCATTAGCTATGCCTGTGAAACCTGCACAGTTTACCAGCACCATTCCAGAAAATTGAACCACTTCCTTTGAATTATCTTAGGAAGATTCTGAAGATCACCAGGCAAGATAAGGTCCTGAACAATTGAGATCCTCTCTGAAGCTGAACTGCCAAGCACTCAGACTCTACTGCAGAGAGCATAACTCCAGTGGGCTGGCCATGTGGCCTGGAAACCAAACATATGTTTATCTAATAGACTATCTTTATAAAGAACTTGCACAAGGACTCTCCAAATCTCTCTAAAGAATATTATAGTCGATTGTGAGACATGGAAGATGCTAGCATAGGACTGTCCAGCATGGTGTGTCCACATCAGAGAAGGTGCTATGCTCAGCAACATGAAGGAAATGTGAGATGCTCCAGTAGAGACTTCTCCTTCCAAATGTTCAGGTGGACTATTTGTGCCTAATCTGTGATTGAGCCTTCTGAGCTTGTGTTGGGTTGCTTAGCCATACCTTGGCTCTACCTTGCCCTCAGCATTGAGATATCACTGGTCTTCTCAGAGTACAAAGGATGACTCCAAGACTCCAACAACAAGAGCTTGTCTTCCCTAACCCCTGTGATTAAATCACCAAGTGCCTAGTCAGAAAGCTATTCTTACTTCCTGATTGCAGCCAAGGCCTCATCCTACTCTGCCTTCTATTTCCATTATGTCTTTTGGTACATAGTAGATAAACTGAAGTTTATAAAATTTTTTGCATAAGATGAAATGTTAACTGTAAAACCTGATGCTGTACTTGTATCTGAAATCAGCTTGTGATTATAAGAATAAGACAGCGTACATTTCCACAGTTCATGTTGACTGCCTTCATTTTAGACCTTTTCCTCTCATTCTACTAATATCTTCTTCTCATGGAAATCTTCCTTCTTCACTCTTCAAATAGTTGTCCTTGATCCTATTTTCATTACTGGATAAAACTTCTCTTATGCTCCCCAGGGAGTCCAATAAAAAGTGATAGTCATATTCCTTTTTCCTTATCACCATTTCCAGACCCTCTGTCTTCTATTACTAGTCAGCAATCTTTCTTTCTTTGAGGTTCTCTCTATTCATCTGTGTCACCTTAGCCAGGACCTTGTTTGCATTTGTGTACTGGCTCCTGGGTCATTCTCTCTCAAGAATCCAGTACCTGGATTATCCTTATCACTCTTTACCCTAATTTCCTTATATTAAGTGACTGTAATATATATGATGATATGCCCTTAAGCACTTTGGCTTCTCACTTCATCACTCTCAAATCCCATCTTCTTTACTTTGACTCTACCTCAGGCATACACTGGAATGGTCATAAATTGCCCTTGTCATCGCCTATTAGTCTGTGATCCAAAACTCTGAAATGCTTTTTTATCTTAATCATTTCTCCTTTTCTCTCCCCCTTTGCTTTATTCTTTCAGAATCTATTTTTTTTTTAACTTCACTACAAACTCCAGTCACAACGTAGCTTCTCATTGCCCAGGTCAGCAGACCAACTGCTCTGTCCTCATGTTCCTTCATTTACAATCTTGACACTAGACTTAACCAGTTCAATTATATATTGCCCTCTACCCTTAAATATTTTGACACATTATTCACTCCTGGCCAAACCCCATTTGCCTTTTCTGTTTTTGCTGCTGTTGAATGCTGATGGAAGAAGTCCCATAATCATGCTGACTGGGTACATTACAAGTTTGTTACCTAATCACGAGGTCCTCACTGATTCACACCAGTTCTTTTTATTCTTTCCTAATTGATAGTGGCATTTCCTACAGTGACTATTCCAAACCTTTTCCTTCTCATGATTGAATTTAAGGGAAACTGAGGCACAGAGTTCTAAGCATTATCAATTTATTAATAAAGCATGAATTTATTAATAAAAAAGGTCAATGACTACCTCAGCTATGCCAGAGACATTGAATGAGGGCTGACAGGGTCTTTTATAACAGTTAGTAATGTGGCAGCAAAATCTCAGTTTGGTATTGATGATTCAGTCAGAGTGGAGATTACATTATTTGGACCTCCCCTTGTGAAACTCCCTTAACCACCTCCAAGACTTGATTGTCAGGTCGTAAGACAAAGATCTTCAGGTGTTGGGAATGAAGTAGCTGCAGTAGTTTCTCTGGAAAAGAGGTGATGCTTGGGGTTAACAAAAGTGGAGGTAATTATAAGACAAAAGCTTGACCTTAGGCAGTGTGGGTGAAGGGTGAAGTTTACAAGGAGAAGGAACTGTGAAAGAGAATATTAAATCGAGTTTAACCAAGACTTAAAATTAAAATCAATTTTCAATTTTGCAGCCTTTTTCTTCCAAACTTCCTTATCCCTTTCCTTTTTGGTGGGAGACCTTGGGGCTCTTATTTTGCTGGAAAAACTGAGGTCAGATGTCCTGAACTTGAGCTTCTCCCTAGTTATGTACATCAAAACCTGTCTGCATGACCCTCTCACTTTCTCTCTCCCAGCTCCTGATGAAGACTTGGGCACTTGCTTAAGCCAGCCTCTCTCATGTCCTTGATCCCATCTCGGGAGCTTAGCTATTGGATTATTTCCCCTTCCCCTTCTTCAGTTTTCCCTTGACTGACTTCTTTCTTGCTGCCTACACACATGCCTTTTCTTCTTCTCTGGTCTCTGCCATCCCCTCCAGTTAACATCCTGTTTTTGTCATTGTAGAAGGGATTCTTGCTTAGGTATTGGTTATACTAGAAAGCTTCTTAGGTCACTTCCAACTTTGATTCTATAATTTACCTCCCTCATATACCCAAATTCCCAGAGAAAAAGCCATCTCTACTCTTTGCCTTCACTTCCTTGGACAACCCCTTGCAGTTCAGGTCTTCCCAATCCTGGAGAATCCTTCAAGGCTTTGTCTTGGAAGGAAGTAGTCTTCTTTCTCCTGTTTCTTTTTTCATTTCATCAATTCTTGTGGTTTCATTTATGTCCAGCTCTAATCTTTTTCCTTGTTACATGTCCCAAATCACTATCGACCTCTTTCACATACCAGCTTAGATATTTCCTCAGAATCTCATATTCATTGTGTTCAAAACATGGAACTCTTCATCTCTCCTAACCTGGCCCTCCTAAATTTTGATACTTCTGTTGAAAGTATCACTAACTTAGAGACAATTTTCTTTCCCCCACTTTCATATCTGATTAGTTGCCAATTCCTCTTGAAGCTATCTCCACAACATTTCTTACATCTTTCCCCTTCTTTTGATAACTGACTTCAAATATTATATCTGTACATAAATTGTATGTGTGTGTGTCATTTTATATAGAGCAGTTGATGTAATGGATAGAGCACTGGGCTTGGAGTCAGGAAGACAGAGTTCATATCTCGTGTCAGACACGTAATAGCTGTATGACTGCTTAAGTCACTGTTTCTTAATTTCCTCAACTGTAAGATGGGAATATTAATAGCACCTGCCTTACAGGATTGTTGTGAGGCTCAAATGAGATAGTATTTGCAAAAGCATTTAGCACAATGCCTGACACATAGTAAGTGCTATATAAATACTTATTTATCCTCCTCACCCCACCTCCATTTATTGTATGACAAACTCCTTATCCCATTTTGCCAGGCACAGTGCTCTTGTGCATAAATGTTTATTGAATTGAATTGTTGAATTTATAGAGGACATTTCAGCTCAAAGTCAGTACTGATATATAACTTGCAAGACCTAGGCTTTTTATTGGGATATGGAGTCCAAGGCCATCTCCAGAGGTTTTGGAATCCAAAGTAAATCATTTTGCTTTCTCTTGTCTACCATTTTATACAGGTGAATCCTATCAGTATGGTTATCATTGGAATTTGACCACATAGTGACCACTGAGAAGGAGCAGGATGAGATTCTCATGACTAGAATATTATTCCAAAAGAGTGTAGTTGACTCCAAAGACATAGTACTGGTAAAAGTAGTGGTGGTGGAATAGAGAGGAGATTTTATGTTGAAAAGATGTGCTCAATGTGTGAGGGAATCTAGGCAGTAGAAGAAGCACCGCAGAAAGCATTTGGATAAAGATCAGATGCTGAAATAGAAACACTTGTATTAGTGGAGTATACTGTAGACCACCTGGAGAGAAAGAGGAAATTGATGAGTTTGCAAATAGCTTGACCAGGAGACAAGATATAGTAGTGGTAGAAATGATTGTAGTTATGTAGACACTGTATTTCAGTGCCCAAGCACTAGCTTCTAGAGAAATTACCCTCATTTACAGGGTTTGTCAAATGGGAAGGCTTTTCACTCGAGTGATTTTAGCCTGTGTCTTGTTGCATGTGTGATATTTTAAAAAAATTCTTGGTATTTCATAGTCAGTTTACCTTTTGGTAATACTGTATGTTTTAGTTAAAGTCAGTAAAGAAACTTATTTCCTATGCTCAGAGGTTCTTGCTGTATCTCTTGTTCATTATTTCATAGGACTCAGAACTGAAGTTGCCCCAGAGCCTCTCTGGTATAGTCTCCTTACTTCATAGCTGAGAAAACACAGGCCTGGAGAGGTGACATCACATGCTCAGGTAAGAGTGTGCTTGAAGAGCAGGTAGTCAAGTAATGCTTATTTGTAGGGATACATTCCTTACCAAGGACTTGGACAAGACCTCTGTTTCTGGAACTCTGAAAGGTAATTGTCCTAATTTAGAAACATCTGGAAGTTGACTGACTTGCCTTTACCTTCTCTTTTTGTAAATATAGAGCTACTTTCCCATATGCAAATATAGAAAGTTGTCAGGTAGGTTATTGAGACCTCAAAGTATCTACACTACCTCCTTTTTTGGGGCCAAGGTTAAGGGAATTAGAGTGTATTTTCTCATAACATTCTTAAATGATGTTTAGGTATGAGGCAGCTTGGTACAGTGGAGAGAACACTGACTTGGGTCAGAGAACCTGGGTGAACTTCTTTCTCAAGTGCTTATTGCCTCTATGACTTTGGGCAAGTCATTTAACCCTTGTGGCCCTTGCCTTTCTCAGCTCTAAAGTAAGTTAGGTTGGACTCAGTGGTCTCTCATCCTCTTATTTGAACCGGTTGCATTAATACAGTAGTTGAAGTACATTATGAGTTAAATCGACTTTTGTGGGTTAGTATGAAAACTCATTTTTATAATACTGTTTTTTTGGAAAAACATTGTAAGTCCTAAATAATTGACTTAAAAATGAACTTTTGAAACAGCCTCTTCATAAGTTAGGGAATACACATTGCATTGATGTTTATGCTTATCCATGCTAAGGGCATTCCTTTTTGCCTACTTTCAAGGTCCATATTCTTGATCTTTTTCTTGTGTCTTTTAGAAACACATTAAAAATTTATGGTAATAAACATTTTAAATGTATTGTTTTTATTTTCAAAGGGCTTTCTTTTTAAATTTAAGCATTCCTTCTGTAAACCATAGCTCAATGCAGTGTGATAAATTATGAGACTATGAAAAGTGAAACCCAACTTCAAAATGGTTTTACATGGAAAGTGAGAGATTGTTTTAATTTCAGTGCTTAAATCTAAATGGAATGCAAAAGGAATTAGAAGTCTAGCTTCAAATAGTTTTGATAAATATGGTCATTAGTAATTTTAACAATCATAAAGCTGTAGAATTCTTAGAACTGAAAAGAACCTTAGAGATTTAATCTAACCTACTCATTTTACACTTTAAAAACCTGTATTTATACTGTAAGCATGATAAATTACTTATGTCTGCCTTTATAGGGTTTTTGTGCTTTTATTATCTGTAATCCCCCCAAACCTTTAGTAGATCTGATTAGATCAAATGATATAGTATATGTAAAACATTTTACAAATTTTAAAGCACTAAATAAATCTTACCTATTATATTTTTTCTTTCCTTAATAAAATGATGTATTAAATCATGGAATTAGGGAGGAACCTTTTATAGTAGCTTAAATGTGATATACATCTGACTGTAATGAAGGAGAAAAAGAAGGGGGATGAGACTCCTGAGTTCATTTTTTGCTTTACCTGCCACCAAATGGATATGCCAAAGTTTCTAATGGAATTAGAATTTTGAGAATGAATTTAGAGATGGCTTTTTAGAAGCAGTGGTGTAGGAGACAGTAGAAGACCCTTTAGTAGCAGCTAAATTAGTTTATATTGAATTTTCCTGTACTGTTTAGAAAATGTGGAAGTATATCACCCATATTATGGTCTTTTAATAAGAGATCTCTTTGTTTTCTGAGAAAGGGATTTTGGATTCCAGACTTTTCTGATTAGTCAGTAAGGGTAATTATTCACAGGGAGACTCAAATTCATGTGATTCTCCTGCCAGTAGTACTTTTAAGCCCTTAGATTTGGACGGACAGGTTGGCGTTACAGAATTGTCTTTTCTATGATGGTTAATTGGAGTTCTAGCATTTTAGGCATCAATTTGCTTTTTTGAGTAACTGCTTCTCCAACATAGATGCTCATGGTCCTGTTGTTCAGACGGTAAAGCATATAAGCATGCAGTCAGCATATAATCAAAAATTCCTGGCCTTTTTTGTTGTGTGTTGATTTAAATAGGTTCTTATTCTGAGTTTGAAGTTCTAACTTTTAAAGCTACAGTCACTGTATTCGTCCTCTCTTTTTTCTTCCTATTTTGTTAACATATGTCCTCAGGAATATAGTTTTTCCTCTGAGGACATCTTTAGTTGCATCCCATGGCAAGCTATCTTATCATTTTCTGTCATGTAATTACTCTGTTTCTTTAATTTATCTTTTGATTCACTCATTTGTTCAAGATATTATTACGTCTCCATGTAGATTTCTCTCTTGCTGCTTTATTAATTGCTATTTTTATTGCATTTTGAGCTGTAAGGAATGTGTTTGATATTTCTGCTTCATAACCTTTTTGGGAGTGGAAGGAGAGGAAAGGTGCTGTCTGGTGCTGAGGCACAGGTACAGTTTTTTAGGTTCTGTTCAGTGCCGTAAGTTTTTCAACTCAAAATTTTCTAACAGTGCATTTTAGTATTTCACTTTTGTTTAGCTTTTGGTTAGTCGTGTCTTGTTCTGAGAGAAAAAAAAAAACTGTGCTTTTTGATTCTTTCTCTGTTTCCTACTTGTGATTCCACTTTCCGTATATCTTTATAAAAATCCAAGTCGGTAAAGGCCAAAATTCAAAGAATGCACAGATGCTGCTTCTTGTATGAGGCCTTTCATGATCTCTCCAGTAATTAGTACTCTTGTCTTTCTTGAAATTACTTTGAATTTGCTTCTGTACTTATTATAGTTGTTTTTCTCCATCCCCAAATGATTATACTATTGTGATAGAAATCTTCAATAAAGAGAAACTGAGGCAAAAAAGTTCTGAGCATGTTTAATTTATAAGCAAAACTAGGAGTCGCCAATAAATTGGGTCAGTTGTTCCTTAGTAGCTAAAGACATTCATGGCAGAATAGAGAACATCCTTGTAATCTAAAAAGAGGAACTAATCAAAACAGATATTCATAAGATTAATACATATTTGTGATATTAATGCACATTCATAGGATTTACAGGAATAGGGAAATATAACAGGAATAGGGAAGTAAGTTGATTTGTAACATTGGGACTGTAGGTGTTTCCACTTCCACGTGACTTACATTAGATCAAAGCTTTGATTTTACATTGACAATAGGTATCTATGATTAATGAAGCAATTCGTTGACATACTATGAAAGCATCATGGAGTTTTTTCCAAGTTTTCAAAAGCTGGTCTGGTTATGGAATAGGGAATTTAGGGAATTTAGTCTATTAGGAATTTACAAGCAAAGACCAGCTTGGATACAAAAGAGGAAACCACCCCATTTACCTTGGGGCATGTACATGGTGACAAAAGTAGGGCTTGACACAAAATCAATTGTAATCAGGACTCTATCTCATGCGTAATAAATCAGTTATAAACTAAATTAAGTCTTATCACAACTAACTAGATGAATTAAGCCTTATCATACAATAAATGTATGGATCATGAAATTATAGTTGATAATAAGTTCCTAGAAGATAGGATTTTGTTTTTGTCTTTTGTCCTCAGCACCTACACACATAGTGCCTTGTACATAGTATGCATTTATCACATATTTAAAAAACTGAATTCATGCATTTCAAAGCTGAAAATTTGTATGAAGGTGGAAAGGGCTTAGTTGTAATCATCTGTGTGTTGTCTAAGGAACAGCCTGGCCAAATTCAGGAGAGACTACCTTGTTGGCTGCAGAGGGATAGCTGTTCTCAAAGATAAGTCATAGATATGGTGTACTTCTATATTGGTCAAGGGAGTGCTCTTCTCAATAAAATTTATAGACCCTCCAAGTAAACACCCAGCTTTTAAGTGTCATACACTCACACTTTGGCATGGCATTTAAGACCTCCCGTGATCTATTTTCAATCTACCTTTCCAATATTTCTCTGTACATACTCTTCATTCCAGCTAAACCAGATCAATGGTTCTCCCCAGTGTTGTCCCAGTACTGCCTTCTGCCTGTGTTCCTTTGTGTAGCCCAAGTCTCTACTCCTTCCTTTCTGACTGCAGAAATCCTTCTTTTCTGTTCTCAGTTCAGTCACCATCTCTTCTGTTCAGTTCACAAGCATTTATTAAGCACTTTGGGTATACAGGGAATTGTGATAAGCATGATAGAATGTAGAGCATGATTACGATGCTGAAGATTGGATAAAGTACCCAGGCAGTGTTTAGGGAGAGAAGGACTAGGAAGTCTGGAAAAGCTTTGTAGAGGAAGCAGGTGCGATCTTCGTAGAACTTCGAAGACTGCTTCAGGATTAGGTTGTGCCCCTCCATTGCGCCCCCCAGTTGGTTGTAATGTTTGATGCTTCCTAAGTGGAGCTGATTGTTTCTTTTACAATAATTTTTAAAACAGGCATATTTTACTTCATATTTTAAGTTTTCATAAGGCGTCAATAAACTGTTATATTTTACTCATCCAGCATAATTTAAATGGACACTAGCAAGAAACATGAATTTAAAATCAGTGCCTTGCTGTAGAATATTTGATGCTTTTTATCCACATCAGTAATTTCAGTGGAAAGAGTGTAGTAATCTATAGTTTGCATTCATTTGTATTCTTTTGTCCCTCCTTTTCTTGGATATGAGTTGCATAAGCTTGACAAGTTTTCTGTCAATGAATGCTTTTAAAAGGCAAAAATTTTGATTTGGAAACTATTGGTGAATTTTCTTAACATGTAATTTAGAGCATTTACGCAGCAGTGCTGTAGGGTTATACTCTGGAGCTTAAAATGTTTGATCTATTTAACATTGCATGGGAAAGGTTTAATAATGACAGATAACTTAATAAAATCGAAATGTTCCAGCCTAGTTGCTCAACGTACCAGGTAAGGTTTGAATTTATTTACTAATTTCTGCCAGAACCAATGAGCAAAAGAATTACTTAACTGGTTGTGGTTAGCTTTGTGACATTACTCTCTATGATAGACTTATTTTGTTGCATGGTATTTACTATACCTTCAATTTTTAAGTAATTCTGAATTTGAAAAATCACAACTTTTAAAGATAATATTGTTTACTATGTGCTTAGGAGAAAAAGAATGCTGTCTGCTGCCTGCTGCCTTATACTCATTTTTGTAGACTACTTTGCTTACTCATTTACCCTTCTAGATTCCTTTTATTCAATATTTGTGAAATAGTGTATTAGACTATTGTGAACCCCAAACTCTCTTCTAGTTCCAAAATTCTGTGCCATGTCATCCCAAATGCAACATTCAGAGCCAGTTGCATATCTGTAATCCTTAATATTGAGGAGACTAAGGCTGTTAGCACTAAGTACGATGAGATCTTCTTTCCCTATTTGTATGTATAATTTAATTCTGTTTACTTAAAAAATTTTTTTATATTCAGAATTTAACCAACACCAAAAAAAGGAACATTTCCATACTCAAAGCAGATCAGAAAGGATTATATGTGAAATCACATAACTATTACTTATAGCTTTTTTAAAAAGTTATATAACATGCTACTTTCAAAGCTGTTCTGCTTTTCTATGTTTTCTTCCGAGCTTTCTGTTCTGTGAATTTTTAAAATGAGCTTCAATGACTCCCTTGTGTTTCTTTTCATTTTGGAGGGATGGGGGCAACTTTATTGCTTACTTTGCCTTTCAAAATTCTCTCCTTCCCCAAATTAAAAAAAAAAAAAAGGATTATTCTTGTAACAAGCACAGTTAAACAAAATTAATCCACACACTTTCCGTGTCTAAAAATGTTTATCTCATTCTGTATATCTTGCTTCATCATTGGTCTTCCAAATTACAGGTTGGTCATTGTATCCGTCAGAGTTCTTAAGTGATTCCTTGACTTTTTTTTCTTTACAGTGTTGTTACAGCTTGAACTGTTCTCCTGGTTCTCCTCACTGCATCAGTTTTTACACCTTGTTTCCTTGACTTGTAGCCCGTAGCCTATATTTTATTGATGCAAATGTAGGTTTTGATGATATTCTTTTCAAATGAGCAAGGAGTATTATTTGGTAGAACTGCAGAAATGGAGACTAGTAAGGCAGAGCCTTAGGAATGGACGTCAGATTTGGGGGCTGGAGGGAAAGGAAGAGAAAATAGAAGAACCTGAATAGTAAAAAGATGCTAAGAGAGCAGGACTGCAGTTGGTATTCAGGAGGATAGAAGGGTAACGTTATGGACCAAGGGTTAACATACCTAGCTTCTAGTTGCCATTTATGCTGCAAATTAACCTTGATTTCAGTTTTCCTTATTTGGAAAATGAGGAGTTTGACTTAGGATTTCATGATCCTGAGAGAGTAATCCTGTAAGCTTTAGAAAGAGGAGAAGAGAACAAGGTCTCTCAGTAAGTGATGGCTCTAGATCTATTATAGACCCAGGGTAGGAAGGCTAATGGAATTCAACTCTGATCAGAGGCTTAGGGGGAGAAATTTAATGGAGAGTTATTACCTAAGGTTCCCTACTAGGCTGTAACATGAGGGCAGGAATCTTATCTGAGCTGATTCTTGGATATCTCTTGGTTCCTTTAGAACTAGATCCCTTCCTTGTCCTCCACAGTATTTCTAGGAATTAAGTTCTGCTCTTCACTTCAGCCCCTACAATTGGATCTGTCCTATCTGCTCCTAGAGCTCCTGACTTGCTCGGTGTCTGCCTCCTGCCTGCCACTAGGCACCCTTATGTTTTTGTGCTTCTCCTACCTGCCTTTATGGAAACTATTTGGACCAAAGCCCTATCCTAGTTGGTCTTTATCCTGGACCTTCAGTCCTAACTCTGGTACTAACAAAGTCAGGTTCCCTTAACTGGCCAATATGAGCAGTGTCCCCAGAGGGAAATAGGATATTGGCATTTGCAACTTTTATCAAGGGCAAATTAGCACTATTTCATATCAGCAACTGTGTCAGCCATTTCTAGTGGACTAAGTTGTTGAGTTGTTTTGGTACAGTCCTACTCTCTGTGACCCCATTTGGGGTTTTCTTGACAAAGATACAAATTTTACTTAAAGAAAAGTTTGATTCTTAATTTCCTTCAACTAGGCTTAAGGACATGACTAGAAATCATGGTTCCACAGAAAATTTCAGGAATACCACTGTTTGAACAAATGGAAAAAAACCCACCCATTTATTAAGCTCTTACTATGTACCAGGCTTTGTGCTAAGGGATTCAAATATGAAAGAGGATCAATTTCTACTCTTTAGGAAATTAGAATGTAAATTCTAATAGGCACACGATAACCTAGTGAGGTGATGCCTTGGGAAAGGTGTTTTGTTTTGCAGTTAATTGTTCTTTAAATGTTTGGTAGAATTCATTTGTGAATCCATTTGGTCCTGGGGATTGTTTCCTTAGAGAACTCAATGATAGCTTGTTTCATTTCTTTTTCTAAGATAGTGTTATTCAGGAATAACCATTTTTGTGTTAATCTGGGCAGTTTATATTTTTACAAATATTTTTTCATTTCACTTAGATTGTTAGATTTATT
Source organism: Bettongia penicillata ogilbyi (assembly GCA_023548195.1). NCBI lineage: Eukaryota > Metazoa > Chordata > Mammalia > Diprotodontia > Potoroidae > Bettongia > Bettongia penicillata. The sequence continues at coordinate 4,982,234 of JAJHZJ010000354.1, read as the reverse complement.
GGCATATAATTGAGCAAATTAGCTCCTAATAATTGCTTTAATTTCATCTTCATTGGTGGTGAGTTTACCCTTTTCATTGTTGATATGACTAATTGACTTTTTTCTTAATTTTTAAAAATCAGATTAGCCAATTTATATTAAAAATATAAATCAGGTTCTAGATATATTTGTTGCTTCAGTGGTTTAATTCCATTTTTATTAATGTCTCCTTTGATTTTTCAGGATTTCCAACTTGGATTTTTAATTTATTCTTTTTCTAGTTTTTTTAAGTGGCAATTCTGATTCATTGATCTGCTCTTTCTTTTATTGATGTCAACATTTGGAGATGTAAAGTTTCCTCTAAGTACTGCTTTCACTGCATCCCATAAATTTTGGCTTATTGTCATTCTCTTTAATGAAATTAATCATTTCTGTGATTTGTTCTTTGACATTCTTTAGGATTAGATCACTTAGTTTCCAATTAATTTTTAATCCATGTTTCTATGGCCCTTTATTGAATGTGATTTTTAATGCATTATAATCTGAAAAGGAGGCATTTATTCAGCATTTGGTTGTGAGGTTTTTTTATGTTCTATATACATGGTCAGTTTTTGTGCAGGTGCCATGTACCACTGAGAAAAATATATATTTCTTTCTATTTCCATTCTGTTTTCTCCAGAGGTCTGTCATATCTAACTTTTCTAAAATTCAATTCATTTCCTTAACTTCGTTCTTGTTTATTTTTTGGTTAGATTTATCTAGTTCTGTAAGAGGCAATTTGAGGTACCCTGCTAGTATGGTTTTACTGTCTATTTCCTCATTTAATTTTTCCTTTAAGAATTTGGATGCTATACCATTTGGTGCATAAATGTTCTTTGTCTGGTACCTTTTAGCAAAATGTAGTTTCCTTGCTTACCTCTTTTAATCATATCTTCAGATACTTTTAATCAGATACTTCAGCTGAAGCACAATAGGTTACTCTCTACCCTTTACCTTTATTCTATGTGTGTATCTCCCTGCTTCAAGTGTGTTTCTTATAAACAAAATATTGTAGGATTATACTCAGTTTTGCTGGGTATATGAATCTTGGTTGTAATCCTAGTTCCTTTGCCATCTAAAATATCTTACTCTAAGTCCTCTGATCCTTTAATGTAGAAGCTGCTAAATCTTGGGTTATCCTGACTGTGGTGCTGTGGTATTTGAATTGTTTCTTTATGGCTGCTTGCAATATTTTCTGACCTGGCAACTCTGAACTTTGACTATCATATTACTGGGAGTTTTCATTTTTGAATTTCTCTTAGGAAGTGATTGGTGGATTCTTTCAATTTGTATTTTATCCTCTGGTTCTAGGATATCAGGAATATCACATTTTCCTTGACATGTTAAAATTTTGATATGTAGGCTCTTTTTTCATCATGGTTTTCATTCAGGTAATTCAATAATTCTTAAATTTATCTCTCCTCTGTCTGTTTTCCAAGTCAGTTGTTTTTCCTGTGAGATATTTCAATATTCTTTCATTCTTTTGATTATTTTTATTGTTTCTTGATGTCTCATGGAATCATTAGGTTTTGCTTGCCCAATTTTAATTTTTAAGTAGTTCTTTTCTTCAGTGATCTTTTGTGCCCCCTTTTCCATGTGTCCAATTCTACTTTTGGAGGAGTTGTCTTCTGTGAATTTTGGTACCACTTTTAACATTTGGCCTTTTCTTTTCTTTCTTTCATTTTTTTTAAAGCCAAAGAAAACAAAGTTTATTAAAGATTTGCCATCTTGGGTTGGCTCTTAAGAAGCCTAAGCATTTGTAACGCTTGTATTCACAAGGAAGGCAGATAGAACCTCAGCTAGACAAAGTCTGAGCTGGATTGAATCTGAGCACCTTCATGGAGGCAAGGTGGACCTTAAATACAGAAAAAACTATAGGAGGGATCTGAGGGTGGTCTGGCAGTCCAGGGTGATGGGAGGAGGGGTTTAGGGACAGTCTTGAGGAGAAGTCCAAGGAGGGAGTCCAAGGAGGGAGTCCAAGGAGGGTCAAAGACTGGAAACACCTGGAGGCTATCTGGAGATATCAGACTATGGAGGGTCTGGGTGGGAAGCAGGTAGGGCAATCCAGAGATCTCACTAGGGGCAGTATGGGAATGAATACAGATCTTGATGGGAGTGGTCAGCAGCCTGGGGAATGGGGTTTTGATGGGATCAAAGGTGGGAGGTGCAGCAGAGACCTGAGCAGAAGGATAATGAAAAGCCCATGGGCTTGCTGAGACTGCTGGAACAAATGGGAAGATTAGATTTGAGTAAGCAAAGCCAGATTAAGTGGGAAGATTCAAGGGGAGCTCAAGGAGACTTCCAGACTCTGAACCCCATCGTTAGCCCTTCAAACAGATTGGACCCAAATTCTTTTGGGGCAAAGGGCGAAGGTCTTAGCTTCTGAAACTGCTTCCTGCTGGCAAGGGGTGTAGAGCTGTCCCTGCCTTGATGGGTCCTGTTGAAGGGGTCAGATTTCAGAACCTGGGTGGTGCCAGGTCCACTGGGCTAGAGACCTCAGATTTCAGTTGGAGGTTGGTATATAGCCAGGGCTATCGTCTGGAAGTTGATGGCTTGGACCCTGGAGGAGACAAATGTGACCTAGATGTTAAGCAGACAAGGACCAAATAGGCACAAAAGGATTATAATCCAGTAGAGGAATAAGAACAGGGGGAAGGATAGAAGCCAGGATTCCCATGAAGAGGATAATTTGGGGGAACTGAGTTATTGGGATTTGGGAATAATGCCTTTTCAAAGATATATTCAGTATGGACCTCTACTTGTCCCAAATTATTGATATATATACAGCAAGATGTGTTTGCTACAGCCTTTTCTTTTTTTTTTTTTTAAGGTTATTTTCTTCAGTGTGTTTTTTCCTCCTTTACCAAGCTGTAACTCTTTCCTGCATTACTTTCATTTTTTATGTTTGCTCATTTCCCCATCCTTTTTCTTTACTTTTAACTTTCTGTTCCTGGGGACAGGTGAATATTGTTCCAAGTTTAAGGGTTTTTTTTGTTTTGTTTTGTTTTTGCTGCAGTGTTCAGAGCTAGCTCTCAGGTTCTGCAAGTTTCAGTTCCTCCAAAAGTGGTATGATACAAGGAGAGGTGCGGTTAATGCTTTCCTGACCTGTGCCCTGGTCTGTGAGTGACCACAAACACTCTTTCCCCACCCTGAAACTGTGACCAGGACCTCTGTCTCTGTTAATCTTCTTCCTTGCCTTGGGATTGTAATGCAGGACAACACAGCTGCAGTGTAATACAGTCCTACACCCAGTGCTAGCAAAGGGTCCCCTGCAATCTCCTCTTACCAGCTTTTTGTCCGTGGAACTAGAGCACCAGAAATTGCTGCTGCTGCTTCCCAAGGCTTGCTTCTGGTTTGCTGGAGCAGGGCCTGTGCTGTTCTAGCCTTCACTGGACTGTGTTCTACTCTCACACAGTGAGAAAAACCTTTCAGAAAATTGATTCATTCTGTCCTTTTTTTGTTTTTGGCTCTGCCACTTTGAAATTCCTTTTGTGGCATTACTTTAATGTTTGGAGGGAAATTTAGGAGATCTCAGGTGAATTACTGCATTACTCTGCCATCTTAGCTGTATCTTCCATGAATTTGTTTTTTTTTTTTTAAAATATTTTGAGAACTGCATTTCATTATAATTGGTGTACTTGTAATTTAGGTATTTTATTTTATACATTTAAAAAACAATATTCTAAGGAGGGGTGTCTAGGCTTAACTGGACTGCTGAAGGGAGGAGGAGGGGTCTATGATACAAAAAAGGTGAAGAACCAAATAAGCTTCTATCCAAAATGGGTAAAATTAATAAAAAAACGAAAGTGCCACCTAATGGATGAAGCTTCAGTTATATAGAAAATTCATGTATGTGGAATACTTCCTCATATATTTGCCAATATATGAAATAGTACTTTGTCTTTAAAACATATCTGTTTGCTCCTTAAATAATAGATATGTGTAATTTTTAAGATGAAAATTGTGTATTTTACTTTGCTTTTATCAGCTAGAGGGCATGGCTTAGCAATCTGAGCATCAAATTATATTTTGGAGCTGCTGGAAATTTCCAGACTTTGAAAAATTTAATTGATTTATAAGTTTTGGCCACAAATGAGAATCAGAAATCATGCAATACTTAGAAGTTTAGTCTTCCATGAATATGTTTGTTTCTTTTCTTGAAACTAGCAAATTTTGATCAAGTAAAAATCTAACTTATTTTATACAATCAAACTAATGTTTCCAGGTGACTGTATGCCATATGTGGCTTGTTTTCATGTCAAAAATACGAGCTGATGATAACCTCAGTTGATAGATTGTGAGTGAGGTTTGAGATCTTCCTAACATCAAAATAAATGAGTGTTGCTTTTGTATAATTTGTTTTAATGGGTGTCTTATTGCCCCTATTTCTCTACACATTAGCATTACAGTAGTGCCTATATTTGAAGTCTGAGCTCAGAAAAACTGCATTGATCTTTCATTGTAAATCCCTCAGCTCTTTCTTGTCCTTGCCTCACAATGGGTCATTGTGAAGGTACCCAAACCTGTCCTGGATCAGTTTGACAAAAGGTGTTGAACTTGGAGTTCAGATGGGAAAAGATGCCTCTTCTGTCTTCTATGAGGCACATCTTGTTCTCTCTCTCCTGGGAAATCTTAGAGAGTTTATTTTCTATGTCATTAACTTGGTCTTTAATATAATCCTACATTTTTTCATACATCTTTCATGCATTCGGTTTTTGCTTTTCCTTCTGTATCTTCTGAACTGGTCTCCTCATTTCAGTGTATAGACTGTTCTCCATTTTTTATCACCCTCTGTGCCAACTGGGACTTAATAAATAATTTGATTCTTCAAGAAAGACTCCCTCTGTCTAGACCTAGAGATGAAGTAGTTAATTAAAAAGAATAGTGACCTCACGTAGAAGGCGCTGCAAAGTGAAAAAGCGAACAGGAAGTATCTGAAGGAGACTAAATACTTTTAAATCAGGGTAATTAATATGTTGTACTTGCCAGTTACTTTAGTTAAGCTCTTCATACTCTAGTCAAGGTTATATTGCCTGATCAGGACAGCAGGAGACCAAGATAAATCAGTCAGTAAACATTTATTAAGCATCTACTGTTTTCTAGGCCCTGTGGGCTGGAGCTTCAAAGGATCCTAGCCCTCCAGGTGCTTACAGTCTGTAGAGGAAGACAATAATTAAACAAATATGTGCAAAGCAAACTGTGTGTCTGCTATGCAGGCTAAACAGGAAATAACTGACCACCGAAGGAAGGCGCCAGAATTAAAGATAAGAGATACACCACTAAAAAAGAAGAGCCATTTTTGTGTTTGGATCATTATGGGAAATACCCTACAGTCTTCTTGTGTTCATATACCTCTCCACTGTCCTTTTGGTTGTCTGCAGCTTTGATCATTCAGAGATGGTGGTGTTCCAAAATATGTAACCATAAAAGGTGCCAAGGGAACATTTGTATTAAAAAGATGGGTTTTATGCTAGTGAGAGGCTTGAGGACAGTAAATGCACATTGTGTATTTTGCTAAATGAAATCTCAAATGCCTCTTCAGTGAAACCATGATTACTTAAGAAATTGGTCTGAAAAATTCATCCAGAAAAAAAATAATGAATGAAAAATGCCTACTTAGTTGGATGGCTTGTCTGTTGACATCATCACTACATTTATCTGGGATGCGCATCACAGGTAGACAGTAAGTTGGGTTCAGAATTGAAAAGAGTGGGTTGTATTTTATTTGGTAAATTGCTGAATACAAAAGAGAGTGTCTGAAGGTTTTTTTATGTGTTCTTTACATGGCTGAGTTTAAAGTTACTTTTATTCAGTAATGTGCCATTTTATCTGGTAATATTCCTTTTGATAAATGTCACTAGTTCATCCCTTTAGGTTTCTTCCAAGGGGATGAAGAATTGCAGATAATCTTGATGACCAACAGAGCTAAATTATTTCATGTGAATGCCCTACAAATAAGCATAGGATTAAAAATTGGAAATGCCCCAAGGACAAGATGTCCCATGTACATTGGGCAGTCAGATTGATGTACATGCACATTTACCTCAGATGCGTGAAAACCTTATATGGGAAATATCTGACTTATTAACTAAGGAAGGGAAACTTACTAGCTGTATGCCCTTGGGCAAGTCACATTACCCTGTTTGCCTCAGTTTCCTCATCTGTACAGTGAGAAAGAAATAGCAAACCACTCCAGCGTCTTTGCTTAGAAAACTCCGAATGGGGTCATGAAGAGTTGGACATCACTGAAACAACTGAACAACAACAATAGAGGATGAAAATATAGGTGACAAAAGTTATATGAATTCATGTCAATGCTAAGAGTTCTGTAAACAGCAAGTTTCCTTGGTGTATGAAAGGCATCATTAAGAAGTTCAAAGAAACCTGGATCTGAGGTCAGTGACAGGGATGGACATCCTGGCTTGGCCCAGTTCATATATATATATATATATATATATATATATGAAGCAAGGTCCCTGGCCTTGACCTTATGTTTGTCTGGGACGTTAAGGCAGATACATAAAAAGCATAATCCTATGGCAATTCAATTTACTAAACGTTTGTTAAGAACCTGCTGTGTACCAGATGTACTAAGCATTGGGGATACAAATAAAGACATTTCCTACCCTCAGACAGTTTATCTGTTGGGAAAGATAACACAAAAGGAAGCTGGAAAGCAAGGAGCATGTGAGAACGTGAGGGGATACCTAACAGGAAGGAAGTAGAACTGTGGATGGAAAATGGACAGTTAGTTGGAAACTCCAAATTTCCAGCACTCTATAAAGGAAAACTTCGGGAGGAATTTAGTACTCTACCCTCCATTTAGAAGAGGGAAACCCTAAAGGGGGGGGTGAGAAGGTGCTGAGATTTCAGGTGGTCATTGTATCCTGGATGGGGCATCAAACCAAGCACAACTATAGATGGAAAGTAGAGAGTTGAGAGTGCATAAAGGTATTTTCTACTTTTCTTTACATACTGATGGATTATAAATTTAGAACTAGAAGGGACCTGACGAACTATCTTGATCTCATATGATAGGTGAAGAAACTGAGTCTTGTCAGGACAAGGTCTTGTGACCGATGTCACTGAGACAGTAAATTGCAGAACTAAATTCAGACTTCATTCCTCTGACTCCAAACCAGTACTCTTCCACTGTAACATACTTCCTAACTCAATAGGCCACCCATCCAGTCTCATGTCCTAGAAGAATAGATAGGCATTCTTCATCCATCTGGATGACCCTCCCCATTCCTCAGGTACCTTTCTTTCATCTACTCTCCACAGGATGACATCTGTGACAATGGCAGATGCCTCAGACAAGCACACATGTATACTTTCCTTCTTGAGAGTCAGAGGAACAGGGAACAAAGTTGTATCTGTGGGTGTGTTTTCAAAGAACCTTATATGATTTTGCCATATGTACAGAAGAAATCTTATTGGAAAATAACTTGACTTTTTTCATATTCAATCTAATGCTTTTTTATAATCCATGGTTAATACTTCTAGTGGGGTTTTGTATTCATTAAAAACCTTTTGGTCACTTGCTTGATCATAAGTGAAGAATAGGTCTACTGTGGGAAATTATTTGTAAAAGCCTATTTTCCTATTCCTTCTTATGTTTTCTAGGAGGATGCCTTTGATATGGTTGTTAAGCAATTATAATGATGGGAAAGTTTATGTGAGTTGGTATTTATTGATGTCCACCTTGATCACTTTTAAAAAAAAAGTAATACTCTTCACTTTTCCAATTTTATTCCTTCTTTTCAGAATTTCTTACACTGCCAGTGATTATGAAAATAAATTACTATAGAAACACTGGCAGAGGTGTTCCAGTTTTTATTTATTTGTTGTTCTCCTTCCAATTTCATCTATAAGTGTTTTTTGGATGATCTGGCTTAGTGAAGTGTCAGGCCAAGCAAGCTTTTCTCCTCTACTAAGTAAAATTTCATTTCTATGAAAACTCTTAACTGAGCAGTTTTTATGGAACATTGTAAGAGATTAGATCAATATATTTTCTAACAGAAGATGAAAAATATTTAGACTTATTAGAGATACATACATTATATACTGCCAGTTTTTGATTATTGAAGGACTGGTTATTCCTTCTATAGATTATACATACATACCTTACTGTTTTTCTTTCTCCTGCCTAGTTCCAGGACATTTTCTTGTCCACAGCAGAAAAGAATATAGGTTAGAAATAAGGAGGTGAATTCCTTTTTTTTTTAATTTTTTCCCCAACTACATATAAAGACAATTTTTAGCATTCATTTTTAAAAATTTTGAGTTTCAAATGTTCTTCCTCCCTTGCTCACCTCCCCCATTTCCTGTGGTGGTGAGCATTTTGATATAGGTTATATATGTGCAGTCATGGAAGACATAGTTCCATATTAGTCATGTTGTGAAAGGAGACACAGACCAAAAGAAAAAAACATAAAAAATTGAAAAATAGTGTGCTTCTATCTGCATATCAGTTCTTTCTTGGAATATGGATAACATTTTTCATCATTTGTTCTTTAGAATTGTCTTGAATCATTATACTGCTGAGAATAACTAAGCCATTCACAGTTAGTCATCATTCAATACTGATGTTACTGTGTACAATGTTTTCCCATTTTCCATTGGGTAGGCATCCCTTCAGTTTCCAGTTCTTTGCACCACAAAAAGAGCTGCTATGAATATTTTTGTAAAAATAGGTCCTTCCCCTCCTCCTCCCATCTTTCAAAAAATCTTTGGAGTACAGACCTGTTATTGGTATTGATGAATCAAGCCCTTGGGGCGTCGTCCCAAATTGGTCTCCAGAATGATTGGACCAGTTCACAACTCCCCCAATAGTATATCAGTGTCTCAATTTTTCCACAAACCCGCCAACATTTATCATTATTCCTTTTCTGATAGGTGCGAGGTGGTACCTCAGAGTTGTTTTAATATGCTTTTTCTCTAATCAATAGTGGTTTAGAGCATTTTTTTCATGTAACTATAAAATAGCTTTGATTTCTTCATCTGAAAACTGGCCTATTATCGATATACTTTGACCATTTAGCAATTGAGAAATGACTTGTCTTCTTATAAATTTGGCTCAGTTCTCTATATATTTGAGAAATAAGACCTTTACTAGAGATACTTGCTGTAAAGATTGTTTCCCAGTACATGATCTCGATATAAAACCTGTTACTATAAACAAATTAGGGGAGCGAGAAATACATTATTTCTCAGATTTATGGAGAATGCCGAAATTTATGACAAACAAAAAATAGGCAACATTATGAAATGCATAATGGATAATTTTGATTACATTAAATTGAAAAGTTTTTGCACAAACAAAGCCAATGCAACGAAGATTAGGAGGGAAGCAGAAAACTGGGAAAGAATTTTTACAATTAGTATCTGTGATAGAGGCCTCGTTTCTAAAATATATAGAGAGCTGAATCAAATGTACAAGAATACAAGTCATTCCCCAATTGATCGATGGTCAAAGGGTATGAACAGGCTCTTTTCAGAGGAAGAAGTTAAAGATATCTATAGTCATATGAAAAAATGCCCTAAATCAGTATTGCTTAGAGAGATGCAAATCAAAACAACTCTCTGAGGTACCATATCACACCTATCAGATTGGCTAATGTAACAAAACAGGAAGATGATAAATGTTGGAGAAGATGCGGGAAAGTTGGAACACTAAATTCATTGTCGGTGGAGTTGATCCAGCCATTCTGGAGGGCAATTTGGAACTATGCCCAAAGGGCTATAAAATGTACATACCCTTTGACTCAGCAGTATCACTTCTAAGGTTGTATCCCAAAGAGGTCATAAAAATGGGAAAAATGTACATGTACAAAAATATTTTTAGCAGCTCTTTTTGTGGTGGCCAAAAACTGGAAATTGAGGGGAATGTCCATTAATTGGAAAATGGCTGACGAAGTTGTGGTATAGGAATGTAATGGAATACTATTGTGCAGAAATGATGAACAGGTGGACTTCAGAAAAACTTGGAAAGATGTATATGAACTGATGCTGAGTGAAATGAACAGAACCAGGGGAACATTATACACTGTAACAGCCACAGTGTGTGACAGACTTAGCCCTTCACAGCAAAGCAAGGATCTAAAACATTTCCAAAGGACACATGATACAAAATGCCATCCATATGCAGAGAAAGAACTATAGAATTGGAATGCAGAATGAAGCAGACTGTTTTCTCTTTTGTTGTATTTTTTTTCTCATGGTTTCTCCCATTTCGTTTTAATTCTTCTATGCCACATGACGAATGTGAAAATGTATTTAATAAGAATGTTAATTAAAACTTATGGAAGTGATTGTTGAAAACAGAAAACAAATTAATAAAAAAATGATTGTTTCTCAGGTTTCTGCTTTCGTCTTAATCTTGATTGCATTTGTCTTGTTTATGCAAAACCTTTTAAATTTAATACAATCGAAATTATCCATTTGCATTTCATAATGTTCTGTATCTTTTGTTTGGTGTAAATTCTTCCCTTCTCCATAGATCTGACAAGTAAACTGTTCCTTGCTCTCTTAATTTGCTTATGGTATCATCCTTTGTGTCTAAATCATGTACCCATTTTGACCATATCTTGGTATATGGTTTAAGGGCTTGGTCATATCTATTTTTTTGAGTACTTATGGATTTATTTTTTTCACCTTGAATAAATCAAAGTTAACTTACTTCAAAGGAGAAAAATCATAGTTTGTAGGATATGAAAGTATAAAGATCTCTTATGTCACATGGGGGCTTGAGGATTTTTTAGCTCATGAATCAACAAGAAAGTTTTTGAACTAATTATTGTATAAAGTTGGATTATAGTCTGCATTACATATAGTTTGCATATAATTTATGCATTACAAACACTGGAATGTTACAATGGAATATTTGAAGTAATATCACTTGATTTTATTATACTCATCATAGTGGACCATTCTAAAATATGATCTTTCCTCTGGTCTGTGTATTTATTGAAACTAATTAATTTCTATATTGTACCACAATTCCATTCTGAACACATGAACAGTTTATTATCTTTTAATGGCACAATATAGAAGGATACCTGAACTCTCAGGCAAGTGAAATACCCAGTTATTTTTATTTAATTACTTTTAAAAGTTATTTACTTTTCTAGAAAGCAGCATGAAATATTTGGAAAGTACTGGTGTTGAAAGAAGAACTAAGTTCACATCTTTGTTTCATGACTACTGCTAGATATGGGACCATAGAAAGTTACAAACTCAGTGAGCCTTTATTTCTTTATTTGTAAAATGGAAATAATATTTGTACTAGCTACTTTGCAGAGTGTGAGGAAAGAGCTTTTTATAAACCTTAAAACCCTTAAAAATGAGAGTTTCAATTATTTCTTACAAAGTTCTTTTTTTCTAAGATGTCTTTTACAGCTGTTACAGCTGCTTAGAATCTTTAGAAGATCTTTACATTTGTAGTGGGAAGTCTCTAGGCACATTATGATCTTCTGGGTAGAGTATGTTTGTATGTCACTACCACTCCTTCCCTCCCTCCCTTCTTATCAGCCTGAGACCTTAGGCAGCCTCCTGTACAGTTTTGAGAGGTAAGACTTTCCCAAGTATGTACACAAATACGGTGGAGACAGACACAGGGAAAACTTCTTAGGTAATGTGATTTTCCATGACTGTAGAGCTTCCGAGATCTAACCTGGCTGTCTTGTTCTCTGTCATGTCAGTTGAGTTCTGTAGCTGTGGAATAAAGACAAGTGTAAGAATAGCAGTCCAGAAGCCTGGGTTCTCCTTGCTTTTTGTGCTTCCTGCAGCACCTTAGCGTGGGAGAGGAATTGATGCATTCCTTAGTGCTAATGACTGCTGCCTTCTTGCTCCCACAGCTCTGCCATCTTGAGTCCCGGAAGTATTATGCTCTTCGAAAGGAAGACGATCGACCTAAGGATTGTGAACTAGGAAGAATGGCTAAGTCTGGCTTATAGTAAGTATGACCTACTTTTTGTATACCTCACATAATTTAGACTTTATGTGCAAAATATTCCATTCCATTCACTTTCCTTCTTTTACATTAAATAATCAATGCCAGCAACTCATGACTGAGCCTTTATATAACAAACCATCATGCCTAGGTGATAGAAAGGAAAGATTGGTAAGAATATCATTTTCAGTTTTGTACATTGTGGAATTATAATTACTCAAAATTTAAGGAAGAATGCTGTTGCCTAGCCAGAGGCTATGTTGTCACTGCTCTGCTGTATTATCGTGGTCAGGCTTCTGATCACCAGGTGTGTGGAAATATGGTGTCCTTGCTTAGCTATAAGGAACAAAAAGGTATACTGACCATTAAGAAGCTCTAAGACTTCGAGGGGTAAAGTTTTGGTGCATGGTAATAAGGATAGTGGACAGTTTCAGACAACTCAGGAGTTCTTATATAGTCGTCCTAGATATGTTCACTTTTAGACTTTGTAGGACAATTGTAGGAACAGCCTGGAAGGCCTCTGGGTGAGGGGAGACTGTTTAAAAGATATGCTCCATTGACACTTAATCATTTCGGTATGTGGAAATACCAGGAAGAGACTGTACCAGGTGACCTTCCTGGGTTTTGTTTTTGTTGGAATGGGGTATGGAGCTGTCTTGTCAGGTGAGCCCAGGAAGAAGAGATGGTGCTTATTAACAGACACTCATTTTTGAATTTAGAAAAAAGTGTTCTTTCTTTTTTATGTTACAAAATGATACACCTATTTTTGGCCTCAAGGTTCTTTATTGATTCCTTCGACTTGCTTACTCTTCAACTACTTGTGTCTATACTTTGTTATTTGTTGATATTTTCATAGATTTTGAGTTTATTTTTCTTTACTTTTTTAAATAATCTTTTCCTCTGCTCCCCCCTGTTAATGTATATTACCTTATAGATCTTAAATTCTCTCAGTTGCTTTATATACTAGAAGTGGGTTATATCAATATTGACAAATTCCATGATACAACACCCAAATCTTTCTACCATCTATTCTAAAAATCAATATCTATTTTTCATCTCTTCCCCAGTAGCTCCAGAAATAATTCTGGTACTCTGTAGTTATGTTCTAAGTTTTTGCCATCTCTAGAAATACATTGATATCAGTACTTTAGTCTACTGTAGAAGCCCTATCAGAATTAATATTTTTAAATGATATTTTTAATAATTTAGGATTTGTTTGATATGTTGCTAATTATTAATGGATTAATATCAGCTTGTAGGGAGGACTGTAGTGGAGTACTCAAGAGAACAATTTTTACCCCTGGACATTTACCCAGTTTTTGCCAATAACTTGGTGTCAAACTTTTAGAAGACAGAAAGCTAAAGAGGGACCACTAACACACATTGGATAACAGTCAAGCTTAAAAAAAAATTGCACTAGGCTTGAATGATGGAACAAATTCGATGAGATGAAATTTAATTGGGGAAAAATATAATAAAGTTCTATTCTCGGTTTCAAAAATTCAGCTTCACAAGTATAGGATGGAGATGATGTGGCTGGACATCCAAAGATTTAGAGGTTTTAATGGCCTGCAAACTCCAGTTAAGTCATAAATGATAGAGCAGGTAATTTCCCTCCCACTATTGATAGAGTAATGTCCGGAACAAAGAAGGATGGACCCTATAATTGTTCTCTTATACCCTGCCTTTGTCAGATTTCATTGGGAGCACTGTGCTTAGTTCTGAGCACCACTTTTTTTTTTAGAATTAATTTATTTGTTTTCAGTTTTCGACAATTGCTTTCATAAATTTTAAATTTTCTCTGCCTCCCTCCTCAACAAGGCATGCAATCTTGTTCTACACATACATTCTTATTAAACACATTTTCACGTTAGTTATGTTGCATAGAAAAATTAAAATGAAGGGGAGAAACCATGAGAAAAAACAAACATAACAAAAGAGAAAATAGTTTGCTTCATTCTGCTTTCTGACTCTATAGTTCTTTCTCTGGATGTGAATAGCATTTTGTTTTAGGTTCTTGCGTTGTTGTGAAGAGCTAAGTTTATCAGATACAGTCTTTGCATATACACTGTAGCTTTTACTGTGTATAATGTTCTCCTAGTTCTACTCACTTCACTCAGCATCAGTTCATATAAATCTTTACAGGTTTTTCTGAAGTCCTCCTCTGTTCATTTCTTATAGCACAATAGAATTCCATTACATTCATATACCACCATTTGGTCAGCCATTCCACAATTGATGGACATCCCCTAGATTTCCAGTTTTTGGCCACCATAAAGAGAGCTGCTATAAATATTTTTGTACATGTGAATCCTTTTCCCATTTTTATGATCTTTTTGGGATACAGCCCTAAAAGTGGTATTGCTGGGTCAAAGGGTATGCACATTTTTGTAGCCCTTTGGACATAGTTCCAAATTGCTCTCCAGAATGGCTGGATCAGCTCACAGCTACACCAACAATGAATTAGTGTTCCAACTCTCCCACATCTTCTCCAACATGTAACATTTTCTTGTTTTGTTATGTTAGCCAAACTGATATGGGCACCACTTTTAAGAAGGACATGGATATGCAGAAGAGGGCAGTCAGAGGAGTAAAAGGAGATTGTGCCACCTATCATTTGAAAGAAATGGGGAAGTTTGGCCTGAACCATAGAAGACTCAGGGGTGACATGATAGCTCTTTTGAAGTACTCAAAGGGTCTTTCTGTAGAAGACTCAGGGGTGACATGATAGCTCTTTTCAAGTACTCAAAGGGTCTTTCTGTAGAAGAGGGATTCTTGGGCCTCTTCTGCTTGGCTTCAGACAACAAAGCATACTGGGAGGAATTTAGGGAAGTTGAAGGTTGGCAGTGTTAGGGTATATATGTCGTACTACAGAGAAACTGCCTGAATTAAAGATGTTCAGAGGTGGAATGGACATGGTCGGGAGCATTGAGTTTTTCCACTCTCAGAAGTCCTTAAGCAAAAGGCTGCAAGGCCAGTTGTTGAAGACGTGCAAGAGATTCTTGGTCAGCTTCCAGTTGGACTCTGTTGCTGTGGACAGTCCCTTCCAGTTCTTGGCATCTGTGTTTCTGGTATATCAGCTCTAAGTGTCCTCCTTTCCATTCTTGATCTGATCTTTTTTTTTTTTTTGGTTAAGGTAAGGGCAGGCTCTATTTTGATATTTAGCCTTGGTAGCTATTAATTGTTTTGTTTGAGATTAATCGTTTTTGAAGTGACATAAGGAGTTCTCAATGCTCTCTGAAAATTGGTGTTTTTTAAAAATCACTTTTATCTTCATTTCTCAGCCTTTCTTATCTCTGCCTTCGTGTGTATGTGTATGTATATGGAATTAATTTCTTATACAATTGTCTTTGGATAGATGCTGAGAAATGTTCTCTTCCCTAATGACAAGTCTCGTAGTAGCAGCCTGCTTGATGGAAATCCCTCCCAGGGGTCCATAAGGAAGAATATGATCTGCACTCTCCTCCTTCCTCCAAATTGACACTTAGAAACCTTGTAACTTGATCCAGATGCAGTTAGACTCACTCACATTTTCTTTAGCTTCTGAGGATTGATTTTTTTTCAAGAACAGAAAGCAGCTGAACTTACTATTTTTTTCTTTTACAAACTTGAGATTTTTGCTTCTGAATATAGAAAGTGATTTTATATGGAGTAGATAAAGGGGGGAGTGTACATTTCTAGTTAGATAACATAGAATTTATTGTGGAAGGAGAGTTCTCCCTACAGACTGAATAGGAACAAGATGTTTGACCACCATCTAGGGTGGAGATTTATTTATTTGGTCAGCTTCAGATGAACCATGTTCTGTACCTCTGATGAGTATGCCAGCATCCGTTCTTTTCCCCTTGTGTGTGATTGGACAATTCTCTTCAGATTTCATGTGTTCTTGGCTCTTGGGGTAATTTAGTTATACAGGGTCTACATCGCAATGAGAAAGACCAAAAGCTCTTTTCTTGAAGCATGATTTTAACACATCATTATGAACTTATAGGATATATATATACATACACATACACATACACCGTTCTTTTTTCCCATTTGCTCTTTTCTTGCAGTTGATTTGCATAGTCACTTATTTTGGCAGCAGCAGGGCTCCATTTTTCATAGGCTTTTTTGGCCTGAAAGGGTTACTGTTCACATTTCCTGTGCAATTCCCTCTGATCTTGCTGGGCTGTAATTACTTTCTTGATGTTAAACATTCCCAGGCTCCTATAACCTTCTAGCCTGCTTGCCCTGGCCAAGTTTGTCCCAGGTGATCATGTGGGCGAACCCCCGGTTTTTAAGGATAGAAATCTCTTCTTCCTGTGTAAGATAGACTAAAAACTAATTCCTATGCATTGCAGCCCCAGAAGAAACCTCTTAAAGGGAAAAAATACATAAGTTAACAGTTTTTTAAAATCAGATTTAGCAACCCAACTGTTGTTAAATCAGCTCCACAGATTTTAGAATTTGCTAATCCTAGTTGAATGAATTCCTGGTTGATAAATTAAAATGATAAATTAAAGATTTATCTTTTTTCCTTTTATAAATACATTTGAACAAATGGAGCATGAATCTAAAAGGTCAGATTTCGACTGTAGGATGTCAGTTTTTTTTGCCCACATTATTTGCAAATCGTTTTAAGCTGCTTTATGAAATTATTTATCTAAAATTCCAAGTTTTCTAATTCATTTATATTCTCTGCAGAAGGAAGATTTAAAGAAAAAAAATTCTACATTTTCCTCTCCTTTTGGGGAAAGTACAATGTAATTTTTATTTCACTAATTAAACATTTTGTTAAACATTTTATGATGCAAAACCAACTTAGAAATAAAGGTTCTTTTTCTTAGATTTTGAAGTCAGTCCTGTGCCATTGAGATAAACAAGCATTGTCAAATTGTCAAGATGGAAGATTTTATTTTTTGAATGAATGAAAAAGCATTTAACTGCTTACAATTCACCAAGCACTTTGATAAGTGCTGAGGATATAAATATGAAAACAAAAGTAATCCCTTGTCTCAAGTAGTTTATATTCTTTTTTTTAATCTCCCCCAAATTATTATTTATTTTTAGCATTCTTTTTAAATTTTGAGTTCTAAATTCTCTTCCTCCCTCTCACCCCTCCCCTACCCCCTGGGAATGATATCAGTTATACATGTGAAATCATGCAAAACATATTTCCATGTTAGCCATATTAAGAAAAAGAAGGAAAAATAAAGTGAGAAAATTATACTTCAGTTTGCACTCATTTCATCACTTCTCTTTCTGGAGGTAGATAGCACTTTTCCATCATGAATCCTTTGAAATTGTCTTGATTGATTGTATCAATCAGAGTAGGTAGATCTTTTACAGTTGATCAGCATTATAAAATTGCTATTACTGTGCACAATGATTTCCAGTTCATCTCACTTCACTTGGAAAATCAGTTCATGTAGGTCTTGCCATGTTTTTCTGAAAGCATCCACATCATCATTTTGCACAGCACAGTAGTACTCTATCACAATCATATGCCACAATTTGTGCATTCTTTCCCCAGTTGAAGAGCATCCTGTTGATTTCCAAATGTTTGCTAATACAACAAAAAGAGCTATAAATATATTTGTACAAATGGGTTCTTTTCCTTTTCTTTTTTTTTCCAAATCTTTTTGAGATATAGACCTAGAAAAGGTATTGCTGGGTGAAAAGGTATGTACAATTTTATAGCCCTTTGGGCCTAGTTCCAAATTGTTCTCTGGAACAGTTTACTGCTCTATCAGCAGTTAATTATTTTATCTATTTTTCCCTTATTCTCTCCAGCATTTGTCATTTCTGATAGGTATGAGGTGGTACCTCAGAATTGTTTTAATTTGCATTTCCTTAATCAGTAGTGATTGAGTATTTTTTCATATGATAGTCTTTATTTCTTCTTTGGAAAATTGTCTGTTTTTATCCTTTGATGCTTTATCAGTTGTGGAATGGCTCTTATTTTTATAAATTTGACTCAGTTCTATAATCAGTATGTATTTGAGAAATGAAACCTTTTTCGTAGAAACTTGATATGAGATTTTTTGATTTTTCATTCTCTCTGGTACTGTTTAGCAAAATTTAGTTTCTCTGATTATCCCTTTTAATTAGATATACTTTGGTTTTAGCTTTGTTTGAGATCATGATTGTTACCTCTTGCTTATTTATTTCAGTTGAAGCATAATAGATTCTGCTCCAGCCTTTTATTTTACCTCTGTGTATGTCTTTCTGTTTCAGGCATGTCTCTTGTAAGCAACATATTATTGGATTCTGGTTTCTGATCTATTCTGCTATCTGCATCCATTTTATGGGTTAACTCAATCCATTCACATCCACAGTTATGATTACTGTGTTTTCCCTCCATCCATTTTTTTTCTGTTTCATCTTCTCTCTTTCTTTTTATCCTGTCCTTTCTTGAAAGTCTATTTGCTTCTAACCGCTACCTTTCTTGATCTGTCCTCCCTTTTGTCATTCTCCCTCCCCCCTTTTTTCTTCCCCTTCTACTTTCCTGTTGGGTGAGTTACATTTCTATACAAAACCAATTTTGTGAGTCAATTCCTTTGAGACTGAGGTTCAAGCATTGCCCCCTCCCTGCTTCCTTGCATGTCTTTTTTATGTGAAAAAATTTCCTCTTCCTACCTGTCCCTTCCCCCTTTTCCCAGTGCATCTTTCTTCCCATTTTATTTTTTGGTGATAATTCTGACCTGATTGACTCACATTCATGCCCTCTGTCTATGTAAACTAATTTCACCTTCCCTAGTAGTGATATAGTTCTTAGGAGTTACATGTATCATCATCTCACATGGAACATAAACAGTTTAACTTTATTGAGACCCTTATGATTGATTACTCTTTTATATTTACCTTTTATGCTTCTCTTGAGTCTTCTGTTTGGATGTCATAGTTTCTGTTCAACTCTGGTTCTTTTCATCAGGAATTCTTAAAAGTTCTCTATTTCACTATATGTCTATTTTTTCCCTTTGAAGGCTTATAGTAGTTTTGCTGGATAGGAGATTCTTGGTTGTAATCCTAGCTTCTTTGTCCTCCAGATTATCATATGCCAAGCATCTGATCCTTTGATGTTCTATGAAGCATTCAGTGGATTCTTTCAATTTCTGTCTTACCTTCTGGAGCTATAATATGTAGTTTTCCTTGATAAATTCTTAGAATATGATGTGTAGGCTCTTTCTTTGATCATGGCTTTTAAGAAGACTAATAATTCCTAAATTATCCCTTCTAGATCTGTTTTTCAGGCCAGCTGTTTTTCCAATGCGATGTTTCACATTTTCTTCTGTTTTGTTTTTTTTTTTCATTTTTTGACTTTGTTTTCTTGGTATCTTGTTATAGTTTCCATTGCTAATATTAAAGCAATTATTTTCTTCAGTGAGGTTTTGATTTCTATTTAGCAAATTTCTGCTTTTTTTAAGGAGTTCTTTTTTCAATGAGTATTTGTGACTCTTTTACTAGTAGTCCAATTCTGTTTTTTGAGGTGTTATTTTCTTCAGTATTTTTTTGTGCCTCTTTTACCAAACTGTTAATTCTCTTTTTTTCCTTGCATCACTCTCATTTCTTTTCCCAGTTTTCTCCTACCACTCATCTCTTTCTTTAACTTTTCTAAGAATTATTGTTGGACTTGAGTCCAATTAGTATTTTTTTCTTTGAGGCTTTATTTGTAGGTGTTTTCACATTGTTGTCTTCTTCTGAGTTTTATGTCTTGGTCTTGCCTGTCATCATAGTAGCTTTTTATGGTTAAGTTCTTTTTTTATGGTTTGCTAATTTTTTCTAGCTTATTTCTTTACTTGGAATTTCATGTTAAAATTGGACTCTGCTCACCTTGGGGAAGCACTGACCCAAATGTCAGGGTTTTTTTGTGTTGCTGTTTTCAGAGCTAGTTCTGGGGCATCTGCAAGTTTTTGGTGCTTCTAAGGTGGTGTGATCTGGGAACAAATGTGGTCACTGCTCTCCTGATCTGGGTTCTGGTCTTTACTTTAAAAGCCATGGTCAAAGAAAGAGCCTATACATCATATTTCAAGAAATTATCAAGGAAAACTACATATTATAGCTCCAGAAGGTAAAACAGAAATTGAAAGAATCCATTGAACATCAAAGGATCAGAGGCTTGGCATATGCTAATCTGGAGGACAAAGAAGCTAGGATTACAACCAAGAATCTCCTACCCAGCAAAACTAGTGCCCCTAGTTACACATTGTCAAGCAGTAGTGTTTCTCTTGGTCTTGGAATGGTGACCACAGCCACGACCACGGCCCCCTTTTCCCTTGTGACCAATTTCCTGTGTTCCTCTCCTCCCTGGAACTATGATCCAGGATTGCATATGGGCAGTTGAGTTGCCAATTTGTGCCAGCTATGCCCATTGCCAGCAAAGAGCCCCTTGTAATCCCTTTCTGACCAGTTGTCTGACGCCCTCACCTGCTATTGCTGCTTTGGTCATTCTTGCTGCCACCATGTTTGTGGGCTCTGGGCAGGCCTCTATACCAGTGAATAGACTTCTGCCAATCTCCTAAAGTTTTCTTTGGCTGGAAAGATGTCTTACTTCCTAGTAAGTACTTACTAAGTGCTTACTGATCTTTTGTTGCGTCTGCTGCTCCAAGATTTGATTTGAGGCATTATTTTAAAATTGTTTGGAGGGAAATGTTGAGAGAGTTTAGATGGCTTGCCTCTAATCTGCTATATTGGCTCTGCCTCCCTGTGGAAGAGTCTGTTAGAGCATCTAGTCTCACCCTAAAGCAAGGAGAAATTTCATCTACAGCTGTCCTAACCAAGTGGTCATCTAGTATCTGCTAACAGACTTTTAGTGTCATGACATTCACCTCTCCCAAAGACAGCCCATTCTGTTTGACCACAGTATTAATTTTTAGATTGTTCTTACTTCATGAAATGAAAATCTTCTTCCTTACAGCTTTTATCTGCTGCTACTAGTTCTGTCCTCTGGAGCTAGGTATAATAAATGCAATTCCTCTTCTGTTGGATAGTTCCTCAAACATTTGAGGATAATGATTGCATTCCTTTTAAATTCTCTCATTTTCAAGGTAATTTTTTTTTTTTAAATCTAGGATTGTTTCATTTTTGTCTTTGTATCTCTAGCTTTTAGCATATACCTTACACATAATAAATGCTTAATAAATATTTGTTGAATCATTCATCAACATGATTCAATTAACACAATCACTCATCATACATTAAGGAGACCGTTGAAGATTCTCGCTAGTATACTTTTGTTTAGTCCCAGGTCCATTACCTAAAAATGTTACATTTATTAAAAGGTGGTTTAAATGATAGTATAATTTTACAAATGCTTAGGAAGAAAGACATGGCTGAATTTCCTAATTTATTTTATTTTAATTTCCTGTAGACAGGTATCATAATAATTAGTTTGACTGAAAGCAGAAAATACTGTCATTTTTGTAGGCCATTGATTCTGGGCAGTGTGTACAGATAAGTACACTGAGAAGTTCTCACCCTCATAGTGAGCTATGTTGAGTCAGCTCTTCTGAATGGAGGTGGCTTGCTGGCAGGGCTCTGCCATGTGTACACACGGACAGATGTTTAGTCACTTTTGGTCTCTCACATGAAAACTAGTAACTTAAACATCTTCCAAAGGGAACAAGAATTTGCGTGTCAAAAGAATATCCAGCATAATCTGTCAGCTTTCCCTTTTGAGGCACTACGACTTAAAGTCAATTCATTCAGTCACTAAGCACTTAGCAAATATCTGCTATGTGCCAGGCTCTGTGCTAGCTGTTAGAGATACAGAGGCAAAAGTGAAAGAGGCCTTGCATTCTATCAAGAGAGACAACTTGTACAGAGAAAATAGATTCACGGGTTTTTTGTGCTTTGTTTTTCTGTGGGAGGGAGGGTATTAGCACCTGAGGTGGTATTTGACATTTGTTAACATCAAACAATCAGCTCCTTTTGTTGAATGCATGTTAAGTGTGAATTAATATGAAGTGGTAGATCATGGACTTTTTTTTCCCCCCAGGGAGAAAGGGGGATAAGCTATATACTTGAAAGAATTTAAACAATAACATAAAGCAATATACAGTTATATGTACATAAGTTCATCAGAAGAAGTAGGGGCAAGTTAGCACCTTAGAGGAGAGGGAGAGACTGTGGGGCTTTAGGATAAGAGAAGTGGGAGAAGGTTTCATGGACAAAGGCCTGAGAATAACTAGAATTTTGGATAAACAATACTGAAGAGGGGACGTTAATATAATATTTGTATCATTTTGGGTTGTCATTTATCTCCTGTTCCCTACAGTGCTGATGGAATGTTCCAGTAAAGGGCTTTCAGGTGGGTACTTTCCTTGACTGTGACCTTTTCTTCCCTTCAGTAGAATCTTACAGATTGTTTTCCCCTTTGAAATAGGGTTCCTTTTTTTTAACTATCAGAAGGATTATTTTGATAAAACTCTGATGAGATTTCTTGCCTGAGAGGAATTTGAAAAAGGCTAGACAGAGCTAGTGATTTGACTTCAACTTGGTAATGCCAATCCAGTCCAATCTCAGAAGCAGATTTTACTTTTCAAAGATTATTGCTGAGCCTTAGCCAAATACTGGTAAATGAAGTAATGTGTTACAGAACCATGTTTATACTTTGCCAGGATACAAGTGACTTTAATCACTATAGAGAAAGTGACTAACTTCATAACTAATTGGATAGTAGGTTGTCTTAAAGTTTACATATATGATATTATCCTTATTACATACCACTCTTTTACTCGTGCCTTTCTTTTATACAAACATAAAAAGAGAACAAGGGGTGCATCTAATGGAGATGATACCTCTCTATTAGCTTTTGTTGTTGTAAAAAACAAATAGTGTTCATTACATCATTACTTTTTAGTGCCAGATCTTTTGCCTCTAAGTATTTTGTAGGGATGGGAATGGAAAAGGGCTTCCAAAAACCCAACTATGCAGTGAACACTAGAAGTGTGATGCTGGAACTTTCTCCTGTTGCCATGGTGAATCAAGAGTAGGCTATATATTCAAGCTCAGGCACCCTATGAAAAAGAGGTGTGTTTATAAAACCCCATTCAACTCTAGTAGAAGATGTGGCTTTAAAAAACAGATTGTAAACACAAGTAGTAAATAGCATGTGTATATGTCAACACATTAAAAATGTTCTCAATAGTACAATGTGCTGAAAACATACTCTGCTTAGTGGTGAGATAGTATATAAAGCATCTCTCAGAAGCAACTACATATCACACAATGTGCCTTTAAATGGGTCAATTTTAAAATAAAGTCATTTGATATGAATGGCTTCCAGCCATTGACCTTTGATCTGAATCTTGAGTGTCCACTTCTAAGCAAAGGAAGGCAATTATTTCAACTTGAATCTTGGGATTTCTTTCAAAGGATCTTGATTTTCTTATTTATGATCTAGTCTTTAATTCAACTTGAAAAGGGGGAATAAGGTCTCAAGTACCTTTTTGAAAAGGAGCACTTTACAATATATGAATGATCACTCTGATGATGAATATTCTCTGCTTTTAAAAACTCTTCACAATCTGGTCCCAGTCTACCTTTCCACCCTCATCAGACATTACTCCTTCCTCCACCAAACTGGCCTTCTTATTCTTCCCACATAACATCTCCCAGCAGTCATTCAATAAACATTTATTAAGCTTCTACTATGTGCCAAGCACTGTGCTAAATGCTAGGGATACAAAAAGAGACAAAAAAGACAATTCCTGTCCTCAAGGAGCTTACAATCTAATGGGAAAGAAAACATGCAAATATATACTAAGTAAGCTATATACAGGAAAAATAAGAAATAATAAAAGAGAAGCACTGAGATTAAGAGGGGTTCAGGAAGTCTTCCTGTAGAAGGGAGGATTTTAGTTGGGAGTTAAAGGAAACCAGGGAGATCAGTAGTCAGAATGGAAGAGGAAGAATGTTCCAGGCATGGGTCACAGCCAAAGAGAATGCAAACAGCCAGAAGTGTTACTGAATCAGTGTTACTGAATCAGAGTATATGGTGGGGAGTGAGGTATAAGAAGACTGGAAAAGGAGGCGAGGCCTTGGTTAGGAAGGTCTTTGAATGCCAAACAGAACATTTTGTATTTGTTCCTGGAGGCAATAGGAACCGCTGCAATTTTGAGTAGGGGGATGACTTGACTGGATCTAAGCTTTAGGAAAATCACTGTAGTGTTTGAATGAGGATGGATTATAATGGGGAGACTTGAGGCAGGTAGATCCACCATCAGGCTATTGCTGGAATCTAGCCCTGACGTTCATGACGATAGAGAGCCTGCACCAGAGGGGTAGCAATGTCAGAGGAGAGAAAAGAGTGCATTTGAGAGATGTTGCAAAGATAAAATTGACAGATGTTGGTAATTGCTTGGACATGGTGGCCTAAGAGATAGTGAGGAATGCAGGATGACTCCTAACTTGTGAGTCTGAGGGACTGGGAGGATGGTGTTGTCCTCTGTGGTAATAGGGAAGGGAAGAGAAGGGGAGGTTTCAGGGAGAAAGATAATGAATTCTGCTTTGGATATATTGAGTTTAAGATGTCTACTGAAAATCTAGTTCAGTGTGTCTGACGTGCCATTGGAAATGTGAGATTGGAGGTCAGTAGAGAGATTGGGGCAAGAAAGGTAGATTTGAGGATCATTAGCATAAAGATGGCAGTTAAATCCATGGGAGCTGATGAGATCACCAAGTGGAGTAAATCTAGTGGGAAAAGAGAACAGGATGTAGGACAGAACCCTGAAGGACACTTTGATTAGTGGATATGATCTGGGAGAAGAAACAACAAAGGAGACAGAGAAAGAGCAGTCAGATATGTATGAGGAAAACCAGGAGAGAGTAATGTCCCAAAAAACCTAGAGAGGCTTCGTTACTGAGGAGAGAATAATCAACAGTGTCCAAAACTTTAAAGAGTTCAAGGAGAATGAGGATTGAGAAAAAAATCGTTGGGTTTGGCAGCTAAAATCTTTGATAACTTTGGAGAGAGAAGTTTAGAGTCCCTCTCTTCAGACACAACTCAAATATTACTTTCATGAAGTCTTTCATGATACTTCCTGGCTCCCAAACTACCTTGCATATGTTGGTATTTATGCACTTAATATTTATTCTGTATGTATTTGTATATGTACTTATTTCCCTCATTAGAGTATAAACTCCTTATGTGGGTTTTATTTTTTGTGCCAAGCACTGTGTTAGACACTGGAGGTATTAGTACCTTGTAGGTGCTTAATGAATACTTGTCATTTGATGGATCTGTATAATTTGGCTTGGTAGTATAACATTTCACATTATAAAGGAAATTATGAAGTTGTATTGTGATAGTTGTAATTTAGTTGTAATTCATGTTACAACTAAAAACAATATGCTTAACAGGAAAAATGTCTTGATTACAATAATTTAACACAAAATTTTTATATTTGGATAATTTTTTATTATGGCTTTCTTATAATTTAACAGGGAAATAGATTAATGTACCTGTTCACTTGTAAAGGTATGGATTCTTTTTACAAATGGATCTACAAATTTATACAGCAAAATTAACCTAAATATATCCAAAATGATAAGAGTAGTGATTTTATAAGACCAAGGTATATTACTCAATTTTCAAAGATCAATAAAAGGCAGATTTCTTAAGCTTATTCTTCTAAATATATATTTCAATTTACAGGCAGATATAGTAGTCTCACCTGAAGGTTTCAGTGAGGCCTTAAAACTAGTTGCTGTTGGAGAGCTTTTGACAGTTATTTCTTTTGAAGTCCTTTTCAGAGTAGTACAAGCTTTCTTGAGGCTAGCTTGCATGATCAGAGATCAGTTGGCGTCCAACTATGACTCATTATTCTTGTTAGTGATGGATTCTTTTCCACCATGACTCAAAATGGGAGCATTTTAATCACTTGGAAAACAACCAGCTTTCTTTAAGGGTTTTGGGTTGCCTGAATTGAGAGAACAGTTTGACTTTCAGCGACTTTGAGCCTGGTAAAACAATTGCAGACTTGTTGAGAATTACTACCATCAACAACATTCAGTGCTATAAGACTTTTCCATAAGTTTTGCTCATGCTAATGGGTATCTACTCCTCTAGAAGTATTTGAAATGTTGATAGGATGGGAAGGTTAGCTCAGCCAAAAATACATTCTCTTTTCTATTTGCATCCCAGAAACATAGACGTATTAAAAATACCCATAACTTAGTTTCAAAGTATTTTCTCTTATCCCACTATTCATTGTCTGTCAAGAAGTGGTCATGTGCCACAAAGTATATTTTACTCTCTTGTCTCTAGGGTGAATCTAAACTTTCTATGTACTTTTCTCATCAGTGGATTCTGTGCATTTGTTTAGAAGTGGTTTTTGAAAAATTGGCATGTCATCTTTGATTAGACTTCAAAATTTTTATTACATAATTAGTGCTCCATATGGGGAGTCCTGTGCAAAGATTCCTGTAGTGTTACTCCTAGGGCAGTAGCAAATCTGTTCCCCACTCTGCATTGTCCTATGGACTACTTAAGGAAAGGTCTTTCCCAGTTTTTAGTAATCTGGTGTAACTCTGAATCTGACCAGGGTCAGTTTCTTTGCTCCTTGGGAATCAGCATTGTCACATTGTTTTCTCAACCTCCCCAATAGGTTAGAACAATTTACCTTGATTATCTAGGAAAACCAGGGCATTTGAGGCATGTGTAATCACTACATCTCCAAACCAGGAAATAGCCAACATTTATATGGAATTTTAAAGTTTGCAAAGCTCTTTATGTTCTTGTCTCATTTTTTCATCATTTTACAGATAAGGAGGTTCTGTGACTTCTCCATGTAAAATATTGCATCAGTTTCATTACATTACATCAATTTCGTTGTTGTCAGATTGTTTTCCAGCTTTCATGGCTATTTTAATCAAATAGGAAGTTTTCCCTAAGTAACTTGTGTTTCCTGCTTTATTGAACACTGGATTTTTGATTCAGTTTCAATTCAGTAAACATTTATTAAGTTTACCTACTATGTGCCAGGCATTGTGCCAATTGTTGGGAATACAAGCTGTGCGTGTGTTCATCTTTCGTTGCCGAAGAAGACCATGCCATCAGAGAAATAATGACATGACTTACACTTAACTTTGTTTTGAGTGAGGGAGGGGTGTGCGGGTCACCAGCCTCACTTCTCCTCCAGAGCCATCTGAATCCAGTGACCAGATATTCATCAGGATGACTAGAGGTGACCCAGGATAAAGCAATTGGGGTTAAGTGACTTGCCCAAGCTCACACAGCTAGTGAGTGTCAAGTGTCAGGTCCTCCTGATCCCTGCACTGGTGCTCTATCTACTGCACCACCTAGCTGCCTGTGGGAATACAAATAAGAAAAAGAAAGATAGCCCTTGCCCTCAAGGAACTTACAGTTCAGTGGGGGTAATTGAACACACAAAAGGAAGATGGAGGGTGCCTGGCAAAAAGGGAAGACACCAGGGGGTAACTGGCTTGGGGACATCTTGTTCTGGAGAGTAAAAACCAGACAGTGCTGCAGATGGGCATTAGAGTGAGCTGACACCTTCAAGTTCTGCCCTCCATAAAGGAAGGCTTTGGGTGGAGTTGAGTGCTCCGTCCTCTAGTCCACCAATCAGAGGGGAAAGGAGGCTAAAGGAAGTAGGAAAGAGTTTGAGTATCCAAGACTGAGTAAAGAGCATGGTGATAAGTGGTCAGCTTATTCTGGGCCAAACACTTTGTTCTGTGTACCTCACAGAGCGGTAGTTGGAAAGGGGAGAGTCCCATTGTTTTTTTTCCCTGTCTCCCCCTCCTCCTTTGAAGACTACTACTTTATAATATAGCTGAAGATGTGGAAATGCTATTCCCCTTTTATCCCTATCTCTTGTTTCTCTTGATATCCTAGATCTACTACTTCTCCAATGAAAAGTTTTGTTATTTATTTCTCTAAAGTGTCCTTTTGATAATTTGGTTGGTTTTTAAACTCAAATTTAACTTTGTATTGTCATTTTTATTATTTTATCTCAGCCTAGCAATGAGCACTGAATATTCCTCTTGCTATTTAAATTATCATTTTTTTCCTTTAAGAAGCACTTTGAAATTAAAACTATACAAGTATTATGTGTACCCTGTAGGTGAATATCTAGATATTTTATTTATTTTGTAGTTATTTGGAATGGGATTTCCCCTTATATTGTTGCTTCTTGGATTTTGTTATTGTTATACAGAAATGCCCTTGTCTAGCTTTGTAAGGAAACATTTACAAATAATTTGAATTATCCACATGTAGAATGGGCTCCCAGCGAAATTATTGGTTGACTCTCTCATGGCCTTCGAGCAAAATCTATACTGGTTGTCCGGCCTTACTGTAAAAGGAATTCTTACTCAGATATAAGTTGGATTAAATGGCCTCTGAAGTTTCTTTTAATTGTGAAATTCTGTGGTTCTAGGCAGAGTGCTTTTAAAAAAAACATGACTTTTGACTCTAGTACCCAGTGAATTTGTATTTTAGACTATAATAAATTTTAACTCTTAAAATAATACCATGAAACATGTAAAGTCCTTTAAAATAGCAACTATACAATTTGTATATTTATTTGACTTTGTGTAATATCTAACTCATTTTTAGATAATCTTTAAATTTTGTAAAATGGAAGCAGCATGTACTGTAGTGAAAAGATTGCTGGAAAGAGGAGAGACCCTTGTGAAGATGGATAAGCATTGGTTTCTTTATCTGTTAAGTGAAGACCAAAGGAGAAAATGCGTGTATTTTGTGAACTGTAAGGCACTCTATGCGTGCCAGGTGCTGCTGTTCTTATTCTTACTATTGCTAAGTCTCTTTTAGCTGTAAAATTCCACAATTCTGCAAAAGTAAAAATATCAACCAACTCACTTTGGTCAGATGTAAGGGAAGTAAGTGTGACAAGGCTGATCACTGCTAAAGAGTATCCATCAGCTGCTTTGCACATGAGACTGTGCAATTTAAGTAATTTTTCTCTTTGATAATTGTTTCCAAGCTTGAAAGTGTAATGACCCCAGACTGTTTACCTAAGTTTGTGCAGCAGTTGTTTTTGTTGTTGTTGCTAGCCCTTCATTCTCCAAGAGAACCCATGACATCATGAACTTGGGGTCGGGATACTGTGAGTTTAACTGTTCAGAAGACTCTGCCACAGGTTGCACACAAATAGTGTGTTTGAACTTTGGGGTGGAGATGTCTCTAGATTTGTTCATCTCATGTTCCCTTTGTGCTCCTGCAGTTCTGCTTTGATCATGAAACATAGTGCCTTCTTTGAGGTTCTATGCCAGTGTCTCCTGTGTCTCCCAGTCAATACTAAAGTTCTTCAGAGAAACCCTGAGAATATCCTTGTGTCGCTTCTTCTGACCTTTGTGGGGGTGCTTGCCTTGTGCAAATTCTCCATAAAATAGTCTTTTTTGTTGAATACTAAGAGTTTGAATGCTTGGCAATTCAACTTGAGAAAGGACCTCAGTATCTGGTATCTTATCTTGCCAGGTAATCTTCACAATCTTCCAAAGACAGTTCAAATGAAGGCATTTCAATTTTCTGGCATGGCATTAGTATACTGTCCAGGTTTCATAGGCACACAACAGGGAGCTCAGTACAACAGCTCTGTAGACCTCCATTGTGGAAGGCAGTCCAACTTCATCCTTTATGTAGACATCCCTGGGGATGCCCCCTCACAACAAGCACTGGCATTGAATAGACTATGTCATTGTAAGGTGAAGAGATAGGCAGGTGTAATGGCAAGCAAAGTAGGATCTTGTATTGTTTTTGTTTCAGATAATCTAGTGCCTCTGAATCTTGCCTTTTGTTTTGCCTTGCAAATCTTTTGTTATTTTTGTTTTAGACAATCAAGTGCCTCTGATTGAATCTTGCCTTTGATTAATCAAGACACTTTAACTAGAAACAGTGTGTGTGTGTATGTGTGTGTGTGTATATGTATGTACATATATGTGTATATATATTGTAAAGAGTTTTAACCAATCAGACCTGTGCAAGTGGGCTCTAACCAATCAGATACATGTGAGCTGTAGCCAATCAGATGATGACTAGAACTGTATATAAAGAGAGTCAGAGCAGAGAAGAAGGCCTGAGAGCCTGTCTATTGATTGGTATTGATTTCTCAGACAGAAGCTCTGTTGATCTTTAGGAGTGAATTGAGATAATGGTGCTGGTGGTGTGTGTGTTAGTATTGTTGTTGCCCTGCTGAGCTTTGTTTTCTGAGCGATAGAAACTTCGAGTTGGAGCAGTCCCCATGAGCAGAGACATGGGGCAGGAACAGAGAGCTGCCTACGTGTGAATCCAGGTGAGAGTTGGGAGTGGTCAGCCCACAGAGGAAGAGCCCTGGGACTTGGAAGCTAACCTCGAGTTAAGATGAAAGTGGACTTTATTTGGACACTTGTTATTAATTAAGAATGTTCCTACAATGACCTGGGACGGATGGTGTGGTACTTTGAAAAAGGACTTTACTTGGATTCTTGATATTAATGGAATGATATGTTTACTTAAAGACATTGCTATTGTTATGAGATATATACTGATTGAATGATGTGTTTTACTTAAAGATGTTGCTATGAAAGTCATGCTTTACTTTAGTGAAAAATACTTAGTTTGTTGCTGAATAGAGGGTGCATTATGCTATACGATTAGACCCTTGAAGTCATTCATAGCAGCAGTCCTCAGGTGTGCTGCCTGTTATTGGCTTTACAGCAGGATGTGAGAGTGATGAAGACAGCGTTTGGCTAAGAGTGCTGGGGTGATCATAGACCTATCCAAGCTAAACATTAGTATTCAGCAAGAGCTGAGACTCAAGTTAAGAAGACTGTGAGGAGACTTGTGAACAAATAGAGAACTGTTTGTGTAAACAGTGTATTGCTCTCCTGGAGGGAAAGCTGAGTCATTACCCAGTAAGAAGGAAGCAGAAGAGGAGTGGGCATCTTTCAGAGATTCAGTGTACAATACTTGCATTTTCTCATCCAGGCCAGAATACTTGCAAACATCAGTATTGGTTTGATGAAAGTGACAGGGAAATTTAGAAGCTACTAAACAAAAAAATGAGAACTCTACAGGGTTTGCCAGCACAACATGTCATCCATCTCTAAAAAAACAGCATTTAACTCTATCAGAAATAAAGCATAAGTGAAGCTGAGGGTAATGCAGGATTCCTGGTTCAGTAAGAAGGCCGATGACATCGCATTTTGTGCTCATAAGAACAATCCAGAATACTTCCATGGTGCCCACGAGACACTTTATGGGCCAGAGACTGCTGGTGCATCTCAACTACTTGGTGCTGATGGAGTCACACTGATTAGTGACAAGGAGAGATGGGCTGAACATTTCTGTAGTGTTCTCAACAGACCATCATCAACCAGTTTTGAAGCCACTGACCATATACCTCAGGTTGAGGTAATAATACATATAAACCTCATAAATTACTACTAATTTGTCTTGTGTATATGAAGTGAAATTATTGACTTCCTATTCCTTTGAGTTTTTCCAGTACAGGCAATGGAGTCAAACTGATTTTCTAAATGACCAAATAAGAAAGGGAAGACTTTGAATTTAAACATCTCTGCATAGAATGTTGCACTTGGAGTCTGGAAGATCTAAGTTTGAATCCTTTCTTAGACACTTACTAGCTGTGTGGCCCTGGACAAGACTGTTAACCTCTCTGAATCTTGTTCTCATCTGTGAAATAAGGATAGTGACAGCACCAAGCTCACAAGGTTCCTGGGATACTCAAATGAGATGCTTTGTGTGAGAGTACTTTGTAAACCTTATGCTACTGAATAGATATTAATTATTACTATCATTGTTTTTATGTAAGGGTGCTCTAAGGAATCTGTCCCATGAGATACTGAGGGCACTGGATTTAGGAATCTGGAGGCTTGGATGCGAGCTGCAGCACAGCTACCAGCCCACTTATTGCCATGGGTAGGTTGATTTACCTCTTAGAACCTTACCTGCCTGCCTCATTTGTTAACTCATGCGCAGGATTGTTGTGAGATAAATGAGATAAGGTGTCACTTTAAAAACATGCAGAATCAATCTCTTTTATTCAACACATATTTGTTAAATATTTGCTATTTTCAGTTTTATGTTTGAGTGGCTTATGAATGTCAAGAATCTATGATTTTTGAGGTTAGGATCATGGGAACTCCTTCCACCCAAAAAAGTAACATTTGGTCTCTAACTTTGTAGGTAAAAAACTTAGGCCATTTTAAAATCAGAGCTTAAGTAGTTTGCCTGTGATCACATGGTTAGTAAGTATCAGAGACAGTATTTGAATTGAGACTTCTTGTCTCCACTGGTCACTGTTGTACTGAGATTAGTTGTTTTTGGGAAAATTAAATCTATTTTCCTTTAGTGGTATCTCTAGTAAGGTAGGAATTCATAGTCTCATAGATTATGTGCTAGAAGAGATCTTAGAGACCCTCTCATTTCACAGTTGAGGAAGCTCAGGGTCAGAGATGTTAAATGACTTGGTTCTAAAAATTCTCTGGCTTCTGAAATTTGGTTTGGACTTAGTTTTGTTTTCAGAACCAAAAGAAATTTTTTTTGAAGCTTCACCATTACTAAAGTGGGAAAAGAATGAGTATATATTGAATTAGAAATGAGTGTCTTTAAATTTAGTAATTATTGAAATGCTTTTTTTCAGTGATCTTTTCACTTCTATTTTTGTTCAGAATAAGAGTAATAAATACCATGGGGTTTTTTAAACTGGTTGGTTAGGATTTTTGGCTTATATGAATTTTGATAAATTGATATATCATTTTAGGAGTGTGTCAATGTGAAAACATTCTCTTCAGGAGAACCCTGAAAACATGCAACATTAGGACTATTCTTCCAGATGGTAGACTTGTCTTGTAAACACCAAAATTCTTTATGTAAAAATTGGGCTTTGTTAGCTCATAGAAATAGACCATTTTTGACAAACTGAAAGTCCTAATCTTGAAATGATTTTTTTTTACATTGGGCTGTCACATTTTGCAGTTAATTTAAGGGAGCTTTGCATTAGCACTAGAAAGCTATTCAGTAGCACTAGAAAGCTATTCAGTCAGTTTAGCTCTTATGATGTAGTCTTATAAGTGTAGGCACCAGGAAACCTGGTTGTTTCTTGCCTAGAAATTGTTTAGTTCTACAGCACAGAAGAACATTCTACATTAACCAGAAAATGGGTGGAAAAACATTTAATGATAGTAAGGGTTCTCATTTCTGTATCACTTTAAAGGTAATACCAATAGAATAATCCCTGATATATAAAGGAATCCACTGGTTTAGAGAAATGCAATGTTTTGCCCAAGGCTCCACAGCCAGTGTCACAGATGGGATTTGAACACAGGTTTCCAACCGCTTCTTCAGCTGCATCCTACTGCATCCCCTCAAGCTATTGGGAGGGGCCTTGGCACCAGTCCAGGGTCTGAAGGTGTTTTAGTTGCAGCCTGGTGTATAGGGATCCTGAAAATGGTCCTTAATGCCATCTCTTACAAAAACACAGAGAGATTTGAGTAGATAAATTAATCCTTATGGGCCCCTGAGATACAAACAAATAAATATCTTTAGGATTCCTGCTCAGTAAGGGTGGCTGGCAAAAGAAAGCTGTAGGAGAAAGGAGGCAGTTCTGCAGCGGGATTGAAATAAATGGTGAACAGCTGTAGCCAGACAGGAGACATGGAGCCTGGAGATTAAAATGCAGAATGTGGGAGTCCCTGTCTCCCAGAGAACTCGATGCTCTACAAAATGAATTCTGAAGGATGAGAAGGTGGGAAATAAGGATTTCTGTGGAAATTTCCCCAGGGGTTGGGTATTTGCAAAGAAAATGGTGGCTGAGAACTCCCAGGAAGATTACCTCAGTGATTGATCAGGTTCCAAATGCATACCTGGCCAACTGCTTGAAGGGCGGTCACATGCTATCAGTTGGGGACAAGTGTTAAGGCATGATATAGTCATTGCCATGCCAAAGTAGAACAGTGAAAGGTCTGACAGGGAGGGAAGGAACTGAGTGAGCAAAGGCAAGTTGTGAACATGAGGAATAGAATTTTAGGTGTGAAGGAACATAGTACATTCAGCAGCTCCCCCAATCTCTTGGGATATTTAGAGTAAGTGGCTGTTAGTGTTAAAATAATCATCTAGGGGGGGCGGAGCCAAGATGGCGGAGTAGAAGGACGCACATTCACGAGCTCCGAACCCACAACCCATGGAATTGAGGTAAAAGGAGAGCCCCATAAATTCTGAATCTCTGCAGGGGGTGCACAAACATAGGGGAAGAGATTTCCGTTCCACTGAACCCTGGAGAGCCGTCCCCGGGGTCCATCGCACTCCAGAAAGCGGACCCCACCCCCACCCCTGGCCTCGACCCAGAGAAGCTGACCTGAGCAGACTTCTGAGAGGAAAGCTCCGGGAGAATCTCCGGTAGCCGGGAAAGTCCCTCTGCCCACAGAAGCTAAAGGTCAGTTAAAAAGAAGCCTGCGCTAGGGGAGGGGAGCGGGCCCCCTCGGGAGGAAGCGGCGGCGGCAGAGACGGGGGCAGGAAGCGGCGGAGGCAGAGACGGGGGCAGGAAGTGGCGGAGGCAGAGGTGTGGGCGGGCGGCTGAGGCGGCAGCGGCCCGGGACTCAGGAATCCCCCAGCAGCAGGTAGGATCTTCAATACTGAAGGTCTTTCCAACCTGAGGGAGCCGAGCAGGGGAGAGGGCCCTGCCCCCACCCCGCTCTACTGCTGAACGCCTCTGAATAAAACCCCCAAGGGAGCTGAGCACAGCAGGCGGGGCCCCCCACCCCACCCCCACCCGCTCTGTTCCTGAAAGTCGCTTCAGAAAGCCCCTGAGGGCCCAAGCTAGGAAGCGGCCCTGCCCCCACCCTGCGCCAGAACTAAAGCTTGCCGCGGGAAAGCGCATTTGAATCTCAGAGGCCAAGGACTAGCTGGGCGGATCCAGGCGGAGGTGGAAAGGAATCTCAGAAGTCAAGTAACTGGCTGGGAAAATGCCTAGAAAGGGAAAGAAAAATAAGACTTTAGAGAGTTTTTTCCAACAAATGCAAATGATCCCGACCTTCGGATCTGATGGGGAGGACGAGGACGTATTTTTCCCATCAGGGAAAGATGTGGAGGGCGGGGCCTCAGTACCCCAGACACCCCAGGGGGGTGTTGGGTGGGCTCAGGCCTTGCAAGAGCTTAAAAAGGATTTTGAAAAGCAAGTTAGACAGGTGGAGGAAAGACTGGGAAGAGAAATGACAAAGATGCAAGAAGAGTATGAAAAAAAGGTCAATATCTTGGTAAAGGAGTCCCAAAAAAATGCTGAGGAAATTAACACCTTGAAAAATAGGCTCACTCAATTGGCAAAAGAGGTTCAAAAAGCCAATGAGGAGAAGAATGCATTCAAAAGCAGAATGAGCCAAATGGAAAAAGAGGCTCAAAAGCTCACTGAATTTAATAGTTCTCTCAAAATTAGAATGGAACAGATGGAGTCTAATGACTTTATGAGAAACCAAGAAATCACCAAACAAAACCAAAAGAATGATAAAATGGAAGAGAATGTGAAATATCTCATGGGAAAAACAACTGACCTGGAAAATAGATCAAGGAGAGACAACTTAAAAATTATGGGACTACCTGAAAGCCATGATCAAAAAAAGAGCCTAGACATCGTCTTGCATGAAATTATCAAGGAAAACTGCCCTGACATTCTAGGACCAGAGGGCAAAATAAGTATTGAAAGAATCCATCGATCACCACCTGAAAGAGATCCAAAAAGAGAAACTCCTAGGAACATTGTGGCCAAATTCCAGAACTCCCAGCTCAAGGAAAAAATCTTGCAAGCAGCCAGAAACAAACAATTCCAGTACTGTGGAAATATAATCAGGATAACCCAAGATCTAGCAGCTTCTACATTAAGGGATCGAAGGGCGTGGAATAGGATATTCCAGAAGGCAAAGGAACTAGGACTGAAACCAAGAATCACCTACCCAGCTAAACTGAGTATAATACTTCAAGGGAAAAAATGGTCTTTCAATGAAATAGAGGACTTTCAATCATTCTTAATGAAAAGACCAGAGCTGAAAAGAAAATTTGACTTTCAAACACAAGAATGAGAGGAAGCATGCAAAAGTAAACAGCAAGGAGAAGTATTAAGGGACTTACCAGAAATGAACTGTTTGCATTCATACAGGGAAGGACAATATTTCTAACTCTTAAAACTTTTCAGTATCTGGGTGGTTGGTGGGATCACACATACACATGTACACGCATGCACACACATACACACATGCATTCACATGCAGAGACAGAGAGCACAGATTGAACTGAATAGGATGGGACCATACCTTAAAAGAAATTAAGGTAAATGGTGAGAGAGAAATGTAGTGAGAGGAAAGAGGGGGAAATGGAAGGGGGTAACTATATGTCATTTAAGAGGCAAGTAGGAGATGTTTTTAGTGGAGGGAAAAAGAGGAGAGCTGAGGGAAAAAAAAAAAACAAACAAACAAACAAAAGTTTACCCTCATCACATTTGACTAAACGAAGGAGTGAAATGCACACTCATTTTGGTATGAAAACCTATCTTACAGTATAAGAAAGCGGGGGAGAAGGAGATATTGGGGGGGGGGATGATGGAAGGGAGGGCAAAGGGAGGAGGGAGAAATTGAAAGGCAACACTTGGGGAGGGACAGGATCAAAGGACAGAAGAG
This sequence comes from Bettongia penicillata ogilbyi, assembly GCA_023548195.1. Classification (NCBI taxonomy): domain Eukaryota; kingdom Metazoa; phylum Chordata; class Mammalia; order Diprotodontia; family Potoroidae; genus Bettongia; species Bettongia penicillata. The sequence goes on along the minus strand of JAJHZJ010000354.1, from coordinate 4,945,633 downwards.
AAACAATGAGGGGCAGGTTAAGAGGGATGGCAATTCAGTTAGTCTTACACAACACGACTATCAGGAAGGTCACTTGCAAAGCTACACAGATATGACCTATAATAAATTGCCTGCCGTACCAAAGGGAATGGATGGGGAGGGAGGGATGGGGAGAATTTGGAACTCAAAGTTTCAGGAACAATTGTTTAGTATTGTTGTTGCAACTAGGAAAGAAGACATACAGTTAATGAGGAATAGAAAGTCATCTGGCCCTACAGGAGAAAAGAGAAGATAGAGACAAGGGAAGGGAGGGATGACAGAAGAGAGGACAGATTGAAGATAGGGAAAATTAGATTGCTTGGGGTATTGGGGTGGGGGGAGGGGAGAAAAGGGGAGAAAATTTGGAACCCAAAAATTTGTGAAAATGAATGTAAAAAGCTAAATAAATAAATAAATTAAAAAAAATAAAATAAAATAAAATAATCATCTAAATCTATGGTTTGTTTTTGGGCTAACACTATGATTTCATTGACGTAAAGATACTCCTTCCAGCCCATGACAGCAGGTGCCTTCACTTCAGTCTAGAGAGGCCTGGGACACGTAAAAGTGAAGAGACACACCTAGGGTCAGGGTCACACAGCCACGAGGTGGCAGGAGCTTGAACTTAGGTCCTCAGGACTCCTGGGACTCTCCCTCAAGACTCTTTGGCTGTCTACTATATCATAGTCCTTGCTGTGTAGTTATGCTCCTACTTAGCTGGAGACCAGACCTGGGACAACCTCAGGCACCTGGAACAGCTGCAGAGCTGTGAGTTAGTAGAGAAGGAGATTGAGGGATGAGGAAAACTGCTGTTACACTCTGTGCATTTTATTCCCTGGTGATTTGGAGCCACTCTCAAGTGAGAGTCCAGTGACATAAAGTTTTGTGTAAAATTAAACTGATGATGGGCCGTTAGTGTAGGGGCAGACAGCCCTCCACATCTCAATAGTTTCTGAAGTAATCACTTTATTACAGCTTAGTACAGTTATTACTGTTCATGGTGATGCCCTTGGATCATCAAGACAAAGTTAGATTATATTCATTGTACTCTGTTTAATAAGGCATGGCCCAATGCAATACGGTTTTTAGAGAGAATTCCCTCAAAAAAGTCTAAAATAAAATGGTGTGTTAGTTATCTGGAAATAGCATTTCTTTGTAATATGTTGTACTTGATAAGACCTGGCAAATGAAACATTCCTACAGTTATATTGGATGTAAGAACACATAAATCTTCTCCCTGTGAGTTTTTTCTTCCAAACATCAGTCAGTTTGTTTTTAAATCCCTGTCCTTTCCTAGCTTCTCAGTTACTGTCGGTGGTGGTGGTGATTACCCATCTCACTCCCTTGAAGTAAAGGTGAACTCCTGTATCCCTTATTCCCTCTTTCTGTTCTGTTGCCCCTCTTTCCTTTGTATTCCTTTAAGCATAGCTTCCAGGTTGATAGCCTTGCATTCAGCTTTCTTCCAACTCTAATGTAGCTTAACCACAATGCTAAAAATAAACACCCTAGAGAAGGAAGGGGAGATAAAAACTTAGAATTTCTTGAAATTGAGGTGCTAGTTGAAAGTCAGACAAAGAAGTAAGGGTATGTGTGTGTGTGTGTGTGTGTGTGTGTGTGTGTGTGTGTGTGTGTGTGTGTGTGTGTGTGTGGTGGTGGTGGTGGTCGTGGTTCATGGTGAACAGGAACCACCCTTTTAATCGAGCTCAATAAGAGAAGTATAAGAAAGATTATAGTGATAGAAAATGATCGGGAATGAGACTGAAGCTTGGAAGTGGAGGATCTAAGTTCAAAGGCAGATTAATTTAGTAAGGAATTGCTTCAAAGAAAGCAAATCACAACTAAATAAAGCTGATGACAAAAATTTAAGAAAAAAAGGATGGAGGGAAGATTTGGGTCCACACTGGAAGGGGATACGTTGAAGGAAGGGAGGACAATGGATTCAGATTCTTCTAATCACTAAGCACTTATCTGCTGCCCAAAATGCAAACTATCAAATAAAAATAGTATTATCTGATTTGATGGAATGGGAAAGAACCTCTAAGTTATGACTTTGAATGCTAATTAACTAAATCTGAAGTAGAATTTATTACGCATCAACTCATAAAAGAGCTGGAGTGCTCATGATTTCAGAAAATGTAACAGTGAAAGACTAACAGGGAAGCTACATTTTGCTTTAAAGCATCGTAGACAATGTAACATTATTGTATTGGAGGTTGGGAAAACATATTTGAGGTTGGGAAAACATATTTTAGGTAGCAGAGGTGATCATGCTCTAATATTTGCTTTCTATTTAGTAGCAGATACTTGCAAATGGGTATTTTTGTCGTAAGTCGTTATAACCACACCAGAAAAATGAAACAGCCTACATGCAACATTTACATGTCACAAGTCAAGTTTATTGGAAAGGTATCTTGGTGTATAATTGGCATCAGATACTTACAAGCTGTGTGACCCTGGGCAGGTTATTCAACCCTGTTGCCTCTAACACAGAGAAAAAAGTGATATCTGTAATTTAGAAGGACTTTTCCATATATCATAGTTTATATGTGTCATCTTTTTTTAAGGGAAAAATGAGTAAAAAGAGACTTCTTGTGACTTATTCATTTACTGTCCCCAGTACTTTTCTTGACCTTATTTAACAGTACTCTTCTTAAAAGTTAAGCAAAATGAGTGTTTAGGGCTAGTCTAAACTGAAATGCAAAGGTGAGGGCTTATATTAGGAGGCATGGATTGACCTTGTACTTGGGCAAGATTATTAAGTGAGGAAGGTAGAAAAAGATTTTATCAGTGTCCTTCTGAAGTATCTGTGTCTGGTCTTTGTGACTTTGGATATATGCTTCCTGAGGCCTGTCTCCTTTCCAGCAGCATTCCAAATTTCAAGCCATATTAAATAATCAATTAACATTTCAAGCAGGTCTTCATTCAGTATCTGAACAGTTAGTTTTAATATTGGTGTTTTCACCTCTTTGAAGTAGATCAACAAGTAGATAAAAGGACCAGTTGACTATAAATATTAAGTATATATACACCAAATGGCATTAACCTAAGTACTAAAAAGGAAAAAAAAAACTAATTGAACTTCAAAAATTTAGAAAATGAGAATAGTTGTGATTTCAGTGTGCTTCTTTTAGACTTGGATAAATCTAACAAAGATTAGCAAGAAATAAATTCATGAATCTAAACAAAATATTAGAAAAGTCAGGTTGAAAAACCTTTAAATTAATGATCATTGAATGGGAATCTAGAATATGTTTACTTTTCAGCACCATAGTACTTTAAAAAAAAACAAACTAATCCCTTGTTAGGGTATAAAAAAATTAATAAATAAGTGCAAAGAGCCAGAACTATTACAAAATTATTTACAGATTATAACACAGTAAAAAAATGTAACAAGTAAGGGAAATAAAAATAAAAGTTGCATGTCTTGGTCACTAAAGTAAAATACATTTTTAGGGTTTCATTTGAATCGACCTAATGTTTACATATATCAATTTGGGATAACACATTTTTGGTGATACCTTGTATTGTGTTTACCAGAAATCAGCTTTTTTCAGATATCTGCTGGGCATTGTTTTTTCTGTAGCTCTAAAATAAAAATACTCTGGAAGATTTGCCTTCTCTAAGAAAGTTTCCCAGACTAACTCTACCCTATTTTAGATATTTTATTCATCCTTGAATATCTCGGTAAAGTTGTAATTAATTATATCTCCAGAGATGCCTTTAAAAATTTGAGGTATAGAAATCGTAAGATAGACACAAATTAGAATTTTATTGAGAATCATGAAATAATTCTTCAGTTATTCATTGTTTTGATACTTCAGAGATCTGTAATAGTAACATCTTTGGTACAGATCACAGTCCGTCCTTTTTATTTTCTTGCTGTGTCATTTTTGACAATGTCCTGCCTTCATTCTATTACAGAATCCACCAACATGCTTTAGTTCTTATAGGATTTCATGGATACCAGTTTAACACCTGATCTATTATCCTTCATACTTCAAAAGAAAAAAGTTCATCTCCACCTTTTGATTTTTACACTGTAATCATCTCTTTTCAATATACCACTCACTCCAAAGGAACTTCCGTGGTGTACATAGAAAAAGAAGCAAAATCAAGTAAACATATGCCCACATCTTTTGGTGTATGTAGTATGTAACAGCTATATTCAGTACCCCAAATTTGTTATTGAATTTTATCTGACCTCAAGCTGCCTTTTAGTGTCTTTTTCATTTAGATTATTGAAGTAATTGCACATTCTTCCCTCTGTATCCATCCATATATATCTTCTCAGGTTTCTCTGAATTCCTCATATTTACAATTTTTTTGTGATATCCTGTTACATTCTTGTGCCATAGTTTGTTTAGCCATTCTCTAATCGATAGGTATCCATTTGGGTTTCCAGGGGTTTTGCTGTGATGAATATTTTGGTTAGATAAAGGACCTGTTTTTCTGACTTTGATTTCCTTGAAGTAAATGCCCTCTAGTGACATTATCCCCTTCTTTACTACTAATTCATTTCACCTCCGTGTCCTTGATGAATAGCTTTTGTGTTACTCCTTGTGTGTAAGTCGTTCTTAATAATATGCTGCATCTTATACCTATAATGTATCACTCGGTTGCCCTTTGTGCCACTCACAGTCTGGTAATCCAAGTACTCTTGATGTTCCTACATTTAAAACCTAAGTCAGCATACAAAAATTCCATTTGTATGTAACTTCTCAATAAAATATCTGTTAATAAAGTGAGATAGGTCAGTATGTTTTATACAATCGTTTGTTGTTTCTTTCTTCCTGTAAGGTTATTGCTACTTAGTCTCCTACTATCATAGAGGTAGACCAGGAAGTCTACTTAGAAGTTGCAGTGTTGAACCTCTTTATTTTATAGATGAGAAAGCTGATGCCCACAGATGTTAATTCATGTGCCCAAGATGACAGTAAGTGGGCAAGCTTGGAAGGTAGTAAGGTAGTACCTGAAAGAGTTACTTCCTTTGCAGTATCTCCACAGCATCTGATGCAGAATTTACCCATTTGGTGTTGTGTAAATATGTTTGACTAAAGATTGGGCAAGCTGTCATCAATAATGGGAATAGAGCTACTAAAATGTCAGATGTTTCTCCCTTTTATTTCCTGCTTGATCACAGGAAGGTAGGCAGCTGCTAATTCTTAAACTTTGGTGCTGGCTCAATAAAATTTAACTCCTGATCATTTGAGGATACAAGGTATCTCAAAAGTCTTAGTGCTGTTTTATGTTTTTATAATTTAAAACTGTATATATAGTTTATATACTCTTTCTGGTACTACCTTACTATATGTTTTCATATATATTCAGATATGTATGTATTCATATAGATATATTCATATATATGTATTCATGTATATTCAGATATGTATGTATTCATATATATCCATATATATGTATTCATGTATATTCAGATATGTATGTATGTATTCATATATATATTTGTATATGTATTCATATATGTTCAGATATGTATGTATTCGTATATATATTCAGGTATGTATGTATTCATATATATTAATATATATGTATTCATATATATTCAGATATGTATGTATGTATGTATGTATATAATGACTTGTTAATAATTTTTAAGCCCATAGAATAGGTATAAGGTATCAAATTTGTCTTCTGTTTCTTCCCAGAATAAGACATATGCCCAAATGTGTTATTTTACTCTATGAACTGGAAAAGTCAAATGAAATAAAATGAAAAAGTCAAATAAAAAAACAAAAAAAATGTTTCTAAATTTATGAAACACAGAAGATTTTTCCTTCTATTCAGAGACCACTATTTTCAATAATGAAATACCATTTCACAGTCCTTGAGTAAGAAACCTTTTCACAAAATCAGAGTCTGGGTTGGAAGGAATCTTAGAGGCCATCTATAGAGTCTAAGAAATCTCTTCAACAACATCCCCTAATGTGATCATCTGACATTTGCTTGAAAATCTCTAGCAAGGGGAAACTCACTATTTCTCAAGGCCTATCATTGTATTTTCAGATAACTTTCATTTTTAGGAAGTATTTCCTTATTAACAAATGTAAATCTTCCTGAGTGCTTACTATATGTCAAGCGGATACAAATGGAAAAGCTAGTGTCTCCTCTTAAGGAACTTATATTTGGCGAAAAGACACTGAAGAGAGTTTATCCATAAGGCTAAAGGAAGGGCCTTGTGCTTTTTAAAGTATGTACAGCAGCAGGACAGATAGCAATATGTCTTACTGGAAAGATCGTTGTTAGGTACTATGAACTACGGTGTGAGGGAGCATGTCTGCCCTAAACTTGGGGATCTTGATCCTGGGTCCATCATCATTGTGTTTCTTTGTATCTTCTAACTGTTGCTTCTGTTATTGCACTCTGAGGCCAAGAACAATAAGGTATTCTTTTCTGTGATAGTTCTTTATATGCTTGAAGTTCAAAAAGTCTTCTCCTTTCCAGGTGAGACATCTTCTGTTTCTTTAGCTGGTCAAATATCAAGTGTCTTTAGCATTCTCAGTTCTGCATACTCCCGTTTTTGTGACTGTCTTTCTTAAAACATGGCACTTAGACCTGAACACAAGAGAAGAAATCTACTCCCATATGCACCACAAATGGATCACATGGAATTAATTATCAGGGAATGTTACATGGAGAAATATGTACTATATGGGCCAGGAACTAGGATCCCTTAATTCTGAGGTAAACAGGAGCACAGATTCACAAGAGCTCCCCAACCTGGAGTCCCTGGGTGATATTTGACACCAATAGCAGTTCAAGTGAAGGCCTTTAAAACAATAGGCAGTTTGAGCATGAATCTGCCAATTCTTAGTTTCAAGGAATAGCGCAAAATGAATCCAGCCTTATAGACAAAGTTAGCATTAAGGCTTGACCGGGTATGGCAGAAAAGACAAGGATTCCAGCACATTTATGTAAACACAGGAGAATGCTGGGTAGGGTGAATCACACACAAAAAATTACAAGTTGTGAAACAATGACATTTTGTCTCCAATGTATCTTATAATCCTCTACAGCCTTCACTTGATCCCCTGGACCACAATAGCTTTTCCTAAAACAGCTGAAAGTCACTTGATCTTCAGTCCTTTTTTATTCCTGTTGGTAGCTTTGGTGGCTGACTGCTGGGACCAGCTGGGTGTGGGCCTTAGCTGTTTGCCTGTTAGGGACTCTTGAACAAGGGTTTATTGCAGTCTTTCTTTTTTCTTATGGGCAGGTTAGGTTGCTCAACTGCCATTAAATAGCACTTAGCAACTTTCTGCAAAATCCCCAATGAAAACAGAAGCAGCCTACAGCTGTTTTGAAATTATCTAACTGAATATAATTAGCAGCTACTTCAACTATCTTTTTCTTTATTAGCTCCCAATAATCAGTTTTCATAAGCCTCCTTGCATTTTTCCCAGAGATACAGTTTTGTCCCACTTGTACTTTTAAAAATCTAGATCAACTCCCCCTGTTAATATTGGGTGGTAGGTTTCTGTTTTTCCTTGAGATCAGTTCCTGTAGCTGCCTAAGAAAGTTGCGTGATAAGTAAGTACTCTTATCTCTTCACTGCTTTTAGAAAACTAATTTCCCATCACCTAGTGTACTGTGCCTAAAGAAAAATATAAAGAAGATCAAGAAATGGATGAATGCCAGAATTTTTCGAATGCCAGAATTTTTCGAATGCCACCTTGCCAACATTACTTTTCAGAATATTGCTTTTGCTACTCAAGGCCATACTGAAGACTGTATTAGGGATTCCCAGAGGAAAGGTCTCTGATTATCACTTAACTGGTTTGGATTTTATTCCTATTTTGCCTTGAAGTGGCACTATAACCTTGGTTACTCATTTAACAAATGTGAATTCGGACTAAATGATTTCTAATACTTCTACCTCTAAAATTGTTTGAGTTGCTCTTTGTCCTGACTCAAGGTATGTGCATGGAGAGCAACAAGCATCCATTAAGACTTTGCTTTGTGAAGGCTGCAGTGCCCTATGCATGTATAGAGAAGCCAAAAGCAGGCATTGATCTCGGGAAATACTTAATTGCCACTTACTGGTCACCCCAAAGTTAAAAGGAGCCCTGTACCTAACTCTCAATTTACTTTTCATATTCCAAATCTGTAACTTCAGTAAAAATATCCTGTAACTTAAGATCTGGTGAAAGAATTAACAGGTGCCCTCTTGTTCACCTCTGGATAAAATATAAACATGCATGTTATATTTTAAAATAATCTTGTTAGTTATACATAGATCTTTGCTCAGGACTTTTTCCTTCCAATTTACCTCTTCACTCGGCTTTCCAGACTGAGATGGACAGAGATACGTATGTTCTAACATGAGATTTCTTTAGCTTTTGAACTTTCCCAGATCAGTAGTTCAATGTGGCCTACACCTTGGGTATTATTTTTATCTCGCCTGTCTCCCAGACACATACTATCCATCTGAGATGTCTTTGATATTTCCTTTTTCATAATTTGCCTTCCATTTCAGGCCACTTTTGCTACCTCACACTGACAGATCATAGTTGAAATGAACGCCTAGCGTATGCCAGACATGTCTCCAAAGTAGATACCTAGATGGTTTATATCCCACCCTCTCCATAATAGCCAGTCATGGACCTTGTCTGCAAAACAAACATGTCACCCACTTCCCCCATCATTGCTCTAACTCTCCCACTTCACCTTTTCCTCAATGACTGCCTAAAGTTATTCAGGCTGTGAACCTCTCCCCTTGCACATCCTACATTGAGGGTAGTTATACTCAGCCTGACTTCCCTCCCCATTCCCACCTCCATTGCCCTTGCTTGGAATGCTGATGAACTGAATTCACCTTTACATTCACATGGTGATTCCCCCACACACACACGATTGCCTTTACTATGGCATAACCGCATAGGTTATAAATATAGCCTATCTTAGTTATATTTATAAAGTATCCCTGATGTCACTCCTGTCAGTTCCTTGAATTACCCAGTTTTCTAGCTTGATAGCAGTTGCCCACCTTCATCTGTGTTCTCCAAAACATACAGTCTTCCAGGACCCTGAGTGAGCCATCTTTGGAACTTTCTTTTGGAACCTTCCTCCTCTTTCATATCTTATTTTTCCCATCAGGCCATTTGCATGATCTGTCACTGGCAGATCCATTGTCAAGCTAGGGCATACCTTGCCAAGCCAGAGAGATCCTTAGAATAACTCGGTAGTCTGGGATGACTCAGACCTGCTGCTGATGAGGATAACTTCTTGAGGTATTATCTGGATCCATTGTTTTGTGAATTGGAATCAGTGTTATGAATTCAAGATCTGTGATTATCATTTTTCCATCATCAGCTTCTTAGCCACCATTAATTTTACTGTGGTCAGTTGTATCTGTGATCAGAACACCCAGGGTCAGAGCCGCTAGACAGAACTCACTGCTGACTTCATTGTAAATGTCGTAAAAGACGTTTAGTTACAATGGGATTTCACCTTAGTATTTTCAAATAAACCCATTAATATTTTTCATTAATTAGGTCACCATAAAATGTAGATTGAACTTTGTAGGTCTGATATAGCGCTAGATCTCTAGTTTAAAATTCAGAGGGCATGCAGTCAACCTTTTTCTCACCATCAGTATTCTTTTTGAATGCACAATAATAGATTGGTAGTGTAGATATCCAGCAGGCTGACAGGCTGGCTGCTCACAGGAGGTACTTAAATATACACAATTGCAGTTCCAGAGCCTTATTGCTTCATTTATCACAGGAAGGGCCAAGCGTTCTGCAGTATTTTTGAGAGAAACCACAGCACTTACTTGAATTTTCCTCAGAATGATCTAAGTTATTAGGCCAATTTCTTTGTAGGTGTTGAAGTTAGGGTGCCAAATTGTGTTTCATAAGGGAATTGATTTTCCATTCTAAATTCTGTAGAAGTTCAAAGCGTGATGTTATCCTTTTGTATATCCCTTCAGCCTTACTTTAAAGCCATGAAGGATAGAATCTAAGTTGAAAAAATGTCCGGTGATTTATGATATTTCATTTACTCTTTAAAGAATTGTGGTATCACCAGTAAGCCTGTTAGAATGATAGGGTTAAAGTTGCTAAAGGTGGAAAGCACCAGCTGCATAAACAAGTAGAAGAGCTTTGTCTTATATATTCAACATAAATATTCTCTTTTATGGAGCTAAAGAAGGATTTTCCAGATTTGTATATATACATGATCTCAAACTTTTAAGTACATGTTTAGGTCTACTTTGGATTTTTATTTCTGGGCCTATGTTGATGTATATAGACACTGGCATAATATCAATGTTAAAAGATCTTGAAGATACCATGTTAACATGAACCTATTAATCAGAAATATAGATAAATTCAAGATCCTTTTAGCCATTCAGATAGGGTCCATTTGTCTTATCACATGCTAAGTCAAGATGAATAGCCAGCTGTATCCTGAAAACATATTTTCAGTGGAAAAATGTCACTGTTTCCTAATAATAGCTCATTCTACTAACAACTGGCAGAGTTGGGGTAGAGGCCAATAACTGATAAATGCAAGGCAGTTATTTGGTTTGTTTCCAAAATACTACTACAGTATTTGTTTATTTAATTCTTGTCTTCCATACGTGTGGCCTATTATTACCCAAGGATCTCCTATTTTTGCACATGTAGCCATGTTCATTTAACTAAATATATTTAGCTCTTACTAAGGCAATGAGATTTGGGTTGTGATGCTCGTAAGTTCTGGCATATTCAAATATTTTCTACCCTTTTCATTCTGTCAGCCTTCTGTTGTGTGTAGTCCACATAAAATATAATGATCTGTACCTAGAAACTGAGTTTTTTCCTAAATCATATGAAATAGGGAATCCTTTGGTAGTCCTTTTTAACCTTGTAAAGCAATATAAGAAGGTGAAAGCATTTTCAGAAATACTTGCTTGTGTTAAATGCCAGTAGCATATTTTTGCTAAGAATTTAGAGAAGGCAGGGAGGGGACAGTGGAGAAGAGCGAGAGAAAATAAAGGTTAGACTACAAATTCTTTTTTTATCTGACCACTGAGGTCATTTAAATATAGTTTCTCCCACTGTGAAATGAGGGAATTGGCCCCTGATAGAATAGCTCTAAAACTGTAATCCTATAGGTGACCAATGTGAAAACTTTTTGGTAGTTATAGGACAGGGTATAGGCAGTTCTGCTGTGAAAAGTTTGAAATGTTTCTTTTTTTGTGTGATTTTAGATGTTTTCATTCTTAAAAATAATATTTTATCCTCCCCAATTACATGTAAAAATAATTTTTAACTTTAATTTTTTTTTTAAATTTTGAGTTCTAAACTTCTTCCCTCCCCTTCCTGAGAGAGTAAGAAGTCTGATAGAGGTTATGTATGTGTAGTCATGTAAAACATATTTCAAATGTGTTTCTTAAGAGTCCTAACTTTAAAAGCATAGATCTCCCTCATTACCCTCAGTAAACATCTCTTTTTGCTTTTAATAATTATTTTATTTGTTTTCAGTGTTCTATAATCATTTCCATATATATTAGATTTTTTCCCCTCCCTCCCTGAGACGGCTTGCAATCTAATATAGGTTCTACCCATACATTCCTATTAAATACAATTTCACCATAGTTATGTTGAATAGAAGAATTAAAATGAATGGGAGAAACCATAAAACAAAACAAAATATAATACAAAATAAAATGGGCTGATTCATTCTGCAATCAAATTCCATAGTTCTTTCTCTGGATGTGGAAGGCACTTTGCCTCAAACATCAATTGGGAATTTTTTTAGGTCCTTGCATTGCTATAAAGGGCTAAGTCTACCAGAAAAATTCCTCTCACACTGTGGTTGTTGCTGTGTACAAAGTTCTCCTGGTCCTGCCCCTTTCACTCAGCATCAGTTCATAGAAATCTTTCCAGGCCTCTCTGAAGTCTTCCTATTCATCATTTCTTGTAGCACAATAGTATTCCATTACGTTCATATACCCCAGTTTATTTAGTCATTCTCAATTGATGGGCATCCCCTTGATTTCCAGTTCTTGACCACCACAAAGAGAGCTGCTATAAATATTTTTGTACATGTGGGACCCTTTCCCATTTTTATGATCTCTTTGGGATACAGTCCTAGAAGCGATATTGCTGTGGCAAAGGGTATGCACATTTTTGTAGCAAAAGGGCATAGTTCCAAATTGCTCTCCAGAATGGTTGGATCAACTCACAGCTCCACTAATAATGAATTTGTGTTCCAACTCTCCCACGTCTTCTCCAGCATTTATCATCTTCCTGTTCTGTCATGTTAGCCAATTTGATAGGTGTGATGTGGTATCTCAGAGTTGTTTTGATTTGCATCTCTCTAATCAGTAGTGATTTAGAGCATTTTTTCATATGACTATAGATAGCTTTAATTTCTTCCTCTGAAAGCTGCCTGTTCATATCCTTTGACCATTTATCAATTGGGGAGTGACATATATTCTTGTACATTTGACTCAGTTTTCTATATATTTTAGACATGAGGCCTTTATCACAGACAATAGTTGCAAAAATTCTTTCCCAGTTTTCTGTTTCCCTCCTAATCTTGGTTGCATTAGATTTGTTTGTGCAAAAACTTTTCAAATTAGTGTAATCAAAATTATCCACATTGCACTTCATAATGTTTTCTCTTTCTTATTTAGTCAAAAATTTCTCCATTCTCCATAAATCTGACAAATACACTATTCCTTGCTCCACCAATTTGTTTATCAGTCTTTATACCTAGATCATGTACCCATTTGGACTTTATTTTCGTGCGTGGTGTCAGGCATTGGTCTATGCCCAGTTTCTGCCATGGTGTTATCCAGTTTTCCCAGCAATTTTCGTCAAACAGTGACTTCTTATCCCAGAAGCTGGAGTCATTGGGTTTATCAAAGAGTAGATTGCTATATTCATTGACTGCTATAAACACCTCTTTCAGAAAGCACTGTTAGACATATAATCTTTCTTTCTGTCTCATTTTTTTTGTTTTCTGTGTAGTTTTTCTCTTTTCCCAAAATCTCCCCTTATCCCCACCCCTTTCAAACTTCTCTTTCTGTTGAGGACACTACCATCCTTCTGGTCACCCAGACTCTCAAAACCTTTGTGCCATATTTGATTCCTAACCTTGTCATACCTGTCATATCCTATTAGTTGACAAATGCTATAGATTTTTGTTTGCTTAATACCCCCTTCTCTCTATACTGCTGTCACACTGATTAAAGCTCTTACCATCTATTGCAATAGCCTGGGGGTTCTTCTCCCTGCCTCACCTCTTCCCCTTCCACTATTTTTCCACTCAGTCCATTTTTCACTCAGCTATCAAATTAATCTTCCTAAAGTACAGTTCTGTGTCACCTTCTCATTCAGTAGACTCCAGTGACTCAAATCTATAACCTCCGGGATCAAATAGGAAATTCTGTGTTAAGCATTCAAAGCCTTTCATGACCTGCCTCCCTCCTACTTTTCCTATCTTGTAACTTTGCCCTGTATACTCTAGGGACCAATGACCTGGGTTTCCTCACTGTTACTCACGTATATCCCAATCCCAGGGGTTCTTGCTATCCTTTGTGCCCAGAATTCTCTCCCTCCTAATCTCCCTCTCCTAGCTCCCCTAATTTCCTTCAAGTCCTACATAAAATCCAGTTTTCTATAAGGAGCCTTACTTGATTTCCCTTAATTTCTAGTGGTTTCCCTCTGTTCATTACCTCTAACTTATCTTTTATATGTCTTGTCTATGTGTAGCTATATGAATATTGTCTCCCCCATTAGACTGTGAACTCCTTGAGAATAAATGACTGGCTTTTGTATTTTGCCTTTACCCTCAGTTCTTTGTTAAAACTACATTTTATTTAGAAACCTTAATCAGCGGGGATGCAGTGCTATCATATAGGATGTCTTGCCCTTTTTTAAGAAAAAATGGCCAAGTAAATTCCTTTTCCCTTTTCTGATTAAAGTGTTCATGAGTGACATATTGGGGTCGCATTTACATTGTAAAAAAAGAATGACTTTTTTATTTCATTTATGTTTCATGTCGCTGTTGATCACTGCTTTTCATCTGAAGATAGGATACTGAGATTTTTATCCCTTGTACTTCTCTGATGATATTTGCATCATTTTCAAAAAAATGGTTCATTTAAAGATAGGTGGTGTGGGAAAACAGGGAGTACGTTTCATTCCCACATGCTGATTGGGGAGGGGGTGTGACCTTGTACAGTGAGGTGAAAGTCAGGAAGCTGCTGCACATGCTCTATAATGTTGTTTGAGGGAAAGCTGTCAGAGAACGTGAAGTCACATGTTCAGGGACAGGGTATCTCGGGAAATCCAAAGTTCAGAATTCTGTAAGGGTCCTGCCTCATCCTGACCTGGTCGTAGTCCTTCCAGGAACATAGAAGGCCTTCCCTCCTCTGAAATCCATTTTTGATAAATTTTTCTTGACACCTTTTTTTGAGTGTCAAGTTCATTTCTAACAGTGACATTTTCTGTCTTGCTTGCTTACTTACTAAAACTATCTTTATTAGGTTTGGCAACCATTTTTCTTTTAATTTTTTTAACCAGATATTTTTATAGACCATATTTATATTTTCATTAATTTTGATATACAAACCATTATTTATATGCTATCTTTCTAGGGTTACTGTCTTCTTTCAGACCTGTTTGGAACTGTGTCAAATTCTTAGTATGAAGTATGATACCAGTCATTGTTATGTAAAAGTTAATTTATTGGATACCAGTTTTAAAGCAGTGATTAAAAAATGTTTTTGTACCAAAAGTTCTTATTTGAGGCAGAATGAGATTGTATAGATGTTCTACATACCTTTTGTGTATGTTGAAATAACTTATAAGATACCTATATGTTATGTGTAGTTTATCAACTAATATTAATTGAACAACTGGCTGGTGCAAAACATTGGAAAGTATCTTAGAAATCATTGACTCATAAAATAAAATATTGAGAACTCAAGAGGACCTTAAAAGTGAGATCTTCTATTTAGTTCATTCCCTTCATTTTATAGATGAGGAAAGGAAAGTCCAGAGAAGTTAAAGTGATTTTTTTTTAAGGTCACAAAAGCCACAAATGGCAGGGCCCAGGTATGAACTTAGTGAGTCTTCTCATTTTAAATCCAGAGCTCTATCCACTGACCCAACATCCTTGTTTTTACACACGAGAAAACTGAGGGCCAAAGAGTGACAGCAATATGGTGATGTCAGATTGAAGTAGGAACAGATCCCTGTGGCAGTATTTTGAGGTAGAAAAACATAAATGAACTTTATCTATGGTGTATATTTTGTTTTGGTAAGCATTTCTCTGTCACCTTTTGATCTGATTGCAGCCTCCCTGGGGAGTGAACCCAGAGTATGTCACCTTTGGTGTAGGGCACACACTGTGCTTGGTGAGAGAAAACCTTTGGCTGAAAGCTTGCTCTGCCACATGCTGCCTGGGTGAGCTTGGAAAATTCTTCTAGGATGATGGAATTCAGAACTTTAAAGGAGATCTTAACTTTGTTTTTGGCATGGATCTCTCTGACAGGAGGTAGATGAAGCCTGTGGATGGATCTTCTCAGAATATGTTTTTAAATGTTTAAAATAAAATCCAGTGATTACAAAAGGAAATCAAATATATTTGAAATAGTTATCAATTAAAAAAAAGTTCTTGTATCTCAGGTTAAGAAGCCCTCATCTCCTCTTTTTTAGGTGAGGTCAGGCAGCTTGCCGAAGGTCACACAGTTAAGTAAGAGAATAGGGATTTGTTCCTAGACCCTGTTACTCCTATGATCTTTTGGCCGTGCCATACTGCAGCTTCCTTATCTGTAAAATGGGCATAATACTACTTACATCACCCACTTTGCAGGGCTGCCATGGAAATCAAATGTGTAATATGTATTTAGCACTATACAAATGTAAATTTCTATTTATTACTACTCCAGATGGCAGAATTAGCTGGGGACCTGCCAGATCTCAAATTTAGCAGGTAGTTTTTAAAAGATCTGTGAGTCTTCAGACCTTCTTGTCCCTAGCATTGAAATAATACAGCCACATAGATGGTTGAACTTAGAGTTACAGGATCAGCTGGCTCTGTTGGTATTGTCCCGGCAGCCGCTGGTTTCCATGGCTGCACTGGCCACAGCTCAGGCCTTTGCTCAGCCTCCCCGTCTTCTTCAGCCCCTTGTCAGGCCATAAGGACTTTACTCAGTGAGTAAGGAGGGGCCCAGAAGGCATCCTTTTAACAGCATTACCATTGCCCCTCTGACCAGCCTGAAAATGGTGCAGTTCTGTGATGAAAAGGAAAACACTCATGTTCTTTTGTGATCGAGTGAAATCTGATATAAGGGCAGCTGTTCAGGGTACAGATGAAGAAAGGTGAGAGGGAGTGAGGATTAGGAAAAGAATTGAAGGTGGAAGCTAGAGAAACTCATTCTGGCCATTTCACTTTTCAAGTGTTATGTGTGGGATGTGGTTGTTTTCTGAAGTGTGGAGTTTTCAGCACCCTCAGGGAGCTGAGTTCTTGGTTCCAGTTCAGATGCCCTGAATTCTGCTCAGTGAGGGGGCCAGGATGGGGAGGGGGCTCGAGTGCCTCTCTTGTAGGAATTGGGGAGCCACTTTACCACCTTTTCTGAGAACTGGATACAGCCATGTTTCACTCACAGATCCTGGCTGTGGTGTGATGATTTTGATGTACAGAATAAAATAGCTAACCATTCTTGTTATTTTTATAAACTCACAAAGCCTGACGACTAGTATTTAAGTCCCATCATGTGTCCTCTCAGTCCCACCACTTCTTTTACATGGTGAAATGTTCTCTTTCTACAGCTTGTGGATCTTGCAGCAGGGTAATGTAAATGTCTACACAATAATGTTGAGTGATCAGGTTTATTTTTTTGTAGTTTAAAAACTCAACTTAAAAAAATAGGTATGTGGAACTACAGTTTTTACCTGATGGGAACATTTTCTGCAATGTAGCCTTGAAATTCATGCAAAAATAATTAAAAAGGTATTTAAATAGAAAAATATTTTGCATGTCACCATAATAAAGTGATAATTTCTGGGTATGGTTCATAATATATATATGTGTATGTGTGTATATATATATGTACATATATATTTTATAAATGAATTTACTTAATCCTAAAATTTATTTCTGTAACATGAGAAGGTATAATCTTTTTTTTCCCAGAAAAATCTTGGACAAATTAAATTCCAGTATTAGTTAGCTATTTGAAATAACATTTATTTTTATTCAGCATTTAATTCCATTTTTTATTTGCGGAGTTCTACAATTATTCATTACTTAATCCTCACATGTTCATGCTTAAAGAGATAGATACAATATATCTTGTTCATTGGGGCAGTTTTAAATAGGATCAAACACTTCGTGGATCTTCTTTACCATTAGTGGGAGTAAACTGGGCTTCACACCCATTCTGGTTCTCCTCTAGAGCCCAGTCCTGGAGAAGTGCTGGTGAGGAGAAGGTTAAAGAGTATGACTTTCCTTATTTACAGATTTGTAAAACAAAGGCTTTTAAATCCAGACTTCGAACATATCTATGTACACTACTCAATTGAGTTTCTTCATTCAGACAATTGGAATGGGTAATAGATACTTGTTGAATTTCATTACTTAATTCTCCTTTTCTCCAAAGTCTTCCTCTTTCTGAATTGAATGAATCAATGAATCAGTGAGCTTCTCTGGTACTATTTAGAGCAGCCTTCACTTTCCGTCCTATGCTTTGGTCACGTTTGTTGGCAGATGAGATTCCTGAGCCACTGTCAGTGACCTTGGAAAGACTGTGAAGATCAGGTAGGTATCACAGGCCTGGAGAAAAGACAAAATGTTCCAATTTAATAAGAAAAAAGGAAGGAAGGAGAGTCTTGTGAAGCCACTGAGTTTGACTTGGCCATCTGGCAAAATTCTGGACCATGTTGTTAAAATAATTAGTGAACATGTAGAAAAAGGAAATGGTGAGAACCAAGAATAGCACAGGACCATCAGGAGCAGCTCATTGTAGATGAGGTTAACTTCCTTTTCTGACAGGGTTTCTACAGTGGTGGATCATAGGAATGCTGTAGATATTTGTTACTTAGAAAGTTTTTCTTGCTGTCCTTGAGGAAAAGGTGGAAAGCTGGTCTTGGTTTTTGTTAGTGTTGATGTTCAGTTGTTTTTTTCAATCATGTGTTTTCGAGGCTTTTTTGATCAATTATCCGTATCAGAAAAAGTGTCACACATGACAATTACATGTGTATTTCCTTATTTATAAATTATATATGCACTGCTACGGTGATAAAGTACATTATAAAATGCAAAAATAGACCTTAAAAAGACAAGCTAAAGATTAAACAGTATTATCTTAATATTACAGAAAACTTTTTGTCCACTATAAACAGCAGCAATATTTTTAGTGAAAGCACTGTGATTGAATATGCTTTATTATTTTTGAAAATCTTAGTTGGAACATTTTGAGATACAGCAATTTGAAGATCTGATTCTCAGTTAAGTTTCTTTCAATACTTAGTTTCAATGGTTGTCAAAACAGAAGAATTGTATCACGGGTTCTGCTTACTGTATCATGATAGTCAGGTTTCAATCCCATCCACTACTTATAGAATGCTTTTGGTTGAAATTTGGCTAATAAATTTATATCTTCCCTCATGTCAATATTTGTTTTTACAAAGGAGGGTATTGTACATTTATGATTTTAATAAATGAGTTCAGAACTCATTGAAACTCTTCAGAATTTTTAAATAACTTAGAAAATTCTATATCCAAGTTTAAGTATTCAGATATGAAAGTTTTTATAGTTGACATTGTTTCTGACAACTGAAAAAGGAGAGTAACGTCTAGGAAGACAGGGGTGTTCAGCTGTGTCTAATGCAGTCAGAAAGTCAAGAAGAATGAAGATTGAAATAGTGCTGTTATAATTGGTGGTGAAAATATTATTATTAACTTTAAACAAAGTTGTTTCTTTTGAGTGAGGAGGTTAGGATAATGGAGGATGAAAACCTGAGGAACTAGAAGGACAACAGTGCTCACAGTAGAAATAGGGAAGATGGGAGGAGATTGAGAGTTGCATGGCTGACCAGCTATGGAAAGGTCAGAGACAGGGAGAATTCCTTGTTCATGGTAAAACTCCTACATTTTCCAGGGCAGGGGGGGTGAGTTGCAAACTATTTCCTCATCATCTAATTAGATCTTGAAGCCCCCAACTTTGGAAACTGCTGGTTAGATGGACTGAACTATTTGAATGTCAAGATACAGAGAGTAGCTACTAAGAGATCAATGTCAGAGACTAGGAAGAAGCACCAGAGTTCAGCTCTTCTCCACAACTGCCCAGAAAGATCTAGAAAATGCATCAGATCAAGCTGTGATTGGGAGATTGATTAAAAAATTAGTGAGCCATTTTTTCAGTCCAGATTAGCATAAGAAGATGTCCGGAGAGTGAGCAGAAAGAGTGCTTGCAGGCAGTTCTGTTGAGGAGGGGACCTGTGCCTGAAGGGAGAGGGGGACCACAGCAAAGAGTCTTTGGGGCCCTAAGCTGTGTAGCAAGAAAGGAGCAAGTGTCCAAATGAACAGCTGCTATGTGGCTATGACCATAGCAGAGGAAAATGGATCAGTCCCCTGCCCAGTCTGACACCTATAGTACTAGAACTAGGGCAAGGAGCCCAGACCAAAGGGGAAAAGGGGAGCCTACAGTTCCCAGCAGGCTGTCAGTGGCTGAGTCTAGCAGCAGTCAACAGGAGCTCCAATCAGGCAAGCCTACACTTGTGTTGTTCAGACCAAAACCCAGTGATGAAACATGCCGCTCAACTCCTGACAGAAATGATGGTCCCAGGATACAGATTCAGACACACACACACACACACACACACACACACACACACACACACACGTATATGTACACACACACACAATGAATATATGTACATATGTCTCAGTCTATACCGAGGACCATCTATACACTAGCACAAACACACATATGTGTGTATATACACTTAAATATCTAAACATATATACATATCCATACACATACACATATCACCAGTGGAAGGAAGGAAATGGGTATTAAGTACCTGCTTTGTGCCAAGCCCTATGCTAAGCATCCTGACGGGTAGATGCTATTTTACAGTTGAGAAAACTGAGGCAGAGATTAAGTGCTTTGAATCAGGGGTCACATAAAAAGTAAGTGTCTTGGGCAGGATTTGAACTCAGGTCTTCTGGATTCCAGGCTCTGTTCACTGTGCCTACAAAATGCCCATGCAGGAGTTTGTTTTTCTTCACTATACATATTTATTACTAGGGTTTTGTTTTTCTTTCTTTCTCAGTGAGAGGAAGAAGGAGGGAAAGAAAGTCTTTTTTCATTCACTGAAAAATAAAACCAAATTTAAAAAATAATGCCAAGATGGTGGAGGCAGGGACTCACCTGAGCTTTTCCAAATTCTTCACCAAAAAATGTTAAAATAACACCTCAAAACGAATTCTGGAGCAGCAGAACCAACAGAAGGATGGGGTGACACCATTTCTCAGCCTAAGACAACCTAGAAGATTGGTTAAAAAAAAGGTCTGCCTTATTGGGATGAGAGTGAAGTACAGTCTAATATGGAAATTCTCAGCCCACAGATGGCAAGGGGGTTGAGAAGCTGATCAGAAGGTGACTACAGGTACTGCGTACAGGAGATTGCCCACAGTGGGAGCAGGACTCTGTTGTATCGCCCATCCACAGTTCCAGGTTCCAGTCTCAGGGTGAGGAAGAAGACTAGCAGGAGTGTGGACCCTGGTCACACTTCCAGGGTGGAGAGGAATACTTGTGGTCACTCGTAAACCAGAGCATAGGCCAGGAGAACACGACTGTACATATCCTTAGACCATGCTACCTTGGAAGAACTGAAAACTTACAGACCCCCAGAACTACCTCTGAAAGCAGCAGCATGAAAAGCCGAAGCTTGGGACAGTGTCCAACTTCAAAATGAAGTGAAGAGTCAAGAAATAGGCTGGAGAAATGAGTAAGCAACAACCAAAGAACCCGCCTGTGGTCAGTCACTGGGGACAGGGAGGAGCGAAACACAAATGCAGAGGACAAGAGTGTCAAAAATAGCTTCATGCAAAGAAAAATGGGATTTGGTCTCAGGGCTCAAAAAGGATTTCTGGAAGTGCTCAGAAGTGATTTTGAAAATCAAATAAGAAAGATAGAGGAAAAATTGGCAACAGTGTGAGATAGCAGCCGAGAAACTAATGGGGTGTTGAGAGGCCTGCTGCCTAGGACTAAGGAAACAGAAGCACTACGATATTCCGCCATGGGGAGACCATGTCTGGAGCTTTCTGTTTAGTTCGAGGTGCCATGTTTTAAGGACATTGATAGGTGGAGAGCATCCTGAGAAGGATGGAAGTGAAGAACCCTTGATGGTATGTCACAAATGCAGTATTTGAACCTTCATGAGAAAAGATTTAGGGGGAAACATGACTGCTTCCAGAATTTGAAAGATTTTCAAGTGGTAGAAGGATTAGATTGTTCAACTGTCCCCTCACAGCCAGTACTAGGAACAATGGTTAGAAGTTATTGAGAAAAGCATATTTAGACTTGACGAAAGAAGAAACTTCCCAACAATTAGAGATGCCTAAAAATAGAACTATTGTGTATTTCCCCCTCAGAGTTCTGGAAGCAAGGACTGACTTGGAGGACCATTGTCAGGCATCTGGTAGAGATGATTACTGTTCATGTAAGCAGTCATACTTGATTATCCCTGAGCTTCCTAACAGCCCTAAGACCCCCTGATTCCGACATGAGAGAGGAAGGGGATGCATTTACCTAATTCTCATTGTGCTATAAAAATGTGCTTTTGACCTTGATAAAGATGCTGCCTTTTTACCACAGTTAGATTTGAAAAAAATATAATTCCTATTTTTAAGAAGAGTAGTTAAGGGGGCGGAGCCAAGATGGCGGAGTAGAAGGACGCACGTTTACGAGCTCCGAAACCAAAGCCCATGGAATTGGTGTAGAAAGAGTCCCCCATAGATTCTGGGTGAGTGCAAGGTGTGCAGAGGCAGAGTGGAGGAGATTTCCGTCCCAGGGAGCCCTCAAGACCCGTCCCCAGGGTCCGGCGCGCCCCGGAGAGTAAACCCGACCCCCAGCGCTGCCCTGGCCGAGGCCTCAGAGAAGCGGATCGGAGCAGGCTTCAGAGACGGAAGCTGAAGCAGCCGGGAAAGTCCCTCCGCCCACAGAAGCAGGTCAGTGAGAGAGGCCGGGCTGAAGGAGAGGGGAAGCAGGGCGTCTGTGACTCGGGCCCCCTCGGGAGGAAGCGGCGGCGGCAGGGACGGGGGCAGGAAGCGGTGGAGGCAGAGGCGTGGGCGGCGGCTGAGGCGGCAGCGGCCCAGGACTCAGGAATCCCCCAGCAGCAGGCAGGATCTTCATTACAGAAGATTCCCGCATAAAACCTGACGGAGCTAAGCCTGAGAGACGGCCCTGCCCCCAGCCCGCTCTGTTGCTGAAGGTTTCTGCTCGGGACCCCCAGGGGAGCTGAGATTGGGAGGCGGGCCCCCGCCCCCACCCGCTCCATTCTTGAGAGTCGCTGCATAAAGCCCCCCCGAGGGATCAGAGTCTCGGAGACAGCCCTGGCCCCGCCCCAGCACCTGAACTAAAGCTCACTGATTGACAGCCAGCAGGAGGAAAGCCCATTTGAATCTCAGAGGCCAGGCGCTGGCTGGGCGGTTCCAGGCGGGGGTGGAGGGGAATCTCAGAGGTCAAGTAACTGGCTGGGAAAATGCCTAGAAAGGGGAAGAAAAATAAGACTTTAGAGAGTTTTTTCCAACAAATGCAAATGATCCCGACATTCGGATCTGATGGGGAGGACGAGAACGTATTTTTCCCATCAGGGAAAGATGTGGAGGGCGGGGCCTCAGTACCCCAGACACCCCAGGGGGGTGTTGGGTGGGCTCAGGCCTTGGAAGAGCTTAAAAAGGATTTTGAAAAGCAAGTTAGACAGGTGGAGGAAAGACTGGGAAAAGAAATGACAAAGATGCAAGAAGAGTATGAAAAAAAGGTCAATATCTTGGTAAAGGAGACCCAAAAAAATGCTGAGGAAATTAACACCTTGAAAAATAGGCTCACTCAATTGGCAAAAGAGGTTCAAAAAGCCAATGAGGAGAAGAATGCATTCAAAAGCAAAATGAGCCAAATGGAAAAAGAGGCTCAAAAGCTCACTGAATTTAATAGTTCTCTCAAAATTAGAATGGAACAGATGGAGTCTAATGATTTTATGAGAAACCAAGAAATCACCAAACAAAACCAAAAGAACAATAAAATGGAAGAGAATGTGAAATATCTCATGGGAAAAACAACTGACCTGGAAAATAGATCAAGGAGAGACAACTTAAAAATTATGGGACTACCTGAAAGCCATGATCAAAAAAAGAGCCTAGACATCGTCTTGCATGAAATTATCAAGGAAAACTGCCCTGACATTCTAGAACCAGAGGGCAAAATAAGTATTGAAAGAATCCATCGATCACCACCTGAAAGAGATCCAAAAAGAGAAACTCCTAGGAACATTGTGGCCAAATTCCAGAACTCCCAGCTCAAGGAAAAAATCTTGCAAGCAGCCAGAAACAAACAATTCCAGTACTGTGGTAATACAATCAGGATAACCCAAGATCTAGCAGCTTCTACATTAAGGGATCGAAGGGCGTGGAATAGGATATTCCAGAAGGCAAAGGAACTAGGACTCAAACCAAGAATCACCTACCCGGCTAAACTGAGTATAATATTTCAAGGGAAAATATGGTCTTTCAATGAAACAGAGGACTTTCAATCATTCTTGATGAAAAAACCAGAGCTGAAAAGAAAATTTGACTTTCAAACACAAGAATGAGAGGAAGCATGCAAAAGTAAACAGCAAGGAGAAGTATTAAGGGACTTACCAGAAATGAACTGTTTGCATTCATACATGGAAGGACAATATTTCTAACTCTTAAAACTTTTCAGTATCTGGGTGGTTGGTGGGACCACACATACACATGTACACGCATGCACACACATACACACATGCATTCACATGCAGAGACAGAGAGCACAGATTGAACTGAATAGGATGGGACCATACCTTAAAAGGAATTAAGGTAAATGATGAGAGAGAAATGTAGTGAGAGGAAAGAGGGAGAAATGGAAGGGGGTAACTATATGTCATTTAAGAGGCAAGTAGGAGATGTTTTTAGTGGAGGGAAAAAGAGGAGAGCTGAAGAAAAAACAAACAAACAAACAAACAAACAAACAAAAGTTTACCCTCATCACATTTGACTAAACGAAGGAGTGAAATGCACACTCATTTTGGTATGAAAACCTATCTTACAGTATAAGAAAGCGGGGGAGAAGGAGATATTGGGGGGGGATGATGGAAGGGAGGGCAAAGGGAGGAGGGAGTAATTGAAAGTCAACACTTGGGGAGGGACAGGATCAAAGAGAAACAATGAGGGGCAGGTGAGGAGGGATGGCAATTTAGTTAGTCTTACACAACACGACTATCAGGAAGGTCATATGCAAAGCTACACAGATATGGCCTATAATGAATTGCCTGCCGTACCAAAGGGAATGGGTGGGGAGGGAGGGATGGGGAGAATTTGGAACTCAAAGTTTTAGGAACAATTGTTTAGTATTGCTGTTGCAACTAGGAAAGAAGACATACAGTTAATGAGGAATAGAAAGTCATCTGGCCCTACAGGAGAAAAGAGAAGATAGAGACAAGGGAAGGGAGGGATGACAGAAGAGAGGACAGATTGGAGATAGGGAAAATTAGATTGCTTGGGGTATTGGGGTGGGGGGAGGGGAGAAAAAGGGAGAAAATTTGGAACCCAAAAATTTGTGAAAATGAATGTAAAATAAATAAATAAATAAATAAATTAAAAAAAAAAAAAAAGAAGAGTAGTTAAGATGATCTTTTAAGATTGTGCCTAAGAAGAAAGTACTTTGGCTTAAAACTATAGCATTCTGTTTGACTAGTATGTTGCTGTTTTTCCTTTGTTTTTGAAGAGGAGCATGATGCCCTGACTTATAAGTGAATTGGATTTAAGTGAGAGAGAGGGCTGTACAAAGTCACCAGTCTCACTTTCTCCTCTGGAGACATTTGGGCTGAACATGGCCCCAGATGCAGTGGGGATAACCAAGACTTTAAGCAGCCTTTGTGTTACAAACATATAATAGAAGGTCTGCAATTTAAAGTCATCCTGACATTTTCTTTGCAAGCTGGATTAGAGACACTTATTTTATATCAATCAAGTGTAAAGATCTTTTTCATCAAGGCATCCACATATTAAGTGCCTGACACATAGTACTTAATAGGTAGATATTGATAAAGGTTATCTATCTATCTATCTGTCTACCTATTTTTAAATAGAGCTATCTAATAATTGATAGGCAGAGACAATATGGTCTCAGATAAGTTTGATATTAAAAATACTCATCATGCATAGCAAGTTGTAAGGTGAAATTTCATTCTTAGAGCCCCTTTTGCTGTAATCTGCATACTCTGATGCCTTTTTTAGAATGTGCATGATTCCTACTGTAATGGGGATCATCTGTTTTTCACCACAAGTTACCTTACTATAAAAAAAAATGATGAGAATGGATATGTGGTTGATGTGTTCTTCTTAACTCCAACATGGCTTTGTAGCAAGTAATCTGGATTCAGAGACTGCCTGACATGAATTCAGTATCAGCACTTGCTGTGTTTCCTTATCCAGCCAAGACTTGAAACTGTTAGAACATTCTTGATTTGCATTTTGTTCAATTGGGATTCCAAGTAAAAATTCCTACTCTAAATTGGTATTCCAAGTTATTTCTGAGGGACTGTTGATTGGGTGTTGGCTTTATTTACATTTAGGCTGATGACAATAAAGAACATGCTTATTTAATTACATCAGATCTGAGCATTTCAGGCCCTATTTCAGAAATATTCTTGGAAAATAAAACCACTCGTTTGAACTTGACTTAATTGAATTAAGGGAAAGATATCTTGTATGTTGTTAGTGCTTTATGGTTTGTCTTTCACAGACTGGGCAAATGGCATACATTTATAAAAGCCATTGATTTCTAGAGTTTATTAAAAATAAGAATTTTAAGCCTGAGGGAACTTAAAAGAGAAGAGTTGACAAATTGTTTAAATGAACATCAACAGACATGATCTCTTATGAGAAAGTGTATTACTTTAATTCAGTATCCTTGTAGCCAGAAAATATTTGTTTTATTTTAGAAGTGTCACTTCTACATTGGTAAGCTGTACATTTAAACTTAGTTTTCATTGACATATAAATACTTTTGAAACTGGAATGCAAGTTACTGAATGGACTCAATTCTGCTCTAGCAGATGATCCATGTGGCCATGCCAAAGGACCTGCATGAGCATCATGGAATATTAAGAATTGTCACAGTGGAAGTTTTTGCACAGAAGGATACACTCCATCAGAGAAATTGATAGCTTTGAAAATTCCACAGTCCAAAGTGCAAAGAACAATACATGGAATAACATACATTGACTGCAACCATATTTTTTAAAAAATGCTAAAAACTATGAAAACTTTCACTGATTAAACTAATAGAATTTTCATCAGTGAAAGATTTTGTGGTTTTCAAAAAATAAGTTACAAAATCTTATATTGACTACGTTTATTTTTCAAAATCTAAAAGCCACAGAAGTAAACAAAATCAGGAGATGTGGCATCATTTGTTTTACTTTTCTTAAGTATTTACATTTTTTCCACTAAAGTGTAAATAATTTGAATTTTAAGGGTTTTATTTTGTTTGTTTTTTTGTTTTTAGGAAAAACAGTCCTCGATCTTCCTCACAACTATATTGGACTGTTAAGGCCAAGACCCTGCTGATTCACAGTGGGGCTTCTTTCAGAGAGAATGCCATGCTATAATTATAATTGTATAGGCTGTCTGCTCCACGCTGAAGAAATATGAAACTTGAAAAAAAGATTCCACTCTTGAAAGTTCTCATAGGCTCTTCAGTTTTAATAATCAGATCTCTGCATCTATGACCACGATCCCAAGGAATGTTTTTGCTAAGTAGGCCTTGTAGGGTGCTGCCATTTGCTTAGGATGATTCTGAAATTTTCTAAAGCAATCAGTTAATAAACTGGTCTTTCAATCCTAATGTGCTCAATATTATGACAAATTATAATCCTATTTAATATACTAATGAGAAGCTACTTGTGGGTGGTATTTCACACACGTACTTTGGGGATATGCAGTAATGCCAGATTTGTACTGATAGAAGATATGTTTTAGTTTGCCATACCAGGTAGGTTTTTTAATTTAATTTTTTTGGTTATATTTTAAATTCTGAAATGCCTTTCTCCCTCTCTTCCCTCACCCCACACTAGACAAGGCCACCATTTGACATAGATTTATAAATATATGTAAAGCCATTCTATCCATACTTGTATTTATCAGTTCTTTCTCTGGAGGTGGATAGCATCTTCCTTTATAGGTCCTTTATAGTTGACTTGAGTATTTATAATACTCAGAATTGCTTGGTTGTTCACAATTATTCTTAGGACAATATTGCTGTTACTGTATACAACATTCTCTTGGTTCTACTGATTTCACTTTTTATCATTTCATGCAAATCTTTTCATGTTTTTCCAAAATCGGCCAGCTCAGCATTTCTTACACTATGACAGTAGTATTTCATCACAAGTGTATACCATAGCTTGTTTAGCCATTCTCCAATTGATGGTCCTCTCTTCAAATTCCAGTTCCTTGCCACCACAAAGAGAGATATCATAAATATTTTAGAACATATACGTTCTTTTCCTTTTTCCCTAATCACCTTGGGAAAGAGATCTAATAAGTGTTATTGCTGGGCCAGAGGGTATACACAGTTTTTATAACTCTTTGGGCATAATTCCAGATTGCTTTCCAAAATGATTTGGATATCAGTTAGTTTGAAGCAAATATCATTTTCCTCCTCAGTGCAACTTTTTAAAAATGGTGGCATGTAGATTTTTTTGAAAGTGAATACATAATCCTTACTTGGGATTCAAGTTAACACTGAAAAATTTCTCACCTAAGTCTGGTAATATCTGTTGTTTTGTGATACATAAACCTGGAGGGAGGGCATTCTGGACCCATTTTTTACAATCTGCCCTTCATCTATGAGACCTGTTTTTCTTACCTATATGAATTCATTGTGGATGTGAACACCTCAGTTGGAGAATGAAGAAGGAGGGGTTTTTGACCCCTTTAAAAAAGCATATAAAAATGCCCTTTCACTAATGTTAAGTACCCTTTTCCCATTGATTGATATTGCTTGATGGTGGGACATTGGCATCAAAATATTTATTCTAGATACACTACAAATTTTTTTTTGCTGGCTATATAATAGCCAACCTGAAACTAAAATTGGGCAGGGAGGGGACCAACTGAAGTTAAAGAGGGATTGGAATCTGAGAAATAAAGACACTTGTATTTTTTAGTAGAAAATGAGTTCAAACTAGAGAGGTCTTAAAAGAAATCTTTACTTGGTTAGTTAGGAATTGTTACCTGCCGTTTTTTAGGATATATGTGTGTATACATATATACATACACACGTGTTATACACATATAATACATTTGTATATGTGTAAACATGTTTATTGCTTGCATGTTTATTGTATATACACACACGTGTGTGTGTGTGTGTGTACTCACTCAAGTCTTAGTATGAATATCTTAAAAGTCTGCATTTCTGAAAGGGAAATGCTGCCTTGTGCTTTCAAATGTCATTCAGGAAGCAAAGATCAATTAATTCAGTGCTTACTACCCCAACATAGAAATCAATAAAAAGAAATAAAAATAAATCTAACATTATTGATTTTGTAATATCGATATCTCAGATTATATGCTAAAATGAGAAAATGGTTTTTCCTTAAGATTTTCATTGGTATTTTAACTTCAGGTTTTATGCTGTATGCTTATTAAGGTGATACAAAATTTAAAAAGAAATGTTTAATATCTGTAAGAATTTTAGATTCCCCCAAATCCAAATATAGAATGAGAGATCCTATCATGACTTTGACTTTCCCTGCTTTCTTTCATACCTATGAACAGTTCAGCGTCGTTCTTTTAATAGGTCTTCTTTCTTATCCTCTTGTTTCCAAAGGATTATCTGTGTGTGACTAATACCTATGCTAGATTTTTAGCTCTCTGTGGACTAGGACCCTTTCTTCCCTAAGTTGTGCATCCCTCCAGTGGCTGTTGTAAAAGTGGTATTGTAGAATCAGCACTACTTGTTTCCATAGGCCCTTAAAATTTTTTCATTCAGAAACTCAGTCTTACACAGGTTTAGTTCTCATAGGGCATAATCCCATAAGGTCACAGCCTTGTGCTGACTCATTTCAGAAGGGCAGACTTCTCTGATTTGATGTTAGAAATCCACTCAGGGAAGTCCTACTGGTTCCTTAGGCCACCCTGGAGCAGTATCAAACATTTATCTTAGGGTCTGAACATACTTTAGCCTCTCAGAGGGTCCTCTGGTACAGAATTTCCCAAATTTAGAAAGACAGGACAACATTAATTGGATTACTTTTTCCTCATCCTGGACTCTCTGAGATATTCATGTTATAATCTTTGCAAACAAAGCTGATGTTCCCACCTCACCTCCTGCTTCTCTGATGTGCCCACTTGAAAGGTTGGCATGGGTTAGGGAAAACCAAGGGAGACAACCAGTTCATCTTCAGGATTGTGTTGATAGTCTGAGATCTGAGGGAGCACTTCCAAGTGAAGGAGAAGCCATTGTCTTTCAGAACTCTGCTACCTAAGGCTGTTTTGCTGGGAGGGAATAGAGCAGGCCTTGTCAGCTCTTTTTAGTAATGTTAGTGGAACTCATTCACTGTATCTCCCTGACATATTAGGGTACCATCATCCTATTTCTACTGTGTGCTGCAAGGAGACCAAAAGTGCCTATGTGTGCACACTGCCTTTTCTCCAGGGCTTCACACTCATCTGGGAAGAGGGAAAGCCCTTACAAGGATGCTGACTGACTTATTAACTGCAAGTAATCTTGGATGAGTTAAAAATCCCAAATTGGAGTTGGAGGAGCAGAAATAGTTTTCATCTTAAACGTTAGAACCTGAATAAGTGAAAATCTTATTTAGACCACAGTAGTTGAATTAGTGAAATCTTAATTTTGTAGATGAACTGGTATAAAAAGATAGAACATCAAAATCATTTACATTTGCACTTGGGTTCAAGTGTCACCCCTGACGTTACTAGCTTTTTAAGTGTGACAAATTGTTGTAGACCAGTGGCACACTAAACACTGTTCCCTTTTTTTCTTTGAAGTACATGTAAAAAAGCCAGTTCTTTTAATAGTTTTGCATGTTAAAAATAGATTGGCATATGTCTTGTCAAGTGGGTTTTTTCCGATGATAATTCTACGTTTTTATGGACACCATATTATTCAAACATTTTCCCCATTTTTTTTCCTGTTCTTTTTATTCTCTTTCCTTTTCTGTTGTATATTTTTCTTTCTTTTCCACCAGTTACATATATTCTTCCCCACCTCGTTGCTTTTCATCGGTCCCTCCTTCCCCACTGACACCTGTAAGAAAAATGATGAAGCCAGACTAAATATGTGTGTACCTTTCATCCACCTTTCATCCTATTCTCCATTTTCCAGTGCCCTAGAATGTGGCGTGTGTGCACACACATATGTAAAGGCTCCTTATGTGCCAGGTCAGTGAGCTTTATCCACTACCCTCTGTCATCCAGGCCAGGTGCTGCTGAGTAGGGAGGAAATTCTGCCAGCAGGAAATCATTCATCCATTTTATCATCCAAACACCTAAAGCAGTTTGAATCTTGAAAAGTTTAATCTGACAAAGAAACCAGGGAAATGCTTTTTATCTTTCTTAAGAGTCAATAAATAAGCTACAGAATCATTCCTTTGCATAGAATCAAGCAGGAGAGATTTATCCCAGCTTATGAATTAGCTGATGCTTAACTTCAGAAAACAAGTCAGGTTTTCCTGAAAAGTGGAAGCTTTTAGCCATAAGCAGCTACTGAAGTCTCTCAGCTTCCCCTACTCATTTCTTGACCAAAGCTATATAGCCAGTACAACAGCAAATGCAGAATGCTTCCTTATGTTCTTATTATTATGTTCAGTTTTCCAGTTAAGCTTTAGATGAGTGAAAATTTAGGTTAGGAGTGACCACTTTTGTTCTAGTAGTTGTCTGATGAATTGTTTTTCTCTGTATTCAAAGGTGCAGTCATCTTATTTGAGAAGCTTTGTTCATTAACAAAAGATACCAAAATAAATTCAGCTAGGGTCATAGTGTTTAATTTAATAGTATTACAATAATAAGAACCATAATTAGTTTCAGATTTGCCTTCCTTCCCAGAGGACATGATTTTTAGTTTTTGATGGCTACTTAAGGCATGAGAATGACAGCAAAATTAATGTCATAACCTTTACAGCCTGTTTATGGTTTTCTATATTGTACCCTAAAGGATTTTGTAGGATAATGTAACATCTAAAATAAACCAGTTAGTATGGACAAGTAGGAATTAGGTTAATTGGGTTCACTTAATCCTCAGCTGGTAGAGCCTTGATCAAGACACCCATTTCATACTTGGAAAAGGAGTCACCATTTTTCCTTTATGAAATTATCATTTATATTGTGCATGTACTTCCACCAAGTCCTACTTTGATGCTTCATCATCATGTGGAAGTGATTCTGGTCATGAAATCTATGCCAGCAGAGTTCAAGTTGTCATAGGTTCTTGCAGGCTAGATGAAATATAGAATGTGGGTCCCTTTTCTGTCATCTCATGATCAGCCTAATAAGTGAGCAAAAGCTTATCACCAGAAGTTAATAATTTGGTGAAAAAGCTTATTAAAGGAAGTGTACTGAGGTTTGTGGGGGCAGTGATCTGTATTGGTACCCACATCACTGAAACCATAGGAATGATCATCTTTTAAAGACTAATTCATGAAGGAGTTTAGAATTTCACCATATCATTATTTTTTCTAGTTTGTCTTTTTCAGTCAAGAAGTCGGTTTGTCATATAATTTTCATAGTAAGTACACAGCGTGACACCTAATAATAGATTGTGTTGTGTGATATCAATAGAAACTTCCTTTCCCTGGTTCCTCTCCAGTATGACCCCTTGGTCCCACTAAGGTCCTGCTGATAATTTTTCCTGTCTCATTTGTAGCCTGTCCGTGGTCATTTTCTTGAATCATTATTGTTCCAGAAGTCCTTGAAATCTGCATCCTGAGCTTTCTGCTCATGTCATGGCATTGTGAGGCCATGTCAGATGCAGGATCATAATTTCAATTGGAAGGCAAGAAATAATTTTAATTAAATGAGAGCCTCAAAAGCTTTTGGAATGTTAATTTTTAGAAATTATGTCTACTACAATTTCTTCTGTATAGGGACATTCCTTTTGAGGAAACTCCTATCAGATTAGGAACTGCTGCTGGGACAGTGAGAAGGTAAATGACTCATCTAGGGACACACAGATTGTAATAGGTTTTCCAGGCTTTGAGGTGAGCACTTTCTCCAGTACCATGCTGCCTTTCAATGCAGTAAGATAAAATCACAGGTCCAGATAAAAGACAAACAAACCCTATCCCTTCCCCCACCCCCAACCACTATGGCCACTCTAGTGCTTGGAATGTAGCAGAACACTTGATGTCACTAAGGAAGTCAGCAGGCATAGCTCATAACTTAAGGAATGACCATGAATGCAGGGCTAGAAAGACCCTCAAAGGCATGCTAGGCCAGCTGTCCTATTCTACCGATGAATAAACTGACCCAGTTGAGGTTAAGTGACTTGTCATCAAGTTACACAGGCTAATAAGTACTACAGGCAGGATACTGTGTAGGGCTATTGTTGGTGTCCATTGTCCACCATATTACAGGAACTTACCATGCTAGACAAAAAACTGAATAAAAATACAGCAAATAGGTGTATGTTAACTGAGCTGCTCCAGGAAAGATCACCAGGCTTGTTTCAATTGAGGTTGTTTCAGGGACTTTTAAGGGAATGCAGAGAGTATAAAAAGCATGGAAGAATTTAGTCCTGAAGAAAAGGAGAGATAGTAATTATAAAGCTAATTTTATATCTAAAATTATATATTATCTTCAAACAGCAATTTTTAGTTTGTTATATAGGAAGTGAGGGGAATCAAAGAGAACAGTGCCCTGACTTATGGGAAATATTGGTGGCAACATTTTTGAATGGATTGAAATGGGAAGGTGATTGGACATAGACAAAACGGCCTTTAAGCACTAAGGGTTAAAGTGATTGACAGGTAGTGAGAAAACCTAAACTGTTGTAACATCAGGCTGCAGCTGGAGATATGGGGAGGGGGGTGGGGCGGGAGAGTACAAAGTCCAAAATGTCACTAAGATCATGGTTTCCCAGTGGTCCAAGGTACCTTTGTACAGGAGGTGGTGCTCCCAGAAGGAAATAAGCAAGTGTGGGAGAAGTAGGATAAGCTACCACATAAAATAAATCCTGCTCTAATGATACCAGCCAGACTTGATTGAACTAAAATAAATAAACCTCTCCTATGACTTGCATCATGTTTCAGGATTTATGGTATCTGCCCCATGCTTCCTTCAACCAGTTCTTTTCAGTTCTTTTCCATGTCTTTACATACATCTTCCCTAGAGGATCTACCCAACGTGCTGGTGACCTGCCTCTGGTGATTTTCCAATTTGGGAATAACAGGGCCTCTTGAGTCAGACTCTCTGTCTGGTTAGCCCTCAATCTGGTTACATGAATGATCCACCTTTTTTAATTATATATTTCCTTGATATCTTTCATATTACTTTTCATTATGTGGGGGGGGAAAGACTTTTTCTGGAAAAGTTATTAGATTATTATCAATAGACTTTAAAGGGGCAAATTAATCATGGTTACTTGATCCTCACAATATTATTTTATGGTTGCCTAAAACTGAATTTATTTCCAGCAATAGAACAGTATATTGGAAAGTTGGTACTGATTGACTTCATTAGTTTTAAAATTTCTTTGGTTTGTAAGGATTGAAACAAATGACTTTTTTAAAATTAAAAAATGTAGGGGGTGAAGTTGAGATGGCTGAGTGGAAAGATGCACATACTGTAGTTCTTCCCCCACAGCCCATAAAATACCTGTAAAGAAAGACTCTCAACAAATTCGAGAGCAGCAGAAGCCACAGAACAACAGAGTGGAGGAGATTTCCAACCCAGGGTGACCTGTAAGGCTGATGGGAAAAGTCTGTCGCACCTGATGCAGAACAGAGCCCAACCCAGTCTTGCCTGTGCTGCGCTGGGAGGAGCAATGCCAAAGCAGGCCTTGGTGGGGCAGAATCCCCAGCAGCAGCAGCAGTGGAGGTTCAAAGATCCCTCAACACACCGGCAACAAAGATACTTTAAAGGTTCAGCAAGAGAGCTTTTTCACCTCGGTGACAAGGGAGCAGGGTCCTCCCCTAGCCCAGGCCCCAGCCTATGGAAGCAGGCAGAGGAGGCATTGTTGGAGCCTCAGCTTAAAGCCCCTGGGGGGAATTGAGCAACTGATCTTAATCTCAGCCACAAGCCTGGCCAGGGAGTAAACTACTCTCCTTTGATTGTGCCACCCTGAGCAACTGAGAACTTAGAGGTCCCCAGAGATACCCTCCTCTTGACAAAGGACTCAAAAGTCAAGTAACTAGCTAGGAAAATGCCCCAAAAAGGGAAAAAAAATAAGACTATAGAAGGTTGCTTTTTGGTGAACAGGTATTCTCTCCTATCCTTTTGGATGAGGAAGAACAATGTTTACCGTCAGAGGAAGACATAAAAGTCAAGGTTTCTGCATCCAAAACCTCCAAAATAAACATGTATTGGTCCCAGGCCATGAAAGAGCTCAAAAAGGATTTTGAAAATCAAGTAGAGAAGTGGAGGAAAAATTGGGAAGAGAAATAAGAATGCAAGAAAATCATGAAAAGCGGGTCAACAGAGACCCCAAAAATGCTGAAGAAAATTTAAAAAAGTATTATGAAGGTGACTTTTGTCAGTGCCACACATATTTGACAGTGTGTTATGTGTTAGATTGAGTTGGGAAGACCTGTGTTTGAATCCTGCTTCATTTTCAGTGTGACCCTGCACAAGTAACTTAACCTCTCTGCCTCAGTTTCCTCATCTGTAAAATAAGGATAATAATAGTGCTTCTGGGTTGTTGTGAGGCTCAAATGAGATAATGTATGTAAAATGTTAAAGTGCTGTATAAATGTCCTCCTCCTCAGCTATTGCTTGTGGTCCCTTTCAGCTCTGTAGCTCTTTGTGCTCTTGAGATCCTAGAGTAATGGGACTGAAGAAGGTCCCTGGTAGGGAGTCCATAACCCAGGAAGCTGACCCAGCTGCTCTGGCTGTACCTTGTTTGCAGATGCTTTGTCGTAGACAGACACAATAATGGTCTTAGAGGAGTCCTGTGGCACTTCATGGAATCAACTGAAATAAAATTAGGCCTTTTAACCAAGAAATACCATTTTAAAGCCTTTTGATTTATGAATAATGCTGAAAATCATTCTATTTAGAAACAGTTCTCCAGACTCCCCTTGGTCCTGCTTAAGTGTACCACTGCTGATACGTGTACAAAGAGCACAGCATGAATCAGCTAAGTCCTTGAACTATGTTTTTTAAAGCCACAAAATCTGTGATTCTAATCTCTTACTAAGAAGATGGATCTTATTCCTTACCTAAGATGGTATAGACTCAGTCCTTGACAAATCAATCAGCAAATTTCAGGGGTATTTGCCTACCTTTAGAAGTCCTCCGATAATCCCTTCCCCTCACTCTTAACTTAATAAAATGTTGCTTTAGTGCAGGCTGAAATGTTTCAGCAAATCTCTTTAACCACAATGATACCTGACTGGGAATATAATCTACAAAATCAACAGGACACAAACAGTGAACATCTTGAACGATATTAAAATGAATAAGATAGCTGTACAAAGTAGATAAGATTAAGTTGTAGCTATTAATCAAAGCATGAAAATAATCCTTTTGACTATGAAAACAAAAATTCCTTGCCTTGATTTCAGAATGAGAAGCAGTGTGGCACCTGAGAGTCGTCTTACTCCTGACCCTTCAGAGCCAAGTCATTTAATCTTTGAATGTCTCTAAGACTTATCAGTTCTTCCCTGTCCCTAAATATTCAGAATTCTTTCCATATCACCCTGTTTTCTGTTGACTTTACCTGAGCTTAGCTGCAGCATATTTGCCCTCGTATGTTCTTGACCTGATACTTCTATATTCTACAAATCCATGGGTGCATGAAGGAAAGCCAGCTCCAATCAGGGGGAAAAGAAAGATTTTAATCTCCTATAGCATTCGGGGGTTTCATTTACTTATTTTCCGCCCTAAATCATTGTTATTAGTCCCTAAGGTAAAATGTACATTTAGTGAACATGAAGTATTGCTTTAGGTAAAGCATCATCTTTACAAGACCAGCCCAAAATGTTCCTCTTTTTCGTAGCTCATGTCTTCATCCTTGTGGTAATTATTTTAGTGCCTCCGAAGATCTGTAAATTACAGTCAGTCAATCTCTAAACATTGGCTAAGCATGTCCTATGTTCCAGGTTCTGTGCTAGGGGCTGGGAATGCCAAATGGAAGGAAGACAAACAATTCTTGTCCTTAGAGAATTGCATCCTCTTTGTTCCTTACCTGACCATCTTCATGAACTATAAGCAAAGCAGCTCCCCCGCTCATTGCTCCCCTTTTAGTGAGGATCCTCTGTTACCTCAGAGCTTCAGGTTGACAGATAGGCAGTCATCAGTCCTATTGCCCATGCTTGTTAGCTTGGTTTGGGAAGTTCTCGGCCCTGTATTCCCCTGGCAAAAATAATGATAAAAATAGTTGACATTTTCGTTTCATTTTAAAATGTGTAAAGTGTTTTGTAAGTATTGTGTCCATTGAGCATTCCAGCAACCCTGTGAGGGGGCCAGAGAACTCCTTAAGAACGACATGAACCATTTTCCTGGTAACTCCTGCTTACTTCGAGGCCCACGATGAGCTATCAATGTTGCACTTTAGTAGAGGACCATAGATATCATTGTAATTATTTTTTAAATGTTATCAATTTGGTGAATCAGTTTTAAACTTAACAGCAGGAAGAGCTTTATTAGTCAAGCAGTGAGGCCTTGTGGGAATTGAAATGACCATGTGATCAGGATGTAGTAATATGACTGCTGTCCCATCCCTTCCCATCTTCCTCAGGTTGTCCCACTATCATCCTTTCCTCCCACTCTTTAATCTCTCCTTATCTAGTAGCTCTTTGCCTGCTGTCTACAGAAATAAAAAATTTTGAAGGATTAAAAATCCCTGACCAGAATCTTCCATCCATGCTAGTTATTGTCCTCTACTTTTCCTTCCTTCCTCAGCCCATTGCCTTGAGAAGCTGCCTGTATTTATTGCCTCTACTTCCTTTCCTGTCACTGAATTCTACAGATTTCAGCCTTATCAATCAACTGAAAATAGTCTCCCTAAATTACCAACAATTCTTTAGTTGACAAATTGAATGGCCTTTTCATAATCTTCATCCCCTTTTCAGCTTTCTGCAGTTTGATATTGTCTGTTACTCTCTCCTTACATACGTACTGTCTTCTTGAGGGCAGGGACAGTTTAGCCTTTGTATTTCGATCCCTAGCACCTAGCACAATGCCTCACACATAGTAGGCACTTCACAAATGCTGTTGGTCAGTTGATTGAGGTCCACCATTACTGCCAAAAGAAGATTATAGATCAAGCAGCCATTGAGTTTCATTGAAATTCTGGGTACTCTGTAGGACATATAGCACAAGACATAGTCCTTGCCTTCCAGTTATAGATGACGTGTAAGAATCATGAAACAATTTGAAAGCAGTAAAAACATATGATTAAGTACTTTATAGACCATCTGTTTAATTGAAAACTGACTGCACCATATTTTTTTATTTTCCTAAGATTACTCGAGTTATTTTAGAACTATGCATAATAATGCTTTATCTTCCCAAAGGTCATGTATCCTGGCACCTCAACTATCTAGAACAGATCTGGGAGTCAGGAAATGTGCGAAAAAGGACTGAGAAGCCAAAATAAGGTCACAGAATTCGTTTATTAAAAACCCATGCACTTTGTTCACTAAAGAGCACCTCTGCCCATGCTGCTCCTCTCCTAAACCTCAGTGTCTTCCCTTTTGCCTACTTAGTAAAGGTCAGACTGTTTAACATTCTGCAATCTGAAACCTTCCTATCTTTCCAGCCTTCTTCTCCACAAAGTCTGTATTGTGGTTAAACTAATTTCCCATCCCTTATGTTCTATGCCTTCCTTCTGTCAGGAATGAAATTGATAAAGACAGAGGCAGCTAAATCCATGCATATCAATATATTAGCAAGCCTAGCAGTTGCATAACAAATCAAGTCTAAGACTTAGTAAGTATAAGAACTCCATTTGGCAACTAAAAAAACATTCTTATAGTCAATCAGTAAGTATTCCACTTACACTATGTAGAGTAACATGGGCAAGCTCTCTTCTGATTGGTCAGTTTGACAAATTTTGTGATTATTTCCAGAACATCCTGAAATACTCTGTGGTTGTTACAAAAACATACCTCAAGTTGTATGGAACATTTTGTGGTCAGCCTCCATTATTCCAGTTTCTCAGAATTGTCCCAACATTTTAATTTCCCCATAATTATATGATTTACAACAAAGCAAAGCTTGGCTCACAAAATGCAAAGAACCAAATAAAATGGAGTTAGTTTTGGGTTCCACAACTTTCCTCTTTGATCCTTTGGAAATTTATTCCCCATGGATCACTTATCCAACATCAATTGCATATCGTTCATTGTATATTCAGAGTTAGTATTTTGAACCATCATCAGATTATTCGGAATTGATTTTGAGCATATTTTGGCATAACACAAATACAACATCTAATACCAAGTCAAAAGACAATTATCAATTCCCAAGATTAACTGGGGAAAGAGAAACACCAAGTGATAGTATTAAAATAAAGGCAGCAGACATATCTCCTTTTGATGGTGTAGAAGGGTTTCACTGTTATGGGAAGGTGGTCAAACAGCTTTTCTTAAAAAGGCGAAATTTCCCCCCTTGGTGGATTTTGCAGATAAAATAAAGCAAGGGGAAGTAAATCAGGGTACTTAAAATGTATTTACCAATAAAGGTTTTAAGTTCTTTGTTTACATTCTCAACCTGATTTGAACTCTTTACACATCACCAAGGTAACCAAGAAAACTCAGCAACCATAAATACCATGAAATAGAAACCAGAAGCAAAACAGTAGCAATCATTAAAAATAACATAAAATCTGCGTGTAACACACCCAATGTCCATTCAGTCTGTACATTTCATCTTGAGTCCCAGATATCTTATGCAGTCCCTGGAAACATCTTTCCTTGGAAATCCTGGAATATGTCTTATTCTCAGGGAACCTTTGAAGGGGTTCCTCCTAGAAAATCTGCTTGAGTCTTTGCAAGTGTCTTGGAACTGGAGAAGCTGATCTTCCCACTGTTCTAAGTCACCCACAGAAACTCACAGGCAACTCTGCTAAAATCTGCCAGTAACAAGACTTAATATAGTTTGTTACAACTTTCTAAATTTGTTTTTTCCAATAATTAGTACATGGGGTAAAAGCCAGTACATACCTTATGGTTCTAATCCTGTTAATATCAGAACTATAAGAAATTTGTTATAATTATTAATGTGATATTTTTTAATGTAAAATCCGTAACTCAATTTTGGGAACTTGCTACTAAAACATATTCAGGCCCTGTATGTCCTGTTAGAATTATTTGGACATCAGTTTTAAAACAGTTTGGTCATTGTTGCATGTTTATCTTTCCCTGAGGCATCTAAATTGTCTAAATTATTTTCCGCAATTTCAACCCTAGGAAATCTTCAACTTTGCATTTCCATTCTCTTGCCTTGGGGAGACCCTAAGAGTTAGGATTTGCCCTTTCAAGGACAGAGTATGTTCACCCAAATAATTTTATGCTGCAAAGTTTTACTTGTAAGAATTTCTGTTTGGTGAATTTTAAAACGTGATAGAATACTGCCTGTCTAAAATTTCTGATGGACTTTTCTACAAAAGTTTTCCAATTCTTCTTATCTCAGTGGAATCAAAATCCTTCCTCAGATTTCAAAACCCTTCTCAAAAATTCAAAACTCTTTACTCATCTTTTCTTTATTCTACTAAATTTTTCCTTTATAAAGCACAAGTTTTAAATTGCACAATACCACCTAATTGCAATACTGTTACCTTTTGGGATTTTTTAAGTTATATGAATACATATTTCATTCTAGTTTCTCTAGGTGACTTTGTTCCTAGTTCATTTGAACAACTATGTTCTGTTACATCACTCAGAATAAAACACAGCGGCGATGTAAAACATTCTCCCAAATCAAGCTTTGCTTACTTTTCAAGCTAGCTTCAGTTAACCTCTAATTCATAATGCTATAAACTTCTGCAGACTGGGAACAACTATTCCCTTCCTCCTTTTCTGAGTCTGTTGTCTGCCCTTCTAGCTTGATCAGAGTCAGAAAGGCAGAGAGAGAGATTTTCCTTCTTAAAATCATTGAAAGGTCCTTAGAAATATATCCTTTGACTGATCAAGCCATAGGATGAAGTTACATGGACAATATAAAACAGACACATAGATGTACTTGCCAGCACAGTTTTTCCTTAAAGATTAATCAGAAAGTCAGTGTACACAGTTTTCTAAAGGCAGTCACAAAGCTTTTCATTTGACAGACAGGAATGGGCCCTTTAAGGAGCAGAGGGCATGTCCCTTTAGTTAGGGCTTCTCAGCAAACCAATAGTTCATTTGGTAGGAGTGAGGTTTTTCAACAGTCAGTCTCAATTTCTTTAATATGTCATAGTCAAAATAGCCAGATTTAGGCAAGAGTAATTTATTAGTTCAGTCCCTTACAGTTTTAGACCAAATTCCATACAGACACAAGAACATAGTGTTCTTTTTAGTCATAACTGGTTGAACTGAAAGCTTTTCCAGGACATGAGAAATTACGTTAAGGGGGATCCTTTAAATTACTTTAAGGGGAATCCTTTCGATGCACTACTACCAGGCTCATCCTTTCCCTACAGAAGGACCCCTACCGGTGGAAATGATTCCCTTGCCTATAGAAGGAATGAATTCTCATACCTATACAAGGAACTCTATCCCATTTTCCCCTTAAGGGACTCTTCCCACCAATGTGAAGGCCAACAACAATATGGGAGGCATACCTTAGCTCAGCATAATTGCATTTGAGGTCGAGGAGAAGGCCCAACTTCTGGGGCAGTCCTCACTCTAGTGAGCTCTTCCCAGAGGCTGCCTTGGAGGTCCTTCTTTTGGTCTCCTGGCTGGCTCACCAAGCTGTTGGGAATGAAATTGGTAAAGACCAAGGCAGTTAAATCCAAACTTATCAGTTAGTTGCGTATCAGCAAGGCTAGTAGTTGAATAACAAATCAGGCCCAAGGCCTTCAGTAGACAGAAGAGGCACATTTGGCAGTTAATAAAGCATTCCTGTTGTCAATAATGAGAAGCCAATCAGCTTACATAATCTGGAGTCACGTGGAAGTGTTCTGATTGGTCAGAGTTTGACAAAATATGTGGTTATTTCCAGAACATCTTGGAATATTCTATAGTTGTTATAAAAACATACTTCAAGTTGTATGGAATGTTTTGGGGTCACCCCCATTACCCTAATTTCTCAGTTATCTCACCATCTTAATTTCCCCATAATTATGTGATTTACAACCAAGCAAGTCCTGGCTCACAAAATGGAAGACAATCACAAAATGGAGTTAGTTTAGGATTCCATAGTTCCCATTGTTTCTGATGCCACTGTCATTACCCCCCCACCCCAATTAAATCCAATTCACTTATAAGTCATGGCATAAAATTATTTGTGCTTACACTTGTTCGGTGTTATTTTGTGTTATATTTATTTATGTGGCTCTCATATCCTCTTATAATTATCTGTGATACCTACGTAACAACAGTAATAATAACTTCTAATATTTTTGTAGTGCTTGTTATGTGCCAGGTACTCTGCTAAGCATTTTACAAATATTATCTCACAATAACCCTGATAGGTAGGTGCTATTGTTATTCCTATTTTATAGATGGAGAAACTGAGGCAGAGAAAAGTTAAATGATTTATCCATGGTCAGCACAGCTAATAAATATCTGAAGTTGGATTTGAACTCAGCTCATCCTGACTTAAAGCCCAGCACTCTGACTACTATACCACCTACCAGCCCCGTGAGTGGTGTGCACCTATTAGGTTCTTAATAATTGTTGGGTTGAATTAATTCATAATATGACTACGGCTATTTGACATATAATTCTAATATGCTTAGTTATTAAATTTCTCAGTACATTAGTGCTATCAAATTAGAGAATGAGACCGTCAGAGGCCATTGTGCTGACAGCCTGACACTTAGAGCTAAGACAAGAAATTATAAAAAGCAGACACAAGAACTCTTCCAAACAAAGCAGTCTGGACTGATTTAGTGTACATACCTCAGTGGGTTCGGAACACATCTCTGAATTATAGCATAATATAATCATTAACACTCATGAGATGATATTTAGCCATCTGGAAAAAGTTAGGTTAGAAAGATATTAGAATTTAGAAGGGAATAGTTAACATTTGTAAAGTTTGGGTGTTTAAAGGAGTAAGCTTGTTATCTGACAGACATATACTAATTTGTTGGTTATGTAGGCAAATGAAGTATTGTTATTTTTTCCCATTCATTGGTTTTTGTGATGTTTCTACCAATATTTGTTATTAGGACTACTGGTGACTGTATAAAAAGATTATAATTGAAATTTTAAAACTGAAGGAAATGTAATTCTGAGCTAGAATTACCTCTTAACTGAAGTTTTTTGGAAGCGTCAGCAAATCTTTAAAATATCTGACATTTACTCAAAGATATGGTATCAGCAAAAGATAATGCACTTGTTTCAGTCTCACTTTAGCTTTTAGAAATTTCACTGGCATTGAGCCTTATATAAAAATGGCCCTTTCTGGAGACTCTTTAAAATTTAGAATATTGAACTAATAATGAGTGCTTTTGAATTAACTTCCAGTAAGTGTCTCTGAATGATGTGTTTGAGATAATGAATTCAGAAAGGAAATTCCAAATAATTGAGCTGCACAGTTTGACACTGATTATTAACAAAAAAATAGAAGGTGTTTTGATGAGTGCTTTTCAGGTTTCTCTTATCTCTCCATCTATGCCAACTCAGATCAATATTGATTGATCTGACAAATCTAAAGGCCAGGACCTCAGCCAGACAATAAGCATTTGTTAAGCCCACTGTCCACGAGGCACTGTACTAAACACTGGATCTGCAGAGAGAGATGAAAGACATCTCTTGTTCTCAAGGGGCTTATAATCTACTGAGGAAGGCACAATGACATGATATATATGTTATACACTAAGTTATACACCAGATGAATTGGAAAGATTCGACAGAGGAACTTGAAAATGGTTGCTCCATGAATTGTCTACGTTGGAATAAAACCTAAAGCTGAGTCTGCTTTTTAGGACAGTATAGATCATCTAAAAACATGAATACAGGTCAGATTATTCAGATAAAAGGAAATTTAAAATAACAAAAGCTGAGAAAATCAACTTGGACCCTCAAGTATCTTCTTGGTTATGAGTTATGTGATGTCAGATTGTAGAGAGGCAGATTTGGGCTTGATGGAAGGAAAAACTTCCTGTCACTCAGAGTGACCAAAGATTGAAGGAGGCTACCTAGAGAAGTGGTGGATTTCCTCTCACAAGAGATTCTTGAACAGGTGCACATTGGAAGAAAGTCTCTGAGGGTCTTTCTTAAGACTTCTTGGGTCACTGATGGTTATCTACTAGAGTCTAAAGTATTCTTAGTAATAATGTATTCTGAGGCAAATGTCAGAGACTTAGTTTGCAAATTTAAAAGTACTCTATAAATGTCAGCTGTTTAAACTGTATTTGAATGAACCCGATGTGACCATTTTGCTAACTGGTTGCTCATCGGTCCTGCTTTCACATAGTTATTGCCATTCAAAATGTCTGACCAGTTGCTTTTGTTGGCATAAAATATTGAAGGAATCCTCACAAGTTCCTGTTGGGTAATTAGAATCTAAAGCCATAGTAACTTTACAGAAAACTGTTTAAGTCTACTCTTTGTTGACTATTAGGGAACTAACAGTATTCAGCACATGGTTTTGGCAAGTTGATCTTTACA
Organism: Bettongia penicillata ogilbyi; assembly: GCA_023548195.1. Lineage (NCBI taxonomy): Eukaryota > Metazoa > Chordata > Mammalia > Diprotodontia > Potoroidae > Bettongia > Bettongia penicillata. The sequence continues at coordinate 4,901,408 of JAJHZJ010000354.1, read as the reverse complement.
CAAAATGAGGGTTTGAAGTAAATTTGCAAATACAGATTTGCTTCTTAAATAATTCTCTAGAATGAGGGCAAAAATTGTAATAAACTATTTAAAAATGTAACTGATAACATCTTTCATAATGAATTTATAAAAATAAATTTAATTAATTAAAATAAATGAACATAAAAATTGATACATTTATAATAAGGCTGATTTTCAAGGTTGAATATACTTATCCATTGCTTTTCATGCACAGATATTTTCAGGAATGAAATTTCTTCTAAGTAGAAAAGTACACTCCTCCAATATGACTAAATATACATTTCATACATGGCATATGTTGAAGATGATAGTTTACATAAATCTATTTTGTTAGAGTCAGTGATTGAATTTTCCATTTAATTATCAATAAACATTTATTTAGTACCTACTGCCAGACACTGTGCTAGGCAGCAATCTTCAATGAAACGGTCATTGTCTGCAAAGAATTTACATTGTGTCAGTGTAGACAACTACAAATACATAGGTGTATGCAGGGTGTCCCCAAAGTCTTTGTGCAGTTTTAAGCTATTAACTGTTTGAATCAAAGTGAAATGAAAGTTTAAACATATAAACAGGGACTGAAGAAAGGTGTAATTCAGGAAGGAAAGTTGATCTGCCTCAACACAGTGGTCAACCACAAGTCCAGGCAACTGATGATGAGCATAATACCCACCTCCTGACAGAGAAGTGAGAATCTCAGACTACACTTGGAGGCATAGTTTTTGAGCATGGCCACTACAGGAATTTGTGTTGATTGACTGTCGATATTTGTTATGAAGGTTTTCTTTTTCAATGAGAAGAGCAGAGAGATTGGAGGTAGAGAATAGATTTCTGTTAATTGAAAAGAACAAAAAAATTAAATGGCAAGTTCATTTATTTGCATCTTAAATTGAAGTATCTTCAGATAGTTCCCATGCTTTCTTATCTAGAACCCTCTGAGTTCTGGATAGCTGATTTTCCTTTAGCAATTGAAGATCAAGTGTAGTGTGGCATTTGCTATCTAGAGAATTTGTAAGGCATGATGACTCACTTATTTATTGGTTGCTTAAGGTGATACAGCATTGTTTAATCCTTTCTTTTTAGTGCCTGAGGTGCACTGGCTACATACAGAAAAGACTTAGTCTCAGAATTGGAAGGGGTCTTTGAGTTCTTTCTGCTCCAAACTGCCACTTCATACAGAAATCCCACCACCTCATTCTTTCACTGGAGGGTGTCTGGAGTCAGAGAAAAGAAATTTATATCCTAGCACTCTCTCCAACTACCTACTTGTGTGACACTTCTTACAAATATTTTATAGAGACTTAAAAAAAATTTTTTTGAGGTGTGGGAGGGGTAAAAGTACTGTCCATGATCTTTTCCATTCTTCTGAAATATTCCTTTCTTTGAGATCCTAAGAGTCAAAACTTGAATAATTATACAATTCCACATGACAGTCCTTCAGATATTTGAAGATAATCAGTAGCACCTTTCTTCCTTATCCCAACTTCCTTCACTTATCCTTCAATGGCATTTCCAGGTCTGTAATCTTTCTAGTTGACCTCCTTGGACATGTTGTTGTTTATCAGCATCGCTCTTCAAGCGCAGCGACCAAAGCTTAGGGTTCCAGGCATGGTCAGACCAATAGCAAGTACAGGTAATGATTTCCTCCTTGTTCTGGAAGATAAACTATTCCTAGTTTTCCTAAAAGCAAAGGCTCCATCTGTGCTCAGTTTCTCTGTAGCCTGTCAGGGAAAGTAGTCCCTTCCTTCTTTGAATGTAGCATTTTTTTCCCCTCCAATTCCAGGTCTCCTCACTTCCTAAATCTCTCTACCAACTTCACAACAAACAATCCATTGCTCACCACCCAAATCCTGCCACTTCTAACCATCTGTATTTTGTTGCATTTTCATAGTAAGCATCCATTGCCCTCAATTCTCTTCCACTACTACATTCTTCTCTACCCCGCCCCCCATTTCTTCCCAGTGCCTCTTTTAAAAAAAAAAATTAGATATCTTTTGGTTTTTACATCATCAGAACTCCTCCCAGTGAGCAATCCCATATGATAAATAATAATTTTAAAGGAAATATGGGAAAAAGAGAAAAAATTACAAAACTTAAAATTGCTTTGAAAAAAATATATGCAATATTCCACATGGATGTCTCATCTCTGTAAAGGATTGGAATGGGAGTTTCTTCACATTTTTTTTATCATTTACTTTTGACTTTTTCTTTGTTTTTGTTCTTCACATTTACATGTTGTAGCATTATTTATATTGTTTCCTTGGCCATGCTTCACGCTCCATCAAATAATGTAATTCTTTCCATGCTTCTCTGTAGTCATCATATTCATTATTTCTTATAGTACAATAATATTTTGTTACACCAGTGTGCCAGTTTGTTTAGTCATTTCCCCATCAGCGGCATCTTTGTTTTTAGTTCTTTGCTACCACAAAAAACCAATATTTTATTTTGTATGAGGACTTTCTTCTTACCAAGGACCTTTGTGGGGTACGTGGCTAGACAGGGAATTTCTGTCAAGGCATGGGGGCATTTTAATAATTTTGTTTGTGTAATTCTAAATTGTTTTCAAAAATGACTAAACTTCTATGTATCTCCATTAATAATGTACTCTATGTTTTTGTTTTCCTCCAACCCTTCCGTCATTGACTTCCTATTTTTGGGCTTCTTTGTCACATTACTGGTTTTGATTTGCATTCTTTTTCTTATTAGTGATTTGGAACATTCTTTGGTAAGGTTTTTAATAGTTTTACAGTTTTTCTTTTGAGAACTATTTGTTCATATTCTTTGACTTGCCAGTGCCTTAAACTAAGGGACATTGTTTTTTCAGAATTTAGCCCTGATCTTCCTAGACTATATCTACTTGTTGTCTGTGTGTTTTAAAATGTAAATTTTTGATGGTATTGATGCAAATTACCAAATTTTTTTTATTAGAAGAAAAAATGTAGAGATACTGCAGCATTTCTGTGACTGTCATATGTATCAAAATATGTGCTAGATAGTTAAAAATTCTATCAAATTCCATTGCATGGGTATATATGTCTCCAAACTTAGAATTTCTGTGAGACTTTCACCATGGTACTTTAAAATTAGAATCAACAGGGGAATCCCAGTAGAACAAGATGCTTTCAGTTTATGTTCTCAATAGGTGCTAGGTAAAAAGCCTTGTCTTAATATTCGGAGAAGTGATTAAGTGATTTCAAATCCTCTAATCAAAATTCTTTATGACATGACATTTTCCTGAATGGCAGGGGGCTTGTAACATATTTTTTCAACTTGATGGATGGATAAACCTATAAAGCATTTATTAAATAGTTACTGTATGCTAGATCCTGTTTCAATCACTAGGGATACAAATACAAGAAAGTGAGACAGTCAAGGTTCTTAGATTTTAATGGGGGAAGAGACCACATAAGGAGGATCTGGGATATGGCTGGATGACAGCATGGTGGTGGAGGACCAAAATGACATCACCATGATAAAGTGAAGTTTCAGTGTGTACGACTGTGGCTGATCAGACCAATACAAGCTTGGAATACTCTACCACAGACAGATTGGGCATAGATAGTCTACATGAATATTTGGGGTGGTTACTCCAAATTTGCACATCCTATGTTTCCTTGGTGCTGTTTCAATTCTGTTTTGCTCACAGGCCACAGCCCGTGTCTCCCACGTCCCACAATCAAATCCAAAGTCTTGAGAGAGACTTTGAGAGTGTCCTTGTATAGCTTCTTCTGACCAACATGTGATCTCCTGCCCCATGTGAGTTCTTTATAAAATAGTCTTTTTGTCAAGTGTACATTTTGAATTCGAATAATGTAGCCAGCCCACTGGAATTGCGCTCCCTGAAGCATACTTTGAATGCTTAGCAGTTTAGTGCAAGCAGGGACATCAGTGTCTGGTACTTTATCCTGCCAGGTGATCTTCAGAATCTTCCTAAGACAGTTCAAATAAAAGCGATTTAGTTTCCTGGCATGGTAGACTGTCCATGTTTTGCAGGCATACGACAATGAGGTCAGCACAGTGGCTCTATAGGCCTTCATTTTGATAGTCAGTCTTCTCTTTTCTCCCAGACTTTTCTTTGGAGCCTCCCAAACACGGAGCTAACTCTGGCAATGCATGCATCAACCTCATTGTCAATGTATACATCCCTGGAAAGTACACTAACCAGTTAAGTGAACTTATCCACAGCATTCAAAACTTTTCCATTTGTTGTAACTGATGGTTCCATGTATGGATGGTATGGTCGTGGTTGATGGAGCACCTGTGTTTCTTGATGTTAATTATTAGGCCAAAGTTATCGGGGCAGCAGAGAATTGATCCATACTTTGTTGCCTCTCAGCTTCAGAGGCTGCACTGAATGTACAATCATCTGCAAACAGAAAATCATGCACCAATGATCCCTCCACTTTGGTCTTGACTTGTAGCCTTTTCATATTGAAGAACTTACCATCAGTATGGTAGTTGACCTTGATGCTGTGTTCATTGACCTCATTGAAAATATTTGACAGCATGACTAAAAACATCATGCTAAAAAGCATTAGGAGTAGGCACAGTCCTGTTTCACTCCATTGATGACTGGGAAGGCACAAGAGCATTGTCCACTACACAGAACCTGGGCAAACATGCCATCATGAAATTGGTGTACAATACTGATGAACTTCTCTGGGCAACCAAATTTTGACATAATTTTCCCTAAACCCTCATGACCAGTGGTGTCAAAGGGCTTGGTGAGATCTATGAAACGTTGTGTACAGATTTCTGTTCTGTTCCTGGCATTTCTCCTGGAGCTGTCAAGCAGCAAACATCATATTGACCATACCTCAGCCTTTTCTGAAGCCACACTGGCTCTCAGGTATATGACCATCTTTCAGGTGAAGCATCAGCCTATTAAGGAGGACTCTAGCAAGAATCTTGCCAGCAGTGACTAAGAGAGAGATCCTCCTGCAATTGTCACAGGACAATCTATACCCTTTACCTTTATAGAGATGGACAATGGAAGCATCTTTGAACTCCTGAGGGATAACCTCCTCTTGCCATATGACCTGGAAAATTTCAGTGAGCTTTTGTACTAGCAGTGGTCCCCCTACCTTAGCTGCAATAGAATCGGCACCAGGTGCTTTGCCACATGAAAGGAACCTAATGGCCTTCAAAACCTCTTATTCAGTTGGAAGTTCAGCTAAAGAGGGATTGACTTCATAGCATATAAATGGAAGCACAGTGGAGGCCTGAATCTAGGCAAGCTAAGGCCTAAGTTGACCTGTCAGAGCCCAGGGTGGTTCTGAGGGAACAGTCAGCTTTTAGGGAGAGAAGAGATGGAGATCTCTAGGCCTGGAGATAGACCCATGCAAATAATAAAAGATATCTGGGTGGGAATTGATTTGTAGCCATTATGAAATGAAACTGTGATCTCAACCCAATCTCTTGTGATTAGTGCCCACAACAGACAAAAGAAAAGTACTGAGAATAATAAGCTTGACTTAAGTTTGCAGAAAGTGAGTTTCCTTTTGCTTCTTAAAAGAGTTTTATTGCACCTCTTATTTAGGGACATTAGCAGAGTAGTGTAAAGAAGCTGAACTGGTTTCTGTCTTTACAGTCCCCATCCTAGGAATAAATGGAAGATTTCTGTTTCTAGCACCATCGAGCTGCCACTTTCCTCAAGCATCTAATTCACTCAATTTTAATTTTTAATCTACTATGTTTAAATATGGTATATTAAAATTAAAAGTAAGCATGTAAGAAAGATTTTATAAAGCACACTATATTAGCTCTTACAAGTAATTGATGGCATGAGCAGTCTGCCTTCTTGAAGTTTTTTTTCCTTTTTGATAGATTTTCTTACTAATGCACTTTGCAGTAATCCAAGTGAGGTAAGTCAGGTTATAACTATCTGGAACTTTTGTATGGTGCTCAGGAACAAAGGACTGCCTACATGCTGACAGAGGATTGTATTTCTTAATGTGTCGGCATGTTGACTTTGCTTGGAAGATGCCTGTAAAACACACGGAGAGAAGCAGCTATTTGATGCATCATACTTTTGTATGTGGTAAATTTATTAAATAAATTGTTTTCCATCACAATCAGAAAATAGAACATTCTGGTGAAAGAGATATCCCATTCAGTAAACTGTAGCTATTTATGTCAGATGTTAAGATATATACTGTCCTCCTATTCAGTTCTAGGTCCCATTCATTGTCTAATTGGAGTGTTTGTCCAAGATTTATGTGCTGATGAGTGAACTCTTAAGTTGCCCATCCAACGGAATATTATAGCCTAAATAACAGGCAGTCTTCATCTACTTAATTTTTCCTGTGTTAATAGTTAGGTCAAACCATTTTGGAAAATTATGGATCTCATTAGAAGGCCCTGCAGTATTCTGGGATGGATTGGATCAGTATAATGACATTCATAGAAAAGAACTATGAAGGACCCTGTCTTCTGCACTGTATCATAGTGGTGAATATCTTCAGTGTCTAAACATATCCCCCTTTCGTCTTACTTGATTTTAATAATCAGAGTGTCATTGGACAAGGTTTTCAATATTAATCTTTTAGGGAATCTTGTATAATTTTGACAAGGGTTGTCTTTGGGAAATTTCTTAATCCTTTAATGCTCCCAAGCTTCTCCCTGACACAAAGGCCCACCTTTTAACAACAATTTTCTTCTGGGGTTGATGTATATCTGCAAGTCATGGAACTCTCCAGTCTATGAAGAGGTTGAGGACCATCCAGATGGCAGTGGAGGGACACATGGTGGTTATGAGTGGGCTGGGACACATTGCAGACAAGGAATTATGCAGGAGAGATGGTGTAAAGAATACCTTCAAAAAAAGATGTGCATGCGTAACCTATGTTGAATTGCTTGCCTTCTCAATGGGTGTGGAGGAAGGGAAAAAATTTGAAACTGTAAGTTTTAAAAACAGATGTTAAAATTGTTTTTACATGTAACTGGTGAAAAATAAAGTACTAAATAGATTTTAAAAAAAGATATGCATAATCATTACCAGAAAAAAGCATGTGTTACATAGCCAGAGTGAGTAACAGCTGATAGACAGCCTCTGTCCTCTGTTGTTGGTATGCGTTTGACCTTTTGTTTGGGTTTTGAAGTTATTTCTTTTAAAAATATTTTTACTGATGCACTTTGTTGTTATATATACTAGTTTATACATATATACCCTTGTTATTTTGTCACCCAATAAACCTTTTCTAATAACAAAGATTAAAATAGAAAAAATTAGTAGTATCCCTGCAGTATTAAGAAAACTCAAGAAAGGCCCATGGTAAATTAGGCAGAATCCCAATGGTGAATTTAATACAGGACATGTTTGAGAATAACACAAGTTAGTTAGTATGAATGCATTCTGCATCCATAGAAGGAATGCTCACATGCATGAGATCACAGGTGCTTTGGGGCTTGTGTGTCCCAGTTGGGGTACTCCAACTCCAACATTCTTTTCTTCAGCTGATAGAGATCATTTTCAATGGCAAGAGAAGCTTTTAATCTAGCCCCTAAAATTCTATTATTGTTCAAGAAGAAACATGAAGCAGAGATAACCAGGAGTTTAGTCACATACTGAGACTGAAGAATAGACAGGTAATAGACAACCCATAGGCTTCATTGGTATCCATGCTGTTCTAAGCCTTCTGGGGGAGGTCTCTGGCACATTAGGTGTGCCCTTGGTAAGGATGTCCAGGAGGATGTGGGCAAGAGTCACCCAGACTGGACAGAGCCATATAAAAATGAAAGTATTCTTAATATTGTGAGTCTGATAAAGAAAACTATAGATTGCAGAATACATTTTTTTTTAACTCACGGACTTTGAATATCTGCCTAAGGAGGTAAGTTAATAGAAAAATCCCCTGTAGAGACTGTAGCAGTTAGCATAACTTGACCAACTTAAATGATATTTTATAATGATGAAGAAATTGAAAGCATAAACATTCCTTATACTTTATCCAATCAGATATTAACAGGGGTTCCATTAAGGTGATGGCCAATATTATCACTTGGTCATAAGCTGTGTGGTATTCGTGCTAATAGCTATGGTATTCAAGTTTAAAAGGGAATTACAAATTGTATTCAGCACTCACTCTCACTCTGTGGGACACTGCATATGGGACAGTGAAACAACATTGCCAGCAGGCTATGAGTTCCTGGGGAGACCTACAGCAGCAGCTGCTTGTGTGGTCATAGCAGAAGGTGGGAAGGAGGCATTGGCACTAGGCCTAGAGCCCTACACCCCTACCCCCTAGACTGGAGAGAATTCTATGTCCCTAGAGTCAGTTTGCTTGCCTAGGAAATCTTATGGAGTTGAGAGAAGGAATAGCTGCAACTTTCCAAGTTCATGTTACTGCAGGGTCTAGTCCCAAAGAAACTTTGTGATACAATAGACCTACTGGGAATTTTCATCCTTAGAAGGGAAGATAATACTCTACAAACACCGTGGCTTACCCAAGGGACCTAAGACAGTGAGAACCACATGTTTAGTGGCAAGAGAAGTTTAGTGTGTGGGAACATCAACCCTTTCCATTTACTCAAATCTCCTACTATGATCATGAGCAGAAGGAGGTGAGGTCTCTGTCACTTATTTGCTTCCCATGGTAGAGGAATAAAGTATTTCATATAAGTGTATGTTCCAAATAACTGAATTTGAAAACTTTTAGAATCAGGAATTCTGAACTATTTCAGAATATTTAAGACTATTATTAATGGAAATTTTGAGAAATATATTATATAATTCCTCCACTTCTGAAAGAGAGGTATTGAACATAACTTTTTTTAATGACTGTTGTCATTATTATACTATGATTTAGTAGTGTTATCATCAGGAATTATTGAGTTGTGGAAGAGTTTCTCTCTTTACAATAAATCCTACTAGACAATAATATTTTTCACTTAACATATTTTTGCATGTCACCTCCCATTTTCAGCTGTTAAAACGTTGTTATTGTATATACTGGTAGCAACTCACTTTCCCTTTCCTCCTATCCCCTCCATTCTAATTTGCTTTGTCAGAAATGCCAGTTAGCCATACTGTTATTTTGGTATGTTACATGAGCATCAGTAGGTTGTCAGTAAAGGCATCTTTCATGGAGGAAAGTGCATGGGTTTTGTAACAGTTATGTTCACATTTTACATTAAATCCTGCATTAAGAGCTTTGGTCCATTGACTCAAGTTGCTGAAAATTTGACCCCTCCAAATAAGTGAGGCGTTACTACTCACTTAACAGCAATATTATGCTAAAATATAGATTATATGCATACATTATATAAATTGTTAATGTTTCAGAAGATGTCATTTTCAACCCTATTATTGGTGTTCAGAATTGCCAGTTTACCAAGAAATCAGCTTAATTAAAACATTGGGTGTCAGAGACACCCTGTATTAGGATGAAAGAAAAAAAGTTATCTGGTTATACATTGAGAACTAAGTGAACTGCTTGATGGACTGGTCATTTATGATTATTCATCTACTGACTAAAAATTTGAGTCCTGAAAAATTTGTTTTATAAATACAGATGAAACTAAATATTGCATTGGAACCTATTTATAGTACATTTTCTAATGTTTGTGATGGTATTTGTTTTCATCTTTTTTTAAGGAAAGCCAAAGAGATCACAATGGAGAATTCTTTATTGATACCTCCAAAAGATCAAGGTAAGATAAGACACATGAGGAACAGTGGTGTTTATAAATCATTAAATCACATATAATTTCATATTATATTAGCAGTTCACATTAGCAGTATACCATTATATTATTATAAAAATCTTGAATTTATTAGTTTAATTTCCCAGTCACTATACAACTACCCACTCAACATAGTGCTTTGTAAGAGAATATCTGAACTGAATTGAATTTTTTTATAAAAATTAAAAAATTTTTTTTGTTATTCTGAACATGATGAACACCAACAAATGTGGATATTTCCATATATAAAGAGAAGCAGGACAAAAACATTGCATATGAAACCACAAATCTTTATTACATAGTTTTGTTCTTAAAGATATATAATAAATTCTACACATTAGTTTTAAAACTGTCCTGCTTGTCTGTATCTTCCTCTGATTGTCCTTTTCTTCTGTGCTTTTAAAAAAGTCTTCAAATACTACACACTTTCCTGTTTCCCCCTTTTTTGGTGTTACTGTCACTAACAGTTCCCCTCTCCCTGCTAAATACCCCCAAATTAAAACAACATGAAACAAACTCCTCCCTGGTAACAAATCAGCATAATCAAACTGAAAATCCGTCTCAGTCTGTCCTTTGCATCTGTCACTTCTCTGTCTTTGTTCCTCTGGAATAAGCTTTGATCATTGTATTGACTGGGTTCTTAAATCTTTTCAGATTGGTTTTCTTTATTGTTTTGTGGTCATGGTGTAAATCGCTCTCCTGGCTCTACTCACTTCACTGTGCATCTGTTTATATCAGTTTCCCCAGTTTTTCTGAATCATTTCATTCTTATGGCACAGTAATATTGTTACAATTGATGGGCAGCCTCTGTAGTTCTTTACCATGTCACAAAGTACTGCTATTACAAATATCTTTGTGCATATGAGTCTGTCTCTTCTTTAATCTTTTTGGGGTAAGGAGTAGAGCAGGTAGAGGTGAAAGAGCATTTTGTAGAATAAAGCAGAATATCCTTTACACTCATTATGGCACAAAGATATATTGTTCTAAGGTGTAACAGAACAGCTGTTAGCATGGGATTCAGGAGACCTGGATTCTAGTCCTATTTTGGCCACTAGCTATGGGGAAATGACTTCACTGAGTCATTTTTATAACTTTATAAAATGAAGAAATTGAACCTAGCTTAGGAGAGGAAAGTAATTACATGAAGTCTTGCTAATAATTTTACTTCTATATGAATCCCTTGAACAGAGGATTAGGGGAGTAAATAGCTAATTTGGAATGTAGAGAATGAGATTTGAATCTCTGAATCATAGTTTAAAACAGAGGTGTCAAACTCACAGGGAAACCTCCTGTGTGCTGCCCCCCCCAACCAAGTTAAAATGTAAATGAAAAATGTTTAACAAAAGAAATAAAGATAAAATATAACATAAGGAATGTTAATTTGTGGTTTTTAAGTCAGTATGCTACCTCATATTTGAGTTTCTGTTTGAGTTTAACATCACCAGCTAAAGAATGAAGGGCTCTTAACTAGGGATAAAGTATGTATAATGAAGGCTGATGGAATGTGTGTTTGCACAAAATTTGCATCATTGCCAAGTCTAATAGTACTGAGGAGCAGATAAACATGGGAAGAGGAATATCAATGGCAAGAATCAATAACACATAGAAGACAACTTCTAAGAAAAGAGTCAAAATACATGCAAAGCCTCAGGTGTCTAATCGCAAATATATATCAAGTGGGAAAAAGACTGTTCTGATGTGAGGAGTCAAGTCTGACTTCCTAGGTGACACTTAGACTTGATTGGATGGGGCTTAAGCCCAGAATATCATTATTCTCATTCAGAAGAAATCAATAGATAAAAGTGACAATGGATTAATATTATATGTTAAGAAGATGTTGCTATGTGTGGAAACTTGATAACCCAAGGCAGGGAGCATGATGAGGGGAACATTGCATAACGGTTAATAGGGAAACAGAGGATGCTAAAGGGCGTCTATGCTGAGGGAGAATTAAATGACGAGTTTGGGGAAAGGAGTACTAGCCTTCATGGAGGCATAATATGGTAGGTAGTAGTAGGGGATTTAAATTATCCAGACATCCTTTAATACTTTCAGGGTGCCCAAGCCAAGTTGATAGATTCTTAACTTGATTTATTAATTATTTCATTTTTCAAATGATAGAATAATTGACAAGGGGAACTCACTGTTCTTTTCTGTCTGGTTCAGATCAGCAAAGAGAAATTGGTCCAGTGAAGCAGAAATCACAGGAATCTTGGGATAAAATTGTTGTTCCATTTTAGAAATTGTGATAGAGGAGGAGAAAGCCAGGGGTTTAGGCTGTGTCCTCCTCAGATTTAGAACAGATTACAAAGGTGTCAGGATAGGTAAGATCCCATGGCCTAGAATTCACAAAAAGAGGGAAATATCCAGAGGAAGAAAGACACTGAGGTAGATACACAAAGGACTCATCAACCAGATGGAAGCAAGGACAGATCATGAGAACAGGAGAGTGGCAGGCCTTGTAAGAGCAGTATCAACAGTGCTGAGGTTTAGGATGAACGGAGGCCAGCACTGAATACTAGGGACAGTAATATTTTTATTTGTAGCTGTGTTGAGGTCTAGAAGAAGAACAAGCAGCGAATTAGGAAGGAGTAATGGAGTAAAAAGACTGGCCTGGAAAGGATCAAATTAAATTGAATTAGAGGCAATTGAAACCCAAGATAAATATGAAGATTTTAAGAGAGCACCTAGTTACCCTTGTTGATATTGTTACCAGTCCCAAATGAACTATATGCCAGGGTATTGAAAGACTTGGCAAGTGTAATTGGGTAGTAGCTAACAACCAGTGATCTTCAAAGTTCATGAAGAAAGGGAAGGGGTGCCAAAGTTTATGGAAAAGGTCAAATGTTACCTTGACTTTCAAGGAGAAGTGGAAAGAGAGGGTAGAGGGTTCATAAGTGAAAACTAGTAAAGGTGACTTTTAAATGTGACAAAATTCTGGGACATATTATTAAAGGAATGATTTATGTACGGGTTTGGAACCAGAGGAGACTTTCTAGTCCTTTAGCCCAATCCCTTTATTTTAGGGAGGAGGAAAGGGACGCCCAAAGACCTAAGGCCACAGATAACATAACCAGAATTTGAGCCCAGATCCTCCTCTGACTCAAAATATAATGCCATTTCCACTTTACAACAATAATCACCAAGAACCACCATCAAATGCATGTCATATCAAGCTAGCTTCATTTCCTTGGGGGGGTGTGGGGGGGGTGGGAGGTGATAAGGTTACCTGGATCAGGGAAATGTCCTAGGCAGAGTATCCCCAGATTCCAGTCAAGCATGTGACAAAGTCTGTCATACTATCCCTGGGGTTGGGGTGGAGAGATGTTGACCAAATGATAGTATGGTTAGAGTTGACTGAAAGATGAAATTTCTAGTGGCCACCATCTCCTGGAAGGGAGGTGTGTAGTGGATCACTCCAGAGGTCTGTTCTTGGCCCCTGTACTTCTGTTAGTGCTTCCCTGTATATCCTGTGTTTAGCTTGCTTTGTAACTACCTGTTTGCATATTGTCTTTCCCTTTAGAGTGTGACCTCCCTGAGGTCAGGGGCTGTCTTTTGCTTTTTTTTTGCATCCCCAACCCTTAAAGGTACAGTGTCTGTTTAATAAATGTTTATTGACTTATTGATCTGATTGCATCCTAAGTATGCCATTAGATAGGAGGAAAATTCTTTGAGATAACAACCTTTTGATAATGATCTACAGTACTGTTTAATTTATAAAATTAAGCATTAAGTTTAAAGCTGCACTAAGACTTTCGGGATGCCCTGTGTATAGAAGGTTTCAGCTAAAGGTGTATTGAACCTTAAGATTTGACTTCCTTATTATCATGTCATTAATCAAACCATACTTGTTTCTGAGGGTGGGCCATTTGATGGTGCCAAGGGCTTTGGTGGTAAGAACTTTATTTTCTGGGTCTTCAGTAGCCATGGCTGCTAAAGAGGAAGGGTCTGCAACGTTGGCAGAAATAGCTGGTGAATCTTATCTCTACAGGGAGATATACTCTTTAATGTTTTCAATGCACTTTGCCCACAAGACATCTGGGAGGTAAGTAGTGATTATTACTATTATTATAAATAAGTATTCTGTGGCTCTACGATATTAACTAACCTGCCATTGTCCCAGTACTAAGATGTGTCTGAAGTGGAATTTGAACCAAGGTTTTCTGATGAGAGTCGCAGAGAGCGCAGCGCTCTCTTGACTGTCTAATGGGAAAATAGGTTTGTTCAATTTTACTGACTGGGCCTGATAATGATACTTCGAATTCACCAGCCATCTACCCAGCTCTCTTTTTTGACTCTCAGATCATTGCCTCCTGAGCATACTTGAGGTAGGATGAAAATCCTTTGTGATAATGATCTACCATATGAAGCTGAACAATTTCTTAGGACTACAGAGTGAGAAATTGTACTGGGAATGGACTCAGCCAGTTGCACAATTGAAAAAGGCTCTTAGTAGTCAGGTGATTAGCAGAGGTGAGCAGCATAGGCAAGAACCCTGGCTCTGGTGTCTCCTCTGTCCTTACTGTCTCTGTTGGGCCACAGTTTCCTTATTTGGAAAATGACCGGATTTTTAGAGATTTGGGGAGACTGTCTGCATCTTAGTATTCATTGATAAACATTTTTAACATTTGTCCATGATCGTTGGCATTTCTGATCATCTGCAATGAATATTTTGTTTTGGCTTGTTGGGGTTTTTTGTTTTATTTTTGATGGGGAAACGAGATGGGGGGATTATTTTTTAAGAATCACCAATTTATTCTTCCATATATTTTCATATGAAGTTCACATGAAAATCTTGATTTTTATGGACTAATCAATGCCATTCTTCAATTTTGATCCCGTTAGAGACCATTAAATCCCATTACATGAAGAGCAAGGTTTCGTCAAGGATAGATTGACCATTTTTAGTGGGTTCTCCTTACCACTTCATTGGTGGAAATGGAAATTTTCCAGTATTGTAACTTGGATAAAACGCTATTGCATGTTGTTGGCTTGTTGTAGTACTGAACAGAATGCCAAATGAAAAATATGCACCCTTAAAAAAAGTTACTCCCGAAGTTAAAACGACAAGAATGAGTAGATGCCTCTAATTTGTCAGGCAAAATTTACATCTTAAGTCAATTCTATTTTTTTTGTTGTTGTTGAAAATATAGAGGAGACAAAAACGTTCCTGATGATCAGTTAAGATTATGGGTGTTTGAATTGTTTGAACCACCCTAATTTTTGCAACTTTTAGAAAATGTACTATCCTGACATGGAAGCTGAGTATATGTATCAATGTCAGTGGAACCATTTGGCAACAGAAACTTCAATTAACCATGTAAATATATTTCATAGCATCACATCTCCCTTTGTCAGAACCCCCTGCTGCCTTTATATCATTAACATAAGTGCAGGTGCAAATATCATTTATGTACTTTGATAGAAAGCAGTTGGAGACATTTCACTGTGGGACACAACACTTTCAGATTGTGTACATCTGTTCAAATAATGTATCCAACCCCAGTGACATGAATGCAGGGATAAAAACATCTGCCCCTGAGACCATTTGCCATACAACAGATGCTTACATCTTTATTTATGCAGATGGTTTGTGTGATGAGTTGAACAGTGATGAAAGCAGAAAGGTTTGACAGCAATATTTAGAATATTGCTCTGTCCAAAAATATAACTTAGTTGTCTTTTTTGTTTGTTTGTAAAAGTCTAATACTGGTAGGAAAAGAAATCCGTGAATCTACTTGTGTTTTATAGTACAGCAAAACATATTGTTCTTGGCTTTAAACAAATTGGCATCAAAGTCCTAAACGCTTATGCAAATGTCTTAAAACAGAAATTCTAGTGTATTATGTGACAGCTTACAAAGAACTTGCAGGTGATATGGAAATATATTTCAAAATCAATTTTGAATGCATTTTAAGTCATGCTTAAAACAATGCCCAAGAATTTGGATTAATTTGGAAACGTTTTACCATGATGATACTTTGAAATACTGGGCAAAATAAGAATGGCATTTGTTTGAACACAGCTGGGGTGAAATATACTATAAGTATGAATTCAGCTTGAGTTTTTAAAAAGTGATATTTCATCAGAACTTTCTGAAGGACTGAACATTTGTGAGATTTATCAGACTTTTTATGATTTAATATGTATTCTAGCACCTACCTATTGGTGATATTGTAGCTTGATGATAAGAAATTTGTTGTTAATATTTAGCATTTTTATTAGTACTTTAGATGTTCAGAGTTCTGGTCTGTGGATTAATTGTTGATCATTAGTAACTCTGAAATGGCGTGTGTTTTACAGATGTGAAAAACTGAAAGAAACTAACACAGAACAACTTGAATTTATGTAATTTTTTTCCTTTTCTCTTTCACAGAGAGAGCTTTTGATATAGATAATAGAATTCAGGATATGAGAACAGGAAAGAATCTTAATTGACTCCACCCCTCTTATAGAGGAAATAGAAATTTCTTATAGAGAAATAAGTTACTGACTTGCCCAAGATCATGCAGCTCTTTTAGTCAGAGATCTATCTGCTTCTGGAGAAGATGAGAAGGTGATAGATATGTATCACCATTTTTACATGTTTATAAATATGCAAACTGCTAGAAAATATGATAGTCATTCAAAACTTAGAATGTTAAATTCTGTTATGAGCGTATGTGTGTGCGCGCGCTTCCCTGTGATCACTTTGGTGTCTTTTACAGGTATTTCATAGGTATTTTCAGTACTCTGTTCTTTACTTTAGTGAGATTCTTCCACACTGTATCCACTATCCAAAGTTCTCATTACTCCTGCACTATTACATGATTTGGCTTCTTCTCATGATTAACTTGAGATTATTGGTTGGGCCAGAGTAGGGTACAATAGTTCCTGCATACCCCACCTCTCAAAGCATTGTCAAGACTATTCGAAGTATTAGTTCTCCAATGAAGGACCTTCATAAGAACAAGGATTTTGATCCCATAAACCCTAAACAGAGATCATTCATAGGGATGTGGCCGGTAATATATTATTCCATATTGTTTAAGATTATTATCAACTACAGTTATTCAACTTTTTCTTTAACATTTAAAATCTTTTGAGAAGATACATAGTGAGTGATGAAGAATGAATCAGAAAATCAGCCAGGGCCCTAAGGATCTAAGCTTCCAGTGAAAAATTATTCTCATTTTCTCTGTAAGATTGTCTGTAAAGCAGATGTCTTAGTCTTTCTTTATTCACTGAGAATCAAACACTCCGTTTTTCTTGAGTGTTGTGTTCCACTGTATTCTTGTGTTAACTGCAGTTGTAGTAGGACTTATAAAAGGCTCTCCATGATTTACAATTTTATGGGAATGGCAATTAGGGAGTGCCTCACACCACAAAGGACCGTTGAGGGATGAACCCAGGTAGCTACTACAAGACTCTGAGTACATTCCATCCAGAGTGTGTGGCCCACTGAGTAAGTCACTCGGGGTGAAAATGCTAGTTCACAAAAATTTGAAAGGGACTACCCTAGCTCACCCAGAAGGCCTGTGGAGAAACCAAAGTGGTATCTGCCGGCTTGTCTTTTCTGATAATCTGTATTGTCCTCTTGTGTTTGCCCAAGAGAGGAGGGAGGACATGAACCCTGGAGATGGTTCCTAGCCGCCAAGAGATTGAAGAGTTAATTCTTGCATATTCTGGATCGTGTGTGAGATCAGATGTTTCTCTCTGTCAGGTTTTATAGCAGTCGTCAGAAGGAGAATGAGTGACTTGAAGGGAAAGTGAATAGGGCAGAGTTCAAGGATAGAGGAACCCAAAGTATCCCCTGCAGTTTTGAGATTGTCTGACGGTTTTGTTATTTATTCTGGCTTTAATGGTTACAGAAAGGAAGCCTGTGTTCAATCGTGTGAAGTCAGGTTAGGCAGTTTTTACACAAACCACTGTCTCAGAGCAAATGCACAGGAGTGGTCAGTACTAGGTACTTAAATTTGCTTTCTCTTTGTCATTTCCTTTATTGCTTCAGCAATATCTGAGTATTGCTGGACATGTGAGGCTTTTTTTAAGGTAACCTATATACAACAATGCATATTTACAAAGCAAGTTCTTAGAGATTATTTCCATATTTCTGTACTTACAGAACATGGAAATGCCTTATTTTACAAAAGTGTCCATAGCTCACCCTAGTAAGTAATGAACCATAAGCACATGGTTCATTGACAACAACTGAGAAGCCTGGAACGGATAAGACGTTTTGAAGGTTAAAATGTCAAATAGTTACCAACTGAAAGGAAATCAGAAGAGAAACTTAAAATTTCCCCAAAATTATGTCAGTTAAAAAAGTTTGATTTTTAAAGTTAATTTTTCTCACAGCTTTTCACAGCCATCATCTGTGTGAAGTCAAACACACCTATACTTGAAATAGCTATTCATCACTAAGAATATATTCCAGATATTAGACTCTAGGTTGTCTGTTCTGTTTTTTAAATTTTTTAATCTGTTCTAGATTGCATTTGGACTCCATGGAAGAATTACCATAGCAGGAACTTCTGCTTTTTTGGTGCATTTTTTAAGTTTGGTTATATTTCTGTTGAGTGTGCCATAACATTGAAACCCAAGTATTTCTGTTTACCCCATTAGCTAGATTTTCATCTTTCCCAAACTCTTACTTTTGCCTGTGATATTTGATACTGAGGTTTTTTTTCAAGTACTATTTAGGAGTAAATGGTGACAGCACAGACCAAGACGGAATGACTCATTTTAATGTGCAAAATGAAAGGTAATGTTTCAGATTATCTGTCCCCTTGTTTTTTGTCTTGGGAGTTTCTGCACAACTGCCTGAAGCACTTCTGCAGGTGGTACTTTTGAGCATACAGACCCTACTAAGAAAGAATGGAGGCAGCAAGCCCCGCTGCCCTTGTAAACACCCGAAACTTGTATTGGAATGAGAGCATCTACAAGTATTTCTTATGGGTACGATACTTGATAAAGCCAAACAGCCAGCTGTCATCAACAGAGGTTGATGCAATGTTGACTCTCAACTGTTTAAGTCTTCTCAGTTCATCCATTCGATTGGAGTTCTGCACCTGATTATGTACGACTGATAGAATAAGGTCAGAGTAGATTCATTTTTTTTTAAAGTTTAGTCTCGGTGCTTTAGTTGTCTCTTTGGGAGGTCATTTGCTCATGGAGCTGTCAGTAGGTGCCTAGAATGTTGGCAGAGACACTGTGGTGGGATGGGAGGAGCATTGGAATTGGAACCTAGAAATCTGGTTTTGAATCCTTGTTACTTATGACCAGCGTGTCCTTGGGCAAATCAACTAATGCCTGCTGCCTTTAAAACCTCAGTTTTCTCATTAGCAAAATGAGGACGTTGGCCTCAATGGCCTCTGATTCTGCCTCTCAGATCCAGGTGGTTCTTATCGAAGCACAGAGGCTTCCTTTTCCATGGGTGTCATAAGAATATCATGCTGTTCATTGGATGTGCTGTAGCTTACATTTGTTAAAGAACTTCCTTTAAACTCAAGGCATTTAGAGCTGGAAAGGACCTTATAGTTTCCCTGGCCCAGCACCTTCATTTTACAGATGAAGGGACTGAGCATGTCAAGGTGGGGTAACTCACCTATGATCACCCAGCAGATGAGCCAGAATTTGATTCCAAGTCCTCTCATTCCATCCCAGGGCTCTTTCTATTAAACTTTTCTACTTAATTATAAATCACTTGGTTGCAGGTGATTTTGAATAAGAGCAACTTCCCCTGAAACTAGGAATTTTAAAATGCAGCAACTGTAAAAATAGGGAGCTGGGGGCGGAGGGGTTGGGCAGAGTGAGAGAGGTGGCACAGGAAACAAGAAACTTCCAAATTATTCAGTGTACTTTAAAAATACAGTAAAATAATAATGGTTTATAGTTCTCAATCTTTTTATTTGAGTCATTATTTGTAGGGCCCCAAAAGACCAATTAGATTATTTGAACTTAAGAAACTACATTTTATTGGATTAGTCTTTTTTCTCCCTTACTATTAATATCTTATGTAATTGACTCTGAAAGCCTTCTATAAAGGATGGTGAAACCCTTTTTGATAATAAATATACCTATCTAATTTGTTTAATTTTGTGGGCTGTTTATTTGATGATTCATTGCCCAGCATTCCCTCCCCCATACTTGGACCTGTTGGAAGTCTCTCCCTTAATTATTTTCTTAGAAATACCCTAGAGACTTCCTACAGTGCAGTTTGAGGGTCCATACTGTACCAGGTGTTGCTATTTCCTCAGCTTCCTGTACCTAACAGCGCTCTCTGGGTTGAACTAGTCCAGGAAGAGTCTTAAAGCTGGCTTATTGGAAAGGTGCCTGTTCATAGTGGAGCGCTGCCCTAACCCTAACTCTTCTCCTGATATCACCAGTGCCCTACTGGCCCACCCTTGAGACCTGCTCTCCAGTCTCCTTCCAGTGTCCCTGCAAGAGAATTTGCACAACCTCTTGAAGCTTGACTGTGCTGTTCTTTCCCTTAGGTAGAGTGGGCAAGGATCTGCAAGCTACAGTTGCCTCAAAATATCTTCCTTGTTTGCCACCCATGCCCCTTTTCTTTCCTGCTTGGCCTGAAATTTCCATAATTAACATCACTCCTCTACTTTAACTCTCCAAAGCAGGGGTATTATCTCAAGAAGACCACTGTTTAATCTGCACATTATTAGTATGGATCAGTGAGGGGCAGCCTCACGTGGTAGCTCAAGAGCTGATCTGAGAGATGGAAAGATTAGAGATCAAGTCTCCCATTTCTGATCATTGTTAGCAGTGTTACCATGGGCAGCCATTTTCAGTTCTCAGGGTCCTAGGCAGAAAATTAACACCAGTTTTTTAGAAGCTCTTGCTTGGCTCACTATCCCTACTGTTATTCAAGACTACTTTTATTTTACTATTAATTTCTGGCATTCTGTTGAGTCTGTAGATAGACTTGTGGTGCATCTGAGCAGTTCATTCCACCCACATTGGTTAGTCTTCATTGAGGGGAGATGTAATTGTCCAGAGCACAAGGGGAAGGCCCCTTTGTAGCTCTTTGTGCCTGCCCTGAACAGAAGGCATTGGGATGCTCCTGCTGGGAATGGAAAGAGGATGAGCAATAACTATCTTGTTTGCAGAGACAGTGGTTTTGTCATAAAGGAGAACTTGATATAGGAAAGGATGGAGAGATTCCAAAAAGACTTGGGTGCTACCCCTGTGAGGGCTTAGGAATGACATGTAAGAACTTAGTTACAAGAAACCAAAGAAAACTGTCTGTCATCAGCTGTTCACAGGAACCTGAGCGTGGTTATCCGGCAGGCTGAGGTGGTGTTCCCTGAGTAGTGTCTGGGAATGAGAGTAGACAGCCCCCACATGGATTGGTGGGCTTTACCACAGGGTCAGCTTGGGTTCCCTTGGAAGAGAAGGCACTTCTTTTAGCTTGGACTTTACTGGTTTTTAGTTGAAGGTGGTTTTAATCAGAGGCCATCTTTGGAAATGGTTTGAACCCAAGTTAGAATTTAATAAGAAGCAGGCAAGTGAGAGGGAAAATAGGAATGGCAGTAAACCACTGGCAATACTTTTTTTTTTTTAGTTCTACAAAATTTAAATGAACAAAACTTTAGTCTTTGGCTCTTGAGTGAAGTTAGTTCAGTGGTCCCTTCATTTCTTGTCTAGGGAAGCCATCTCAAAGGCTGAGGCAGCTGTATTTTTGCCGCTTTTCAGCTCTGTCTTTAGACTCAGCCATAGCCTCTATCATAATAACCAGAGGTTCTGGGCCTGGCTCCAAATAAATGAAAAAAGCTAGGAGGGGGCAACTTGGCCCAGCTGGACTCCTCACACGATTACTAAACAAGGATTATGCATGTGGTTTGGTAGATAGAGGGCACTTGCTAAATATTTTTTGAATTTTCTTGCTTTTCAGTGGTTTGTACAGTTTTCATGCACAGTGGACAGAGGGGCTGGGTCTACAGGCAGAAGACCCGAATTTGAATCCTGTCTCAGACACTTCTTAGCTGTGTGACTCTGGGCAAGTCACATAACCATTGTGAGCCTCAGCTTCCTTATCTGTAAAATGGGGTTAATAATAGCACCCACTTCTTGGAGTTGTGGTGATGATCAATGAGATAACATGTTATCTTTGCTCTTTAAAGTGCTGTGTAAATGTCAATTATTATTATTCACATGTTAGCAAACAATTTTATTCCACCACCCTCCCCCCACCTTCTTCTACCTCTCATCAGAAAAGAGGCATGTCTACAAATACTTTCCAATAAAACTGTACCTTGTATTCTGTGAACAGAATTAGAGAAGTCAAAGCAAAAAAAAAATGTCAGGAACCAGGGCAACTGTCATTTTCAAACCATGTTTATATAATGAATCAAATAATTTATTGATTTTACAGGAACCATATAGCTCATTTATATTGACTTTGAAAGGGAAAGGAGAAGTTCAGTAAAAACTGTTTCATCTCACTTGTCTTTGATTTCCTCAATGAGGATGGTAGACTTGATCATAGGGTCAATACTTTAGAGCTGAAGGGATCTCAAAGGTCATGTAGTCCAACTCCTCCTTTTTGTTAGGAATCGAACCCCAGGGAGGTGATGTACCTCTCTGGAGGTCACCCAGGTATTCTTTAATTGGAGTGGCAATCCACAGGCAGGTAATTGCTTTCTTTTTTTTTTTTCTGTCTTTTTGTTTTGTTTTGTTTTCTGTTTTCCCTCTAAATTTCAGAAGTGGTTTTTCATTTTAGAATTGGAAAGGGGTTTTACAACTTATAATTCTACATCACTTTTCAATGTTTCTTTATTTTGTCTGGGAAGGAAAGAACACTTTGCTTGAAATACTCTTTTCAAAGCCACTCATCATGATCCTTAGTAGTCAGATTTTTTTGTCATCTTTCAAATTACTGAGAACTTTTTGACAGTTAAAAAAATCTCAATTTAGAAATTACAGCGTTGCTTTTAACCATTTGATTTTGTTAAATTTAATAGAGTTATTTTATGTCAAATTTCATGCTTTTCTTTATTAAAGGTAAATGTTTCAATCTTGAGAGTCATATATTATGCCAGTTTTCTGACTCTTGAGAAAGAATGGTACACTTTAAGTCCCTTGTTACAATTTACAATTCTAATTTATAATTATCCCTTCCACATGGTGAAAGTGAAGGGTGTGGTGTCCCCCATGATCTGGAAAATCCATGTAAAATTTTTTGTCCCTTTACGCCAGAGGAAAACATTTGAATTATTATGGCATTAAAAGATAAAATATATTGATGTTATATAATTCTATACATATATTTTATTCATTTCTGAGTTTCTAAACTTTTTCTGTGTTGTCTGTGGCCTTCATATGTTGTCTGCAGTTTCTGCAAAACTCCCCTCAAATCCCCATTTAGTATCTTACCCTAACCCATGTTATATTGAAACTGTGATGGGGAAGGTTGCGATGGGTGGGCAAGGAATAACTGTACTAAGTGCATACAGGGAATACAGAAATACACATAAAGGCAGTGCTTGTCCCTGAGGTAGGTGTAGTGGGGCTGGGGGTTGGTGGGGCTCTTCTGGTTTTGAAATAATGAAAGTGAGGAGGGAAGCTGTTAAAGAGAGGTCAGACCTACTGTTCCCCCAGGATCAGCAACAGAATTGATTTGATTATCATTTCAGAACTGGAAAGGGAGATGCAGACAGGCTGGTATGTGCCTGAGGTAACGTGGCAGCTCCGTGCTAAGATTTGTGTTAAAATAGATGAAGCCGACGGCTCTTCAAAAGAGTAATAAGAGCTTTATGGGATTTCTAAGGGCTTTGGATCAAGTAGATTAAGAATCCATTATAAATTCACTGCCAACAACTTTGGACTCCCACAGCTTGGCAAGACAAGCATGGCATCTAAGTGGTGCCTTTAGTTAGGTGTTTAAAGGTGTTTTGCAGGCCCTCGAGAGCCTCCTCTTCTCCCAGGATTCCTGAGATCTAGCTCTACTTTGACAGAATGGGGAATTGTGGTGACCTCCATTATTTGATCTGTGATCCCCCAAAGGGGGCATGAAATGTGTTGGCAGAGAAAGCTGTCAGGGCTGCCGGTAGGCATTTTCCTAGTTCTTAAATGCATTCTTTTTATCAGTTAAGACCAGTAACCTGGGAATCTGAGTTTTTTAAGAGCACAAATGTGCTGCTTGTTGGGCAAACTATTTTTTTTCCTCGACTAGCAGTGGTCAATCTTTGCACTTAATCCCAATACATTAAGACCTTTACCAGACATCGGGCAGGTGGGGAAAATAGAGAGCCCTGTGTGCACGTGTTAAGAGACACACACACACACATATAAATGCACATGCACACGCATTCCTTTTTCTAGATCACTAAAATGGAGGCAAGGTGTCGTCCTTCGACCATTCCATCCTGTAACTATGTTATGCCTAGAACTAGAAACAGGTAAGTAGCATAGCACTTTATGGGGCAGTGGAAAGAGTGCTGAATTTGTAGGTGTAGACCCTGAGCTCTGCACTTACTACCTGTGTGACCTTGGGAAAATCATTTAACCTTCTAAAAAATGAGGGTGAGGTACAATAGGTGACTGTCTTTTTTTGCCTTCCCCTACCTGTTCCCACATCCTATAGCCATATTTAGAGCCAGTTATCAAATGATGGACAAATAATTAGTTATAAGCTACTTACAAAGTTATAAATAAAGTTATATATAAAGTTAAAACTAGTTGTAAACTAGTGATCTCAAAAATACTGATCTCGAGGCCCAAGGTGGTCCATGAAGTCACTCCAAGGGATAACCGACCAATCATAGGGTAAGAAGATGGTTGAATCTTGTCTTCCCCAGGAAGGACAATTTCAGGGCTTATTTACAAATACAACTACACAATCCTTTCAACTGTTCTCTTGTAACACTTCCCTACTCTTTGTCTTTTCTGTCTCTGGTCTCTTAGGCTGTACAAGCTTCAAACCCATCCTATTCCGCACAGGGCATCAACCCTTTAAGGTAAAATGAAATCTGGCCTTACACAGTTGTCCAGGTAGAACTGAGAACCCACCCCAAACAATATGTCCACACTCTGCTTTCTTCTCCCCCTCAGAGGGGATGTGCTGGTGAGAGAGAGCTCTGTCTTCATTCCTCAGTTTCATTTTTGGTGGGGCAGAATAAGCCAGAGAAGATGAGCAGACCTAGCTGGATCGCAGTTTGTACAGCAGATGTCATACATTGTCTTTCAGCACAAGCCCATCCTTCTTCTGAATTTCCCTGGTTTTGATGGAGACCATTATCTTTCTGTTCTCACATTCATGACCTCCTTCTTTTCCTTGACTCCTTATTCAATGATCTCTTAATCGCCAAATCTAATGGTTTTTTATCAGTCATTGTCCTTGACCTCTACAGCATTTGACACTACCGTCTTTTCCGAGATATTTGATCTCTTCTTTCAAGGTTTCTGAAAATGTTGTGTCGTCTATTAAAAACCTCACATATACACACTTTTAAAACTTGGAAATGATTTTCTAAACTATTTAAAATCTAACTGAAGAGCTTCACTGGGTTTTGTTAATTTGTTAAAAATAGAAAGATGCACCTTCTCAATAGTTTGTAAGAACAGCTAATAACTATAATGATAGTTTGCCAATCGTATGGCAACTCATTTGACCCTCACAACATGCAGTTGCTGGTATCCTTATTTTACAGACAAAGAAACAGAGGCTGAGGGGGACCTTGGAGCCATCCAGCTATTAAGTATCTAAGGAGAACTTCAAATGTCAGATTTCTTGACTCCATGTCCAAGACTTCTTCACTGCACCACAAGCAGCCCTCATTGATCGCTAGTCCAGTTTCAACAAAAACCTTCTCACAGTGGGTAGATGTGTCTACATGTCTCTGTGAGGTATCTTTTGAAATCAAGTAAACCAAATTTAGAGTTAGACTTCCAAATTACTGCATCACAAAGTATCCGGATGATATTTTCAAAAATAATGAAGTCTATTCAGTCACATTCCTTATTTGATCCTACTTCAGACACTTTCTAGTTGTGTGTCCTTGGTCAAGTCACTGAACCACTCTGAGACTCCATTTCCATATGTGTAAATGGAGGTGGTACCTCCTCCTCGAGTTATTATGAGTATTGAATAAGATGATCTTCCTAAGGGGTTTTGGATACTTTTAAAGTGCTATGTACATATTTGTTAATAAGTAAATGTCAATATAGTCAAGGGTATGCTTATATTTTTTACTAATGGGATGTGTAGTCAAAAAATTTTAGAAACAATTACATGGATTTTTTTTGTTAATATTAACTGATAAAATGAGTTTGTAAGCACTTGTATTATAGTAGTGTTGTCTTCCTTTTTCTCTGCTCTCCTTCTTTAAAATGAAGCTATTAACATAACTGAAGTTTGGAGCAGGACATCTGTTTAGTTCAGGCTGATCTCTGAGATCCATCATCTTGTTTTCATAAGGCATCTGCCAAGATAATCTCATGACCAGAAACATGTTGAATGCTCGTTTGGAAGTCCTGTACCTTAAGGTACATGAGGTAAACTCTTGGCTAGAAACTTAAGATCTGATTTTATCCCAAATTCAGAAAATTGCCAAATAATCTTTCTGAAGAAAAGACAAATTAAAGAAGAACTAGTTATTAAAGTACAAAAAATGGAAACTGTGGAGAAAGTGATAGAGAAGAATAGAAAAGTTGAGCATAGTCAAATAGATTTGAGAAGAGGAGATTTCAAAGCATTCAGAGAGATGATAGGTAAGAGCCTGTGGGCTGTGGTACATTCTCAAACTAGGGTAATTCTTGCCCTTGAGGAGCTTAACATTCTCTTAAGAGATATAACGTGCACATAGAAACATACAAAATGAATAAAAGGTAATTCACATTCTCACTGGAAAAACTTTGAGTACAATCTTATAAAAAGGAAAAAGAGATATTTTACAAAGAAATTGATTAGACCTTCCAGATTTAATCAACTTTGTACTTTAATGCTTAATGTCTTTTTTTATAATATAAATTTTATTTGTTTTCAATGTTCTGCAATCACTGTCATATAACTTAGATTATTTTTCCCCCTCCCTCCCTGAGACAGCATACAATTTTATATAGGTTCTATACATATATTCCTATTAAATACATTTTCTCTATAGTCATGTTATGTAGAAGAATTAAAATGAATGGGAGAAATCATATAGCAAACCAAAACATAATACAAAAGAAAATGATCTGCTACATTCTGTGATTGAATTCCAAAGGCCTTTCTCTGGGTATGGAAGGCATTTTGCCTTAAAAGACCATTGGGAATTTTTTTAAGTCCTTGCATTGCAATGAAGTTCCAAGTCTACCAGAAAAAAACTCACACACTCTGGTCATTTCTGTGCACAAAGTTCTCCTGGTTCTGCTTCTTTCGATCAGCATCAGATCATAAAAGTCTTTTCAGGCCTCTCTGAAGTCTTCTTGTTCATCATTTCTTATGGTGCAATAGTATTCCACTACATTCATATACCATACTTTATTCAGCCATTCCCCTATTGATGGGCATCCTCTTGATTTCCAGTTTTTGGCCACCACAAAGGGGGCTGCTATAAATATTTTGTACATGTGGGATCCTTTCCCATTTTTATGACCTCTTGGGGATACAGTCCTAGAAGTGATATTGCTGGATTAAAGGGTATGCAAATTTTTGTAGCCCTTTGAACTAATTCCAAATTGCTCTCCATAACGTTTGGATCAGCTCACCGCTCCACCAGCAATAAATTAGTGTTTCAACACTCAGTGTTTAATGTCTTGAATGCAAATGTGGGTTTATGGAAAATGATGAAAATATTTCGGCAACCATGGTTGAGGAGAAAGAAAAATGAGAGGCCACGGGCTTCGAGACTATGTGGTAGCCTCACGTCTATAGATCATATTTTCTTCCTTTTTTTATTGATTAATTTTATTTATTTTAGGTGTTCTACAATGAGTACCATATAACTTAGGTTATAATTTTCCCCTCCCTCCCCGAGACAGCATACAATTTTATATAGATTCTACACATACGTTCCTATTAAATACATTTTCACTATACTCATACTGTGTGGAAGAATTAAAATGAGTGGGAAAAATCATCTAACAAATCAAAATGCAATACACATACACACACACACACACACACGCAAAACTATCTGCTACATTCTGCGATTGAATTTCATAGTTCTTTCCTTGGATGTGGAAGGCATTTTGCCTTAGAAGACCACTGGGAATTTTTTTTAAGTCCTTGCATTGCCACGGAGTTCCAAGTCTGCCAGAAAAAATTCTCTCATAGTGTGGTCGCTACTGTGTGCAAAATTCTCCTGGTTCTGCTCCTTTTGCTCAGCATCACATCATATAAGTCTTGCCAGGCCTCTCTGAAGTCTTCCTGTTTATCATTTCTTCTAGCACAATAGTATTCCATTACATTCACATACCATAATTTATTCAGCCACTCCTCCATTGATGGGCATCTCCTTGATTTCCAGTTTTTGGCCACCACAAAGAGTGCTACGATAAATATTTTTGTACATGTGGGACCCTTTCCCATTTTTATGATCTCTTGGGGATATAGTCCTAGAAGCAATATTGCTGGTTCAAAGGGTGTGCACATTTTTATAGCCCTTTGGGCATAGTACCAAATTGCCCTCCAGAATGGTTGGATCAGCTCACAGCTCCACCAACAGTGTATTAGTGTTCCAACTCTCCCACATCCTCTCCAACATTTATCATCTTCCTCTTCTGTCATGTTTGACAATCTGATAGGTGTGATGTGGTACCTCAGAGTGGTTTTGATTTGCATCTCTCTAATCAAAAGTGATTTAGAGCATTTTTTCATATGACTATAGAAGTCTTTAATTTCCTTCTCTGAAAATTGCCTGTTCATATCCTTTGACCATTTATCAATTAGGGAATGACTTGTATTTTTGTACATTTGACTTAGTTTTCTATATATTCTAGAAATGAGGCCATTATCACAAACATTAACTGTAAAAATTCTTCCCCAGTTTTCTACATCCCTCCGAATCTTGGTTGCATTGGGTTTAGCTGTGCAAAAACTTTTCAGTTTAATGTAATCAAAATTATCCATCTTGCACTTCATAATGCTTTCTATTTCTTCTTTACTCAAAAATTCTTCCTTTCTCCATAAATCTGATAAATATACTATTCCTTGCTCCACCATTTTGTCCATAGTATCAATCTTTATACCTAGATCATATACCCATTTGGATTTTATTCTTTTTTTAAAAATTTATTTATTTCACTTTTAACATTCATTTTCACCAGATCTTGGGTTCCAAATTTTCTCACCATCTCTCCCCTCCCCCCAACCCAAAATGCTGAGCATTCTAATTGCCCCTATCACAAATCTACCCTCTCTTCTAACATCCCTCCCTTCTCTTGTCCCCATCTTCTCTTTTGTCCTGTAGGGCCAGATAACTTTCTATACCCCATTACCCGTATTTCATATTTCCTAGTAGTAAGAACAATACTCCGCAGTTGTTCCTAAAACTTTAATTTCCAACTTCTCTTCATCCCTCCCTCCCTACCCATTCCCTTTGGGAAGGCAGGCAATTCAATATAGGCCATATCTGTGTAGTTTTGCAAATAATTTCCATAATAGTCATGTTGTGTGAGACTATATTTCCCTCCATCCTATCCTGGCCCCCATTGCTTCTGTTCTCTCTTTGGATCCTGTCCCTCCCCAAGAGTGTTGACTTCAAATTGCTCCCTCCTCCCACTGCCCTCCCTTCCATCCTCCTCCCCACCCTGCTTATCCTCTTCTCCCCCACTTTCCTGTATTGTAAGATAGGTTTTCATACCAAAATGAGTGTGCATTTTATTCCTTCCTTTAGTCAAATGTGATGAGAGTAAGCTTCATGTTTTTCTCTCACCTCCCCTCTTTTTCCCTCAACTGAAAAGGCTTTTGCTTGCCTCGTTTATGAGAGATTATTTGCCCCATTCCATTTCTTCCTTTTTCCTCCCAATATATTTCTATTTCACCCCTTACTTTCATTTTTTTAAGACTTGACCCCATCCTATTCGACTCACCCTGTGTTCGTGTGTGTGTGTGTGTGTGTGTATAATCCCACCAACTACCCAGATACTGAAAAAAGTTTCAAGAGTTAAAAATATTGCCTTCCCATGTAGGAATATAAACAGTTCAACTTTAGTAAGACTCTTATGATTTCTCTTTGCTGTTGACCTCTTCATGCTTCTCTTGATTCTCCTGTTTGAAAGTCAAATTTTCTTTTCAGCTCTGGTCTTTTCATCAAGAATGCTTGAAAGTCCTCTATTTCATTGAATGACCATTTTTTCCCCTGAAGTATTATACTCAGTTTTGCTGGGTAGGTGATTCTTGGTTTTAGTCCTAGTTCCTTTGACCTCTGGAATATCATATTCCACGCCCTTCAATCCCTTACTGTAGAAGCTGCTAGATCTTGTGTTATCCTGATTGTATTTCCACAATACTGGAATTGTTTCTTTCTAGCTGCTTGCAATATCTTCTCCTTGACCAGGAAACTCTGGAATTTGGCCACAATGTTCCTAGGAATTTCTCTTTTTGGATCTTTTTCAGGCGGTGATCAGTGGATTCCTTGAATACTTATTTTGCCCTCTGGTTCTAGAATATCAGGGCAATTTTCCATGATAATTCCATGAAAGATGATGTCTAGGCTCTTCTTTTGATCATGGCTTTCAAGTAGTCCCATAATTTTTAAATTGTCTCTCCTGGATCTATTTTCCAGGTCAGTTGTTTTTCCCATGAGATATTTCACATTCTCTTCCTTTTTTTCATTCTTTTGCTTTTGTTTTGTGATTTCTTGATTTCTCAGAGTGTCATTAGCCTCCATCTGTTCCATTCTAATTTTGAAAGAACTATTTTGTTCAGTGAGCTTTTGGACCTCCTTTTCCATTTGGCTAATTCTGCTTTTGAAAGCATTCTTCTCCTCATTGGCTTTTTGAACCTCTTTTGCCATTTGAGTTAGCCTATTTTTCAAGGTGTTATTTTCTTCAGCACTTTTTTGGGTCTCCTTTTGCAAGGTATTGACATACTTTTCATGCTTTTCTTGCATCTCATTTCTCTTCCTAGTTTTTCCTCCACCTCTCTAACTTGATTTTCAAAATCCTTTTTGAGCTCTTCTATGGCCTGAGCCCATTGGATATCTATATCGTATGTTTGGGATATAGAGGCCTTGACTTCTATGTCTTTCCCTGATGCTAAGCATTCTTCTTCCTCATCAGAAAGGATGGGAGGAGATATCTATTCACCAAGAAAGTAACCTTCTATGGTCTTATTTTTTTTTCCCTTTTTTGGGCATTTTCCCAACTAGTTACTTGACTTTTTAGTCCTTTGTCAAGAGTAGAGTATACGCTGGGAATCTGTGAGATCTCGGTTCCTCCAAGATGGCACAATCAAGCGTG
This sequence comes from Bettongia penicillata ogilbyi, assembly GCA_023548195.1. Classification (NCBI taxonomy): domain Eukaryota; kingdom Metazoa; phylum Chordata; class Mammalia; order Diprotodontia; family Potoroidae; genus Bettongia; species Bettongia penicillata. The sequence goes on along the minus strand of JAJHZJ010000354.1, from coordinate 4,870,319 downwards.
CACTGGTCTGGACGCAGAGAGGGATTTTTATGTCCCTAATCTTAGCAATTACCTCTTCACAGCCACCTAGCCTCCAGTTCCACCAAGTCAACCCTGGGGGCTGATTTTCAGATAAGCTGGATGGGCAGGTATGCCATTCAGTATGAGACAAAGACCAGCTCAGCCAGGCTGAGGTAAGACTTTACTCCTCAGTGCCCCCAGGGGTTTTTACGCTCCAACAACAAGCGTTCTGTACAGGCTGCTGTGCACCCTCTGTGACTGCTGCCTGCTGCTGGAGCTATAGGAAGGCCCTTCTCCCTTCCTGGCCAGCTGATAAAACCCCATCACTGACCGTTGGTGCCGGTGGGCCAAGGGATCTGAGGACCTGCTACTGCAATTGGAGATTCCACCCCCAAGGTGTTATTCTCCCAGTCTTGTCGTGCGCCACTCAGCCAAGCCTGGACTGGGCTCTCCTCACTCTGCTTCGCGTCTGGCGCACCTGGCGTTTCTGTGGGCCTTTCAGGTCACCATGGGCTGGAAATCTCCTCTACTCTGTTGTTCTCCACTTCTGCTGCTCCAAAATTTGTTGAGAGTCCCTCTCTACAGGTATTTTATGGGCTTGGGGGAGGACCCTGTTTAAGTATGTCTTTCTAGTCCACCATCTTGGCTCCGCCTCCTGGATTTTATACTTGTGTACAGTGTCGGGCATTGGTCTAAGCCTGGTTTCCACCACACTTTTACCCAGTTTTCCCAGCAATTTTCGTCAGTGAGTTCTTATCCCAGAAGTTTGGGTTCTTGGGTTTATCAAACTGTAGATTGCCATATTCATTGTCTACTGTGTCTTGAGTACCTAGCCTATTCCATTTGTCTACCCTTCTGTTTCTTAGCCAGTACCAAGTGGTTTTGATAATAGCTACTTTATAATACAATCTGAGATCTGGTAGCGCGAGACTGGCCACCTTCCTTAGCATTTCTTTTCATTAGTCCCCTTGATATTCTGGACCTTTTGTTCTTCCAGATGAATTTTGACACTATTTTTTCCAGCTCTAGAAAATAATTATCTGATAGTTAAATTGGTATAGTACTAAATAAATAAATTAATAGAAGTAAAATTGTCATTTTTATTATATTGACTTGACCTACCCATGAGCAACTGATGTTTTTCCACTTACTTAGATCTGATTTTATTTGTGTGAAAAGTGTTTTGTAGTTGTGTTCATATAGTCCCTGGGTTTGTTTTGGCAGGTAAACTCCCAAATATTTTATAGTGTCTACCCTAGCTTTAAATGGGATTTCCCTTTCTATGTCTTGCTGTTGGGCTTTGTTATTAATATATAGAAATGAAGAAGATTTGTGTGGGTTTATTTTGTAACCTGCAACTTTACGAAAGTTGTTTATTATTTCAAGTAGTTTTTCACTTGAATCTCTGGGATTTTCTAAGTATATCATCATATCATCTGCAAATAGTGATAACTTAGTGTCTTCTTTGCCTATTTTACTTCCTTCAATTTCTTTATCTTGTCTAATTGCTAACATTTCTAGTCCCATATTGAATAATAGTGGTGATTATGGACATCCTTGTTTCACCCCTGATCTTTTTGGAAATGCATCTAGCTTATCACCATTGCATATAATGCTTTCAGAAGGTTTTGGGTAGATACTGCTTATTATTTTCCTATGCTCACCAATGTTTTTCATAGGAATGGGTGTTGTATTTTGTGAAAAACTTTTTCTGCATCTATTGAGATAATCATGTGATTTCTGTTAGTTTTGTTGTTGATATGGTCAATAATGCTAATAGTTTTCCTAATATTGAACCAGCCCTACATTCCTGGTTTGAATCCTACCCGATCATAATGTATTAGTCTCGTGATAGGTTGCTGTATTCATTTTGCTAAAGTCTTACTTAAAATTTTTGCATCTAAATTCATTAGATAAATTAGTCTGTAATTTTCTTTCTCTGTTTTGTCTCTTCTTGGTTTAGGTATCAAAACCATATTTGTATCATAGAAAGAATTTGGGAGGACTCCTTCCCCAATTTTCAAAAATAGTCTATGTAGTATTGGAATTAACTGTTCTTTAAATGTTTGATAGAATTCACTTGTAAATCCATCCAGCCCTGGAGAGTTTTTCCTGGGAAGTTCATTGATGGTTTGTTCAATTTCTTTTTCTGAGATGGAGTTGTTTCAGTATTCAATTTCCTCTTCTGTTAATCTGGGCAATTTGTATTTTTTAAAATACTCATCCATCTCATTTAGATTATTAAATTTATGGGCATAGAATTGGGCAAAGTAATTTCTAATTATTGTTTCAATTTCCTCCTCATTGGAGGTGAGTTCACCCCTTTCATTTTTTATTTTAGTAATGTGATTTTCTTCTTTCTTTTCTTTAATGAGATTGACCAAAGGTTTATCCATTTTATTAGTTTTTACATAAAACCAACTATTGGTTTTATTTATCAATTCAATAGTCTTCTTAATTTCAATTTTATTAATCTCTCCTTTGCTTTTTAGGATTTCTAATTTGGTATTTACTTGGGGATTTTTGATTTGTTCTTTTTCTAGCTTTTTCACCTCCATGCACAAGTCATTGATATCTCTTTCTCTGTTTTATTCATGTAGGCATTCAAAGATATAAAACTTCCCCTAAGAAATGCTTTTGCAGTATCCCATAAGATTTGGTAGGTTGTCTCATTGTCATTCTCTTGAATGAAGTTGTTGACTGTTTCTATGATTTGTTGTTTTACCCACCCCTTCTTTAGGATTAGATTATTTAGTTTCCAATTAATTTTTGGTTTATCTTTCCATGGCCTTTAATTACATATAATTTTTATTCCATTATGATCTGAGAAGGATGCATTGACTATTTCTGCCTTTCTGCACTGGATTGTGAGGTTTTTATGCCCTAGAATAGAACATGGTCAGTTTTTGTATATATGCCATATACTGCTGAGAAAAAGATATATTCCTTTCTATCCCCATTCAGTTTTCTCCAGAGATCTATCATACCTATTTTATCCAGAGTTTTATTTACCTCCTTAACTTCTTGTGTGTTCATTTTAAGGTTAGATTGGTCAAATTCAGAGAGGGGGAGGTTGAGGTCCCCCACTAGTATAGTTTTGCTGTCTCTTTTTTCCTGCAGCTCCCTCATCCTGTCCTCTTAAGAATTTGGATGCTATCCCACTTGGAGCGTACATGTTTAGTAATGATACTGGTTCATACTTTATGGTGCCTTTTAGCAAAATATAGTTTCCTTCCTTATCTGTTTTGATTAGATCTATTTCTGCTTTTGCTTTGTCTGAGATTAGAATTGCTACCTGTGTTTTTCTTAAATCTGCTAAAGCATAGTATACTGTGCTCCAACCTTTTATCTTTACCCTATGTGTATTCCCCCTTATTTCAGATGTGTTTCTTGTAAACAACATATTATTGGATTATAGCTTTTAATCCATTCTGCTATCCATCTCCATTTTTTGGGAGAGTTCATTCCATTCACATTCACAGTTACAATTACAGTCTGTGTCTTCCCCTCCATCCTCTTTCCCACCATTTGTGCTTTTAGTTTTCCCCATCTCCCTTTCCTTCCTCAATAGAGTTTTTACTTTTCACCACCTCCCACAGTTTTTCTTTCCTTCTTTCAGCCTCCCTCCCTTTTATTCTGCCCTTTACCGTTACTACTTCTTCCTTCCGTTTTAGCTTCCCCTCTCCTTTCTTCCCCCTTCCTCTCCTACTGCCTATAGAGTTAGTCAGATTTATATACTTAATTAACTTTATCGTTCCCTCCTTGTACCAAATCAGATCAGAGTACCTCTCAGACAATCCTCATCTCTTTCCCTCTACTGTAATTTTGTACTTCTTCCTGTGATGTAATTTGCCATTTTTCTGCTTCCTCCTTTTCACATCTCATCTTACAATCCCATTGCATGCTTAAATCATATTTTTATCATCACATACTTTATACCTGTTCCCTCTATGTGCATCCCTTTTATACTTCATAATAGATGTACAATTCTCAGGATTAGCAAGTATCATCTTCCCTTATAGGAAGGTAAACAGTTTGCCCAAATTGAGTAACAAGTTTTTCTTTTCCCCTGTTTACCTTTTTATGCCTCTCTTGTGACCTGCATTTGAAGACTGAATTTTCTATTGAGTTCTGGCCTTTCTGTCAGAAGGCCTGGAAATCCCTAATTTTGTTGAATGTCCCTCTCCTTGCCTGAAATGTTATGCTGAACTTGGCTGGGTAATTGGATCCTTGGTTGTAGACCCAGCTTCTTTGCCTTACAGAATATTGTATTCCAGTTCCTTCAATCTTTTTTTTTTAATTTGAATTTTTATTTAATTTCCATGATACAATCCATGCCATACACATCAGAGGGGTACATCCAGACCCTTCTGATCTTGCATTCTAAGAAGTCTGGCAATAATAATGTCTCGTGTGTGTAGGACTTTCAACTTTCAAAACACCTTCTTTTTTTTCTCAATCTTCCCATCACATCTTTGCACGTATGAGTTTCTGCAGTATTTATTTCATTTTCTCAATATCATTGTTGAATTTGTCTAGAGAGTCAGCGATTTTTATTTTCCGAATCTCCTGTTCTTCTATAAAAGTGACTAGTGACAATTTTAATTCATTCATTTTTTTGAAGAAACTCATTCAGTATTTGCTGCAGCCTGTCGATGACCTCTAAGAGTTGCTCGAATAAAGCTTGTTCTTCAACTAGGTCAGAGTCAAGCTGCTCCAGTTTCATCGATGCCTCCTCTTGTGCTACTTGCAACTCCTGCATCTTGTCCATGGAGGATTTCTAATTGGATTGCCTCTTAAGGAGCCTAAGCATTTGTATGCTTGTATTCACAAGCGGGCCAGATAGAATCCCAGCTACACAGAGTCTGAGCTGGATTGAATCTGAGCCTCCTTCAATCTTTTAATGTAGAAGCTGCAAGGTCCTGTGTGATCCTAACTGTTGCTCCTCAATATCTGAATGGTTTCTTAATGGCTGCCTGTAGTATTTTCTCCTTCACTTGATAGCTCTGGAATTTGGCAACAATATTTCTTGGGGTTTTTAGTTTGGGATCCCTTTTGGGAGGTGAATGGTAGATTTACTCTTTTGCTTTCTGGATCTAGCACTTCTGGGCAATTTTCCTTGATGATTTCTTGGAAGATATTATCCAGATTCTTTTTTTCATTGTGGATTTCTGGTAGGCCAATAATTCTTAAATTTTCTCACCTGGATTTATTTTCCAGGTCACTTGTTTTTCTAATTAGATATTTTACATTTTCTTCTATCTTTTCATTCTTTAGATTTTGTTTGACTGATTCTTGATGTCTCATAGAATCAATAGTTTCTACTTGCCCAATTCTAATTTTTATCAGATTGTTTTCTTCAGTTATCTTTTGTATCTCCTTTTCCATCTGTCCAATTGTTCCTTTTAAGGAGTTATTTTCTCCAGTTAGTTTTTATACTTCATTTTCCATTTGTTCAATTTTTCCCAGTTAGGTTTTGTGTTTCCTTTTCCATTTGTCCAATTTTCCCAGTTAGGTTTTGTGCTTCCTTTTGTCCAGTTTTCCCAGTTAGGTTTTATGCTTCTTTTCCATTTGTTCAATTTTCCTTTTTAAAGTGATGTTCTCATCCGTGAATTCTTTTTTCATACTTTTAAACTCATTGGCCAGTTTTTCTTCTATTTCCTTCTTCAGCTGTTTCAGGAGAGCTGTTTGTGCAGGAGAGCTGTTTGTGCATGTGAGCAGTTCATAGTCCCTTCTGAAATTTCAGATGGAAGTACAGTCTCACTACTGACCTCTTTGGTATTCTTCTTTTGGTCCTTGTCCCCATAGAAAGGTTCTATGGTATTTTCACCCTTGCTTTGCATTTTCTTGCTCATGATGGTGGTTTGTGTTGTGGCTTCTGGTTCTTTCAATTAAAAACTGCAGAACTTGGTGTTGAGCTGACTGGTGTAAAAAAGCTAAGGGCAAATACATGTTTATCTTTTTGTTTTGTGTTTCCCCAATCAGCCTTGGGGCTAGCTTGTTAAGTGTGGGGGAGGGGTGGTCTGGTCCTGGGAGATCTCCTCGACTGAGGCAAAAGCAAGCTCAGGGGCTGGTGATCCTGGCTGCCCTATTGTCTTCCTGTTTCCCCTGCAGTGCTGAGGCACACCCGGGTCCTAGTGCAAGTTTCTACCTCCCCTGCAGCTCCTCTTCTAGCACTGAGGCACTCCTGAGTCCTAGCGTGAGTTTCTACCACCTTGGCATCCCTCTCCTTCTGGTTCACGTCTGCCACAATAAGAGGAATCCCCTTTAGCTGTTTTCCTAGCGTCGGGTGTTATGAGACTGACTGTTTGCCCCTTCACTGGGGCCACTGATCCGGGACTTTTCTGGGGGAATATTTTATGGTTCTTTCGAGGTCAACAAAGGGGGAGGAGAGAGCATTTACCTATCACTCCGCCATTTTAGCTCCCAGAAGTTCTAGTAGGTGACTTACAGACATTTAACCTGCGGACTGAAAGTCTCAGGAGCTACTGCGGCTGATATCTGGCCTTCAGTGGCTTAGATCATATTTTCTTTAAGAAGAAAGTGGAAAAATGTTGAATCTGCACAATTCCAAGAAAAATGAAATTGGATAAAGTAAATGGTTTCTAATACAGGATGTATTTTTAAAATACCAGTTCTCCATAGTCAGATCACTGATTTGTTAAAACAAAGATCCAAATCAAATCCAAACTTGGGATTACTTAATTACTTAAATGTTAAAAATAAATATGGCAAGCAAGTGAAGTAATTCCAACCAGTTATATTTAAATTAGCTGTTGATCCTGATAAATGGGAAATAGGCAAAAAAAAATAATAACCTCTATTCTAACCCTAAATAGTTTAAGCAACCTAAATTATTTTCTATAATAAGGAAAGTAAAAGAGCCTAGGAAAACCACTTCAGTCAGCAAATACTTGATCTCTTTTCTGGACAGTGAGATTTAGTAGGCAAAGGCAAATATAATTTAGAATATAAACTCATTTGTGAAATTTTATGAAAAAAGATGTGTAATATTATAAGCAATATCATTTCTTAAAATAGTGAGAAATGGGGGAAATAAAACAAGTTTAAAGAATGTTTGGTAAAGATTCCCAGTTAAGCCATATCTTCCTTGGAGGAATTAAGAATGAAACTGGAAGGAGTACAATAAACTGCCCCTAAATGGAAGGGCTCTGTAAAGATTTTTGTGACAAAACTTATTTCTCCATCAGTGACAATGGAACTATCCCTGAAAACTTTGTAAGATGAGAAAATAGAAATTTTGCTAAAGATGGAAAGAGCCAACTGTTCAAGACCATGTGGAGGATACAAAACAGGGCACTGAGGGACTGATTCCTTTGGTGTTTGAAAAAGGGAAGAAACAAAACTTTTTGGAGGAACATAGATTATTATTGATAAGAGTAATTAAGAAAATGTTGAGAGGTGACAAGCGGGTGGAGCCAAGATGGTGGAATAGAAAGACAGACCTGTTGAAGCTCCCCCACATAGCCCATAAAATACCTGTAAAAAAATGACTAAAATCCTAGAGCAGCAGAAGCCACAAAACGACAGTGAAAGAGATTTCCAGCCCAAGACAGCCTGAAAGGCAGACAGGAAAGGTTAATCTCACCAGACACGGAGTGCAGCCCAGTGTGGACTCCATGATACAGCACGGACAGGTCCCGGAACAGGCTTTAAGGAGCCAGTGGCGGCAGCAGTTCCCAGATTGCTCAACCCACAAATACCAAAGACAGCTTCAAAGGTCAGTGAGAAAGCTCCTTCACCCACAAGAAGGGAACATGGACCGGACCACTAGCAGTACCCACTGCAGTGGCAGTGTCCATTTTTGGAGCCTTCTACCTAAAACCCCTGGGGCACTGAGCTGCTGATCTGAATCTCAGACCTGAGCCCGGCCCTGGGGTGAGGAGGAGCACTGGCATGGTGGAGCTGGAGGTGATTGTGGAGAGGGAATTCTACTTGCAGATCCTGAGCAGAAAAGCTTGTGGTTGCTCCTAGACCAGTGCGCAGACCAGGAGAGGAGTAAACTCTTCTCCCTTGATTGTGCCACCATGGAGGAACTGAGAACTTACAGGTCCCCAGAGTATACCCTCCTGTTGACAAAGGACTCAAAAGTCAAGTATCTGGCTGGGAAAATGCCCAGAAAAGGGGGAAAAAGTAAGACTAGAGAAGGTTACTTTCTTAGTATTTGCTTCCATCCTTTCAGATGAGGAAGAACAATGCATACCATCAGAGGAAGTCAAGGCTTCTGCATCCAAATCCTCAAAATAAATATGCAGTGGTCTTAGGCCATGGAAAAGCTCAAAAAGAATTTTGAAAATCAAGTAAGAGAGGTGGTAGAAAAATTGGGAAGAGAAATGAGAGCAATGCATGAAAATCATGAAAAGTGAGTCAACAACTTGCTAAAGGAGACTCAAAAAAATGCTGAATGAATAACACCTTAGGCTAACTCAATTGGCAAAAGAGGTCCAAAAAGTCAATGAAGAGAAGAATGCTTTAAAAAGCAGAATTAGCCAAATGGAAAAGGAAGTTCAAAAGTTCACTGAAGAAAATAGTTCTTTAAAAATTAGAATGGAGCAGATGGAAGCTAATGACTTTATGAGAAACCAAGAAATTACAAAACAAAACCAAAAGAATCAAAAAATAGAAGATAATGTGAAATACCTCACTGGAAAAACAGCAGGCATGGAAAATAGATCCAGGAGAGACAATTTAAAAATTATGGGACTACCTGAAAGCCATAATCAAAAAAAGAGACTAGACATCATCTTTCATGAAATTATCATGGAAAATTGCCCTGATATTCTAGAACCAGAAGGCAAAATAAATATTAAAAGAATCCACTAATCACCTCCTGAAAGAGATCCAAAAAGAGAAACTCCTAGGAATATTGTAGCCACATTCCAGAGTTCCTTGGTCAAAGAGAAAATATGGCAAGCAGCTAGAAAGAAACAATGTGAATATTGTGGAAATACAATCAGAATAACACAGGATCTGGCAACTTCTACATTCAGGGATCGAAGGGCTTGGAATAGGATATTCCAGAAGTCAAAGGAACTGGGATTAAAACCAAGAATCACCTACCCAGCAAAACTGAGTATAATACTCCAGGGGAAAAAATGGTTGTTCAATGATGAAAAGACCAGAACTGAATAGAAAATTTGACTTTCAAACAAAAGAGTTGAGAGAAGCATGAAAAGGTAAAAGGTAAAAAAGAGAAATCATAAGGCACTTCCTAAAGTTGAACTGTTTACATTCTTATATGGAAAGATAGTATTTGTGACTCGTGAGACTTCTCTCAGTATTTGGGTAGTTGGAGGGATTACATACCTCCCCCACACACATATAGACAGAGAACACAGGGTGAATTGAATAAGAAGGGATGATATCTAAAAAAATAAAATTAAGGGGTGAGAAGATTGTAGTGGGAGGAGAAAGGGAGAAAATGGGGTAAATTATCTCATAAAAGAAGCAAGAAAAGCTTTTTCAATGGAAGAGAAAAAGGAGGAGGTGAGAGGGAAAAAGTGAAGCTTACTCTCTTCACATTTGGCTTAAGGAGGGAATAACATGCTTACCCAATTTGGTATGAAAATCTGTCTTACACTACAGTAAAGTAGAGGAGAAGGGGACAAGTGGGGTGGGGGGATGATAAAAGAGAGGACAAATGGGAGGAGGGAGTAATTAGAAGTAAACACTTTTGGGGAGGAACAAGGTCAAAAGAGAGAAGAGAATAAATGGGGGCAGGATAGGATGGAGGGAAATGTAGTTAGTTTTACATAACATGACTATTATGGAAGTCTTGCAAATCTACACATATATAGCATATATTGAATTGCTTGCCTTCTCAGTGGGGATGGGTAGGGAGGGGGGAAGGGAGAGAAGTTGGAACTCAAAAGTTTTAGGAATGAATGTTGAGAATTGTTTCTGCATACAATTTGGAAATAAGAAATACAGGTAATGGGGTATAGAAATTTATCTTGCCCTACAAGACAAGAGAGAAGATAGGGACAAGGGAAGGGAGGGGCGTGATAGAAGGGAAGGCATATTGAGGGAAAGGGTAATCAGAATGCAAAGTGTGTTATGGGGTGGGGAGAGGAGAGAGATGGAGAGAAAATTTGGAACTCAAAATTTTGTGGAAATGAAGGTTGAAAACTAAAAATAAACAAAAACATTTAAAAAAGGAAAATAAAATCATTTTTTAAAAAGTCAGCCCAATATGGTGAATCTTTAATAAACTTTGTCTTTCTTTGGCTTTAAAAAAAGAATGTTGATAACTAACAGTCCATATTTCTACTTTCCTTCCTCTATGAATTCTTTATGAGAATAACCTACATAAATATGGAGGGAGGACATCCTTGATGAAAGCACAAGTAGGGAATAGGCAGGCATTTACAAAGTGTATTCTATAGCATTCCACATGTTTTCAGTCACACATTTGACTAAAATGTACTGAGAGTATAAGATCCTGCTGTGCTTATTGTTTACCATAGAAAGGCATTTGATTAGGAATAGCAAAATGTTATCTTAAATGCTCTCTTCCAGTAGGCTTTTTCCTGTAAAAATCATACAGATTCCTTGAAAGTTGTAACAACTACTATAATTTTATTCACTTTTCTGATAATTACTGATCAAAGCATAAAACAATGAGACATATCCTTGCCAATGACATTTCCCATTCTAATGGAGGATAGTCAACTCATAATCCAGTTCGAAGAGATAATCTCTCTAAATATTAACTTTCTTCAGATACTCATATTTGTGGATAACATTTTGTTGATAGCGTCAAATTCCAGAATGATGTAGACTCCTAAATGCAATTCATAATCACTCAAAAGTTTAACCTGATTATTTATACAGGAAAAACCCAGTTAATGAAGTACTTGTGTTGTCCAATCTATGATCAGGAGTTGAAAGGATAAACCTAAAGCCAGTTCATCAATATTTGTTTCTTAGATGCTACAGGTGGATGGTAAAGTAGATTCCCAATAGAATGACAAGAGGATAGCCAACCAGATTTCTTTTGGGAAACTGTGCAGTGCTTTTAACAATTGCGAACTTGGTACTGGTGCAAAGCCCATCTACTTAACATCAGTATTGTTCCAGTAGTGGAATGTCTGTTTGCAAAGAAAGTTGAGATCACCTAAATGGTGGTAGCCCCAAAAAGGCTACAACACATTACAAATGAAAAATTATGTGGCAGAAACGCTGGAAGTGTCATGGGTGGAAAAAGTTTTAAGAAGCCCTGCTAAAAAGCATTAGTGTCAAACTCAAATAGAAATGGATCGCTGCAGTCTGCATATTGATTTAGAAACACAAATTAACTTTATCTACGTTGCCTTGTGTTTTTATTTTGTTAAACAAGAGTGCCTGGCCTGAAGTCAGGAAGACTCATCTTCCTGAGTTCAAATCAGGCCTCAGATACTTAATAGGCTGTGTGACCCTGGGCAAGTCCCTTAGCCCTGTTTACCTCAGTTTCCTCATCTGTAAAATGAACGGAAGAAAATGACAAACCACCCCAGTATCTTTGCCAAAAATATCCCAAAAGGGGTCATGAAGAGTCAGACATGACTGAAAAATGACTAGCAATGAACATTTATTTCCCATTGACATTTAATCTGGAGGATTAAGAAATGGATAACCAGAAAAGAAAAGATAAACTGGTAGCACAATGAGAGAAAAAGGATAACCAGTTGAAAATGTCTGTGCTCCATTGGAAACCACATAATATCAAGAAAACTAGAGGAAAACTTGCAGTATCCTAGGTGAGCCTCTTGTGGAGAGTCCATAAGATGTTATTCATAGGCAAACACAAATGAATTGACCACACTGTTGTAGCAAAACCCTTGAAGTAACACAGTTTCTCTGCCAAGGTTGATAATATTTGGATTGAAAACTTAGAAGAGAGGTGTCTAATAGGGAGTCAAAATCCACATAAATATGGTGGCATTTAGAAAAAAAGCAAACAACTTACCTTGATGAATTCAGATCACCAGGTGTAGAATAAACATATTATAGAGCATCTTGTGAACCTACCGATTTAATTCATGAATCTCAGTGATCGTAAAGAATGGGAGAGGTGCCACAGAATTCTTGCCAAAGGGCAAATGTTGCTCCAGTTTTCAGTGAAAAGTAAAAGAAAGGATGAGTCTGAAAAATATGTAGTGTAGTGAACTTTATTGTGATTCTTAGAAAAATTCTAGAGTTTCTAGGATTATCCTATATAAAAGGAATGGTTTTGAACTTCTGGAAAAGGAAATAATGATGACAAAGGCCTACCATGTTTTTATCAAGAGCCAGTTGTACCAGACTGGCCTCCTTTCCTTTTTTGATAGAAATACTGCACTTGTAGAACAGGAGATTCCTATAGATATGATTTCACTGGATTTCTGCAAAGTATTTGACAAACTTTCATGCTGTTTTTATGGATAAGTTGGGAGAATATATACACTAGATAATAGTGCAGTTAAATGTTTTGGGGATGACTAAATAGTAGTACACCAAAAGTAGTCATTAATGGCTTGGAAAGAGGTTTCTAGTGAAGGGCCCAGTGAACCTATAATTGGCCCTGTACAGCTCAGTGTTCTGTTTGTTTTTTAAATTTGAACAGAAAGGCAGGGATGGCATGAGAATGCCATTTTTGCCCTTTATGTAATTTATAAGGCTAGTGGGGGATAGTTCAAATATTGGATTAAGTGGTAAGGATGCAATAATGGCTTAGGCTGCAATGTTGGACTAATTGTAACATGAAATTTAGTAGGGGGTTAAGGTAAAGTCTTATACTTGGATTAAAAAACAAATTGACTTCAGAAGAAAGAGGTGGGGAATGGGTAGCAATTAATGTGAAAAAGACCTGTTGGTTTTAGTAGACTGCTGGCTCAGCTCAAAAAGCATATATCAACTTAGGTTGCATTCAGAGAAATAGTGTACAGAAGGAAGGAGGCAACAGCCCAGCTGTGCTTGGCTTTGATAAAGAGACATCTGGAATACCAGGTTCCATTCTGGATACCACATTAGGGAATAAAACCTAGCAAGATGAGGCCTTGAGAAGATATGGTGTGAGGATTTGTCCAAAGAACTAGGGGTGTTTAGACAGGAAAAGATAAGACTTAGGGGGTGACTGTAACAGCCATCTTCATATATATATGAAGAACTCTAACAGGGAAGAGGAGTTTGATTTGCTTGTTCTGCTTAGCTCTTGGGGTAGCAATGAATGGAAGATTCGGTCCTAAGGAAACAACTTCCTAACAAATAAAACTTTTCAAAATTAAAATAGGGCAGCTGTAGGAGGTTTTTCTAGAAACTCCTTTCTGTAGGGTTTTCAAGCAAAAGGCTGAATGACCATGGTAGGAGAAATCCTTGTTAAGACTGGACAGGTTGAGGGGACCTGTCCTTAGAGAGGTCTCGGAGGTCTCTTTCTTTTGGCAATGTAGTTTTTCCCATGATACGATACAGAACGTTTACATTTTCATGGTCTCGTAACAGCAGTGTTCCCGAATTGTTTGTGGCAGTCGCTATGAGGGAAAAGTCTGGAACTCTTAAAACATATTAATAGAAGAATCACAGCCTCTTTCAGCTTTTTTTAACCCTCTGGTACATGGGTAATTTTATCTGTTTCACCCTTCTGAGATTATTCTGAGAAATCCTCCTCTGCATTAGTGGCTACCTATCAATTAATTAATTATTAATTATATCAACTTGGTCACAAAACATGACTTTTTGTCCCCGGGAATCCCTCCAAAAGTGACCCAGTCATTTTTTTAAATTATAAGAGCCTTGCCCTCTAAAGTTCTATTTTGTCTCAGGTGGATATTACATGCCCATTTTTCCCTTGTATCCCAGATATTTGATTTCTGGAAATCCCAAATGGCATGCCATAAGATCATTGTTACCTATTGCACCTAGAAACCTGGGAGAGTTGAGGCAATCTAATATTCCAGCTAAATATAGCAGTGTCTTCTATATAGAAACTATGACAAATGTCCCTAGCCTATTTAGCACTCCATTTATCTAACTGTAGAAATAGGTGAATGCCTCAATCCAAAAAGAAAGACATTGAACTTGTATTCTTTGTCCAGAGTTAGAAGTGCAGAATGGATTCCATATCTAAGAACATTTCCTTCATGTAAAGATTTTTGGGAAGAAACTTCTTAATTCTGGTTTTCATCCAGGAAATAAATGCTATCATGGGTTCAAAACAAGTCTTTTTCTCATTTTTTCTTCTCATGAGATTGGACTAAGGAAGGGACCTATCAAAATAACAGCATCTCACATTATATAAGACTTTAGCATGTATAAATGTTTCCTTATAACCAACCTGTGAAATGGTTAGCAAAGTATTATCTCCATTTTACATATGAAGAAAATGAGACCTAAAAAACCTTAGTTGTTTACCCCAGTTCAGAACTGGATCCCCAGACTCCAAAGGCCAGTGTTTTTTCCTCTATACCATGCTGCCTTTAAGTAGAATAAGAGCTGGTCACCAGGTGCTCTCATATATCTTAAAAGACTATGATTATTTTACTTGTATGAACTAGAGAATGTTTTCTATCTCTGCATATTGTTTGATGCTTTGTAACGTTTTTAAATGGTGGTGGGGTTGAGGGGAGTCACGTCAGCTTCTACATGCTAGTGATTTAGTTGCAGAAGCACACATCAACAGTTTGAAAGGTGTCAAGAAGAATTCACAAGTCACACGGGGAAATAGAAACAAGGCTGACTTTGAACCAGGAGTTCTTCTACCATGCATTGTGTTGCCACTGTGCTGAATGGTGTAGCCTCAAGTAGAGCAAAAGATGAATGTTCACAGGGTGGTGATCTGCTTTATCCTCATCTGCATTAGTGGCTACCTATCAATTAATTAATTATTAATCCTTAATAAAAAGGATTTTTTTCTTGGAATCAGTCAAAAGGCTGCACCTAAGGACCCAGAAGGTCACATAGGGACTTAACAGCCACAGATTCCCTACCCCACCACTTCCTAATGGGTGCTTGCACTGTCTCTCTTTGTAAAGCCAGTTGTTTAAGGAAGGAAACAAATGTTTGTTAACATGCATTGCTTAGCTCTCTATGTGTTAGTTAAAACTCCCAGTCCTGCCCAACTAGCTGGAGCTTTGAAATCTCAACCCAGAGCAGTACTGTGTGAGAAATGTGAAAGTGAGGCTTTGACACTTCTTTGAATCTTTTTACCATCTCGTTTTAATTATATTTTTCTTTGAGTTACTTTTAAGGTGCTTATTTGAATTGTCAACATTTGGATACGTATAATACAATAACATTTTGTTTTTTGTATTTTGTATTATCATTGCAGATGAACCTAGAATCTCTCCCTGGACAACACAGACTGGGAAAAATTCACAGAATAAAATTCAGTTTAGGACTATTGCCCCCAAAATTACACCAAAAGTCCTAACATCCCCAGTGCTGCCCTATCAATCACCAGCACCCTCTGATCAAGTTCATCCCACATCCTCAGCAAATTCTAGGCCTCTGGTAATGCCAGCACAAAACTATGCCCTGATGCAAGTTGCTGGTCAGGAGGGAACCTTTTCTCTTGTTGCTTTGCCCCATGTTACCCCAGCAGTAGCAACTCAACCCATCCAGAAACTCAAAATGTCATTGCCCAAAAACCTTAAATTGCCTATTCCTCGGTACCAACCTACAAGAAATAAGAATATACCAGGAGTGGAAACTATTTCAAACTCCTCTGTGAGTGTGATTAGGAAGGTTCCAGCCAATACTCAGCCACGTGCGCAGCCATCACCTTCAGTAGCCAACCATTCTGAACTTCATGCTAACATCGATTCGTCTGAGCATGTGATACTAATAGATCAGATGCCAACTGAAATCACAGTTACTGCTTTGCTTGATGAAAGCAACTGTGTAGAATCTGGACCTCCACTGATAAACAAACCTGAGGCAGGTGACACTGTTATTGTTCCAAAACCATGGGTACCAGAGGAAACTTCACCTGAGCTGAGGAATTCATTGAAAGTCAACCTAGACACAAAGACAACAGCCAGAAAACCCTCTGCTGTTAGTGCAGAGAAAATCAAAGAAAGAGTAGCTGATTCTGGAAAAGCCATTACTGTTATGTCCCCAGCGATTTTTGGCAATGCAGTTCAGCTGATTCCTACAGCACCAAAAGGTAAACTTCCAATCTTACCTTACTCAAGAATGAAGACAACAATGTTTTGTAAAACTAAGCCAAATGCCAGCATTGTAAGTCCCACTTCTCCTTGGCACAGGTCCAACTGTGACAAAGTCTCTTCGTTTGCAAAAACCTTCAATGTGTCCACCAAAACATCAGATAAGCTCTTTGCTGTTTCACTCACACAAATGTCCAAGCCAGCTGCCTGTGAAGATACCTTTTGCTCAACCACAAAGGTAGAAGTTGACAACAAAAAGAAATTGAATGGTGGAACAGCCAAGAGAAGAGGAAGAAGACGAAAGATCCCAGATGAAATTTTGACTTTTCAGACAAAGAAGAGAAAATGTATCCTTGACACGTGTAGAGATGGTAAAGAAAGAGTAAAAATTGACCCTCAAGAACCTAGAGACAGAAAAACTGGGGCTATGAAAAAGTATCGGAATATTATGCCCAAGCCTGTCGTTGTAATGCAAGCAGTGACTCCACTGACTTCCCCTGCACCTCTGCTACAGACCAAATCTTCTGACTGCTTAGAACGAGACATTGTGGTAAATAATTCACTTACAAATAAGTATCTCAGCTCTAAGCAGAATGACAGTGCTTCCACTAAACCGGGTACTGTATGCAAGAATGGCTTTTCTGCCATAAAAAGGCCTTGGCACAGATGCCACATCTGCAACCACCACTTTCAATTTAAACACCATCTTCAGGACCATATGAACACGCACACAAACAGACGGCCTTACAGTTGCCGGATCTGTCGGAAAGCATATGTGCACTCTGGAAGTCTCAGCACCCACATGAAACTTCAGCACAGTGAGAGTCGTCTCAAGAAGCTCATGCATTGTGAGTTCTGTGCAAAAGTATTTGGTCACATCAGAGTTTATTTTGGCCATCTGAAAGAAGTACATAGGGTTGTGATCAACACTGAACCTTCTACCAGTGAATTGCCACAGGGCAAAGGGCCAAAGAATCGAGAAATAGCTATAAAAGGAGCAGAAGAATCAGTAGAGAGGTGAGTGTTGATGGTAGTGGTACATGGGAAGGAAACTCAGTTTTTATTTGGGGGCTGGGTAAGGTTTAACATTGTTTATGTCCATTTATGGCTTTCCAAAACCTATCTAAGGTTTCACAGCTATTTAGTAGTTTCCCCCATATAAGATTTGATGTAATTTTTGATTCTTAACAGGTGAGGAACTGTAATGGACCTAAATCCTTGTAAGTCAAGCAGAACTCCCATTTTGGGGCATTTTTCAAATATGAATATAGTCATGGGCTATGAGAGTTGGTAGGGATTCATTTTACAGATAAGGAAAAAGACTCTCAGAGGTTCAATGACTTGCCCAAGGTTACACAGTGCTTAGTGACAGAGCTGTGAGTTGAATCGCATGTCTTTACTCCCAGGCCAGTATTTATTCTTGTAGGATTCCCTGCCCCCAATGTACATGTTGTACTAGACTGTAAGGACAGCATGAATCAGTCCCATTGAAGGACAGATATTAAGGGAAGCATGACTGGACCAAGTGGACACTAATGACCTCAGAAGGTTGGCACACCCAACTAGAGGTGATTGACATCATTCTTGATACCAGAAAGATTTATCTTTGACTCAGCTCACATTCTCTGCCATGCCATGCTGCTTACCTTTCATTCTCCCTCCTCATCAGCTTGTGTATCTGGGACATTTGCAGGGTGGGTGGCTATGTTTTAGCAACCAGACTACATGTGCTCAGTCTGCTTTCCCCAGTACCTCTCACACAGCCTCTGCTTTTTCCGTTTTCAGAGAAAACAAATCAAGCCTCGAGGAGACCCTCTTTTCAGGACAGGCCAGTGATGTCAAATTGGACATCAAGTGTGGCCGCTGTCAGGTCACGGCTCAGTCTTTTTCTGAGATGAAGTTTCATTTATTATATGTGCATGGAGAGGACATTCAGGGGAAACTGAAGGAAGGAATCTTACCGGGCAGCAAGAGTTCGCAGGAGGAAGTGGTCAAGCGAGCTGCTCATTTCTGGAGACAGTCCAGCGAGAGGAGAAGCCTGGGGAGGAGGGGCACTCTGGAGGAGGAGGCCTACACATTTCCCATTCAGCTCAAAAGGGAGATCTACCTTCTCCATCAGAAAAACCTGGACATAGTAACAGAGAGCCAGGAAGCTCCCCCAGGAGCCAGTGAAGCCGGAAAAACTCTGCCAAGCCCAGACTGGGCCATGCCATGTAAGATTCAGGTCTGGTCTAACTTGGGCTTTAACTGTCTTCTTTGTAAGCAGACACTTGAAAGGAAAGAAGAACTTTTCCTTCATTGGGAACAGCAGCACAACTGTGAAGACCCTTCTGTACTCTGGGCTCTTTTAAGTGCATTATCTTCACAGGGAGTAATTGAACTTACTAATGAGGCAGAAAAATGAAACACTGGGGGCGGGAGGAGGGGTTAGGTAAAGGGAGAAGGAACATTGCAGGACATTTTTGCTCTGCCCTTCCCCCACAGAGTTTAATATTATACTTGGGTTTCTTAATTATAAATTTGGACCACGCACAAAATTTTTTGTTTTTTCATGAATAAAGGCAAAATTTACACAATTTTGTTTTCTTGTGAACTACACAAGAAATTCACAGAATTTTTGAATTTGTATGAGGATTTGCTATAAAATGTCATTTATTAACTGATAAAACCTTTGACACCTTATCAGAATTAATAGAAAGACCAGACTGTGGATACAAAAATCAAGAAAATTAAAAGATCTGCTTAAAATATACTGTGCAATATGAACATGTATATATATTGTTACTATTTTTGTGTAATAGCACACAAATGCCTTCTATTATGTAGATTGACAAATCTGATAACTTCCTAGACTGAAAACTTAATTTCAGTTTCAAAAGTAGTACCAGGTTTTATGGTAATGAATGTTGATACGTATTAAATCCTTGGCTTTATTTGAATATGCTTTAGGAAAATGTATTTAATAAGATTATCATTTGCCCTAATTTAAATTCCATGTATCCAGTCCTTCAATTTTTTTTCTTAATGCTCCCTACTGTCTGTTTTCTTAAATGTTCATTGCCTTGAAGGGTCTTTGCTAGCATGTCTTACAAGTACAAAGTTCTCTCTTCAAAGTAATCAAAATTCTTTTAATGCTCCAGCTAATAAAAAAAAAAGCCATTTTCCTGGTAAGAAGTTATTTTCTAGCAGGTAGAGCTAAAATATTTATAGCCTGTAAAGTAACATAGATTGTTCAAGCTAGAAACCTAGGTGTCTTGGTTACTTTCCCTTGTCCCTTGGGTTAGCTTCTTTTTTGAAAGGTGGCTTGGAGGGATGTCACTGTATTATTAATTTAACAGACCCAATTTTTTTTTTCAAATTCATGAGTAAAACTTTTTTAATGTCTAGGAAATGGTCTGACAGAATCTGAAATATTCATCTTTCAAGTTTCAGACCATTCTTGATATAAAAATAACTTCATGACTGCTGTATGTATGGGAGATACTATTCAGAACAAAACTCATCCTCTTCCTCACATTCCCTTTGCCATAACTCTATCAACTCTTGCCTCTTCTGTTTTTGTTAGTGACACCAGCATTCTTCTGCTCATCCCAATGCAAACCTGAATCACCTTTGGTTCCTCCCTCTTCCTCTCCACCCATATAACTAAACCCTGTTCATTTTACCTCTGAAATGGCTCTTGTATCCATCCTTTCCTTTAAATTCCCACTCCCATCTTCCAGGTTTAGGCCCTTATTAACTTACCCTAAACAGTTTAACAACCTTTAACTGATCTCCCTACGTTTGATCCTTCCCCTTTCACATATGGCCACCAGATTAATCTTCCTAAAGCACAGTTCTGATCATGGTGCTACTACTCACCACCCTTTGGTGGTTCTTTAAAGTCCAGTTTCTTTCATATCCTAAATTATTCGAATATGAAACTTGATTCAATCTGGCTTCAGCCTGCTTTTCTCGTTCTTTCTCATGCTGTAGTACCACACTTGTATTCACCTAATTGGACCACCTATTATTTTCCCAACACAGCCGAGAATTTGCCTCCACACCATGATTTTGTTCATGCTGTTTCCTCCAATTGGAAATACCTTCCCTCCCTCCATATCTCCACCAGTTGGGTTTCCTACCCATCCTCCAAGATGTAGGGACTCATATGCTATCCCCATGAAGTTTTCTTTCATATCCCAAGCGGAACAGGTTCGTTCTTTCTTCTGAACTGTCATAGAAATTTTGTTTGTCCTACTTTTGTAGGCGTAGCGTGTCCTGCCATGTATTACAGGTAAGTGTGTACATGTCTCATCTTTCCTTTAAGACTATAAGCTCATCAAGAGCAGGGGTCATGTCTTGGTCAATTCTGTATTCCCCCATAGTGCCTAACAGTGCCTTGGGAAAGGCACTCCAATAAATGTGGAATGATGGAATGATTGAAGTTATCTCTTTCGATCTTGAAATAATTTTTAGAATAGTATGGACCACCTTATCCTGATAGAATCTCTGTAACTCAAGGTGGATGCAAAGTGTGTAATATTCATTTGCTCCAATGCACCCGAGATTCTTCTGAGTTTTAATCCCTTAATCCCTCACATTTGAAGTTTAGAGCAGAGCTTCTTAAATTTTTTCCATTGATTTAGAGAATGTTTTCATCTACATTTTCTTATTTTATTCTCCTAATAACCATAGGAAGTAAACAAGGAAGGTATTTTTATCCTGGTTGTTTTAGAAATGGGAAAACTGAAAGAAGATCCCATGGTTACAAAGGCTAGAAGAGGAATGTTTGGAGGGAGACCTTCCCTCAGTTGCTATCAAGAGGATAACAAGGATAAACTGTATACCTACAGTTTCCACTATATCCTGTACCTGATATTTTCAAGACCAGTGGAATGGGTGAAACTGAATCCTATTAGTTAAAATAGTCTTATTTGGGATTAATGACCTCAGGAATTATAAGGAAATTTATTAACTCAGTGGTGATCATACAGTGCAGTATATTGAGAGCTGCCCAGCACATAAAAGTTCCTACCTCAGAATACACTTATTAATTCCTCAAAAATGGATCCTATACAATGAGAATTTAATACTTCAGTGGTAACCCTAAAAATATAAGACACAATTTTTCCTGAAAATAGAAAGGCAACAGATTACCAATCAGTGCCTGTCTCAGGTCCTATAGATCGTTCCATGCAGTCACTTGGGATGAGTGGAAGAGCCAAAAGTCTAACTTCTACTCTTCTGAACAGCCAAGGGGGAAAACATTGAGTAAAATCAAGAGGATGAAACCCCTTAACCCCCCCCCACAAAAAAAACACCTTTCTTGAACTCCAACCTACTACTTCTAATTAGATTAGGTGGTATGCCCTCCTGCTCCTCCCCCAAGGATGAAGCTCCATTAGCTATGAACATCTGTGGAGGCACTAACCACTGGGAAGGAATCAGGTTTCAGACAAGGAGATCTGGACCTACATTTTCTTACATACTACAACTAGAGAGCTGCCTCCTTAATTCAGTCCACAGAACATATTTTTTGAACTAAGGCATTTTTGCCCGAGATAAAAAAATCTGCTACCTCAATCCATGATCTCTTGGTGTCAATTCTTTCCTGAGACCTATTTCCTCAGACTTACAATCTGGTTGGAACCAAGTGACATAAGCAAGTGCCGTTGTGCCCTGTCATCCCTGTATTACATCCACATCTCCATTATAAGGAGCTAGAACATAATTTTGAGTCTATTGTTGTTAACAAGGATGTTCTAGTAAATGTTCTTTAGCAATAGGTTCTCTGGGGGGATGATACACGCAACATTTAAATTTAAGCTGCATTATTAACATTTTCTCTGTTATTTTTTAAGTCTAGACAATCAAACAGTACATCATCAGACCATGAGTTGTAGCATTTGCTTTTTTCTGAATTAAAATGGAAAATTTAACAAGCCCATAGTCCTTGACTGTGGGCCAGTTAAATCAGGCTCTAATGAGCCGGGTTAAGCTGGCTCCAGCATGCTTCTGGTTGTTGACCACAATATCAACAAGGAATACTGCATAGGAAGGCTGCTAACAACATGATTGTTAGTAAGAGGTATAGCTAGGATTTGGATTGAAGCATTCCAACTCCAGGTTC
The DNA here is from genome assembly GCA_023548195.1 of Bettongia penicillata ogilbyi. NCBI lineage: Eukaryota > Metazoa > Chordata > Mammalia > Diprotodontia > Potoroidae > Bettongia > Bettongia penicillata. Next base: position 4,848,065 of record JAJHZJ010000354.1, on the reverse strand, counting down.
AGTGTTCTTGCCACTACAGTAAACTATAACAAAAAGCAATCACATTTGCTAAGCTAAGTTATTACATTACTTTCTTGGCTAACTTCTAATGAAGTAAGGCATTTGAATGAAGTCGTTAGGACCAAATAGATTAAAAAAAAATCCTTGGCAGAAAATTGTAAAATCTCAGATAAGGACAGCATTTATGATTGGAAAAGGAAGAGGGCTAGAGTGTTAACTAGTACCAACCCTGCCCTGGTAGCCCTGAAATATTAAAAGCACCAAAGAAAGACTTCCAATGCATTGGGCCAATTCTCTACAAATGATCTCTTAAAAGTTAAGAATTCTTAGGATCTGTACCTGAAGTCATGTAATCTTAAAAACATTGCAGGATAATTTTACAGGTTATCTCAGGGAGACCAGAAGAATAGAAGACAATCATATTTACACCCCTAGTCATTGAGAGATGTTCAGAAAGCATCCATCTAATAAGCTGCTTGTATCAAATTGCAGAGCATTCTAGGGTTTGCGAGATTCACAATTATTCAGAAGAGATCAGGCTAATAATATGCATGGGGAAAAATAAAAGATGACAAAGAATTCTGTAGAAATAGAACTGGTCTCTAATTTGCATTCCTTGTTCAGGTTGTCATTCAACTGAATGGCCAGTCCTTTGAGTTTAGTATAGCACATACGTTTACAAAAAGCTTAGTTCAGTTTTAAGCTAACTGCACTAGGATTTTTAGGACACCTTGTTTTTGGAACAGATACTACAGATGGACAGTGAGTTGGGCCCAGAATAAAAAAGAGAGGAAGAAAGGCACAACTGCATTTTGAAATTGTACAGTACTTTTAATAAGCCTAAGTGACTCCTGAGTACAAAGATCTATCTTTTTAACAAAAATGTTCTGGAGATGTTACATAGTTACAAATTTTGAAGTACCATAAATTTGCAGAGGGCAACGGAGAGATGATAGTGGGTACACGTGGGTATTTAGCAAGCTTCTGACCTATGCTCAAGAGGTGGTAAAGAGATATGGACTAATGAAATGAAATGAATAGAAAAGCATTATTAAGCAGTTAGTATGTGCCAAGCATTATGCTTCATAACAGAGAAGCAAATAGAGAAAGAAGACAGACCCTACTCAAGAAGTTCACATTCCCAATGGGGTAGATGTCCCATATAGGAAGGGTGATGGATTGTCTAAAGTATGTAAACCTATGATTCTACAGAAGGGCAGATAGTAAGGTTCAAGAGTCTTTAGAGTTCATTAGGACATTGAACGCACCTAGAAGAAACTGGCCCATTACCACTGGGAAGCAGAGAGTAAACCTAAGAATATAATTGAGGAAATGAAAGGAGAGAAAGTGATTGGATGTCAAGAACAAGGGAGAATAGCTAGATAGCTGGGGTACTTCACTAGTACCTATGAAATGTAAAAAAGACCTACACAAAAGCCTCCAGCACATTAAGTGAATTATCTATGAAGGTTCAAAATAGATATGATGGAGACTGGCATAGGATGAGATGGTATAAATGGGCTTTGGTCTTCACCAACTGAGGGAATACCAAAATTGTTGAGATCAAAATAATTATTTTAAATGTAATAATTTAATGGAAGATTTGGAGTTATCTGTTTGATTTGATCAATACAAAGATGTAATACCAATGGCTAATGCCCCAAGCACCATTTTTGAGCTATGGTTTGTGAAACTGACAACATATAGAATGTTATTTTATGTGAGATACAGCATTGTGTAATGGTTCCAAGGCTAGCTCTGGGATCAGGAAGACTGGGATTCAATTAGTATCAGCAGTCAGTAGCTGTGTGACTATGAGCATGTTACTTAACCTCCCAGGGCCCCTAATAACCCTTAAGACCATAACTTACATCAACTGAAACTGCCTCTCCCAAATTACCAGTGATTCCTTAATTGCCAGATTTGATGGACTTTTTCAGACCTCAGCCTTCTTGACTTTAGCTACTTCCTGTTCCTTGCACATGACATTTCATCTCCTGATTCCAAGCATTTCCTTCTTTAAAAAAATTGCTTATTTCACTTTTAATTTATGGAATAAAATGATCACTGGCCATCCTCCATGCCTGGAATTCTCTCTCTGCTCCATCTCCTGCTTTCCCTGGCTTCCTGCAAGTCTCAACTCAAAGGCCGCCTACAGGAAGAAGCCTTTTCCAATCCCCCTTAATGCTAGTGCCTTTCCTGTTTATTACCTCCCATTTATCCTGTACACATCTTGCTTGTACATGGAAACATTCCCATGTTTCTTCCCTATTAGACACTCAGTTCACTGAGAGCAGGTATTGGGCCTTTTATTTTTTTTTGCCTTTCTCTGTGTCCCCAAGTGCTTAGCACAGTGCCTGTACACAGTAGGCACTTAATAAATGCTTGTCCACTCATAGACAAGTCAAGCCAATTTTTTTTTTTTTTTTTGGTGGAGGCAGCTTTCCACATCACAAGTTCCTTATGTTGAAGAAATCCCAGGCTTAGACAAAAAAAACAAAACAAAACATTTTTTCTAAGTTAAAATTGTTTTCATTAGATATCATTTCTGTTCAGTCCTCTTCTTTCCCTGGATGTTTTCCTCTACTGAGCTTTACTGTTCCTCAGGAAAGCTGTGCCTCATATGGAAAGTTGTTCCTTCATCAACACACCATAAATAATCAAAGCTGGCTGGGTTCCATGGTCTTCTCTGGCTGCAGACCTCCTCCCCTTCTCCAGCTGCGGTGCTCCAGTTTCCTATGGTTTGGTTGACTTGACTGCTGACGGTAAGTGCTTTACTCGCTTTATTTATTAGAATTCAGATCTGGGCCATTTTGCTCCATTCAAACTGCTGTCACGCCTTGTTAGTTCCATATTTAATAGAACATCCTTTTCTACTGAGCTCACTCTGTGACACTTGTCTGTCATGGTGGGGACAAACAGGGATATAGGAGGACAGGTTTTCAGCACTAACGTAATATGAATACTGCTGGCGTTTGAGAATCTTCAACTTTAAGCTCTTTATGTGCTCACTTATGTTTTTAAGTATATCCACCTACACAGGCATTTGCCTTCAGAGCTGAAACATTTATTGCAGCTCCACTTTGGCCAGGGTCACAGTTTGCTGTACAATTAAACTGCACACAGTTTCCCAGGCATGCAATGAATGTCTGTTTAGCGTGTGGACTTTCAAATACCTTTGAGGTTCCAGGCTCATCTGCTCTATGCATCAAGCTCAATCCTTGATTTTTATGTCCAAGAGGAGAGTGGTACTTTAACATTTGGGGAGTTGTCTATGCAAATGTTCCCAAAGATTGTCCTTGTCTGTAAATAAAAATGTCTTTGATCATACCAGATGTATGTGTCACATTTTCCATAGCTCTTAAGTGTGAAAATGTTTCTGTTACACCTCATGCTTATGACAGGAAGCATAGCAGAGTAGCTACGGCACTGACTTTGGAGCCAAGAAGAAGGATTCAAATCCATTTCCAATGCTTACTAGCTATTCATGAGCAGGGGCAGCCCCATAACCTTCCAGTGACTCCCTGCCACTCTCTTAGGCTGTAACGTATAGATGAGATGGCTGTTCTATGTTAAAGAAAGAAGTTTCAACATCAGATAAGTCCTCTCCCCGATGGACTCCTTGGTCCACATGGGGAGGTTGGATGACTCTCTAAAGACATCTCTGTTGAACTGACAATTGACCTCACACTGAAAAAATTGCTGGCTGATGAAACTATAGTCAAAATGGACCTATAAGTTAGCTATTTACATTTCTGTGTAGGCTAAATACCTTAGCTGTTATGCATAGAATGTCTGCCTCTCTTCTTCCAAACAGCCCCTTCTATATCAAATGTTTCAAGCTAGAAGGGACTTTAGAGGACATTTACCCAAATCCTTCATTTTACAGGTAAAAAAACTGACTCCCAGAAAGCTGAAGCAATTGCCCATGGCCCCACCATTGTAGACAGAAAACCTATTCCTCTGATTCCATATCCAGCACTTGTAAGTTTTCTTGGGTAGGAAAGAAATGAAGCATTCTCCAAAGTCTAGATTACCAACTGTTAGCATGATGGTTGACCTTCTTTTCCAGACACGACATCATTTCTAAATTGTAGCCCAAAAGAATAGTTTGCCAAAACTGCTTTTTGTTTTATTTAATGCTTCTGCCATTAGGGTCATAATTCATTGTAGCTAGGTTCTCAACTCTCTTCCAGAGAATGGCTACCTCCACATCCCCCTCAAGGTTCTAAGAGTGCTCCTGAAGGGGATAGTAGGGTACTTCTCAAAGGCTATCTGGTCAAGCCCCTACCCAGCTATGTTCTTCTTGATATTACTCACTGGTGATTATCACCCCTATTCCATTTAGCCAGTTAACAGCAATTATCTCTTACAAATAGATATTTTCTGGGAATATATAGCAAGAAAGAAATACCAACATTTCTGCCCAACACTTGAGGTTATATTCATGCCACTGAGTTCTCTTCCAAATGCATCAGAGTAGATGGATGAATTACTGTTGCCCCCTCTTGTTTGCCTTTGATCTATGGTGGGTTCAATAGTTCACTCAGGAGCTCTCAGGCTTCTACTAGTAGACCATTCTGACTTTTCCTAGCTCACAGGATTGGGTTTTGAGTCTGCTTTAGCACAGATGCATGGTCTGCATCATCAACCATAACTGAACTCTATATTCAAGCTATCTTTATGATGTTCAGTTTTGAAATGGACAGTGAAACCACACACATCTTGTAGAACTAAGTAATTTTGGAGTCAAAAGTATCCTTGGACATCACTTAGTACAGGGGTGGGGAACCTGTAGCCTAGAGAGCACATGTGCAACCCTTTGACTGAATCCAAACTTCACAGAACAAATGCCCCTAGGGCACCCTTGAGGACCTAGAGGGCCACATGTAGCCTTGAGGCAGCAGGTTCCCTACCCTTCATCCTAGTCCAGCTTCCTTCCTGACACATGAATCTGTACTAGAGCTCCCCTGGCCTCGGTTTAATAGGGAACCCCTGTTGTTGGACAACTTTAATCATCATATTTTCCTTACACTGAACCGAAATTTTCCCAGGCCAAATCTAACAGGATGAAAATTAAAAGAACAACCTGCTTTGTGTGGGACAAACCAGTCAAACCAAACAGCCCATTCCCCCACAAAATATCCTAATGAAAGTCACATTTCAGGAACACTAAACTTTTTTGAAGGAGAAATGTTTAATGAGAAGGAAAATAATATCCAATGAGGAACATTTATCCTAAGCCTGTCCTGTTGGGGGTGGGAATGAATCCCCTTTGTGATACCATAAGGGCAGGAGGGAAATTGTGACCTATTTTTCCTACTATCAAAATCATCAGCTACAGCAAATTTTATATATTGTCCCTAGGAATAACGATATTCATAAGAGTTATGAAACCTAATAGAAGCCCATGTTTAGGCCTTCAGCTCTAAGAGCTCAGGCCTCTCTTGGGAAAGGAAGAACCCTTGGGTCCAGATCCTCACTGATTCACCTCCAAGTATTCATTCTTTGGAAAAATGTCATACTTCACGTCTTTGTGACTCCCCATCCTCTTATGACTATGCCACATTCCTTCAGGGCCATGATCTTTAATGCTGTCTGCTGTGATCATGTTCAAGCTAGAGTTCTGATGGAGTCACGTGTTACCCTTCCTTCTACATTCCCTCTTACTTCCTAGAAACAATGGCCTTCATCTAAACATTGACTTATAATATTAATTTGTGGCCAAGATGGGAATGTATTTTGGGCCAGAAAGGCCTTTCCATGCCCTTTAACTCACACAGTGCATTTTGAAAAAAAGTTGACTTGTACCCCACTTAACAGCATTGCATTCTGTCAGAGTCAAGCATCTGCAAACCAGCAAGGATGGAAACACCCATTGTAGTTAGGGCTGCCAGGATTGAGGTGAAAGCTTGAACATCTTAGAATCTTCTCATCACAGTGAAGGAGGTAGGATAGAAAAAAAAAGTGCCTACTGCTAGATCAGGGAATGGAAGCTGGCACAGAAAGTTTGTGTCCTGTCTGTGCCAAACTATGGTCTGTACTGTTATAGCCTGACACCTTCACAATCCTCCATCTCCTTGTTACAGTCGTGATGTAACACTTGCCAGTTCTTTTGAGTATTTGGGTGCAATGATGCTCCTCAGAATCCTAGACTTAGAGCTAAATGGGTCTTCAAAGCGCAGCAGTGTCCAATCTGCCTCTCTTCTTTTTTCAGATGAGGAAACTGAGAACTTAGTTTCAACCAACTAAGTTGAAAAACAACTAAGTCAAGGTCAAAGGTAGCAAATGACAGAAGCAGGATTGAGACCCAGGTCTTCTACCTTTGCATCTAGGACTCACTTTGCTTTTACCACACTGACTTTTTTCTTCCTGTCTCTGACTTTTCCAAGTCTGTTGTCTACTGTTAACAATGACTAGACATTATGGAAAGAAGAGGACTGTGAACTTCAAAGTCATTATAGTTAGGAACCACACCAGTTCTATGTGGGTGAATGGATCCTTTACAGAGGGGAGAAGGCTATTTGACTTTCCTTGATGCCCATGACGTTAAATGCAAAGCCTGGGGGAGTTTGGGATCCCAGATCACCAAAGTGGCTGCCAACTCCTTCCTAACTTAGCCTGGTGTGTTTGCTATGGTGACTGCGGAGGTGGAGGAAAGTCGTACTTGATCTATGGATGTCCTTTTGAACTTTAGAAATTATATTGTTTTCATCTCTTATCAACAAAGTTGTTTTATGGGATTTCATGCCCCATACATACATACATGCCCCATTATTTTCTAACTTTCAAACTTGACTCACTGGATTGGATTAGGTTAGTTGGGCACACCCCATAATATCCCTCTCCCTCTCCCCCTCTCCTGGTCATCTCTCCAAGGAATGAACTTGAAATTGGCCCCAGGGACGTACCACCTTCATAGATGTAACTTATTGGTATTGCCTCACATACTAGATAACCATTTCTGGGGAGTGACTATTGGAGAGGAGTGAAGAGGAAATTCTCCTTTTCAGGTGGCTCTTACTTGGGCTAGACTCTCCCAGAAAGTAAAGTCTAGGTAATTAATATGCTCATGTATATTTTTCTGAGGTTTTTGTTTTCCAATTTTTAATGGTTGACCAGGGGAAAAACTGATTCTGGTTTCACTTTTTTTTTTATATATAGCAGCTTAAATCTGTCCCAAGTTGCCAAAAAAATACTTATGGAACTATTTGCCAATCCTCCAGGGAGTGTCCCAAATCCACATAATGCTTCTAAGTGCTTATGTTCAACATTGAGAACTGCATATTCAACAAATCGTGGCCACTTTATAGATTATGGGTGATGCCTGATACAGAGCTTCATTTGGACTGAGGAAGAACTTTTTGGACCTCTAGGTGTGAGTTTTCTCAAGAATTACTGCTCCCAGATCATGTTTCTGAGTTCTGTCCTACAAATATTAGGATAGCACCTGGCCCTTGTTAAATAGGTGCTGCATCTGGAGTCAGGAAAACTTTTTATTCAGATCTTGCCTCAGATACTTTCTAGCTTATTAAGCATGTTACTTAGCCTTTTTGCCTTGGTTTCCTTATCTGTAAAATGGGAATAATGATACTTCCTCCTTCATAGGGTCATCTTGAAGATCAAATGAGATAGTATATGCAAAACACTTTGCAAACCTAAATAATATGTATAGAGACATACATATATATAAATGTTTTATATATGTTATATATAAATATAAATAAATCATATGTGTAATATATAAATAAATATACAAATATAAATATTTGCAAATACCATATAAATATTAGCTATTATTATTAAATGAAAGCTTTGGAGAAGGAGCAGAAAGCACCTGAGGCACTAGTCCTTCATCCTCCTTGAACACCCCATGCACCTGGGAGAACACCACATAATTTCTTTTTTTTATTTTTAATATATAATTTATTTATTTTCAGTTCTCAACATTCACTCCCAAAAGAATTTGAATTCAAAATTTTCTCCCCATTTCTCCCCACCCCCCACCTCAGGACATCATTCATCCCATCCACCCCTTCTTCCAGTCTGTCTTCCCTTCTATTACCCACTCTTCTTTCATCTGCCTTCCCTTCTGTTTTCCTGTAGGGCAAAATATATTTCTATACTCCATTGCCTGCATAGCTTAATTTCCAGTTGTATGTTAAAACAATTTTTAACATTTACTTTTAAAGCTTTGCATTCCATACCCTCTCCCTCCCTCCTCACCTGTTGAGAAAACAAGCGATTCAATATAGGTCATACATGTGTAACAATGCAAAGCACTTCCATAATATTTACGTTGTAAAAGACTAACCACATTTCCCTCCGTCCTATCCTACCCTTCATTTATTCCATTCTCTCCCTTGATTTGTCCTCCCACAATAGTGTTTGCTTCTTTCCCCAATTAGCTGTCCCTTCTGTTATCTTCCCTCTCCTATTCCTTTCCCCTTTGCCTTCCTGCAGGGTAAAATAGATTTCCATATCCAATTGAGTGTGTGGTATTCTCTTCTTTAGCCAAATCCTATGAGAGTAAGGCTCAATTGTTTCCTTTCATCACTCCCCTCTTCCCCTCCATTGTAAAAGCTCTTTCTTCCCTCTTTAATGTGAGATGATTTGCCACATTCTGCATCTTCCTTTCTCTTAACTCCTACTACATTCCATTCAACAGTAAATTTTATTTTTCTTAGGTAGTCTCATATTCAGCTCACCATGTGCTCTCTGTCTGTATATACTCATATATATATATATATATATGTGTGTGTGTGTGTGTATGTATATGTATATACATACACACATCCATGTACATATAAACATACCTACACATATATAATGTACCCATACATATATACCCATACGTACCTGCATATATATATATAAATATAAATATATATATATTCCCCCTAACTACCCTAATACTGAAAAAGGTCTTATGAGTTACAAATAACATCTTTCCATGTAGGAATATAAACAGTTCAACTTTAATGGGTTTCTTAAAGCTTCTCTTTCCTGTTTACCTTTTCATGTTTCTCTTGATTCTTGTATTTGAAAGTCAAATTATCTATTCAGCTCTGGTCTTTTCAACAAGAATGCTTGAAAGTCCTCTGTTTCATTGAAATTCCATTTATTCCCTGGAAGTATTATACTCAGTTTTGCTGGGTAGGTGATTCTTGGTTTCAGTCCTATCTCCCTTGACCGCTGGAATGTCATATTCTAGGTCCTTCAGTTGCTTAGTGTAGAAGCAACTAAATCCTGTGTTATCATGATTATATTTCTACAGTACTTGAATTGTTTCTTTCTGGATGCTTCTAATATTTTCTCCTTTACCTGAAAACTCTGGAATTTGGCTACAGTATTCCTAGGAGTTTTCCTTTTGGGATCTCTTTCAGGAAGTGATTGCTGGATTCTTGACATTGGTATTTTATCTTCTGGTTCTAGAATATCAGGGCAATTTTCCTCGATAATTTTTTGCAAGATGATGTCTAGGCTCCGTTTTTGATCATGGTTTTCAGGTAGACCAATAATTTTATGATATAATTTATTATATAATTTAAATTATTTCTCCTGGATCTATTTTCCAGATCAATCGTTTTTCCAGTGAGATATTTCACATCATCTTTCATTTTTTTCATTCATTTGGTTTTGTTTTGTAATTTCTTGGTTTCTTATAAAGTCATTAGCTTCCATCTGCTCCATTCTAATTTTTAAAGAACTATTTTCTTCACTGAGCTTTTGATCCTCCTTTTCCATTTGGCTAATTCTGTTTTTTAAAGCAATCTTCTCCTCATTGGCTTTTTGGACCTCTTTTGCCATTTGAGTGAGTCTATTTTTAAAGGTATTATTTTTGTCAGCATTTTTTTGGGGGGGTCTCCTTTAGCAGGCTGTTGACTCACTTTTCATGATTTTCTTGCATCGCTCTCATTTCTATTCCCAGTTTTTCCTCTACCCCTCTTACTTGATTTTCACAAAGCTTTTAGAGCTGTTCTATGGCCTAAGACCATTGCATATTTATTTTGGAAATTTTGGATGTAGAAGTCTTAACTTTTTTATCTTCCTCTGATGGTATGCTTTGTTCTTCCTCACCCGAAAGGATGGAAGAAAATAGCTATTCACCAAGAAAGTAACCTTGTATAGTATTTTTTTCCTCTCTTTTGGGCATTTTCCCAACCAGTTACTTGACTTTTGAGTCCTTTGTCAAAAATAGGGTATACTCTGGAGACCTATAAGTTCTCAGTTCCTTCAAAGTGGCACAATCAAGGGAGAGGAGTTCCTCCTCTCCTGGCCTATGCTCTGATCCATGAGCAACACAAGTACTCCTTTCTTCCCAGGATCTGTGAGTAGGATTCCCACTCCAGAGCCTCCATCAGCTCCAACATGCCAGTACTCTTCCTCACCCCAGGACTGTCACTGTGAACTGATACTCAGATTAGCAGCTTGATTCCCTCAGGGTCTTTAGTCTTAGGGTTTCAAAAGTGGGTGCTGCTGCCACAGTGGCTGCTACTGCCCTGGGTTAGGGGCTGTATTCAGAAGCCATTCCCCTTTCACCCAGTTGAAAGAGCTTTCTTACTGACCTTTAAAGCTGTCTTTGGCATTTGTGGGGTGAGAAATCTGGGAACTGTAGCTGCTACCAATGAAACCTGCTCCAGACCTGTCCTTTCCACATGGCCCAGGCTGGGCTGTGCTCCACTCCAAGCTCAGTGTATTAGACCTTTCCTGTCAGCCTTCCAGGCTGTCTTGGGCTGGAAATCTCCTTCACTGTGATGTTTTGCAGCTTTTGCTGCTCTAGAATTTGTTTAAAGTCATTTTTTACAGGTATTTTATGGGCTATAGGGGTAGAGCTAGAGCAGGTCTGTCTTTCTACTCTGCCATCTTGGCCCCGCCCATTATTTCTATGGAAGGCTGAAATACCTTGGTTTCTCTGTGCTCTTTGGGGTTAATTGTACATCTCAATCTAGGCATATTTGGTAAATTTCCACATCACAGAAACCATTTCTATAATGGACACTAATTGGCCTCTTTGTTGACAGTCTGGAAGAGAGAACTCAGGGCCCAGAAAGTAAGCAGTCTTCTGGCCTCTCTAAGGGCTGAAGACTTTAGGTAGAAAATTGCAGTGGGACTACTCAAGCTTTCATCCCTTCTGGCATTTAGAAGAATGCCTTGGTCTCCAAAGCTGTCAGTGCAATAACTTTCCCCAAATAATTCATTCTGGAACAGCCAAAGGTCTTTTAGTGGGCACAGTAAGTTACAACATGCTAAGCTGAGTCTAAGTATGTTTCCATGCTAAAATTCTCTTAAACTTATAATCAGGGAAAGAAACCAGTGAATTACTGCTGGAGGAAAATCGGATACAGTAGAAAATGAAAGAGGCAGTTCTCCTGATGGGAGATTGCTTGACTGTATTTCAGGAAAGGGGCTGCCTACTTTTCCTACAAGTAGGTGGCTGTGGGATGTTATTTGCAAGGACCTCATTAGTCTTAAGTAAAGCCAGCAGTTTTTGCCATGTTGTGATGTTTAAATTAAACCTTTCACAATTTCTACCTGCCCGCAATCTGAATCACAGCCAATCGATTGCTAATACCTGCCAATTTCTCACTAAGTGCAATCTGGCATTGTTGCCAATAAATCCAGTAGCTAACTCTTAAATCACCTCAATATTTTCTGTCAAGTCTATCAATGTTGAGGAGGAAATGTTTTAAATGCACAGTTCCTTCAGTAGGTGATTAATATAAGACCCAGAGCAAAGAAGATCAGCAGTGGCTGAAAAACTCTCCTTGAATCCTAGGAGTAGAGGACCTCTCTCCTGTCTCTCCCACAATTCCACTGTCCCTCCTTGTGGTTGTTGAGTCTTCCACCCCCACCGCCAATTTTTCGTTTCTTACCATCAGCACTGTAAGATTCAGGATATCAAACAGTTGATTTAGTGACTGGTTGGTGTTGACTGCATTTAAGAAATTCCATGTAAGTTTGGCCTAAAAGCAAAATTTTTTTTGTGGAAAAAAAATATGTTTCCTTTATTGGGGAAGAGGGGAGATTTTATAATAATAATTATAAATTTTATTTTCTCCTAGTCTTACTCATCTCTAACTTCACTACTTGGCCCCAATCCCTACTGGCATACCGAGTGGATCCATGGATTCCATGGAACCACAAGTGTTCAGAAACTTGGTGGAACAGGCTAATGGTCTTTTTTGTTTGAATGAGAAATAGTGATCAAGGGGTAGTGGATTGTGTTATTTGGTAAAATACCAGACTGACTAACCTAAATAATAACAATAATAGCTACTATTTAAATTGTAGCTTTGGGTTTGCAAGCACTTTTATCTCCTTTTGCTCATGTTATCTGCATAATAATCCTATGCGGTAAATGCTATTTTTAGAACACTTTTAGAGAGGAGAAAACCGAGGTTCAGATTGCTAAATGACTGGCCCCAGTTAGTATACAAAGCAGAGTTTGGGCTCTAGGCCCAGTGCTGCCTAGGCTGTTTATTCTTGACACTAAGACAGGGGGGATGCTGGACTCTTTTATCATTATTCAATGATGAATGCCCTGATGCCCTTCTCAGAGCCCAAAGGAAATTCGTTATTTAGTGATTCTTTTAGGTCTGTGCATGGTTAACTTTGACCAGAAGATTCTTGGTTTGGAGAAAGAGAGACAAAGAGAGACGGAGGCAGGGAAAGGGAAGCTTAGTTTGGTGGGAGGTGGCAACTCCCTGATAAGTTTTGAGCAGAAGAGTGACATGCCTAGATCTAGCATATGAAAGATTATTCTTGCTATAGTTAAGATGGGTGATAATGAAGAGGGAAGAGAGTGGAGAGGTGCTGGAGACGGTATCACTGGGGTCTGGTCATTGCATATGAGCAGCAAGGGACAGGGAAGAGTCAAAGGCAGCGCTAAGTTTTTGAACATAGGAGACTTCTTTTTTTAATAATTATTTTATTTGTTTTCAGTGTTCTACAGTCACATATATCTTAGATTTTTTCCCCCTCCCTTCCTACCCCCTCCCTGAGATGGCACACAATCTTTTAGAGGTTCTGCACATACATTCCTATTAAATACAATTTCACCATAGTCACATTGAAGAAATAAAATGAATGGGAGAAACCATAAAACAAAACAAAACATAACATAACACAAGAGAAAATAGTCTGCTTCATTCTGCAACCCAATTCCATGGTTCTTTCTCTGGATGTGGAAGGTGTTTTGCCTCAAGAGTTCCTTGGGAATTTTTTAGGTCCTTGCATTTTTATAAAGGACTAAGTCTACCAGAAAAATTCCTCACACACTGTGGTTGTTGCTGTGTACAAAGTTCTCCTGGTTCTGCTCCTTTCACTCAGCGTAAGTTCATATAAGTCCTTCCAGGCCTCTCTGAAGTCCTCCTATTCATCATTTCTTATAGCACAATAGTATCCTATTACATTCATATACTACAATTTATTCAACCATTCTCTGATTGATGAGCATCCCCTTGATTTTCAGTTTTTGGCCTCCACAAAGAGCTGCTATAAATATTTTTGTATATGTGGGTCCCTTTCCCATTTTTATGATCTCTTGGGGATACAGTCCTAGAAGCAATATTGCTGGGTCAAAGGGTATGCACATTTTTGTAGCCCTTTGGGTATAGTTATAAATTGCTCTCCAGAATGGTTGGATCAGCTCACAACTCCACCAACAATGAATTAGTCTTCTAACTCTCCCACATCTTTTCCAAACTTTATCATCTTCCTGTTTTGTCATCTTAGCCGATCTGATAGGTGTGATGTGGTACCTCAGGGTTGTTTTTATTTGCATCTCTCTAATCAATAGTGATTTAGAGCATTTTTTCATGACTATAGATAGTTTTAATTTCTTCCTCTGAAAACTGTTCATATCCTTTGACCATTTATCAATTGGGGAATGACTTGTATTCTTATACATTTGACTCAGTTCTCTATATATTTTAGAAATGAGGCCTTTATCACAGATAGTAGTCGCAAATATTCTTTCTCAGTTTTCTGCTTCCCTTCTAATCTTGGTTGCATTGTGTTTGTTTGTGCAAAACCTTTTCAATTTAGTGTAATCAAATTTATCCATTTTGCACTTAATAATGGCTTTATCTCTTGTATAGTCAAAAAATTTCTCCGTTCTCCATAAATCTGATAAGTACACTATTCCTTGCTCCATTAATTTGTTTATAGTATCAATCTTTATACCTAGATCATGTACCCATTTGGACTTTATTCTTGTGCATGGTGTCAGGCATTGGTCTATACTCAGTTTCCACCACACTGTTATCCAGTTTTCCCAGAAATTGTTATCAAACAGTGAGTTCTTATCCCAGAAGCTGAGGTGGAGACTTCTAAGAAACAGAGAAGTACAAGTGATGAGCAGGATTGGGGGAAAGATGATGAGCTCTGCCTTAGGCATGTGGATGTTGAGGTGCCAATAGGACAGGACTTAGACATTACCTGTAGGCAGTAAAAAACACAGGCCTAACCCTTGAGAGAAAGTGTCAGGGCTAGATTCTATAGAATCCCAGAATCCTAGAGATAGAAGGAGCCTTAGAGGCCATCTTGCTTTTTAATCATAATGCCATCCTTCAAAAGATGAAGGAATCAACTAGGGGAAGGGTTCTTAATGTGGAGGCCATGGACCTCTTTCCACAGAGCCCATAATTTGTTGAGAAAAAAGGATTGCATCTTGATTTTCACCAACCTTAATTGGAATTTAGCTTTTTCATTTATTATAAAGACATTGTTTTGAGAAATTGGCCACGGGCTTCCCCAGACTGCCAGTGGGTCTATGACACAAAAAAAGGCTAAGAATGCTGAACTAGATGATATATGAGTCCTGATCAGACTTTCACTAACAAAGAGAATCATCATCTTCTTCTTCTTCATTTCTCCAAGAGTGACAGCTACATAACTTAACCAATAATGTGTCAACAAAGAAGCCTCAAGCAAATGGTAGATTCAGGCAGCCTTACTCACAGAAGCAAAGGCTTGGATCACTGTCAGGAATCAGGTCATTGCCACAAGAATTACTAAAAAGGTAATTTAAGGAGATTAGAGTTATAGATTGATATGGATTGTGCGAGCAAGTGTTAGAAACAGTACACCAGATCACAGCAATTTTGCAAGAATTTATTATCTACCTAATACCTGGAAAGACAAGAGCAAGTGGCCAAACATGCTAGAAGCCTGGTATCTTTCATACTCTATGAGATAGCAAATCGCCTGTATTACAGATACAAGACCTCCAAATATTCTTGGGATTCAGCAAATAAACTCCCCTGGAACATTTTCATAGACAGAACTGTCACTCATAATCTCCCAAACATAACATTTGATTCATAAAAATATAAGCACACATTTTGATAGATGTCAAATTGAATAATCTCCAAACAACGTAGAAGGAAAAGCTTTCAGAATATAGAGAGTCATAGGAAGAAATCAAAACCAAATGGATGAGGTATCCATCACATGTGTCATCCCATCTGCTACTGAAGTTGTCCTGAAAATGCTTTCAATGAGCATACACAAGGTACACTCATAACCTAATACTTTTATTTAATTACCCCTCCCCACCATCGACATATTCTCCTCTTAGACAAGGATTTGCAGATCAGTATAAGGACCAAAAACCTAACAGGAGGGTAGTTCATTCTAGGACTGTACAAATATGTACTTGACTGAAAAAGATGAGAAGAAACAGGATTAATAAAAATAATAATCACAGCTCACATTTATATAGTACATTAAAGTTTGCAAAGCACTTTCCTCATGATACTCCTAGGAAATGTGTAGTGTTAGTGCTGAGAAGGTCAATGTTTTAATGAAACATCATCACACAACTCAGAAATGAATGAAGTAGGTTTCTACCTGTGGGGGAGAGGGCTAACACATAACACCCTCTAGCTTGGAATTTGTGAAAGAGGATAGGGAAGAGTGGTTGGAAATGTAATCTAGATATTTGTGTGTGGCAGATGGCGGGGGGTGGCGGGGGAGAAGATTTGAAAAAAAACACAGAGAAAAAAATAGGTAGTGTCCCCTGGCCTAAAATTCTCTAGAAATTACTCCAGGAAAATGCTTCAGTCAAAAGGAGAAACCACTCCAAAAAGGAGGAAAGGGAATAAGTGTTGAAAGAGACCAAGATAAATGAACAGGAAACTCACTGACCAGCTTAGATTACAGCCTAGAACCAGCTTAGAAGATGTATGGCCCAGGACCCCAAACTCTAGATTCACATGGATCCTGATCTTAAGTCTCAGTCTTTGACTTGTGCCCCTCACAATGTATCTTTTTGTAATAGGAAGCCAGATGGCATACACATTCAAGGCAAACAGCATTCAATGAAATAGAATACTAAGGCAATTAGAAGGAATTGAATCACATATTAAATGCTCTTGGCATCCATTCCCAAATGGCTACCAACCTCCATGCATCTCCTGGGAACATTAGTCTCAGCTCTCAACCAATCACTCTGTCTCCTTGATACCAGTGGGCGAGGAAAATAACTCTTCTCCTGGAAAGGTGGTGAGTCTCTAGTTAATCATTTCTGTTTTCCTCTCAATACAGCAGCTACAATCTAGGATGCACTGAATGATCTCTCTGAGAACCAGAGGGAAACTCTTCACCTGTGTACCTCTCCATCCCTAGACTGTCCCTACTTCTGCAGCCTGTGCTGGTCTTGGCAGGTCTTGCTGGTGCTAGTATCTTCTTTCTTTCCTTCTTTCCTTCCTTTCTTCCTCTCTCTCTTCCCCCCTTACTTATGCATAGAAGAAGGAAAGAGGATTACAAAACCATAGTTAGTGCTATCTGATGAATGTATATTAACATTTTAATGGTCTCAACAAAACAAAGTAATGAAGTCATTGCTTTGTTCTGTAAAAATTCTGATGGAAGCATGAATGTTACAAGGCAGCTGAGACCGAATGGTGAGGAAAACTAAGAGGGAAAAAGTTGTCTTTTATTTTGGTTTTAGCTATGTTGGAGAAAAGAAGAGGATCCAAGAAGGCTTAAGATAATTGCTTGAGAGGATGTAAAATAGTGATAATGGAAAACAAAGAAGACAGAATTATTCACATCTGGTTTTGCTCCTGTTTTCTCTGCAAAGAAGAATGACCCAACAGACTGTTAGGCAGTGCAGTGGATAGAGCATCGGCCCTATAGTGAGGAGGACCTGAGTTCCAATGTGACCTCAGACACTTGACACTTATTAGCTGTGTGACCCTGGGCAAGTCACTTAACCCAGATTGTGAGAAGGAAGAGGAGAAGAAGAGGGAGGCGGAGGAGAGAGGAGGGGAAGAAGGAGAACAACCCATATCTAGGTCAAGCAGATATGTTTAGTCTAACAGGGAGTTGATAACCCAGAGAAGCAGAGAGACAGTAGTAAGAGAGAACCCAGCTTCTCTGGATGAATTCAAGTGACCACACCCAGACAAATCACACCCTAGCGTACTAAAACAACCCATGTGATTGCTGAACCTCTGTCAGTGATCTCTGAAAGGCTGAGGGAGAACAGGAAGAAGAAAGACTGTGTAACTGATGAAGGGCCAGTGTTATCCCAATTTTCAAAAAAAGGGAAGGGAGTAAAGTGTGCAGATTATAATGATCTTAACTTAGATTCCTGGTATAGTTCTAAGACATGTTATTAAAGGGGTGGTTAGTGAGCTGCTAGAAAAGGAAGCAGCAATCACAAAGAATTAGCATGGCTACGTAAATAATAGGTCACACAAGGCTAACTTGAGCTCCATTGCTATGTCTTTTGAGATCCCAGGGTCACCTTCACATCACAACAAGACATGGTAGGATTTCATTACTTTAGTCAAGTTCATTAGGCCTCTGCAAGTAATGAATCTTTTGTTAATGGGTGAATGGATCCTATTATTATTACTAAATACAGATCAATAAGGGCCATTTTTCTGAGCTAACTATACTCTCTTCAATCCATTTACCCTGTTACTTTCTGCAAAGACAAATATAACAAATGTAGAGTTAGAAAACTAAACACAGGTGAAAAAATCAACCTTCTATTAAAACCCCAGTACCTGAATTGACTTCCACTAAGTCAAAGGTTACTGTGCAAAGGGATTAAGCATGTGAACCATGACACATGTAGTTTTACAGGTCAGTAAAAGTAATGCCATGCCTGTAATAGCAAATGCATTCCAGGGATACTGATGCAAACCTACGCATGCAGCAAAACAAAGAGACTCCTTGCATCCCTGAGATTGGTCATCCCTAGCCACTGGAGAGCTATATGAGAAAATTAGTGCTGCTTGAGTTTCTTACAGGCACTAACTGTAACCAGGTCAGCTAGGAGCATGCACAGGATAAATGGAAAATTGCCAATAGTGATTTATTAATGGAGAAAAATTTGGAATTGAACTTTACCAGTGGGATTTGCTTGCATTAGAAAGCAATGATGTTGGTGGTCTGTCTTTGGACACAGAGTGGGTTCTCCAACATTTTTACATCTTTCTGATGAATTAAGAGCTTATGTAAGGTGAGAGATTGAAAACATTAGCAACTGCAGTTCTTGGTATGTCTGCTCGGCAGATTTATCTGGATAGGAAAACATGGGAACCAATTTTAGACCATTTCTATACCAATTCATGTCAACCAGGAACGCTGATTCTCTTCTAATCCTGCAATGGGCAGATAATATGAACTCCTTGCCCTCCAACTCTGGGAGCCATTTGGAACAAGGTCTGCTAATTGAATTCAGTTTGCAGTTAAAAATGTTCAGTGTTTTCTCTGAAGCAAGAATACATTACAATCACTAAGCTCACTTCATCTGTCACCTAAGAAGAATTAGAGCTTGTGTGTTTGTTTCCTGCTGCCTTGCATTCACCTTTATCCCAGATTTTATTTGTCTGAAATATCTACAACAGAGTAGAAAGGAATCCAGTTGAATTATGCATTTTGGTCAGTGCCTCTTGTTTTTGTTCTGGTGAAAGGAGATGCCTAAGGTGGCCTCACTGCCTTCACCGGGGTAATTCATTGTAGGACTGCCCACCAAGAGCATTTTGTAACTTAATGATTGCAAAATATTATAATTATGTGTTCTCATGCTTTCCAGCATGGAAACATTACACGATGATGAGGCCTGAATAATTTGGGCTTCTTAGAAGGGGCCTGGGCTTGGTAACAGGGTTTCCTGCAATGTACCTCTCCAGGGAGAGCTAGGATCTAACTCTTGGAGTCAGAACCAATTAAACTCATCCATTCCCACCTCCCCTTTCCTCCTCTGCAGTGTTTAGATGAGTCACATTTTTCAAGCATAGTTCAAGCAGGCTTGTCAGGTCTCCAGGGCTCAATGCCTCCTGGGCTCCGCAGACCCACTGTCAACCGTGAAAAATCATTCTCTTTGTGCAGTTACATTCTAGGGCAGGAAAACCATAAATCGAACGGCAAGAAGGGGAAAGAAAATAAGGTATAGTGCTGCTGTTTCCTCAACCCTGGAGCAGGTTTGGGCCTAGTACAGAAGGGGACCCAGCACTGACAGAAAAGCTTGTTCAAATTGTTAACCCAGAAATTCTTTGAAGGAGAAGATACCTTCATTTTCAGCTGATATTAGAGGAGAGAGACAGAGACTGAGATAGTTTGGCTTCTGTCTTACTTTGCTCAGTTAAAATTTGCCTCCTTTTGGTTAAGGGCAAATCTGCTGTCAGATGGGAAGTAAGGAGGAGAGGCCCTTGTTTAAAAAAAGTTATTACCAGCCATAACAAAAGTTAACCCTAATGCCTCTCCTGCTGATGTGGATAGAGAAACCACTTTGAGATCTGAGTTCTTTCTCAGAAAGATTAATGTTTTCATTTTCCCTGATCTATCTTTTCCTAGTTTTCAGCATCAACAAAACAAACCCTACCTTAGGATTCTTAGGATGCAGCAGATGAGTTGGGAGAAGCCTCTGGCCTCCATTTTCCTCTTAGGATGTTAACCAATCTGTTTGTTTGGAAGGCTTGGAGCAGTTTTGTTCTTTCCAAGCAAGTCAAGCAAGATAATATGAAGGAGTCTCTGTGGAATTTATTTGGGGGATTGGTTTCTTTTGGGGGTGTTATTTTTGTTGTCTTTCTTTCTGGGACTTTCAAAGCATCCTGCTTTGATATGGAAAATAGATGCCAGAATCTTAATACCTGCTGAGTCCAGAAAGCAATGGAATCTGTAGTGTCCACTGACAGAGAGTAGGGATAAAAACATGGAGTCGTTATTATAAACTCTTAGCTTGTCACTCACAACAACAGATTTGCAGGCATCCGTCTACTCTTCACTTGCCCACTTGGAGAAGTAGGATACATCATTGTTTCAATAAACCTTGAAAATTACATCTAAATCCTTCTAGATGGTTCCCCAAAGCCCAGCAAGTGGCGATATTGAAGAAAGTTGATGTGAAAAGCAGTCAGCTAATTCTTTCCAATGGATATTCAGTTGTTTGTTATTCAGAATGAGCTACCATACACCTCTGTGGTTTCTTTTATTTGCCTATTGATGGAATTTTAATTTCTATTTCCAACCTAATAGTGGACTAGCAGAAAATCTAGTCTACCACTCCCCAGGCCAGTCTTGATGGCCTCCCACCTAGGTGGTGCTGGAACTCTGATCGACCACCCAAGCTTTGCCTGAGGGTGGGAAGAGACCGTACCAGCAGCTCATACTAAATGACCCTATAATAACTACTCCTCTTGTTTTGGGTGTCCCATTTGGGAGTGCTCCTGAGTGTATTTTAGCCACAGAAATGTGGCTACCTCAGCAATGGGATGCCCAAACCAAGACTGAAATACCACATGAGAGTCTGGGACAGCAAATAAAGTAGAAAGGAACCAAATTAAGCAGCTAGGAGAGCTTAAGTAGTCAGGATATAATTTCTTCGCATAGAGGAGGGAAGGTTTAGATGAAAAGAATAGCCCTCCTGGGTTATCAGAGATGCCCAAAGATCAAATGAACTCACCATCAGATCTCTGGTTTTATAGCTCCAAGATTTCCCAGAGTGCCCTGTTCCTAATGCTAGGTAGGAAAACTAGCTCCCTGTTCATTTGAGAGATTTCCTCAGTCACTTGCATCCAATTAAGTTTCATATGGAGGTTTACAGGCAATTTTATACTTGTAAAAAGTATGGAGCCAGTAGACATTCAAGTCCCATCCAAATAGGGCCCTTCTTGGAGCATCCGTACCAATGAACTACCTAGAATACCCAGGATTGTTTTCTCCCTACTCTGCTTTCAGGTCATTGATGGAGGGAGGGCCCACACTGCTGACATCTGCCTTGTGCCATGAGGGATATTTTGTTCCATTTGACCTGTTGGCTTTGAATGAGTATAATACCTGAGCCAAAGTCCAAGGAACCAGGGTAACTGTAGCCCAGCAAACAGGATAAAACCCATCCAGAAGGTGATGGTTCTTTTGTAGATTTCATTATCTGTGAATTATGCAATGATCACCTGGTCTGGCCAGCTCAATTTTCTCACTTACCAAAATGGGTACTATTCTGCCCTTGGTGTTCTAAAAACCCACACAGTGAGGCATAGGATGTGAGTGAGCATCAGTCCCTGCTATTCGCTGGAAAGAACAGCTGTTCTAGAGGCAGAGGACCTGCATTAAAATCCCAGCTCACATGTTTGCTACCTATTTGACCCTTGGCAAGTCATTTAATGGCACAAAAAAAGCCAAGGTGCACTGAACTCCAAGCTGTTTTCAAAAATGAGGAATCTTTGCAATAATACAAAATCCCCATCATGGCACTTTGGTTGAGAATCTCATTAGGGCTTTTGAAGCCGAGGTCGATTTATGGCTGGGGAGGGCATAGATGAGGTAGAATTGAGCTGTTTATTATTGCTCTCACCCCCTATACATCCCATTAGACGACGGTACTCGGGTTTACTCGTAAAAGGCCGTAGACTGCCCTGAAACGTACCTTGCTTGGGGCCTGTAAAGATAAAACAGAATTTAAAGGCAGGGCATTTTCTGCTGGGCAGCCTTATCTGAATTGATTGTACTGGGTTTCCAGCTAAGTGTGAATGTGAAGATGTGAAGGATAATTACTGTCATGTGTTACCTGAGATTATAGGGTTGCTTTCCAACTAATGACGCCGGCAGAACCAAGCAGTTGTTAATATTTAATCAGACTCTTGGCTTAACAATTGGATAAATGAGGTGTGTAATTACACAATTATAAAAGGCATTTCAGATAGAAAACTGTACTGTTATTAATGCTGAAGGTGAAAGCTAGTGGAAAGAGGGCTCCTGGTCATTTCAGCCCAGCTACCCAAGGAAAAGCTTCTGGAACAGCATGGGTGGGTGCTCCTTATTAAAGAGTAAACAAAAGCTTCCAACTACTGGACAAATACAGGGCCCTTCCGCCTCTCCCCAAGGATCCCAGACCACACCTCACACAAGATGTTTAGAGATGTGATAAGTAGGTGGCAATGGGGAGAGGGGGAGTTCATATTAAAGGGATGTCTTCCAAGAAATAGACTCCACAGGCTTCCTGTTGGTGTTTTAAGCATGGGACCTTTTTTCAGCAACCTCATACTTCCTTTTTCCCAGGCCTTTTTCCATTTACATTCAGGAATGTCTGAGAAACTCACACCCCAAGGCAAAGTAGTACCAGTGGATGCCATGCACCATGGGGGTCATTCCTTCCAGGACCAGTCTTCAGCGCTGCCCACTTGGCTTTCCCCTTGAGCAGCATAGACCTCCTGAAGTTAGGCATCACTTGTTTGCTAAGTAAACATGTAAACATGCTAAGTAAACATTCTTTCCTTCCTCCATCATACAGTGGTTCTGTGTAGGAGATGCTGTTGGCACTAATGGCATTACTTTTGTTGCTTGATCTTCCCTCTTTGGGCCACTTCATCATTGTGGTGTGTAATGCAATTTTCAGATTGGAGAGACCTTGGCAGGAGCATTAACTGGATGCTCCTTGACTCTTAAAGCCTGGATAATACAGTCAAGAGTGCATTAGAGAGACACAGCATGTTTTTAGCACCCAAACTGGAGAAGTTGTTGACCAGTATAATCACAGTTCAACTTCAGAAATCACAATAACATTCTTGGAGTTTATCATAGAAAAATACATATTCCTCAAGAGCTAGTTTGGAAAGGACAAAGCAGAGCTTCTTTCTGTGCTTTTAAAATGGATAGTATTATGAATCACCTTAACACATGAATGGTGCCCTTCAAAATACACACTTTCAGCAATGATGCCAGCATACATCCCTTTCTCTAACAGTCCTTTCCAGGCTTTACATCCCTTTGTACCTTCTCAGAAGGTCAAGGAGAAGAACTATGCTAATTCATCCAAGTATAAAGTTCACCTCTCAGCATTTGGGTAACATCTTCTTATTGACCAGAGAAAGTTGTTTGAGCTCTAGCAAGAACAGATAATCTTCCTTTCCTTCTTCCTAGGGTGATGCTGATGCATTTCTGGTGGCAAACAGTAAGAGACCATGAGTGGCGGTCTATATGTTTTTACATTCTTTTCCATGATTTTCAGGGGTGGTGAATTTGCAGTCTCAAGGCCACATGTGGGCTTCTAGGTCCTTGGGTGTGGCTTTTAACTGAGACCAAATTTTACAGAACAAATCTATTTATTAAAAGAATTTGTTCTGTGATATTTGAATTCAGTAGAAGAGCTACATGTGGCCTCGAGGCTGAAGGCTCCACACCCCTAGTTAGGTCCTTGTCTCTTCTCAAATGAATGTTTAATGGTCACCTAACCAGTATCCCTGTCTCTAGAACCCAAGAGGTAATCTGCCCTAGGAAAAAACATCAAGATTAATGTATCAATTTAGGGAGCTAAATTTTAGGTAGGACACTGGCAAGCTGAAGGCCATCCAAAGGAGGATGACTAGAAAGGACTAGAGGCCATGCCATGTGGATACAAATGGAAGGAAATGAAGATGTTTAACCTGAAGAAGAAAAGACCAGCTAGGGGCTGGAGGTAGTGGAACGGATA
This sequence comes from Bettongia penicillata ogilbyi, assembly GCA_023548195.1. Lineage (NCBI taxonomy): Eukaryota > Metazoa > Chordata > Mammalia > Diprotodontia > Potoroidae > Bettongia > Bettongia penicillata. Next base: position 4,824,133 of record JAJHZJ010000354.1, on the reverse strand, counting down.
TCACATAATTGCTACCTTCAAATACTAAAAGAGCTGTCATATGGAAGAGAAATTAGTTGCAGGGAACACAAGTAAGAGCAATGGACAGATGCTGCGAGAGGTAGATTTAAGCTCATTAGAAGGGATAATAACTAGAGCTAGTAACTAGAGCTATCACAAAACGGAATGCCCTTCCTCTGAAGGTATTGAGCTCTCCTTTACTAGATCTCTTCTAGTAAAGACAGATGACCATCTGCCTTAGAGGATGCAACACTTTTATCTCCAAGAACTCTTGCCCTCACGTCCCAAAGCCCTGATTAGTAGACCACTATATCAGGCTTGGGGCAACCAGGTGATGCAATGGATGGAGTGTTGGCCCTGAAGTTAAAAAACTCATGTTCATGAGTTCAAAACTGGATTCAAATCCTAGCTGTGTGACCCAGGGCAGGTCACTTCACCCTGTTTGCCTCAGTTTTCTCAACTGTAAAATAAGCCAGAGAAGGAAATAGCAGACCATTCCAGTATCTTTGCCCAGAAAAACCTCCAGTGAGTCATGAAGAGTCAAATGTGACTGAAACACATTTTGAAGACAAAATGTGACCAGCAAAAGTAGGATGTGCTGGTTTAGTCAGTGATGAGTTCCCCACTACTTGAGGACTTCCAGTGCAGGCTGAACAAGCTCTTGTTGGGAAGGTTATGGAGGTGATTCCTGTTTGGTTATGGTTGGAATTAGATGACCTTTGACATCTCTTCCAGATCTGAAATTCTGATCATAAGTTCCTTGAGGGCAGAGTTGGTATCTTACTACCTTTGCATCCCCAGTGACTTAGTAACTGCTTAAGGAACACTGTTAAATTTAATATAGTTGAATTAGAGATTGAAGTTTCAATTAGTTCTGCATTGATGATACGACTAGACTCCTAAACGGTTTTCAGTTGAACTACTCTAACCTTCCTTGGTAATACTTCCAACTTTACAATACTTAAAAAGCTAAAGTAAAGATACTTAGTCATTAAACTGACATTGTCTTTGCTCTCATGGTACCTTGAGGAGAGCCTCACAATTGTGTTCTTCCTCCATGACCAATAAGATTGAGTTATTGGTACATTGGTGTTGTAACATAATCCCAAGGAAACTGAGGGTTAGCAAAATTAAATGTCTTGTCCAAGGTCAAAAGGCAGCAATTTGAACCTGGTAGTGAGATTTGAACCTGGGTCCTCTAATGCCAAATCCAAAGGGCTTTTCCACTATGCTAAGCTACCTCTCCATATAAATCCACAGTTTAAGTCCAAAGGCAAAGAAAGGCACATCAGAATGAGGAATGCTAGCCAGAGGACTACAATGAATGTGCATATCCCATAAGCTCAATAATTTTGTGTAACTTCTGTCATCCCCCATTGGCTTTGCTAGAAAAAAGGAAGCACTTTACTGAGTAGCTTATTAGGCGTTTAGGACCTGGATATCTCTTAACACATTTACGCTTAATTCTGTCTGCTGGAAGGCAGTAGGCATTTAAAATATAATGATCATGATTAACTATTTGGAAAAAATAAGCAAGTGTCTTTAAAAGTAAAATGCTACTAAGTATTCCCAATTCCGGGTCTAATGACGTTGAACTTTTTAAAGCACCAGTATGTAAATTGCTCCAAATTTACTCTTGGCTTCAATTAGAGGTCTGAGGCCCAAATGAGAAATGCAGTATGGAATCACGTCCAATATCTTTTAAATGAACGATTAAGCTGCCTGTGGCCTTCTTCCACCACTGCACCAACACATATTCTCTCTGGTCTTTTTCACTAGGTTGGTGTTGAAAAGCAGTTCTGTGCAAGGTAAATCACATTGGTGTGACCCTTAAGCCCTGGGGAAGTGAGGTCATCTTTTCCCCACTTACAATCTCAATATTCTGGGTTTGTTTTCCCATCTGGTATTTGGGTCTTTTTCATAAATGTTAATGGGAATAGCTCACTTTGGCCAGTACCAATAGAGACAAAACAGTCTGGAGGTGATATTCACACTTGCTAATAACTAACTTCCTTTGGAAACGTCAACAGCCGACTTCACCCTAGAAGTTGATGGTGAGGGCTATCTGCACGTCTCTGTGACTGAAAAGATTTTGCATCCCATGCATGTGGCCATTACAATTCAGAATCTTAGATTCAAGACTCCTTAAGCTTTTGCTAAATAAACAATTTTTGTTATAGATTTAACTTTGCAAAAAGCCATTTTATGTATATATTTTATATCAACAAAAAAAATTGTCCTTTAAATCCTGTTTCAAGCTCTGATTGAATGTATACATACGTTTATGCATTTTTAAAAAATTCTCATAGTTGACATGGCTTTTTTTCTTATATAGTTATTATTTGGTGGGGCAATCAGGGTTAAGTGACTTGCCCAGGGTCACACAGCTAGTAAGTATCAAGTGTCGAAGGCTGAATTTGAACTCAGATCCTTGTCACTCCAGCACTGATGCTCTATCCACTGCACCATCTAGCTGCTCCTCTACATTATTTTAAATGTTTTGTCATACTTGTGGTTGACAATCTTAAAAGCAATATAACATTGCACTGCAGGGATAGTTTGAAGTCTACTTATGCATTCCCTCAATTTTCAGAATTTTAGGTTGCCATTTTTCATTATTATAAAAAGTTATAGACATCCCCTCTCATCCTCTCCAGCAGATTGTTCTAATCTTCAATCATTTCCTATCTACTTTTTGCTTTCCTGATGCATGACTTTACAAACACACCTGTACCTCTTCTTTCCTTAAACAAATTCTCACTTGATCAAACCATTCTCCTTATCTACTTAAGTATCTCATTCCTTTCTGTCTAGACTCTTTGAGAAGGTCATCTACCTGGGTGCCTCCACTTGCTGTCCTCTCCTTCACTCACTTATGCATCCTTTTCAGTTTGGTCTCCAGTCTCATTGCTCCACATATACTATTCTCTCCATGTTACCCACGATCTTTCCACTACTACGTTGAATGACTTCTTCAATCCGCATCTTTTTTGCTCTCTCCTGCAGCATTTGACATTGTCCGTCAGCCTCTTCTGGATACTCTCCATTCTCTAGATTTTCCTGAAATTGTTCTCTCCAACTTGTCCTGTCTGACCACTTCTTCTCTATCTGCTTTGCCGGATATCCATTCAGCTCCTACCCACTAACTATGGTTGCCCCCCAGGAGTCTTTCATGAGCCCTCTTCTATTTTTATCCGGAAACATCTCATTTGGTGATCTAATCATCTCCCACAGATTCAGCTGTCATCTCAATAGAAATAATGCCCAGATCTATCTCTCCATCCCTGATCTTTTTCCTGAGTTCCAGGCCAGAGAACGCCAGCTGCCTTTTGGACATCTTCAGCTGGGTATACCCCAGACATCTCAAACTCAACATGACCAAAACAGAACTCCCTAAACTCTCCTGTTTTTACCCAAGGATGGAGTTCAAAATAGTTTAAATACTCACTAAGGAAATATTTAATGACTTTATGAGAAACCAAGAAATTACAAAATAAAACCAAAAGAATGAAAAAACAGAAGACAATGTGAAATATCTCATTGGAAAAACTGACCTGGAAAATAGATTCAGGAGAGATAATTTTAGAATTATTGGTCTACCTGAAAACCATGATCAAAAAACAAGCCTAGAAATCATCTTCCAAGAAATTATCAAGGAAAAATGCCCTGATATTCTAGAACCAGAGGGTAAAATAGAAATGGAAAGAATTCACCAATTACATCCTGAAAGAGACCCCAAAAGGAAAACTCCTGGGAATATTGTAACCAAATTCCAGAGTTCTCAGGTCAAGGAGAAAATATTACAAGCATCCAGAAAGAAACAATTCAGATATTGTGGAAATACAATCAGGATAACATAGGATTTAGCAGCTTCTACACTAAGGGATCGAAGAGCTTGCAATATGATATTCCAGAGGTCAAAAGAGATAGGATTAAAACCAAGAATCAACTACCCAGTAAAACTGAATATAATACTTCAGGGGAAAAATAGAATTTCAGTGAAATAGAGGACTTCCAAGCATTTTTGTTGAAAAGACCAGAGCTGAATAGAAAATCTGACTATCAAATACAAGAATCAAGAGAAACATGAAAAGGTAAACAGAAAAGAGAAGCCTTAAGAAACTCACTCGTTAAAGTTGAGCTGTTTACATTCCTACATGGAAAGATGTTACTTGTAACTTTTGAGACCTTTTTCAGTATTAGGGTAGTTAGAGGGAATGTGTGAGTGCGTATATGTGTGTAGGTGTGTATGGGTATGTATGTATGTTTATATTATATATATATGTGTGTAGGTATGTATATGTACATGTGTGTATGTGTATATAAATGCATACATATGTGTATATGTATGCGTATGTGTATATATATATATATATATATATATACACACACACACACAAATAGAGGGCACAGGGTAAGCTGAATATGAAAGGAGAATACCTAAAAAAATAAAATTTACTATTGAATTTAATGTACTAGGAGTAAGAAAAAGGGAGAGGTAGAATGTAGCAAATGATCTCACATAAAAGAGGGAAGAAAGAGCTTTTACAATGGAGGGAAAGGTGGGGGCAGAGATGAAAGGAAATAATTGATCCTTACTCTCATGGGATTTGGCTTAAAGAGGGAATAGCACACACTCAATTGGATATGGAAATCTATTTTACCCTGCAGGAAGGCAAAGGGGAAGGGGATAAGAGAGAGAAGATAATTGAAGGGACAGAAAATTTGGGAAAGGGATAATCAGAAGCAACCACTATCGTGGGAGGACAAGTCAAGGGAGAGAATGGAAAAAATGAAGGGTAGGATAGGACAGAAGGAAATGTGATTAGTCTTTTACAATGTAAATATCATGGAAGTGCTTCACATTGTTACATATGTACAACTATATTGAATTGCTTGTTTTCTCAATGAAAGTGGATGGGGAGGGAGAGAATATGGAACTCAAAGCTTTAAGAATGAATGTTAAAAATTGTTTTAGCATACAACTGGAAATTAAGCTATACAGGCAATGGAGTTTACAGGAAAATAGAGGGGAAGGAGGATGAAACAAGGATGAGTAATAGAAGGGAGGACAGACTGGAGGAAGGGGTGGATAGGGTTCATGCCATCCTGGGGTGGGGGTGGAGAGAGATGGGGAGAAAATTTTGAATTTAAATTCCTGTGGAAGTGAATGTTAAGAACTGAAAAATAAATTATAAAAAAAAAAACAATGAACAGGCAAACTGAGAAAAATCTGGAAAGACTTGTATGAACTGATGCTGAGTGAAGCGAGCAGAACCATGAGGACCTCATACACAATAACAGCCACAGGACTTAGCTTTTTTCAGCAATGCAGGGACCTAAAACAACTCCAAAGGACTCAAGATGGAAAATGCCATCCAAATCCAGAGAAAGGACTGTGGAGTCTGAATATAGATCGAAGCATAATATTTGCTCTCCTTTTATTGTTTCTTCTTTCTTGTGGTTCTCGTTGTTTCTAATTATTCTCTGCAGCTTGACTAATGTGAAAATAGATTTAATATGAATGTATTTGTGGAGACTGTGTCTTGCAGCATACCATCTTGGGGAAGGGAAAAAGGAGGGAAGAGGAGAAAATGTAGAACTAAAATCTTATGGAAGTGAATATTGTAAAAAATAAATTAATTAATTTTAAAAAAATCATTTCTTGAAAAAGAATACAGGTCTGACCACATCAACAATACCTCACCACAACCCCCACCACACATGTACACTACTCAACAAATTCCATGGCTTCCTTTTATTACTGGAGGTCACTAGGTAGCACAGTGGACAGATCATGGAGCCTAGAATCAAGAACCTGAGGTCCAGCGTGGTCACTTACTAGCTCTATGATCTTGGGCAAGTCACTTAACCTCTGCTTCCTTTTCTATAAAATGGCAGTAATAAGACCACCTACCTCCCAAGGTTGTAGTGGGGATCACGTGAGATAAAATTGTTTAAGTGCTTAGTACAATTGCTGGCATTTAGCAAATGCTATATATAAATGTTAGCTATTGTTATTGTTAGTATCATTATTGCTTAATCTCTGCCTCCATTTCCTCATCTGTAAAAATGAGGATAATAACAGCACCTACGTCACAGGGTGGTTGTGAGGATAAAATAAAAATATTTATAAAGTACTTTGAAAACCTTAGTGTGCTCTACAAATGCTATATATTGTTATTAGTATCTCTAGGATCATATATAGAGAGAGAGAGATCATATGTAATGATATATATTATTCTAAAGATAATAATAGCAATATCTAGCATTTGTGCACACACATATACATACATATTTGGGATAAAGAATCAGATTTGCAAGTAGGCTGGCATACTTTCTAAAAGTTCAAGTCCTAAAAATTTTCAAACACTTCATGCAGCCGATTGACATTTTTTCCACATTTATATCATCCAGAAAGTTATTTATTGTACCTGCTGTTTTGGGGAGGGAGGGAAGAAACGCCTTAATGGGATCTCTGTTTAACAAACAATGATTGTGCATTTTTGCACCAGCCAGCAGAGAGATTTCATTCTCTTTGCTTCTTTTTGGTGGTTTGAATTTATGGCAGTGGTGCATATGGAGTGATTCTTCTGTGTCCCTCCTGTGTTTTTAAAGCTCAAATTATGGCCGAGGACAGAACTGTCCTTCTTGAGGCATGTCAATGAGATTATTCAGGATGCACATAGAACTCAGTCATCCCCCAGATGGTTAGTGGCTATCTCCCATGTGCAGGGGGCTGGGCCAGGGCCTCTAGAGAAGAGGAAGGTTAAGACGCTGCCTCTTGAAGCTTATAGTCTCGAAAGCTTGTGGCAATCACAGGATTCACTACAGAGCTATGTGACATCTAGTCCACATTTTTTTTACAGATGAGGAAAGTGAGGCAAAGGGCAGTCAGGTAGCTTACCCAAAATCACACAAAGGATAAGCATCAGAGATTGCATTAAATTGATATATTTGAAGTGATTTTTAAGTTTGGATTGTTATTCAGCTGTTTTTCAGTCATGTCTGACTCTTTGTTATGCCATGATGGTTTGCTTGGCAAAGATACTGGAGTAGTTTGCCATTTTCTTCTCCAGCTCATTTTACAGATGAGGAAACTGAGGCAAACAGGGTAAAGTGATTCACCCAGGGTCACACAGGTAGTAAGTGTCTGAGGCTGGATTTGAACTAAAGATGAGTCATCCGGTGTCCACACCAGGTGCTCTATGCACGATAGCGCCACTTAACACCCACTAAACTAAAGGACTCAGTAACTTCAGAGACAGTTAACAAAATCTCTAAGGCTCTAGAATCACAGTATTTCTATGTAATAACCATTTGATACCATGAGTTTGAGGGTCCGCATTTCAAATGCCTGCTGAACGTCCTCTTGGCACTTTCCCCTTCCCACTTTTCCAACTTCTTCTCATTCACCCAGGCTAAAGACTGGGCATGACATTTCCCCTTTTCCTCTCCTTTCCTCTCCTCACCAGCTACAAGTCCTGCCAATCCAACCTTCTTAACACCATTCCTTCTTCTACTTGGCAGAATCTTTCCCTCTGTCCCTTCGTCTCCTTCACAGAATCAAGGAAGAGTCCTCCAGGGCCATCTCATCAGACCCGCTGCTGACCAAGAATTCCTTCTGCAAATACTGCCCCCTTGGTGGTGTAGACCTTCATTACCCCATTAAAGCTGCTCAACCAAGAAGCACTGATTAGATTATTGGGATCCTGACTGGCCTGCTCACCTCCATGCTCTCCCCACTCTAGGCCATTCACACAACTGCCCAAAGGATCTTCCTGACTTGAACATCCCCTGCTCCCTTATCTTCATCAATCTCTCTGCTTCAAGTGCCTTCCTTCCCCAGTCCAACCTTCCCTCAGCTGCCAAATCGGACCCTGTCCCCTCCTTCCTCAATGGTGCCTCATGAGCACCAGGTTCCAATAGAAGTTCTCTGACTTGTGGGGACCTTCACGTCCTGGCCCCTTCCTGATTTTTCATTCCTTCCAAGCTGTTCTTCACAAATGTCACTCTTTGTCCCAATAACTCTACTGCCTTCCAACTTCCATGGTTTCCTTCAAGACTTAGCTCAATTTCCATCTTCTGCAAGAGGCCTTTCTTGGCTCCTCCTCCATTACCTTTCGTTTACACATGTGCATATATACATATATGTGTGGATATACATCTATGTGTATGCCACACATGCAGTGCATTGTGTATATATGAGGACCGTACGTCCACATTCCAATGTGGGAGACAACATGCAAGCAACTATGCATATAGAGGGTTTGTGTGTACAGTGTGCATATGTCTCTAGATACACAGATATGTTGTTCAGTTGTTTCAGTCACATCCTGTTCTCCATGACCCCATTTAGGGTTTTCTTGACAAAGATACTGGAGAGGTTTGCCATTTTCTTCTCCAGCTCATTTTACAGATGAGAAAACTGAGGCAAAGAGGGTTAATTAACTTGCCCAGGGTTATACTGCCAGCAAGTATCTGAGGCTAGATTTGAAATCAGGAAGAGGAGTCTTTCTGACTTCAGGCCTGGCATTCTCTCCACAGCACCACCCTGCTGCTCTGTCTACTACACTATACCAACTCAATCAGCATTCACAGAATTATATTTTACTGAATCAAGGAAAGGCATTTTCAGCCTTCCCAATATCCATTGGTGAAGGCCAAGGAGAGAGAGCCCACCAGGGACCTCGAAGTAGATATTTCATAGAAAACTGAGGTTCCCCTGAGAATAGAGAGGAAGGAAAGGTTTGGGACATCCAAGTGGTCTGTACAGTTGGCTCTGGTCCACAGTAGCAGTGGAAATCCCTCCCCCCCCCCGATATCCCTGACTAGGAGGGGCATTGGTTAGATTAATGAAGTTCCCTTGAGGGAGAATACCCCACCGTGTGTCTGTTGGAGAGCAGTGTGACTTACCCAACTCACAGCTGCCAGTGGCTGAGATCCAATCTCTTGGCAGGCATCCATCCCTTACTCCACCTGTTGGATTTTTTTCCCCTCTCAGTTTGAAATATTCATAAAGCTTATCAAAGATCACCGGGGCCTTTTGAAATTTTCCCCTGGATCTCCATACATTGCCAAAGCCCCTTTTCTCCTGGAGTATGTGTTTGAGGCCAACTTTCTGGCACAGGGCATGTTCTCTGGGGCAGAGATCATACAAAAGCATGGAGACAGCATTCAGCCCTTGTGCTAGAGCTGATGCAGGAATGGGGCGGGGGGTGGGTACAGAGAAGCCAAGTCCATGGTGGCGCCAGGAAGATGGCACAACTGGGTAGCAGCAGGTCACTCAATTCCTGGCAGAGATGAAGCTTTCTGTAAGTCATCATGCACTGCAATAAGCATTTAGTAAGCACCTACTATGTGCAAGGCACTGTGACAAAACCAAACCAATAACTGCCAGAGCTCTAGAGTCTACATGCTACTGGGGGTGGGGTGGGGGGGTGTCCAGCATGTAAATTGATAAATATCAACATTATCATTTGTGGAAGAGGAAGAGAGGGCTGATGAGTAGGGGTGTTGAGAAAGGCTTCCAGGAGGATGTTGTACCTGAGACAATCTTGAAAGGAATCTCAGGATTCTAAGAAGTCTGGGCACATTCCAAGAATGATGAGCATTCACGGCAAAGGTGCAGAGATAAGAGCTATAATGTGGAGCTTTGGTGCCTGGGGTAGAAAGCTGTTTGCCAACACAGAGTAAGTGGAAGAGGACAAAGGAGGCCAGGCTGGATCCAGATTGTGAAGGGATTTAAATGCCAAACTGGGCAGGCCAAGAGGGGACAATTTCTCACCCTCTGATGCTCTCATCATCACCTAATCTCCCATAGCAAATGTGTCTTCTCAGTCTGCACTTGTGGGCAGGGATTGGAGGGAGAAGAGAGGGTATGAGGACAAGGCAGCATCATCCTTCCTCAATCTTCCCCACCCCCTCAATTCATTTTTGCTTCGACTTTCTATCCCCAGAGCCTAACCAGTGCCCTGTACACAGTAAATGCTTGATAAATGTTAATTTGATGGACTGATTGAATGGTAGAGAAATAAAGTGGTAAAATTCAAAGACATTGGCTCAGCCATTACTTTAAACATTGTTGTCCCTGGCTGCCTGATCTCTTTACCAAGTTGGCAAAGAGATTGAAAATGTGCTGAGCTTTCCCAGCCTTCTTATGGTGACTTTTATATCAGTTCAATTTCTCTTAGAAAGGATGAGAGTTGGGTTCCTTTACTTCTGTGTTTTCCCCATTTTTAATCATTGGTAGCTTATTTTTTCTTGAATTGGGTTGGAGTTGGAGTTGCTATAGTCACACATGGCATCTTCTGACCTCTGTCAGTTGTTTTCAGTCATGTCTGACTTCGTGACCCCATTTGGAGTTTTGTTGGCAGAGATACTGGAGTGGTTTGCCATTTCCTTCTCCACTTCATTTTACAGATGAAGAAACTGAGGCAAACAGAGCGAAGTGACTTGCCCGGGATCACACAGCTAAGGATGTGTCTCAGGCCTGATTTTAGCTCAGGAAGATGAGTCAGCCTACTCCAGGCCTGGCACTCTATCCACTGCACCACCTAGTAATTTGATCCCTACAACTTATTTTTGCTCTAACCACTGGAGGATCTGACTGCATGCAGATGGCACATTCTGCACTATTACTTCTGGAATTGTTTCCTGTCCACTGAGATATAATCAGCTCCAACTCTTATAGGGCCTTTTGGTGTTCCCTACATCTAATAACTTCATATTCTTTTCTTGAAAAAGAAAATATTCATGTTATGTAGGTATGAAGCTTTTCAGGGGTACACAACTCCAGTGACCTCTTTCATTTCTTGATCCCAAACATAATTTTCACTCTACCCACTTTCACCATGAAATCACTACATGTAAGTTAACTCATATTGGAAGATCTTGTCACATTCTTTATCCCCCATTATGGATAGTGTCAGATAGCTGCCACTATCTTCAGGATCCACAAGATGATAATAACAGGTAGCTAACATTTATATAGTTCTTTAAAGATTTACACAGATTATTTTATTGGACCCTCATCACACCCATATGAGGAGGTAGGCTCTATGCTTCCTATTTTATAGATAAAGAAACTGAGACTGACCCAAGGTCATACAACCATTAAGAATCTGAGACAAGATTTTAAAAATCATAGTCAGAGATTATCTAGTCTAATTCTCTCACTTTGCAGATAAGAAAACTAAGGCCCAGCAAGGTTAAGTGACTTGTCCAAAGTCACGCAGGCTGGAAGTATGTGCTTAAGGCGGGATTTCAACCCAATTTCTCTGACTCCAGATCTTGTACTGTTTCCCAGATATCCCTCTGGTGATTTGATTGAGTGCTGAAAAGTGGAATGATATAATAGATTTAGACATAGCAAATTCAAGTCTTAATAGCCTTTCATTCACCTCTTTGAGAAGAGCCACCATTCCACTGAGCTGAAATATCATGTTTTCTTGTTTCATTTGTTGCAATAATGTTGATATGGATGAAATTCTGCCATCAGAGAGTGTACTTCAGATGCCATTGTGTGCAGAATATCCAAAACTATATGATTATTCATACTTTTTTCAAGCCCATTTTCTCCACTCTGGCACTTCTACTGGGGAAACAAGATGGCGCCTCACAGGGCTGAGGGCAGCTGAGTTTCTACCTATTTCATAAGCCACCAGATCAACAACACTGATCACCTGGGGGGCCGGCCTTGCTTGAAATAGCTTTTCTGGGCTTAGCTGGGGGCTCTTGGGGCAGCAGACCAGGCTTTCCATCTTGGTAGCCTTCGTAAGAGCTCCTGAGAGGAGAGTGCAGTGCGTTGCTTTAAGCGGCCACAGTTTTCCTGGGCCTGTTGTTGGTCGTTCTAGATGCCCGAGGGAGGAGTCTCTGACCTTTTGTACCGGGATTATGAGTGAGGGAGGGCCTTAGAACATGGCTCCCGACACACACATATTATTGCCTGCAGCAGTTACAGGGTTACCATCAGGGTTCTCCTCCATCCTTCACATTTGGTTTGTTTTGTGTCTATTGGTGAGTCTCAAAGAAGAGAAAAAAAATGCTACATTGATCAGTCTGCGAATGCACTCAGGTGGAATGGAATCCGGATCAGAATTCCTCCAAAGAAAATGGTCCTTATTTTCTGTCCATTCCTTCTATGATTATATATAAATGGATATTGTGTGTCAATATAAATATCTATATATATATTAACTATGCATATACTACATATATTAAAAAAGAAGAAAACTTTCAGTGGGCAGAGAACTGGACTTCAATCTGGGTTCAAGTCCTGCCTTTGATTGGAACTACAACTCAAGTATGATCTTCTCTGTGTGACCTTGAGGAGGTCATTTAATCTGTCCTTAACCCAATAACTTTAAAGGCATCAATATAAAAATGGATCCCCACATACAGACCTGATAGGAGTTTACAAACTGAGTGTTCTCCATTCTGATGAATCAGCAGATTCAGAGCAAAACAAAAAAAAAATGACAACAATAACATATCCTCTACATACACTGTGTATGTACAGAAAAATCCTCCAGTCTGATAAAGGAAGTAGTCAGGGGCTGGCCTCGTCTCTTCACTAGCTCGTGATGCATGGGATCACTCAAGGCTGCGTTCCTCCCAGATGAAGGCAATGATGTGATTTAAAGAATGAGAAAGGAAGATTACTCTTTTTGTAGAAGAGTCTTCAAGATGGATTAGAGTGGGGAGAGATGGGGATCTGGGAGCTGTTCCAGGAGGCCATTGCATGAACCTAGATGTGTCCTATGGACAAGCCATTGAATGGCTCTGTGTCTCAGTTTCCTCATTGTAAAATGGGGAAAATAATAGTCACCCTATTGATCTCCTACAGTTACTATGAGCATCAAATAAGATTTTGTATATATGTATATATATACACATAAATATATACAGTATATATACATATAAAATCTATATATATGGAGGAAGAGAGAAAGAGAGGGAGGAGAGAGTGAGAAAATAAGAGTATACACAGGTATAAAAATTTAATCTAAAACAAATATGCTGGTTATGATGAACATTTAAATAAATGGTTAACCAACAATTCTGTTTCCTCTAAGAATTTGTACAAGGATTCATAGAAGGATTTCAATGAAAAATGTCATTTTAAAATAAAAAGCTGTTCAAGGAGTTGGGATTGATACTTTTTCTTTACATAACTTGCTTCACTGCAAACAGAGATATTGGTCATTCCACTACATGTATGTGCGAGTGCATAGATGTGTATGTTTGTATGTGTGGACAAAATGTCCATCCCAAGACATGCATATTTGAAGCTCTGGCTCAGCATGTACGTTGTGAGGGCTTAGAGAGAGAAGGACCTGACACTGCTATATTAAGCCAATTGATCAGGCTACAGAAGCCATACCCAATTATTTTAAGAGAGACATGGGTTTTTTTTACCCTTTTCCTCCTTTGCTCTTCTGTCTCCCCTCAAATAAAATTAAAGATATTAAGGGGAAAGTTACAAAAAGAGATCCTTGGAGATGGGTATTAGATGGGGCCATTGTACAGAGATGGGGGAAGAAGTTGGTGACTGCTTTCTTCTGGTTAGGTATAGACATGGCAGGGGGTGAGGGGTGGGGATGGGTGGGGGCACAGCTAGGTGGTGCAGTGGAATGAACACCCGGTCTAGAGTCGGGAAGACTCGAGTTCAAATTCAGCCTCAGACACTTATTAGCTGTGTGATTCTGGGCAAGTCATTTAACCCTGTTTGCCTCAGTTTCCTCATTGGTAAAATGAATTAGAGAAGGAAATGACAATACCATTCCATTGTCAGGAAAAAAACCCAAATGGGGTCAGGAAGAGTTAGACGTAAGTGAAATGACTGAACAAGACAGAGGCTGAGTTTATTAAATTAGCCTCTTAGCTTTTGAAATACCATCAACTAGCAAGAACCCTTTCCTACTTCCTACTCTCCCTCTGGCCACCTCCCTGCAGCACGCCCGCAGAGGGTCACCCTGTAGAAGGTGTGAGGAAGGGATACCTGAGCTTAGCTGTGAAATGCCAATTGTCCAAAACCAGGGGGCTGCTTGTACTTCTCAGTTCTAGCCCTCAAAACCCCAGGAGTGCCCAGTCAGCTGACCAAAGGGTATTTATGGCATAAAGGCATAAAATATGTATCCAATTAAAAAATGTGCGCTGTTTCAAGGACGAGTCTTTCTACGTTTCTTGCTGGTTGGGCAAGGGAGTAATTCATACTCTGTCTGGTTTTACATGTTATACGTGGCTATTTACTTTAGTGTTCAATTGGAGCGTGCTGCATAGCAACCCCTCCATTATTTACGCTCCTTCTGAGATACAGAGCCCTTCCTGAGGAAACCCACAGAGTCACAAATGTGGCAGGAGCATTTGTGCTGCTGCCCAGACAAAGGGAAGTTCAGGGATGGAAAAGATGTTACCTTGAAAATGACGGGTAAGAAACATGGCCAGATCCTCTTCATGGATGGATGCAAAGGCAAAATTCTTGCTCCAGATTGGAATCACTTAGGCTTGAATTTCATGTTTCTGTATTTTGGGACATTCTTTCCATCCTTCCTCCTCTCCTTCCTCCTCCTCTCTCTCTTTTCTTCCCTCTTTCTCTCTCCTCACTTTTTTCTTTTTCTCTTTTCTTTCTATTTCTTTTTTCTGTTTCTTTATCTGTCTCTCCCCCCTTCCTTCCCTCTCTTTCTTTCTTTACTTCTCTCTTTCTCTCCCCTCCTCTGCCATTATTCCCCACAAGATTAACTTTAACCCTCAATTTCTTACTCTTTGTAATGAGGGGAATGGCCAATGTTGGCCCAATCCTGAGAGAAAGCATGCACTGTCTTCTGCCAAGCTATAGGAATGCTTGGGGAGCCTGCTTCTTTTAGGGTCTGCTGACATGGAATGGAAGGATCCTACCTGAATTTGGGACATCCATGGGTATTCTATGACTATACAACATGAAGCAGAGCCTTTTGGTTATCTGCTGAGCCATAACTGAGGATGCATACAAAAGGCTCCAACAGGGAAACACTTTTTTTCCTTTCCTGCTGGCCATGAGGTTCAAAGATGACTCTCTGAGCTCCAAAGGGCTAGTGGGGGGTACACACGTCTGGTATGGGGCTGCCTCCTTTCCTTAGTGCAGGGCCTTGTGAGATCTCCAAAGGTCAGAGTTGCTAACGAAGGTCTAGCAATGATAGAGACTGCTGTAGTCACAGCAGCAGAATTGGGTGAGTTGCCGATGCAGCACTGAGGAGTCACCTGCCTGGCCCAGTCCAGCAAAGGATTGACTCTGAAGCCAGTGCACTGTGCCCTACAATCTAGGGGGAGACTACCTCTACTGGCAATGCCATATTCACAAGGGATCCTAGGAGATAAATATTTTAATGTAAAACCCACTGTCCTCAAGAATCAAAGCCATTTAGGGAAGAATATGACTTGGTTCTGGGGGAATGCGTTTGTACTTCTAACATTGCTATATCTTTTCAGTAAATAACTCTTCGTAGAAGCTAATTTATATAAACTATCAATATTAAGGATATATCAACTGCTTAAATTGTCAAAGAATTAATCACTGGTATAAATGATACTGAGGAAATATTGGTGGTGACCAATAGTGGGAAAAGCACACCAGAACAAGGCCTAGCATCAGATAAGAATGCTCAGGGGCACTCCTAGAATCCGGTGTGGGGCAGAGGTGGCCAGCCGAATTCTGGGTACCTGTATCATGTGTAAGTGGGTGAAGAGACCAAGTCCAGACTCTCACTGCCTCCATAAAATAAGAGATTTGAACTCGATTTATCAGATTCTCTCCTAGCTCTGAAGTCAATTATCCCTTTCTCCACTTGTTAACTCTCGTCTGCCCTTCCTGTATCACATTCCATTCCTCTCTCCCTCTTTCTTATTGGGAGAAATCTGGACATATGCACTTATCACACTCTAAGGTTATTTGTCCTAGAACTTCCTATCTATGATCATGGATATACAGTTGGGAGAGACACTCGAGGCTGTCTACTTTGATCACTTCATTTTACAGATGGGGCAACTGAGGCCCAGTGAGGTGAGCTGCCTGTAGTCAGAGATAATAAGTAGCTGAAGTTGGATCTGAACCCACATCTGATTCCCAATCCAGCCCTCTTTCTCCCTGTATCCCTCTGACTCTCTGTTGGTTGATTCCCAATGGAAAACACCAGAATTCCTTCTCTGTTTCATAGAAAAGGTCCATTTGTCCTCCAGGACTTTCATGGACTTTGAACTCAATTCAGCATCCTTCTTATGGCTTGCCATTCAGACATTTGGCTATTCTTCTTTAATTCCCCAGGACCAGTCACAGAAGTTTGCCATGTACTTCCAAAATCCATAGTTTCCCTTCTGTGTGGCTATGCCTTCCCACTGCAGCTCACAATTGTTCTGTACCTTAGAATATAGGCCTCAAGAGAGTCTACGGCTGAAAAATTCATCCCCAAGATGAGCCTCAGCACATTTAGCTAACCCGATTCTTGGCCAACAAACATCCATGTAGCCCATCACTAAGTTTGTTCTCAAAGACTTAATAAGTAAGAGTTTTCTGAGTTTATACTCATGTGGCATGGTCTTTGAGAAGGCAGAGTTGACTCCACATCATTACAGAAGCATAGGAAAATCCCAGTTGATAAATGGCCAAAAGATATGAACAGACAGTTTTCAGGAGAATAATTCAAAGCTATCAATAGTCGCATGAAAAAATCACTCCCAGTTAGAAAAATGCGAATTAAAACAACTCTGAGGTACCACCCCTCATGCTTATCAACATGACTAATATGGCAATATAAAAATAATAAATGCTGAAGGGGCTGTGGAAAAATAAGGACACTAATGCACTGTAGGAGTTGTGAACTGGTCTGGCTATTCTGGAGGACAATCTGGGACTCTGCCTAACAGGCTATGAAACTATGCATACTCTTTGACCCAGCAATATCAGTGCTAGACCTGTACCTCAAAGACATCAGAGAATAAGGAAAGGGATCTATGTGTATAAAAATGTTTATAGTAGTTCTTTTTGTGGTGGCAAAGAATTAGAAACTGAGGGGATGCCCATTAATTAGGAAATGGTCGCTGTGGTATATGATTCTGATGGAATATTATTATGCTCTAAGAAATGATGAGCAGGATGGTTTCAGAAAAACCTTTGGAAGACTTATATGAACTCATGCAAAGCGAAATGAGCAGACCCAAGAGAACATTGTACACAGTAACAGCAATGTTGTATGATGATCAACTGTGAAAGATTTATCTGCTCTGCTCAATACAGTGACCCAAGTCAATTCCAAAAGACCCGTCATGACAAATGTCATCTACCTCCAAAGAGAGAGCTGATAAACTCTGAATGCAGATTGAAGCACCTTTTTTAACTTTGTTTTTATTACTTTTCCCCTATAACATAGCTAATATGTTCTGCATATATAGATGAACGAAATGATAAATGAATAAATAATGATAACAAAAACCAGAAGCATTGAAAAAGCACTTAATAGGCATAGAAGTTCAGTAAAAGATGGTTGAGTTGAATTCATTGTTCAGCCAGGATTCTTTTTTCCTGACTGTGCTGGAGACTGAAGTGGGGAAACTGACACCTTAATCTCCCGTAAAAATCAAAATTAGTTTGTATGTTAACCCTTTCAACTCTTCATGCTTTGGAGTTCACCTCATTGCCCTCCTATGGTTGGACAGAAATATACTTGGCAATGCAGGGTATGAGTGTTTGCCAAACATCTGCAGTACATTCAGCAACCGTTAACATGCCACATTTTTTAAAAGTTCATTCTGGGACCTCTTTAATCACTCTGAAAACTTCATCAAACTTTAAATAGAGAAAGTCCCTAAAGGGAAAAGGTATAACTTTTGAAATGACTCAAGGGTTTGGTTACTAATATATACAGCTACGGGGAGACCTGCTAATGTGATTTTATTGATAGCAAATAGTTCTGCTCTAGTGTGTTTGGTCATGTTCCTACCATAACAACAATGAAAGGACAAGTAACAAAACCCTGTAAGTTCATGTAAGTAAAACTCTGAAACAAGAGGTCAGTTTATAATTGCATCAAACAAAATAGACTATTTCTGGTCATACCCAGAGAGGCAAAATGGGAAAAGTGAATCTCAATTGGCATGAACACAGCCCTTTACTGACTTTATCTTTCTTCAACATAAATAAATAGGACAGCAAGAGAAAGATTTAGAAGTGGATTCTCCCACCATGAATCAAGAGGTAGTTTCATTAATGCCAACTTTCAGTTGTTTATAAAAATGGACAAATGTGATTCTGTCTGTGTGGGAGGAGAAGGATCATACAACTTTTACTGAATAATCTAGCTGTAGTAAATAAGCTCATAGAATTTGAGAGTTGGAAGAGACCCTACCAGACATCTAACTCAAACCATAAATGAAAGGAATCGCTACCATCACACACCCAACAAGTGATCTCCACGGAGGAGGATCCCACCATATTTCAAGGCATCACATCTCATTTTTGGACAGCTCTAATTGTTAGGGATTTTTCCTGATAGCAAACCTCAGTTTTCCTCTTTACAAGTTCCATTCACTGCTTCTGACACTGCCTAATCTCTCCTTCACCAGATAACCCTTCAAATACTATTATGTCCTATCCCCATGCCTGAATCTTCTCCAGGATAAACACTTCAACTGAAATTCATGTGATATAAACTCAAGGTTCTTTGGTATCCTCCTTGCCCTCTTCTGCACAATCTCTAACTCACAATGATTATCTTAAATTGCGGTGCCCAGAATGGAACACAATGCTACAGAGGAGACCTAACACGGGCAGAGTACAATGGGACTATCCAATGCAGTGGCATATTGGACCCATTTCATATAAGGCTCAAGAGCCATAGAATCAGTTGTTAAACATTTATGAGCACACCCCTAGTCCCCCCTCTATTCCTGAAAACTCTTTACCTGTTAATGTAGCTCAAGATTGTATCAGTTTTTTGGCTGTCATATCAACCTGCTGACTTGTATCGTGCTCACATTCTATTAAAATCCCCAGATTTTTTTCTGAGAAAACAGTTGCCTAACCATGCCTCCCTTAACTTTTTTTTGAAATTGGTATTTTGTACCCAAGTATAAAATTTTTCATTTATCCCGGTTGAATTTCAGCTTATTAAATACAAGTCAATTCTCTAGTCATTATTCTTTTGAAGCATGGCTCAGTGTATTCGCTAACTCTCCCAGCTTTGTGTCATTTCTTCCATACCTTTGTCTACATCACTGATCAAAATGTTAAACAGTACAAGCCCAAGCAGGGCACTCTGGTGATATTCCACAGGAGATCTCTTGCCACAATGATATTGAACAATTAACAGTTAGTCTGAGTTTGGCCATGCAACCAATCCTGCATTCATCTCTTGGTACTATTGTCTAAGCCTTATTTCTCCATCCTCTCTACAAGAATAATATGAGATACCTCATAAGTAACTCTTCTAAAATCTGGCATATAACCTCAGAAATTAAAATAGCTAGATGAGTACTGGATTGGATCATAGATTTTTTTTGAGATGGACTGTAGATTTTGGAAGGGAATTTAAAAGTCATCTAGTCCAAACCCCACAATTTACAGAGAGGTTAAATTTCCCAATGTCATATAGCTAGTAAGTGGCAAGATCTGAATCCAGGTCCTCAGTTTCCAAATCCAACACTCTTTCTACACCAAACTCTATTAAAACGCAAATACAAATAAATGTTTGAAAACTTCGATTGGGGAGGTAACATGGTAATATATTTAAGTTAACATATTAAGGGGAATGGGGAGGAAATGGATTTTTTTTAATGCTCTCCTGTTTCAGAACTGTCAGTCATAAAAGCCAAGGGTTTTCTTTCAGGGCTTTCTGAAGTTGGAAAGTATGAATTACATGTACTCATTAAAAACTTTTTTATGTTGAACTCAAAAGAGTGAAATTAGAAGCTACATTAATGTTCCAGCCACGCAACAACTGGGCAACAGATGTCGGCGGCTTTATGGGGAAGAGATTACATGGTCCAAGCTGACCATTTACTGTATGTTTGTCTGGCAGAGAAGTAGTGGAACAAGCACATTGTCCAATTACAGAAAATGTGCCGCCTCTGAAAAGAGAGAAGGTTGCAAAACTGACTGTGGTCATTTCTGAACTGCACATTTTTTTCCATTGAGCTGTTATTTCAGAGGGTTGGGTGACTTGGAGTTGGTTGCCTTTTTCTTTTCTTTTTTTTTTTTAAAGAATGAAGAGATGATCTTGCCCCAGTCCACAGAGCCAGAAAACTGTCAAATGAAAGCCCAGGGAAGACTAACATTCTTTCCAGTTTCCTTACTCACACGGTGGGTGACTTTTCCAGCGATCCACATGTGAACTAGCTGGCATTTACATTAGAGCAGTTCCTCTTTCTTGCTGAGAACACTGGAATGCCCGAGCTGTTTTGCTTTCATGGACTTGGTGATAGGATCACGGATTTTGAGCTGGAGGGTACCTGTGGGGTCATAGCTTCCAACCTTTTCCTTTTATGGATGAGGAAACTGAAGCACATAGAGGTTTAGTGAGTTGTCTTGACTCACACAGGTCACACATGGTTCTAAGTTTGGGCCCTCCTGCTATTTGCTGGAGACAATATAGTGGAAATTCAGCCTTTCCTTAGAAATAGGAAGTGGCAAAAGGGGCTTTAGTGTTCTCTCCTTTCAGTAGGTACATTGTGGGCAACCCTAGTGAGATAAACTAGCAGTGTTGCTTTGAAATATCATTTTCTAAAGAACAAAGTTTGTAACTTGGTAGAACCTGAGATCAATCCCTTCTTAGACAAGTCACTTAGCCATCTTGTACCTGCAAAGTGGGGGAGGGGTTGACTTGGAGGCCTCTAATGCCCTTTCTAGCTCTAAGTCCTAGGAGCATCCATTAACTCAGGAAATTCCCAAGGTGCTAGAGAGCTAGACCAAGTTAAAGGCCTCAAGCACCTATATTCTAGGTAAAATAAATTTTGGGACATTCTGGAAAACTGAATAAACCGGAGGGGCCTGCACAGACCACCAGTCAGAACTTGGGTTTTCTGAGCCAGTTTCAGGAGTGCTTTTTTAAACACAGTACCTCACAGCTCTCTTGCCTGCCCACAACACACTAAATATAAATTGCTATGACAGCTGTGCTGCCAGCTTCCCTTCTTCATCTCCATCTTTCAGGATGGCTCCAACCCTTCCTCCCTTGTCATTAGGCAGGGTATCAGGAGCCTGGAGAAGCACCAGGGACACTATTTTGGTTCGTCAATGCTGTCCCCCACCCCCGACCTTTTCCCCCAAGCCACATTTCTTTGGACTCCCTCCTGCTTTGCTTCAGGTTCTCTTTCTTGGGACTCCTATGCATTTTTAGATCTTCTTTGATTCTTAACTCCCAGATCTCTGCAAGAAGTACAGACCACAGTAAACTTGTTAAAAGTTTCTCCATTTGTCAGTCTCATTATTTTCTGGGCGAGTCACAACCTCTTTCTGCCTCAGTTTTCTCATGTGCAAAATGATAATATATCTACCTCCCAGGACAATTGTCATGACAATTGAATGAGATGCTATTTGTAAAGTGCTTTGCAAACCTTGAAGTGCTATATAAATGCCAACCATCATCATCTTCTTCATCGTAGTTTCTATCATAGACATAGAGCTGGAAAGGATGTCATTGTTCAGTCTTTTCCAGTCACATCTGACTCTTCATGACCCCTTGTGGAATTTTCTTGGCAAAAATACGGAGTGGATTGCTAGTTCCTTCTCCAGCTCATTTTACAGAGGAGGAAACTGAGGCAAACATAGTTAAATGACTTGCCTGGGGTCACAGAGTTAGTAAGTGTCTGAGGCCAGATTTGAACCCACATATTTGATTCAGTTTTGGCAAAAAAAAATCAAGAATTGCAAGCAGGGTAACCAGCTAATAAGGTATACAAGTGCTTTCTAAGCTCTATCCAATAGTAGATAGGCAGTGAGTTTGGGCAGATGGAAGAAGGTTCAGTCCTGGGATCAGGAACATAACCCTGCTGACCACCAACCATGAATTTGCTTTCTTTCTTTCTCCAGATGAATTTGTATGCACTTTCTCATCCAGTCCTTGTGACAAGAGGCACAAGTTACAAGAGCAGGGCCAGCCATGGAGCAGGAACACAGAACTTATCCTCATGATTCAGAGCAAATCAATAATCATTTGTTGAGTTCCTGGCACATAGTAGGCATTTATTTAAAATAAATTAAAATATTAAGAATAAATGCCTATTGACTGGCTGTGTAAAGCACTGGTGCTAGTGATACAAAGATAAAACTAAAGATAGCACCTGTCCTCAAGGATCTTACATTCTACTCTGGGATATGATAGGTAAGCACAGTAACTTTTGGGATCAGTAAAGGTTTTGTACAGGAGTGGGTTCAGCTGAGCCATCAGCGAGGTATCCTCTAACTTCCCTAGAGACTTTAGCCCTGTTGTATGTTTGTGATTGGATGGCTCACTTTAGTTCAACCCTTACACTGACAGTCATGTCTAATTCTACTTATTTCACCTCCACTTCACTCTCTACTCTACACTGGAGCACTTTTCCATGGTTGTTCTGGTCAGTAAGGAAGTCTTCTTATTTTCCATGGGCTTCAGCCACCATTTTGGCAGGAACCCTGCCAAAAAAGAAGTGTAGACACTTCTTTATCTGAATGTTCCTAAGTCAATGGTAGCAATGACCTAAAAGACTTGATAAAACTGGCCAAAGAAGTCAAGACAAGGCAAGTTAAAGTGATGGATGCAGGTGTGCTAGTAAGTGTTGACACGTCCTGTCTCAATCCAAGGCCCTCCCTTAATTCCAGGTCAAAATGATTCTTCTTTTAACAATGCAGACCTGATGCTGAGGGTTCCTTTGGATTCTGTTCACTGTATTTCTTTGATCAACCTCCTGCTACAAAGTCTAGAAAAAGTCTAAAAGAAGCTGCCTTCCCTTGTCCCCACCAACCTCCACTTGGCTAAATCATTCTTTACATTTTCTGATTTTAGTTTCTCAAAAAGCTCTAAGGCTTTTCATCTCCCTTTTCTCTCTCATCTCCAAATATCACTGCTTATCTGACTGGTACAGACTGCAAGATTCCATTTTTAGAGGGACCCCATTGTCTTCTTAGACCTCATCACAGAAGAATGAACACATTCAGTTAGCTAGGCGTAACACCCCAAGAAAGTCAAAGAGAGAAAGGGCCAGTACATAATAAAATATCCAAAGCAACGTTTTTATGGTCACTCAGAAGTGGAAATAAAGTGACTGCCCATGGATTGGGAAACTGATGAACAATGATGGTATATGAATGAAGAAGTAGATACATATCCAGAAGCAGCTATGATATCAAAACAGACAGCAATAAAATTTGAATAAAAAAAGTGTTGCCTTACCTCAGACTAGACTGGGGGTCACCCTTGAATTTTGAGGAGAGATTTTTTTAAATCCAAGTAGCTTTTTGGGTGTCACTTCTAACCAAATTAAAGTGCCAATTGATGCCAACATACATATATCTCATTGTTGGGGGAAGATGACTGCCCAGACTTTCTTTCAGACACATTTTGTCATTAAATAAAGTTCCTTTTTATCCTCTCTTGCAGGATTCTACCAAAAATCAGCTCTCCCCTCAAAGAAGAAAACATAAATTCTTCTCTTTGGTCTACAATTTTCCTTTTGTCTTGGTGTCTTTAGTGCTTTGCACCTAGTAGGCCTTTATTAAATGCTTGCTGGATTGGATTAGATTGAATCTCTCCTGCTTTTTAATGTCAAGAAAATATTTCATAGAGTAGGGCAATAAGAGTCGATCAGTTCCTTCCAACAACTCTCTGCTCTGACAAATTCCATCCAGGGAAGAGACCCCTCAGATCATTTCCCCAGAGTGTTTGCTCTTGGGAGCACAGAGTCCTTCCCTGGGGGCCTTGGCTTACACAGATATTTGTTGGGAAAGATGTGGAAGCATCTGGTGCATAGATGTGTATTGCTCCCACTTTCTTTGACTTTGTGACTTCGAAGCTATATTCTATATACAGGAAATAGAAAGTTTGACATTATTAATTACTGACCTAATTGCATATGCAGATGGTACAGTGACATGTTGAACATACAGCCTTGAAAGGTCAATTAGTACCCTATTTCGGGTTAACTGAATTAGTTCTTTTTTCTCTCTCATTTTCAATGAAACTTTTTAAGTTGTACTTTGGAGATAGTCTCAATTAATATCATCTGGTCAAGAGAATTAAATAGAATATTTAGAATCCAAGGAGACTGAAGCCACATCTGGAGAGAGAAGGGTGGGATGAACAGGAAACTACACATGTTTCTATTCTGCCTTTCTTTGCCTGATCATGCAGTGCCTCTGAACTGATCCCAAAGAACTAGGCAGGATCCAGCAAGTTACGCAATGTGACCTGGGAAGGGAGAAGCATTTTGGGAGTGCTAGAGCTTCCTTTGAAAACATCCAACAACTCCTCAGCAGGGTGGGCTTTCAGAAGGGGCTCCTCAGACAAGTGGAGATGTATAAGAGGGACCTGAGTTTCCAAAACATTCAGATTTGAGGCTCTTGCCTCCCCCTCCCCCAGAAAAAAAAATAAATCCTTCCCCAGACAGCGAGCTTCATTTTTGGTCCTCAATTCTGGTGGCATCTTCATCCAAGTCAATGTGTTCCTGACACTGTAGGGGAAAGGACCATATGAAGTAGGAGAATTCGCAATTGACCAGGCTCCTCTTCCATGCCGTCATGAAGAGGTGATGGAGAAGGAGAAATGTATCTTCAGATTTGACCAAGGTATTGAATTGTTTTACTAGACTGTATGTATTTATTACAAGGAAGGGCTTCTACTTGGTGGAGTATGTGGCAGCACAGTAAAAATCTTTTTACTCCAACTGAAATATTAAGAATTTTTTCATCTTGTCTAAAACCCTTTTTATACTTTTTAGATTAATATCTGTAAAATGTTTAGCTTAGTGCCTGGCACATAGTAGGCATTTAATAAATGTTGTTCCCTTCTCCCCTTCCTTTCCTTTTCTCTCTTTCAGAGAATGTGTTGAAGATCAAGGGGAAAAGGGGAAAAACCAAACTTTTATCTATCAATCAATCAATGGACATTTATTAAGCAATTACATTGCCTTCTACACCCCCTGGAATATCGGGCTATTGCCACATCTAAGGGCACTGAAACATTCGGCATAATGATAACCCACTCTTCTCCAGAATGGATTGGATCGTGAACTTCTGCTTCTCTCGGTATTTCCAGAGCTTAGCACAGTGTGAGGTTCAGAGTAAATGCTTAATACCCGTTTATTGACTGACTGCCCAATCAAGCCTTTTGGGCATGTCTCAGTTCATGCCTATGTAGCCACCTTATATGTTGTATGATAAGCCTTAAACTATCCATTAATAAGTCCTCACAATTCAATTTCCACATCACTTATACCTGTTACCTTCCCTCTGCTCTAATTTAGGCATCCGCTCCTTCTTCCTTGAATGATTGTGGTAACCTTATTGACCTCCAGACTCTTCTCTCTCCAAACCAGTTTCCACACCATTTTCACAATAGTCTTCCTGAAGCCTGGTCCAGACTAAAGTCTGTAGTAGGTCCTTATTGCTTCTAGAATGGGCTATAAACTCCTTAGCTTGGTATTTAAGGGCCCTCCCCAATCTGGTTCCTTCTATTTTCTGGCATTGTTTTATATTTTTCACCTTTATCCATGCTACGTTACATCCAAACTAGACTATCAGAATTTCCACGACCTTGCTGTGTTTCCCTACATTCATGCAAGTCAAATTCTCCGTGGCAAGAATATACTCCCCTTTCATCTCTGCTTGCCAAAAACCTCTTTTTCTTCAAGGCCCAGTTCAAGTGACTGAAATTGTATGGGTCTCTCCTTTGTTACTACCTATGTTATACTTGCTTACATACATGTCATATCACTCCCAGAAAAATATAAGATTTTCAAGGGCGGAGGGTGTATCCGGTTCCATACATAACAACAGTGGCCCCATATTTTGGATGATGCTTAGTAAATTTTTGCTGAATTGAATTGAGAAGAACAGTTGGACTTTCCAAGGAAATTTCTGAAAGTTTCAGATGAGTCAGTATATTACAGAATCACAAAATTTTAGAACTGCTAGGCTCTTTAAAGATTCCCTAGTCAATTTTCATGACTATGAATGAAGAAAATGAGGTCCAGAAGGGGCTAGTCACTTCCAGAAGAAGGTGAGAAGCAGTGTGGGTTCTTGCTAGACCAATGAAGAACACAACCCTTCCATGCTTTTTCATTTCTGGGTCATGACTTTCTATAAATTCTCTACTTGCTTTAATTATTTTTAGCATTGGTGATACCAAAGTTCTATTTCTACTGTCCATCTGTGGTCTCTAATTCTGGATCACTTCTTTTTCCCACATCTCCCCTCCCCAAATTAGGAATCAAAGTATTCTTTCATCTAAGTTTCAATGCCACCAGTCAGACCACTTCCTGGTATTAAACTATTTGAAGGCCAGATTTCTACGAGAAACATATCCCTAAGATTCTATGGAAGGGGACATCTCTCAGAATTTGTGAAACCTAGCTCAGGGGTTGTGGATTCCCCACTAACATCTGCACTCTGAGTATATAGACTAAAAATTAATTGCATGCCAGTTTCTACCAAATGTACCACCTTACAATTTCTAGTGTTTGCAACAATAGAATCCTCAAAAGGAACCATAATGCATTGAGAGGAAAAAGAGTTTCTGATGGCTCATGAGTCAGTAACTAAAAGTAATGAGCTCCAGAAACAAAAGTTTTGTCTGCTTGTGAATGTCCTTTAAAAAGAATGAGAAAAACACAGACTACTGATGGAAAAATAAGTCTTTCTAAATAAAATCCCTCAACATTTTCCATAAAGAAGCACGGAGGTCATTGTAAGGCCAGTTTTCCAAATGTGGATGCTGATTCTCCCAAGTCAGCAAAATATATAAATATAAAATTCATGTTTGGGAACAAAAATTTTCTCACTTTGTAGCCAAATTACCCTCTGCCAATGTAACCAGCCCCAAATTTCTTGAGTATGGGATTTTTGTTTTCTGGAGTGAATGACCAATATCTGTTAAAACATATTCATTTCATTCCTGAGTTCCTGGAAACCAAATTGAAGGAAATTGGGATATTAGGAAATTAATAATTAAATAAATTTAATGAAATAATGAATTCAATGAATATGAAATAAATAATGAATTTAAATAAATAATTAAAACAATGAAATAAATTAAGTGAATTCAATGAAATAAATATTAGGAAATAAAATGAATAATTCTAGACCTCTTGTTCTGGTCATCAGCAACAATTGCTGCATTCCTATCTCACTGCCTTTCTGATTGTGATAACTAATGATACCCATTTCGATAACATTCCCTTTCCCGTTTCCTTTCTGGAGGTTGAAGGTGGTGGAAGAGGCAACCCAATTTCATTGAATCGAGGTGACCCATTACACCAACTCTGGACAAGGAGAGCTTTGTGTGGTTACCCCTGCAGGGGCTGTGGAGGTGGTAGGGGAAGACTGAATTCTCTAGCTGACTCAAATTTGGGAGTATTCTGGGGAGCCATTTCTGTCTCAATTTCTCTATACAATTTTCTTGCTCCAGAGTTTGCCTACTGTCCCTGTTTTCCAGGCATTCATTCATTCATTCATTATGTGGTTGTCTCAGGACTGCTGGCTTTCTATGCATGAAGAGTGCTATGATGGCCTGTTAATTTAAATCCTTCCCACTCTAGGATGCTCTCACTTTCCCACAAGCTATCAGGTCAGTCTCAGCAGCAACCAAATGAATCAACACGCATGTATGAAGGACCTACTTTATGCCAAGCACTGTTCTGGGCACTGGAGATACAAAGTTTTAAATGAACAGCCCTTTTCCTTCAAGGAGCTTATATTCTATAAGCCCAAAGTAGGAAAAATGCTTCCCAGAGGAT
Organism: Bettongia penicillata ogilbyi; assembly: GCA_023548195.1. Taxonomy (NCBI): domain Eukaryota; kingdom Metazoa; phylum Chordata; class Mammalia; order Diprotodontia; family Potoroidae; genus Bettongia; species Bettongia penicillata. The sequence continues at coordinate 4,796,179 of JAJHZJ010000354.1, read as the reverse complement.
CCATAAGATAATCCACTGGGCTATGGGAAGAAAATGTTAGAATTTCAATCTATATTTAGATTTACTAATATTAACCAAAGAAATTTTTTACTAAATATTTTTTTACTAAAGAAATTAAGATTTACTAGTATTTGTTATTTGAATCAACACTGGTTCCCTCCTTTGGTCTAATTGTCATACTACCATGCAGCCAAAGTATTCCAAGGGCAAACGAGAATTTCCATCCTATTGAAAAGTTAACAGTGGCATCCTCACCCATTTGTTTGCTTTTAGCATATCACAATATATTGCATTTACAGATGCCCCCATAAAGAGGGCTTATGGTTTTTATTTTAACAGACATTTCAACCTACTTAAAATTCTTCCACATGGAAAATTTCAACCCATTTTGTTAAATATATAAAAATATGAGAACTTCTTAGTATTTTGAAAGAATGACTGATTGACATCAAAAAAGATGGAAATTTACTAAGAAAATTTCAATAGAAACCTTTGTATAATTGGGCCTAGGACCGAAAAATGAACATCATGATTAAGTGTAGCTAACCATTGGGATCTACAGGTCTTCGGGAGGGATCTTTTCAGATGTAACAGCCATTTTTAAAAAGTACCAAAAATAAACTGAACTTAGAACCAGCCCTTGGAATTACTGTATCAAAAAGTGTTAAAGCAAAAATATCAGCTATGATAATGTATATTCAATTACATTGCTCTCAACAACAATTTTATCAGTCATGTTTTATTGACAATAGAAATGTTCTCTTCTATTAATAAATAAAAGGAAATAATTTAAAATTTTTGTCCATTTTATTATCATTTCATTATGTTTTCTCATATATTTTCTGATATACATGATATTCTAATGCAAAATAGGTTATAGTTTCTAAGTAAACATACGTATATTATGGGCATATGTCAAAAAGCTTTTACAGAGAGAGTTATGAGCAATCAAAAAAGTTTGAAGACCACTTTTATGGAGGAGACAACCTGTAGACATACTAAGTAGACGCAAAATAAGTGTACACAAAATATTTATAAAAGAAATCAAAGGAGATTTTGAAGGAAAGGCACCAGAAACTGGAGAGAGCAAGAAATGTACAAGGGTACATTTGAGCTCATATTTGATTTTTTAAAATACGTTTTAAATTTACTTTGTAGGCATTATAATAATCTGTCCCTCTCATAGCACAACTCTTTTTTCACTGAACAATAGAAAAAAAAAACAAATAAAACCTTCATTATAAACATGTCTTGTCCAGGAAAAAAACCAAATTCTTGCATTGACTGTGTCTGAACATGTAATTTTGTCTGTCTATCTGTCTCTTTTTAAGTTCATTGCCTCAATGACAAGAGGTGAGATGTGAATTTCATATTCAATCTTCTGGATTCATGGACTCTGTTTGTAGTAGGATATCCCACTGTAACCAGAAATTCTACCTGGAACTGCTAATGACTCCAGACGAGTGGGCTCCTATCTTCCATCAGAGGAACTTTTTTTTGAGAGACAATTGGTTAAATGACTTGCCCAGGGTCACACAGCTAATAAGTGTCTGAGACTGGATTTAAACTCAGGTCCTTCAGATTCAGAGCTGGTGCTCTATTCATCATGCCACCTAGCTGCCCCAGAACTTACTCATTCTAAAGAGGCTTCATTTCATGAAGTTCAATTCCATAGAGACTTTCAGTGTTTGTTCGTTTCATTCATTCATTCAACAGTGGGATAAAGGATTCAATTTAATTTAACCAACATTTATTAAGTGTCTATTATGAACTAGGCATTATCATGGGGATAAAAAACAAAAAGAAAAATGAGACAGTCCCTGCCCTCTAGAGGCTTATAGTCTACTGTGGGATGGATATACCATGCTCACGTCTATGTAAATACACAATATATACAAAAACAAATACTAATAAACTGACTCTGAAAGTCACTAAAAGAAATCCAAATGCCATGTGGCATACTAATCAACTTTGGTACTAAGAGACTCTGCCAACTGGGAAAATCCTATAGAAAGTGGTGTTTGAGGTCATCTCAGAAGGGGGCAAGCAAAGGATAGGAGGGATAGTAATCCAGACATGGAGAACAGTTAGTGCAAAGATCCAGGAGGGAGATGGAAACAAGTAGACCTGTATGGTCAGAGCATAGGCCACATGGTGGGGTAATAATGTGATGCCAATCTGTAAAGATTGGGTTGAGCCTGACTGTGAAAAGGCTTTAAAGGACAGAGAAATTTCATCCTGGAGGCAATAGAGAACCATCAAAATTTCTTAAATGGTGGAGTGACATTGTCAGTCAAGTCCATTTGGCAGCCAGGGGATGCAACCTGTTGCTGGATAGCTGGGGCAAGGGAAACCTGGGACCCGAACCTTATTCCATAATCAGAAGCATCCTCAGAAAACTTTCCTTCCTTCCCTGTGTCTTCCATGCCAACATCAACCCAGAAGTCAGATTATAAAGAAAAAGTGAGTCATAGACAGTTCCCCAGAGATCACATCACTAAAGGCTGCCAAGTCGGTATATTATTGATGACAATTCTTGGAATGCAATCATCCAACTTATGAGATCTAGGTCATCGCCTACTTTCGGGTCTGTAATGTTGGAATGAAGTCAAAAGTTCAGCTCAGTTTGCTAGTCCCCAAAGGAATTTACCAAGAAGGATGAGTTTATGATGATAATAAAAGGAGTTTTACATCTTTTTTGCTCTAGGAACTTAGTATGTTACAGACATGATCTCATGAATCCTCACATCTATTCATGTGGTGGTGGCAGGAGGAGGGGTGGGCATAATATTTCATTATTTTCATTTTATTGCTACCATTCTCCCAGGAATGAGAGATTCTGAGGTACTCTTCAGGAAGGAAGACTCCCTTTCCTCGTAAGAGAGACCTCTACTCTGCAGGGGAAATGCCTATCTTTTACAGAAGAGAGTGGCATGCACTTATTGACACAGATCTAATGGGACTTGCCCATTGGCCCGGGGAGAAAAGTGAGCTTTGCAGTCCAGAAGGGGCTGTGTCCTTGTGTTGGGGCTCTGGAAGATTTGTTAGTTACTCTTGTTTTACTGATAGTGAATATCAAGGGACAAAAGAAAACTCTCCCAAAGTTTCTCATTGAGCCAAAAGGCTTCAAAACTACAGAGAAACCATGAAACGCTCAATATGTAGTTCTTTCTTCCAAATGGATAATGGAGGTGGAGGTGGAAAATCAGAACTTGGGTCTTCTGGTGACATGGTACAAAAGAAAGGATGCCCAGATCTACACAAGAAATACAGCAATGTTGATGGAAAGAACAAAATTACGGACTGGATGGTAAACGTAATGTTCGAGAATGACCCTGGAGAAGAAATACACGAATGTACTCCACTCCCTTCTTTGTAGAGGTGACAGACTGGATATGAGGCATGACATATAAGGTCAGCCTTGCTAGATGTGCTGGTTAATTGTTAGTCTGCCTTTTTCCCTTTCTTTTTTATTCTTTGGCATAAAGAATAACTCTCTAAATGAAGGCATGGAGAGGAGTAAATTTGAAAATGTTAAAACAGATGATAGTAAATTCTTAAAGAGCCCTGGACTAGGAATCATGAGACCCTCATTTTAGTTCAGATCAGGACATTAACCAGGTAGGTTACCTTGGGCAAATCAGTTAACATTTCTGGATTTCAGTTTCTACATCTGCAAAATGGGGATAAGATGACCCACATCATGTACCCAAGCTCTGGGACTGTGAGAGGAGAGATATTCATTCATTCAAAAGGCATTTCTTGAGCACCCCCTGTACATCAGACACTACGCTTAGCCTGGGGATACAGAGACAAAAACCATATAGCATTTGCCCTCAAAGAGCCTATATTCAACTAGGGGAAGCAATGTGTCAAATATTTTGAAAGGTATAAAGTGTTCTATAAATATGAGGTTTGTTTTTTATGATTTCTCAGGCCACTAAGTCACCCAGCTTTTCTTTCCAATGTTGTATAGCCAAATGAGGTAACCCTCATCCGCATTCCACCTGCTCAGCCTTCCTTCCCTCCCTTTCTTCCTCCTCCCCCCAAAACATGCACACAGAACAACTGCAACTGAGATCATCACCCACTTAAGGCCAAGTCCAACTGGCCACACGCCAAGGTCTGCATCATGACTTCCATAAGCGATCCTGTGGCGGTGGTAAGAAGCATCTTGATGGAGCTCCTTGATGTTGACCAGATGCTGAGTGAATGTTCCCTAAAATTACTCCTGCAGTTGGAAGATTGGGCCCTGCCAGCCTTCCATGGCCCCACTGCCAGGCCACATTGGGCACCTTGGGGAGGGTGCCAGGGAGGGTACCTTTGCTCTTCAGGACCCTCTGCAGCTTCTCCTATTTCTTGGCTCTGCTAACCATTTGATCTCAGTTTAGTGACTTGTTCTTATAAACAACAGCAGGGGGGGAAATGGAAAATTTGTGGAAAGCAGCAACTGAGAATTAGGTCACACTGAGAAATTCTCAAACATCAGCAAAGCTCTTGTTTAGCTTGATTAATTCAGTGACCCCTGACCACAAGCCAAACCTCGAATCTGCCTACAGAGGATGAAAGAGTCAAGAACTGAATGGATAAAGAAACTTGCAAGGTCAAAGTCAAAGGACCGGCCCAGCTCAGGAAGACTGCTTTGGAAGAACCACTCTGTGTTCTGATGCACGTGGCCCACTCCCATGGCTGCTGGAATATCAGGCACATTTCTGTTCTTTGGGATCTAGATGCTTTGATTCTGAAACCGGCTAATGTTCTTAACCCAGTTCGGCACCTGACTTTTCTACTCACAGATCATCCAAGCAAGGAAGTGAAATGAAACATCACTGCCCGTCTTTGTCAATGTCATCACGTGGTCTAAGTGAAGGCATTATTTTTCAAGGAGGAGGAGTGATGTGCCATCTCTTGGATTTGCCCTGGAAAGTCTACCTCTAATAAGAAAGTTGAATCTTCCACCCTGGCTCTAAGACTTTAAGCCACTTACTGGGCTATTTTTACAATAAAGCCCATCTCTCAGTAGGTGGTCACTAACAGTCAGAGCACGATTACATTTTGGAGCAACAGAATGGATTTTTAATTGAGTTTATAAGAATTGGATGAAAATGAAGTCAGGAGAGTCCCTTTGATACTAATTTGGAGGTTGTTACCTCTGCACAGGACCTAGCAACTGGATGGTATGTAGGGCAGCAGACCCACAGGCTTTCAGAACTGTGGCACTGGGAATTACCAAGGGGAGGGGCTTGGTATTACACATTCAGGGCATAGAATGTCCACCTGTCTCTTAGCAGCTGAGGATTTGAAAGGGAAGAGGATTAAGAAGAGGCATTGGATTTAAGGTATTAGGGTAATATCCTAACTGCACAAAGACAGGTTAGTACCTGATATCAGTAGAGCTGGACTGCCCATAGAACACTTGATTATTTGTCCAGGGTAGTTAAGTGGTGCAGTGAATAAATAGAGTGAGTACCAGTCCTGGAGTCAGGAAGACCTGAATTCAAATCTGATCTTGGACACTAGCTATGTGATCCTGGACAAGTCATTTGACCCTGTTTACCTCCGTTTCCTCATCTATAAGATGAGATGGGAAGGAAATGACAAGCCACTCCAGTATCTTTGCCAAGAAAAGAGTCAGACACGACTGAAAACAACAGAACAACCACAAATTGTAGACTATCTCCCACTTCACCACTGGCTTTGGGGCTATGCCCTTGGCTTCTACTGACTGACTTTAGGAATGGAGCTGAGAAAAATCTTGAGAAGACATGCCACAATCTTAAATTGCCTTAGATAAATGAAGATCCTTCTTGTTTTTGAAGATGAGAGGCAGTGTAGTACAGCAGGAAGAATGCTGGATCTGGAGTGAGAAGACTCGACTTCCAATCCCGCCACACTTACTCAGTGTATGATTTCAAGCATGTCACCTAATTTCTCTGAGAGTCCATTTCCTTCTCTGTAAACTGGGAATAATAAAAGACGCTTCCTAAAATGCTGAGGAACTATTAAATGTGAACTCTTGTTATTATTCAACTTGAATCTATTTGAGATCAATCAACAAACTCTTTGTGCCTAGACTTGGTGCTAGGGGCTGGGGCTACCATCAAGGGCTTACATTCTACTGGGGAGACAGTTTGAATGAATGAATAAAATTTATTAAGTTATTACTGTCTACCAGGCACCGTGCTAAGCTCTGAGAATACAAAATAGTTCCTTCTGATAGGAGGAAGCAACCTGTGTAAGGGAGTGGTAGTCAAGGAAGGATGTTTTGTCACAGAGATTCTGAATAGTCATAAGGCAATAGATGGAGACATCTGAATACTATTCCCAGAAGTAGAGTTGGAAAGGAGGTAGGGTGGGGTGAGTTAGCATGGCATGAATTTGTTTGGGGAGTGGTAGGTGGCTACGTCTGGGTCCAGCTACTTAAGGATATCACTCCCCAGGCAGACAGAGTCCCAGGGCAGAGTTAGAGTTGAAGAGGAGGTTGGAGGTTGAGAATGGAACACAAGAACATGGCATGAAGATGATTAGGGAGCAGTATCTCCATACATAAATAAGTATATGTAAAATGGGGTTAACTGTGATCCTTTGCCCTTTCCAAGTCATCAGTTGCCTTAGCAATGTCCTTACCACCCCATTCTGGTAAATAAAACTCAGGAGTCTACTTTGGAGCAAGATCTAATGTGGCACCAATCTCTATACCTCTAAGGTACCTTGAAAGCACAATTTTAATGGTTGAATGTGGTGGAGCAGGAATGAGTATGATGATATCATGGCAAGGCCTAGGTCCACAAAGGAAGGCCACAGTCATCAGATCAGACAAGGCTCTGGACAACTGAAAGTAGACATACCACCACCCCATGAATTGGGAGTCAAGAAGGGCCCTGTTTAGAGATCTCCAGAAAGGTCATTTGAAAATCTCTATATTCTAGTCTACATTGAATTGGAGTTTAGCCTCTCTCAGAATAGACATCACCTTCCTGATGTCACTGGTGCTCTTCAAAAAGGAAGGACAAACAATAAATAAGTTTTCCTTATGTGAAATACAAATGCCTCAGGATAAAGATTAAGCCCATTTCTCTCCTTGAGAGTCCATGGCAGAGAGGACCTGATCAATACCTGCTGGACTGGAGCTAAACAGACAAAGGCATCAGGCTATCCTGGGCCTTCTCTTTTCCAAGCTGAATAACCCCATCAACATTTCCTAGTAAGTTTTCTTAAATTGTGTATCATCAAACTAGAACCAAATATTCCAATACGGAGCCATGTGTGTGCTCAGTGGGAGTTGGCCTCATGACCCTGTGTAGAGCACTGCTATCGATGCACTATATTGCTGTCTGCACAATAGTCACGTATAGAGGCTGGACCAGGAGTTAACTTTTTCTTTTGGTCATCAACCCCTGGAATAATGTTTATTGCCCACATTCAGCATGGAAGAAAAGGTTAAATTACAGTTAGAGTGTGGTGAAAATGAGGATGTAAATTTTATTTTGCCTCTCTCTTCATGGACTCTCTGAAATCTACACGTAGATCCTTTCAGGGTCAGAGGGACAACCTTGGAACCGGGAATGCCCAGTTTAAATCATACCACTTTCAGTTACTGGCTGTGTGAGTAAATGGGCATATTGCTTAATCATTCAGCACCACACAATTCCTGAAGACTGAAAATTGGAAACAAGCTAGTCTCTGTACAAATTAAATCATAGATTTGGACCCAGAAATTTTAAAAACATCTGTATCCCAACTTCAACTGTATCCCAACTGCTTTCCCCATAAACAACAGCATTAAATTTCCAGCTCTCCCATTAGAATACCTAGATTTCTGTTGTTTTTACTAATGGCCCAGCATTCTCCATCTTGTCTTAGACCCAATCATCCAACCTTCATCAGAAGACAAAACTGACAGCCAGAATCCCACACCTCAAGATTTAAGAGGGCAGTTAATCTACTTAATGAACACAAGGCCACTTCTCCCTTTCTGTTACAGGCAAAGGTCTATGTCAGACCTTAGGTTGGCTCCAAACAGTGGTGGTTTCTTTCCTGTTACCATCACTGTTCACAGCCCTTTATTCAACACCAGCAGGATTCAGGCACCCTGTGGCCTATAGCATTGGGGTTAACTCTAATCGGTTACCAAGCCTTGTTGACTGTAGGATCATAGATTTAGAATGAAAAGGGACTTCAAAGGACATTCGGTTCAATACTTTCATTTTAAAAATGAGGGAATTGTTGCCAGGGAAATTAAGAGACCTGTCCAAGGTTGCATGGGTAGCAAGTAGCAGAATGGAGATTTGAACCCAATTCTTAATCCAAATCTAGCTCTCTTTTCACCACGCTAGACTAAACCTGCACATTTTCTTTGCATTCATAGTGATCATTCCACCATCACCAATGTTCATGTCCTCATTACCTCTTGCCCAGTCTACAAATAAGCCTCCTAGTTACTCTCCCTGAATCAAATATCACCAAAACAATATTCCTAGTGCCCAAGTCTGACTGCTCAAAATCATTCATATTTTCTATAGAATGAAATGCACCCTACTTAGCATGACATCCAAAGTCTTCCATGCTTGTACTCCAACAAGTCTTTCCAGTTTTATCTCGCAGCAGTCATAGAATTATGACATCTCAGAAATATCACAGGATCATAGATTTCAAATGAAAAATGACCTCAGAGTCAGTTGGTCTAACTCCACTTGGGAACAGAAATCTCTCCAATGTTCCCAACAAATGTTAATTCAACCCCCACTTTAAGACCTCTTGAATCCCCCATGCCTTTTAAGGTAGCCCATTCAGCCTTGCAGAGTTCAAATTGTTGGAAAATATTTACTTATATTGAACTGATTTTCATTATTTCTCTGTAGTTTTTACCCATTGCCCCTATTTTAGAAGGTACAAGTTTGTAATATCTATTCCCCCCAAGGTTTTCTCTTTTCAAGTATAAATATTTCTATTCCTTTCACATGATTTTTATATGTTACACTCTCTAGTCCTCTCACTTTTCCTGATCACAATCCCCCTGGATGCTTTCCAGTTTATTAATGTTCTTTCTACAATTTGGAACCCAGAATTGAACCCAAAGCTCTAGACATAATCTGCTAGAGTTTGCTACATCCATACTGGGAGGTTATCATCTCCCTCATCTGGAACATTAGATTCGTGAGGTCACTGGGCAACACCGTTGACTCATACATGAACCCTTAGACCCTTTCATGGGAACCCTTAACCAGTCATACCTATCCCATCCTGTACTAATCAAGGTGACTTTTAAAAACTTAAGTATAGAACTTTACACTGAATATTTTTTAAATGCAATTTCATTACATGAACCCATTCTCTAAGGTTACAGACTGATTTCATCGACTGTCACTAGACACACTACACATCCATCCTTTGCTAGGGACCCATTGATTTTTGTTTCATGAGTTATGGTCCAGGAATCCAAATCCCATTCACAGACACCATATTCTTAACAAGCTGTTCGCTTCCCACATCTCCATTTTACTTTTGAATCCCCTACCTTCCATCAATGAGTAGCTATAATGGAAGTACCATCTGTTCCCCTTAGGTCTTCAGTTTCTCATCTAGAACATTGGTAATCCAATGCTTTTGGCTTCCTTCTGGTCATTTAATTGATCCCTAAATAAATTGTTAGAAGTAGGTACAGGCTATTTTCCCGATATGTCTTGAGAAACTTGATCTATCTCATCCTGTGTATGTGTGTGTGTGTATGTATGTATTTGTATATATGTACATATATACAAATACACACATATATGTATATATATACACATATAGGTATAGCTATATTTATACATACACTCTACATGTATATGGGTATATTCAACAAACATTTATTAAGAGCCTACTATGTTTCAGACAGTGTGCTGGGTTCTAAGGATTTTTGTTCAGTCATTATTCAGTCATATCTGACTCTTCATGATCCCTTTTAGAGTTTTCTTGGCAAAGATACTGGAGTGGTTTGCCATTTTCCTTCTCCAGCTCATTTTACAGATGAGGAAATGGAGGCAAACTTGGTTAAGTGACTTGCCCAGGATCACATAGCTGGGAAGTATCTGAGGCCAGATTTGAACTCAGGAGGATGAGTGAGTCTGCCCACTACACCACCTAGCTGCCCCTAGGTTCAAAGGATACAAGGGCAAACAACACAACCTTAGCCCTCAAAGACATATTTTATTAGGGAGTGAGGAAAATCAATGTGTAAATAGACAATTTCAGGCAAAAATAGGTGAAGTAAAGTGTTTTCTGGTGGAAGGACAGTGTATCTGGAGGTGCATAAAGATAAGCTTCCGGTTAGAGATGGGACTAGAATTGAGCTTTAACAGAGGCTAAGGATTCCAGGAGGTAGAAGGAGCATGTTCTCATGCGAGGCACAGCCTATGCAAAGGAATGAAGGCAGGAGATAGATGCTGTTTAGAGAACAGCAAGGAAGGAGGGCAATGAGCAATGATTTTGGAAAAGTAAACTGGAATACCCATAATAAGTATTTGTGCATTACAGTGAATTTCATTTCTATCCCCAAAGTGTTTATACTCTACTTGGAAAATCATATGTATGAAATATGTTTATTATTATAATGATAGTTTGCATATATTATATATAATCATTTTGTCAAAAATGCTTTGTGTATATTATCTCCTGCTATTTCCACACCTCGGTGAGGTATGTTATGTAAGTATTATAATTCCCATTTTATACAAGGAGAAGTTGAGGCTTAGAGGCAGGATATGGAGATTTCTCTTTCAGCCAACTCAGTGGTCTTTCTGCTACTGCACACTGTCTCCCAAATCAATGCGAACTGAGGCTGCATATGAAAAGCAATCACACCGTACATCTGTATCCATTTTATTAACGTGTATGAGACGGAGTGCTCAAAGACTGAAGGATGGGATAACTGGGAAAGAATGAGTGGACACAAGATTAAAAGGAAGAGGGGAAGGATATTCATAATGTGGCTTCAATGAAATTGGAGCTTTGGTTAGGGCCAAAATTGAAAGCTAATTCCTGACTGCCTAGAATATTTAATTAAAGTCAAATCCCATAAGCCACCTGTTATTTTAACCATTTGCCTCCACTAGGGACAGACTCTGGGAAAATTTGCTTCAGAGAAAGTTGGGTAATAACCTGTGATTTGATTTTGATGAAAGAAATGTGAGGATAAAATGAATGATAAATATCTTGTCTTCAGAACATCATAAAAATTTCAATACTTGGGCCAAAGTGATTAGATTTTCAGTCTTAATTTGAATGCAGAAAAGCTAAGAACAACACTCTCCAGCTTGGATTCCCCACATGTGTGTTTTATTTTCTTTATGGGTTCAAAAAGGAAATCTGGGAAAACCTATCCCCGACTGTTTGTGTCTGCACAATGTAACTGTCACGAGAGCTTTCTTTGATTAAAACATTATCTCCTCTCACTTGGCTTCGACACTCAAGCTCCGGGCTATTGGGATGTGGATCAAGTTTTTCAAGCTCTCGTAAACAAAGTGAGAATTGCCTGCAGACAACTCTTTGCTCTTCTTTCCTCCTCAACCAGCCTGGGCCTTGAGTGAAATGTTCACTATAGGTTGAGTCCTTTATGTAACATTGAAGTACTAAAGGTAGGAGGATCACAGATAGCTCTCTTGAAAGTGAAAGTTGGTTCAGCGTTGTGTGGTGCCATGGGGCAATGTGTATTCCCCATCTGTGACACTGTCAATGAAACATTACTGAGTTTCTCCAAAGAAACAACACTGTGTTACACGTTCTTAACATTACAGAATTAATAGAGTCAACTTGCTGGGAACCCTAGAACTACCAATGAAAACAGTAGTAAAATCGTTATGGCTCTTCATAATTCTCAGGTGTGGATTATGACTTTGACTTAATCACAAATATCTCCAGAGTGATATTGCAAATATTTCTCTCCTTAGTGTACAACAATACAAGGTGGGGGAATCTGAACTCCTTTAGATGCTTTGGGAAGCAGCTCTAGGAAATTTCAATAGTTCTGTTCTGTGGCTCAAAAGAAATTCAGGACAATTGGGACCAAGTGACAATTGGGAAAAGGATAAGATGCTTTCCTGAAACTCTGGGCCAATGGTTTCAAAATCACCTAAGAATTCCTCCAGGTCTCATATTAACTTCTCAGTCATTTTAGTCGTGTTCAACTCTTTGTGACGTTTGTGGGGTTTTCTTGGCAAAGATAGTAGAGAGCTTTGCAATTTCCTTCTCCAGTTCATTTTACAGATGAGGAAACTGAGGCAAACAGAGTTTACTAATTTGCCCAAGGTCACACAGCTAGAAAGTGTCTGAGGCCATATTTGAACTCCTGAAGATGAGTCTTCCTAACTCCAGGTTCTGCACTCTATCTATCTACTATACCATCTAGATGCCTTCATATTGACTTTAAAAACCACATATTATCTATTTTCTGTTGTATTTTTGCTTATTTTGTTAAGTATTTCCCAATTACATTTTAATCCAATTCAGATCCATTGTTCTGTAGGCTATGTGTTTGATACCTCTGTTATATCCCTATGGGAGGTACTGCCTGGATGCCAGGAGAGGACATGGAAATGTCCAATCTACCTTGAACCAATACAATATTGATGACACAGATGTTTCAGGATGTCTGCAGGGCAATTTGTGCTCCTGATAGTGAGGTACACTTCCATGAGATCCCAGTTAATGAGAACATAGTAGGAGGGAAGGTCAGAAATGGAGATATCCTAATTTGGAGCTGAATTGTGAGCTGGAAAACCCTCTCAAGTGCTCCTCCTCTGAAGAAGAGTTAGGGAGATCTGTTCCAAAAGGAAATGACCAATTCCATCCACTGATAGTATTGCAGATGAGAGCATCATAGAATGAGAGTGGCAAGGGGCCACATCAGTCATCTAATCCCACGCACTCTTTATTCATCACCTTCAGCCTTCCGGAGAGTCCATGACATAAAAGGTTTAGAACATCTATATTAAAGTGTAATGGAATATTATTGTGCTATAAGAAATAACAATCAAAATGATTTCAGAAAAAACCTAGAAAGACTTATATGAACTGATGCAAAGTGAAGTGAACAGAACCTGGAGAAAGTGATACACAGCAACAACAATACTGTACAATGAAGAACTGGGAATGACTTAGCTTTTCTCAGCAACACGATCCAAGACAATCCCAAAGAACTCATGATGAAGCATACGATCCTTCTCTAGAAAAAAAAAAACTATATTGTTTGAATAGAGACTGAAGCATATTTTTCACTTGCTTTCTTTTTTCTTTTATTCAAATCTTCTTGTAGAAAATGACTAATATGGAAATGTTTTACATGATGGCACATGTATAGCCTCTATCTGATGGCTCAGGAAAGGAGGAAGGAAGAAAGGGATAGAATTTGGAACTCAAAAAAAAGGAAACAATTGATAAAAAAAAAAGTGTGGAACTCTGAAAGGGATTCTCACAGATTCCCTTTATCTCTCTTTATCTTTATTTATCTGGACTATTTATTCCCAACTTATATTAGAACCTTCTGAGTTCTACTGGTCTGATCAGCCACAGCTGGACACACCGTCCCTTGATCCCAACATAGTGGCGTCATTTTGGGTCTCTGGCAATGAATGACAACAAGCAAATGATGTGTTACTGTCACGTACAAGGCAGTTGAGTTGAATTTGGTAAAAATACTACCCTGAAGCCACCCAAAACAGATCAAGTGGGGAAATCTGGGGTGCGTGTGTATGCGATGCCAAGTGGAAAGCTATCTGTATTTTTCACTTTTCAACTGCATCCTGATTCATTGTCTCAGACTTTCATCAAAACATCTAACATGAATCACAGAATTATGAATCATAAAATTTGGAAGGAACCTTCATGATTATTTATTCAAATCTCTTTCTTTTTACAGATATGGAATCTGAGGGTGAGAGGGATGAGGCGATTGAACCATCATGGTGGTGGGGTGGAAAGAAAGCACATTGGATTGCTCTGTTATCGGAGGTCCTGGATTCAAACCTTGCTCTACCACTTACTCCTGTGTGACCTTGGACAAATTGTGCCACTTCTCTGAGACTCATTTTCCTCACCTGTTAACTGAGGGCATTAAGCTACATGACCTCTAAGGTCCCTTCCAGCTCTACACCTTTGAGCTGTGACCCTAAAAACCCTGAGTTTGAAGTCAGAGGGCCTGAGGTCAGTTCCCAGACCTCTGACTATAGGCAAGTTCCCTAACTTCTCTGGGCTTCAGGTCCCTCAGCTGGAACATGATGGAGTTCTAGCTCAAAATCTTGACTGCTGGACTGTCATGCTTTAGAGTAAGGGGATCCAAGCCAGGAGTCACACTTCTCTCATTCCCTTTGAATCTGGATTAAAAAAAACTATAAGTTTTGTGTCTTATTCCCTTAGTTTGGTAACCAACACAAGCAGTCATAAATATACCATAAGGTACCAGAAAAAAAGCAAGTTTGTATTTTTTTTTACTCATGAAAATTGTTTGCCTCCCTTCTAGCCCTCCTTCCAACCTACTCCACAATTCAATCCAAGGGGTTCAGCTTCCAAAGGAACCCCTGTGGCTTTGGTGGATGACAATGCAACCCCAGGAGCAGATCAGCGGGGGAGAAAACACTGTGAAAGCAGCGGGACACAAAGCCCCCAAACAGCTCTTAACAACCCCTAGAATTTATTGTGTCAATCTGGAATATGGAGATGTTAATGAAAACAAAACATTGTAACCGGTCTGATTTATGGGGCGAGCCGTCTGAAGGCTTGAATAAGCAGATCTTTGACACAAAACATTGCAATGGCCAGTTGGCTCTGGTGCAGTTATCGAGACGCCCTTTCGTTGGGAGATGTTACAAAGCTGTTATGGAAACAGTCCAGATTCTGGGTTTACAAGTTTGTAGCCTAGACGTGCAACTCTGTTGGCTCTGCGGACACTCATGTTAAATCGGGGGAGAGGGAGAAGATTATTGTGACTATAAAACCACAAACTAAGTTCTCTGTGTATTACTGATTTTAATTTGAAGGCTGGATTTCCCCCTCCCCCTTTTCACACAACGATTAAGAGACAGTAGTTTGTATGATCTCCTCCTGTTTCTATTTAAAGTATTGCTATGCAGAAGCCCTCATCTTTCAAACATTTTGTCTGTCTCCCCAAAGAGTTGTTTCCCCCACTAACGTTTTCCAGTGGTGCTGGTCTAATGACCTTTCTCTGAGCCTCTATCACTCCAGAGATTTGGGGCTGTGGCCAGCTATGGTCTTGACTCAGCCATTCAGTCACAAAAAGTCCTGCCGCTGCCACCTCTCACGTCATCAAGGTGTTTAAAAACTATCTCATCGATGCCTTCTGTCTTTACTTTATAGCTATTTCCCATCTGGACCCTCTCTTATAAAATGAAAAAAAATTAAATAAAAACAACCCAAAGAAAAACCTCATCTACAATATTCTATACCAAAAATCCCATATCCTTCTACTCGGAAAGAGGAGGTATGGTTTCATTATCTCTTCTTCAAGGTTTTTATTGATTTTTCCATTACTTAGCTCTTTCTTTTAGTGATATTTTCATTCACACTGTGGTAATGACTGTGTATATTATTCTCTTGGTTGTGCTTATCTTTTCTGCTTCAGTTCATACAGATCTTCCCACATTTTCTTGAATCTTTCATATTTGTCATTTCTTAACTTCATCATCCTGTTTTATTACATTCATATCCCATTATGGTTCAGTCATTTTTAGTCATTCCTGACTCTTCATCACCCCACTTGGAGTTTTCTTGGCAAAGATCCTGGAGTGATTTGCTATTTTCTTCTCCAGCTCATTTTACAGATGAGGAAACTGAGGCAAACAGGGTTCAGTGACTTGCTAGTAAATGTTTGAAATCAGGTCTTCTTGGCTCTAGAACCAGTGCTCTATCCACTGCACTACCTACCTGCAACATTAACAAAAAATTATCTAATAAATAGAGACACACATTCCTCCTAGCACTTTGCTATTACAAGGGATGCTTCTATGAATAATCTGGGATGTAGTGGATCTTTGTATCTATCCTTGAATTCCTTAAGATGTATGTTCAGTAGTGGGATTGCTGAGTCAAAAGGGTAATTTTTTTTAGAGTAATTCACACTGGAATGGAAAATGTTTGACTTAAACTTCACAATTCTGACATTATGCAAATAAATGTGCCTGTCTTCCCACAGTCCTTCCACCACTGATCATTCCCTTCATTTTTCTTCTTTGCAACTTGCATGGATTGAGGTGAAACCTCAGCATTATTTTATTTTACAGTTCTTTTATTATCAGTGATTTGGAAGAATCCAGGAAAACATCTTTGTTTACCCCCTTCCCCTAAACATTCTCATGATGTTTTGGTCCTCTCCAAGAGTAAAACACTGCCAAGGGTTCAGACCATGGGAGATGACAATGATGACCAAGGAGAGGTGAGTATATAAATGGAAAGGTGAACTCGAAGCTATTTCAAACTTTGTTGGCCAGATCCACATATAAAAGTCTAACTATCCACTCATCTGCATGGGAAATGGGAAAGCCCTTGAAATTAGGGAATTTAAAAAGAAAGAAGGAATGAAAAAAGAAAGAAGGAAGGAACAAAGCTACAACAAAAGGAAGGAAATCTTGAATCCCTGAGCTCTTGGTGGTTAATAAGGGAATAACTTAATTTAATAGCTAATAATCAGGTATAATCTAGTCCTTGTTCTGAACTTATTGTGTCCTCTGGAAAACCCATTGGTAGTGACTCATGGGCTGTTTTAGTGACTATAGATCCACAAAGAATCTTGAACTTAGGCAGCTTCCCTGCGGGGTCCAGCCTTTGAACTGAAGGGAATCCTCAGGAAGTATGGGAAAAACAAATCAAGTGTTACCTTGCTATATTATATGATAGGGATTTTTCCAAGAACCAACACAGACCAGGAAGATATGGTAGAAGGAGACCTGGATATAAAAGACTTGGGTTTGGGTCTGGGCTCCATAGTGGGACTCCCTAAAAACTAGAAGTTTCAGAAAAGGTATCAACCCAGAATGGTAGAGGAAGGTCCTCAGCAGGAACTCCCTAACTGTTGAAATCACAGGTTTGGTTTTCTGCCCTCTGCTTCTACCTCCACATACCAAAGATTCTGTTTCAATGTTGGTTATTATTACTGTGATGCAGAATTCACTCAAATTAGGGTATCCAGTTAGCTGCTCTGAATTTGATTAATGATGACTAAATTAGTCCCCAATTCTGGGTTGCTCTGAATTTGATTAATGATGACTAAATTAGTCCCCAATTCTGGGTTGTCACATATATTCTAGGTTAAATTGCATGAAACTTCTAAGGTTCTTGTGAGTTAAAGTAAGTATTGGCATAAGTTAGATCCCACTTTCACTAATTCTAAGGTCTGTTCATATTCACTGGTCACACCAGAATTCTGTCGTAGATATTTAAGTGTAGTTGAGACTTCTCAAATTTGGGCATGATATCCGATGATGCAGAGCCCATCCTATCCATACCTTCCTGTCTTATGGCTCTTATCTATGTCTTTCCATGGATTCTCCATGGTGGATCTATCCAGCATGCTGGATAGATTCATATAAAGTTTTTTTTAAACATTCCACATAAACCAGTGAAAAACTTGAGATTTCCATCTGTTCTCCCTCCCTCTTACTAGATGACTGATCCACCTTCTTTTCCAATGATACATTTCCTAGATAGTATGTTTTAGGCTTCTTCATATGCTGCTGCAGCCATGCTCCAGAGATGCATCTCTCTGTGCTTTGGGTCAGTTTTCATGCTTTTAGAGGTTGTGATATTCCAGAATTTACTGATATTTAATATCATGGATAGAATACTGATGTTGGAAAGATAGCTTTACATGTCAAGGAGCAGCTTGGGACTGTGAAAAGTGTTCTACACTTCCCTCAAAGCAACCAGCATCTTCAGCCCTGGACCTATTTCCAGACAGTGATATGTGGCTGGGTGGGCAGTCCATTAACTTAGTCCGGCAATACATATCTCTTGACAGGCACTACAGATGAACATTGAAATGGTTTTGTTCAGTCATTTCAGTCATGCCCAACTCTTTACGACCACATTTTGGGGTTTTGTTCGCCAAGATACTGGAGAATGGTGTGCCATTTTCTTCTCCAGTTCATTGTTCAGTTGAGGGAATTGAGGCAAACAGGGTTAAGGGGTTTACTCAGGGTCACAGAGCTAGGAAGTATCTGTGGCCAGATTTGAACTCAGGAAGATGAGTCTTTCTGACTCCAGGCCAGGCACTCTATCCGCTATGCCACCTAGCTGCCCGTTGAATAAATTCAGGCTTATAGGTTTATTTATAATTGGTTAGCTGCTTTTTATTATCTTAAAGTGTCATCTTCCACCAAAGTCCTGCCTTATCTAATAAGGTGACCTGGGGTTCACAAAGATTGTTACAGTAGAGAGCAAATTCTGCCAAGTCATACTAAGCATAAAAGGGGGTTGACTACGGGCCCAGTGATGAACTGCTTGACTCTTGGCTGAGGAACAACCCAGTCGTTCATCATCAGCTTTTCCTCAGGATGAATTGTTTAACCACAGAAAATCTCAAAGAGAGGTAACAGAAGAGCAGTCTCAGAGGCAAGAATCCCTGGGTTCAAGTCTTGCCTGCAATACAGATTAGCTATGTGAACCTGGGCAAATTGAATCTCTCCATGACCCCTGGCAGTTCTGTAAAACTAAATTACAAATGGTCTGCATTCATATCAAAAACCCCCTATACCGATGAGAGCTCAGGTCTTGATTTCATTTTTTAAAAGCAATATCTCAAAATTAATACACTGAAGCACAGAGAGGTAACAGTCTTTGTTGACTCAAGGAGTACCCCTGCCAATGAAATTACAGATCTTTGAAGCACTAAATAAATTGTCATCAGTCTACTGTTGCCCTTTCCTTGAGTAAAAACCACACACCAGCCTCAGAATCCACCCTGTCCTTCATTATTTCCCATTAATTTCTGGTGTATTTTTAATCATGGGAAGCACTGTGGTTGAATCAAAGTTGTGGTGACAACTCAGTGGGCAGGAGACTTCAGTTGTACCCTTGGACTCTTCCATCACCTATAATGAGCATCAAGACTCTTAGTCTTTTTCAGGTTTCCCAATGTGCCAAATGGGAATTGGGCTCTTACTCCTTCCTTCAGGCATTCCACAATGCCTTTTTTTCTCCTTGCCTTCAAAAAGTGCCAGTGGTCCAGCAATACTTTGCAAGGATCATTGCATACCACATCTACCCCATTCTTCTAACCCAGAACATGGAATATGGAACAAATTTTGGACATATTACCTCTAACCCATTTGGGACCTTTCCTTTGCACCATTACCAGTATCCCCTGTGACCTTTCCTGCACCCTGATCTTCCTTGTACCCAATGGTACTTTCCTCTGCATCCCCTGATGTCCAATACCAAATATTCCTCAGGAATGCATTGAATATTTCATGTGTTACAGAGCAGCATCTTCTCCTGACTGACTTCCTGTCTCATCGGAAGCTTCCAAGGCAACTACTTAGGAGCACCACTTCCAAGTAATAACCTGCTGATAACACTCCATATGCCCTGGATTTTGCCCTGGAAATTAACTACTCAAACTTACAATTTCTCCAGTCCACTCACTAAGAAATGTCAGATACAGAGTTTGTACCAAACCCAGGATAGGAGTGATGTTGAATGTAATTATTTGGCTTATTTTATGCTGTTTGATGTCTGCATAATTGCATTTCTCCCCGTCTGATCCTTTTTAACATTTATTTCTATTGAAGAATTGCTGTTTTAGATTACAGACTTCCAGAGGACAAGGATTTTATTATTGAATTGATCGTATAAATTATAATTTAGTATAATAATTATTATAGTATAATTATAATATAATAATATTATAAATTATAAATTGCTCTTATCTGGCTTAATACTATGTAAACATGTATGCTTTATAAATAACTTTTCTTAAAAATGTTGCTTATTATTCACGATAACAAATTAGGGTAACATATTCATCTTATAACCATACTTTCCACCCCTTCTTCACATACTTGCTCCATTCCAGTCAGATTTCTAATTGTTGACCTGGAAAATGCTACATGCCCTCTTTCTTCTACTCATTCCCTTATCCTAAAGTTCATACTCCATCTCCATCAGGAATTTTCTCCTCTCTGCACAAGACCACCACCATTATGAAGGTCTGGACCCAATGCAAAAATCAGAGACTGGGTCCTCTGCCATACATATAACAGTCAGACATAGGCGGAATTGGTTAAGATTAGCTTCAAGGGTATCCATGAAAGAGGAAAGAAATCACAGAAGAAATGACAGCTTTAGGACATTATGAAAGGTGGGAGGGCAAATAATAATGCCACATATTTGCACAATACTTTATAGTTTTAAAAGTCACTTAGAAACACCAGCAATCAATCAAAAAAATTTTTATGAAGTGCCTATTAGGAGCTGGTCACTGTACTTAGCACTGGGATACAAAGACACAAAAGAAACAGCCTTTACCCTCAAGGAGTGTCCATTTTATTCTATGTTCACACATTTTTGAAATTGTAATGTTACCGTCTAACTGGGGGGAAAAAAGAATATGTAGTTTTAACTTATTGCTTAATGAAATGGGCCCAAATGCAAAGATGTAAAAGGCAATAATATTAGCCTTAATTCTATACACTATAACACTTAGAAAGATTCATTATGGTATGAAGAATTCTGAGAGATAGCGGAAGAGTTGTGTGAACTGATGCAGAGGAAAGTAAAACTAACCAAGAGAACAATGCCGACAATAGCATGGAAGGAAAGAACACGGAAACAACAAGACAGTCACACAGTTGAATTACAATGACTGATCTTGGTCTCCGAGAATAAGAGATGAAATATGTCTCTTTCCTCTTGGTACAGGATTATGTGTATAATACACTGCATATGCTGCCATTTATTTGTCACTTATGCCTAACTTTGTTACAAAGGAAAGACTGACTGGGACAGCAGTTGGAGGAAGATGGTGATATTAAAAAAAACCGTTAGTAAAACTTCAAGAAATATGCCATTGTGGTTATTAATGATTAGTAACTAATTACGTTAGTTACTAATGATTAATTAGCAATTAATTTTTAATGAAAGTTTTTTATTTGTTGATTGTAAAGAAAATAAATTTTCTTTGATAGAATTTCCTTGTGTTGTCACATTTTTGCCCCTAAAACAAAGGGATTGCATATAGGTCACCAAGTGAATGCCTGGGAGGGTCACTGGACCTGTCACTGATAACTGTGGAAAGTAAACAAACCCCTTTAAACTCTCCCTTCTTCATTCTGCTACCTCTTAGGCACCTAGTACTATCCTGCTTCCTATCCTTATCGTAATTGCCCTCAGGAAAGGATATTGCAAATTCATTCACATAAAGATGGACATGAATGATTACAATAAATATATCACCTCTCTTCAGGGGTTATTTATTTTGCATCTTGCCAAGGAGTTAAAGCTGAGCTAAGAATGAGTTTCCAAAGAAAGAGGAAAAAGATCCATACATACAAAAATATTTCTAGCAGTTCTTTTTATAACAGTAAAAAACTGGAAGCTAAGGGACTGCCCACCTATTATGGAATGGCTAAAATTGTAAGCAAATGATGATATACAAGTATAATGGATTATTATTGAACTATAAGAAATGACACAATGGAGAGCTCCACAGGAAACTGGAAGGATTTCTATGAATGTAGGTAGATTCCCCATGTGAGCAGAGCCAAGAGGAAAATACAGTGACGTCACTAAAAAGAACAGTTCTGAAGGACTCTGACCAATGCATTAGCGAACCATGATTTCACAGGACGGAAGATGAAGCATGCTACCCATCTCCTGCCAGAGAAGTGCAGAATGCAGAATAAGATATCCATTTTTGGACTTGGTTAATGTGGGTATTTACTTCATTTGATGATGCAGATTTCTTATGAGGTTTTTCTGTTTTTCTTTTGTTGTTTGGAAGAAGGGGGAAGGGAGAGAATCACATAAATACTTGTTAACTGGGAGAAAAAATAAAAATAGAAGTTTTTAAAAATGTCTAATTTTGGAATTTTTAACTAAGTAATGGTATGGGTGGTGGAGTTAGTGAGTCCCTAAAATTTCACCAAGATAATCCAGGGACCCCCAAGTAGCTAAAGTCACCATAATTTTAAAACCATCTCTGGATATATTTAATGGAAGTCATCCTAGTCAATTTCACAAGATGGTAGAGGGTTAATAAGCAGTTCTTCATAGTAAAAATGGAGTCATGAAAATTCCAGCTTTTTAATGGGGAGACCTTCATCCATGGTGATAGAGAAAGCTTTCTGTTCAATTAGAGCAGAAAAACTAATCCCTGCAATCCTCTCTCTGTCTTGTTTTCTCTGCTTCTCTTAGCAATTCTGTGACATCTGGAGGCATATCCATACACATAGTATACTGATTAAATGAACACTTGCCCCCCTCCCCAACCCCTCCTCCTCCCTGAAAGAAGAGAGAAAGAATTCAATGGACGTAATCCTCACTTATCCAAACACCATTTGCCCTTCATGCAGTTGGTTTCTCACTGATGTTAATCTGAGGGCAGACAATCTGAACAGAAATTCCTCCTTTTGGGTTTCCTGAATGTTCTTCTAGACAAGTGGTCTCTATATCAAAAACTATAAGGAGGAAGCTTTGCACCAGGGGAGAATGGTGGTAAGGGTTTCACTTGACTATGAAACTATGTGAGAAGAAGGTTCCAGCCCTGCTGTTGGCACTCTGTCTGGGGCAAAGCCCCAGTCATCCCACACCTCAAAACATCTGCTTTGAGGACAGATTGACTCAATAATTCTCTGCTCCCAGCAATCCAATTCTTCGTTTATGGATCTGTCATTCTGAATTGATATGTTCCACTGGGCATAGCCTCTACTGAGTCTGTGGGGCCTGGGCTGATCATGGCGTGAAAACTCACTTATTAGAGCCCTGTAAAAACTGCAAACCAAAAATAGATTTCTAGGTTAAAAAGAGCTCTGGGAGGGGGGCAAGCCTGGGTAGAACTTGTACCTTTTAAAGGGAGAAAACAAAAGATGATAAGGAGAGTTTTTCTCTCAACTCCCTCATTTACTTCATTATTGAAAAAGAGATCTGACTTCATTTTCTCTATCTCCTTCTGAGTTTCGTTGCTTCTCCTGCCTCAAAGCTGTTCCCATGGGGTGGCTTATACAGATGACACTGCAGGTGTGTGGGATAACATCCATTTATCCATTATTGCACTGGTATAACCAAAGAACCTGCACATTCATTATTACTGCATCAGATAATTACAATAACCCAATTTAGGAGGTAGGGAGGTAGCTAGGTGGCTCAGTGGATAGATCACCCAGCCTGAAGTCAGGAAAAGTTATCTTTACCTCTCCTAATCTTTACATCTAATCACCACTCTGAAACATTTTCCTCTATTTTAATCTGAACTGCCTCTTCACCATCCCATGAAAACACTATACCTCTTCCTCCCTTTCTCCTTCCCTCTTTTCTTCTCATTCCTCCCTTCTTGCCTTCCTTCTCCTTTTTTCCTTTCTTTTTCTCTCTCTTTCTTTTCTACCTTCCTTTTTTCTTTCTTTCTCCCTTCCCTCTTTTTCCCTCCCTTTCTTCCTTTCCTTCCATCCTCCCTTCCCTCTTCCTCCTTCCCTTTCTTCTCTCTCTTCTTTCCTCCCTCCCTTCATCCTTTCCTTCCTTCTTCCCTTCCTTCCTATCCAAATCTTGCCCATTCTTTAGAGCTCAAAAACTCTTGTCTTTGTAGGATTCTTTCCTTTCCCTGGGAGAAGACTGATGGTAAATGCTGCCAAACATGGAGTTCATTTAGATGTAATGCCCAAGAGGCCCATTCTGAATCAGTCTTTTTAACAGAATTCCAATGTCTCTACTCATTCCCTCCTGGCCTCCTTTTATGACTGGAGAAAAAAGTTTCTTAATTCTTCCCAGTGCCATTTCATGGGGCTTCAAGGAGAATGAAAATGATGAATACACAGCAGTTCTTGTGGAATAAATAGTTCTTACACAGCCAAACTAAAGTGAAGTGATTTGCAATATGG
The DNA here is from genome assembly GCA_023548195.1 of Bettongia penicillata ogilbyi. NCBI lineage: Eukaryota > Metazoa > Chordata > Mammalia > Diprotodontia > Potoroidae > Bettongia > Bettongia penicillata. The sequence goes on along the minus strand of JAJHZJ010000354.1, from coordinate 4,772,102 downwards.
ATTTTCTCCTCCAGGTTATTAGAATAAATTTGGTCAGCACATTCAGCCCCCATCTTCTGTGATGCATTAAGTTAACACAGTACTTAACTTCTCTCTTCATTTAAAATTTTGGATGGAACCTTGAGTTTGTCTTGGCAAGTTGGGCAGAAGGCGGTGGGGGCACTGGGAGAATAATTTGTGGGTTTCTTTTGTTCAAGTGAGATGATCAATTTCAATTCCCATGTTGAGTCTTATGACCCTGACAGAAGAAGGGATCCAATTGAAGCAACTGAACCTTTAGTAATAATAGTAATAAGTATTATTTGAATAGGGAGTTGATCAGAGAACTCTTAATCAATTAAATTTTCCTCCTCCTATCCACTTCATGAACTTACAGGGCATCGCATTAAAAAGTGGCATTTCCCATAGAGCTGAACGGGCACTCTAGCTCAGTGCTAAAGGATATATACTCTAAGCCTGAAACAACAGTTCTGATTAGTCTCCATGTATCCCCATGATTAAGAGATTGTGCCATTATACTGGTGATGGAGTTAGAAACACTCTTCTCCTTTTGTAGTCTTAAACAGAGGTAGAAAAGATTTTACCATCTCTGCTTGGGCCCTGCCTCTTTTTGAATGAATCCAATGTTTTCTCTCCATTGTATTTTTTTAATTGAATTATTTTATTTGTTTTCAGTGCTCGACAATCATTTCCATATATCTTAGATTTTTTTCCACTCCCTTCCCCTCATTTCCCCCTCCCTCCCAACTCCCTCCCTGAGATGGTGTACAATCTTATATAGATTCTACACATGTATTCCTATTAAATGAATGTTGCATAGAGGATTAAAATGAATGGGAGAAACCATAAAACAAAACAAAACCTAATACAAAAGAAAATGGTCTGTTTCTATCTATGATCCATTCCATAGTTCTGTCTCTGGATGTAGAAGGCATTTTGCCTCAAGAGTCCATTGGAAATTTTTTAAGTCCATGCATTTCAGTGAAGTACTAAGTTTACCAGAAAAATTCCTTACACACTGTGGTTGTTGCTGTGTACAAAGTTCTCTTGGTTCTGCTCCTTTCACTCAGCATCAGTTCATATAGGTCTTTCCAGGTTTTTCTGAAGTCCTCCTGTTCATTCCTTATAGCACAATAGTATTCCATTACATTCATATACCACAACTTGTTCAGCCATTCCCCAATTGATGGGCATCCCCTCGATTTCCAGTTTTTGACCACCGCAAAGAGAGCCGCTATAAATATTTTTGTACATGTAAGGACCCTTTCCCATTTCTATAAGCTCTTTGGGATAGAATCCCAGAAGTAATATTGCTGGGTCAAAGGGTATGCAGATTTTTGTAGCCCTTTAGGCATAGTTCCAAATTGCTCTCCAGCATGGTTGGATTAGCTCACAGCTCCACCAACAATGAATTAGTGTTCCAACTCTCCCACATCTTCTCCAACATTTATCATCTTCCTGTTCTGTCATGTTAGCCAAGCTGATAGGTGTGATGCAGTACTCAGAGCTGTTTTGATTTGCATCTCTCTAATCAATAGTAATTTAGAGCACTTTTTCATGTGGTTATAGATAGCTTTCATTTCTTCCTCTGAAAATTTCCTGTTCATATCCTTTGACCATTTATCAATTTCTCCACTGCATTTTCAGAAAGATTGATAAAAGGTGTCTGTGTATATGTGGGGGAGAAATTCATTTATTAAGCACCTAATATTTGCCAAGCACTGTGTAAGCATTTTACAAATGTCATTTCATTTGCTTCTCACAACAACTCTGGGAGATAGGTGCTATTATTGTCTCCATTTTACAACTGAGGAAACTAAGGCAGACCAAAGTTAAGTGACTTGCCTCAGGTCTTCCTGACTCCAGGCCTAGCACTCTATCTACTCTATCCACTGTTTCACCTGGTAATTTCCATACCTCCTCTCCTCTCCCTCCCACTGGCAATAGTGGTAACAAGGGGCAGCAAAAACATGGGCCTGCCTAGAACTTTAGCCACTTGCTTCTGAATGCCCAAGTGAATGCCAAGGCAAATCTAAAATACCCATTCAATCATTCCCACAGAGGGCCTTCACCTTTGAGAGGGTAAGGGGAGAAGTACAATGAATACAATTGACTAAATGAGATATTTTACATTTTTTGTACTTTTCATATACTTTTATGATATTTTGTGTCAAATATTTTCAGTGTCAAGGAGATAATCTGCCATCCTATCCCTGAGACCTATAATATACAATACTCTTTCTTAAAGGGAGCCATGTTAGTCCCGTTTGGAGGAAATTCTCTGCATGAACAATATGCATAGAATTGTGGTCTTGTGGTAGAGATTTTCCCTGGCATTACTTATGCTGAGGTGGGAGGCAAAAAGCCAGGAGAGGGAGAGCAAAGCCTGGGCTCAGGCCCGCACTCAGGATCAACTTGATTCTGTTTGATCCAAGAGTGGGTAGATCCCTGTGAGGAGGAGAACCCCATGAGCTGAGGATGGTATCGTCATCAACGATGTGATCACCATGCTGCTAGGCTGCTAGCTGACATAGCATTTTAAGGTCTGAACGTACTTCATATATATTAAATCATTGGATCCTCAAAACAATCCCATAAGATAAATATTATAGGTGTCATTATCCTAATTTTACAATTAAAAAAAATCCAAAGATTTCTTAAGAGAGGTGAAGTGATTTGTCCCAGTGACTTAGGTAGAATTAGAACCCGGGTCTTCCTGCTCCAAGTCCAGCGGCCCCATCCATGTTCTTCATTTTGATCCCCCGGGACATGAATAGAAAACGAAATCAGCAGACAAGAGTGACCAGGGGCTACAGATGTCATGCAGCAGTTTGAAAAGTTTCCCTTTATTTTCCACTTATTTACTTGCAAAGTTCTAAGCCCCAAACAAGTAATTTATGACCTATCTTAAGTGACTGCCATATATATCATGAGCGTTTGCCACAATGATGTAGCAAAACATTTAGTGTATCATAGATGCAACACGTCAATGAGAGAAGCCTGTATCGTAGAAGTAAGCTAATTACGGACCATTTGTCAATGTCCCTATCCCTTTTGGTACAGCAAGAGTTAAGAATTATTTTTACATTTATGGCTGCATTTGGCCCCTGGGTCTTAGTTTTCTGACTGACTCTTGCCCTATTCCATTGAGCCCATTAGACTTAAGAGTCAGAAAAGCTGCTTCATGTTTATTTCCAAATTAACAAAGTTATTAAGCACCGACTGTATTCCCAAACACCACACTGTTTGCCGATTCAGAAGATACTCCATTGCTTTTGGAAAACTTACAAACTGGTTAAGAATAAGTGGCAAAGCAGCCAGATACCAGCATAAGACAAGATTATATCAAGAACTAGAAAATATTAAAATCAACACTGTACAAATTCAGAGAAAGGAGAGATTAATGTGGGTTTGGGATAACAAAAGAAGACTTTGGGAAGGAACCTTGAAAAAAAGCATTGGATTTCTGAGGAGGTCGTTCCAAGAGTTAATATGGGGAATACTTTCTCAGTCTTGAAAATGTTGCCTTCTATTTTGCCTTGGCTATATAAATATAGCACGATCTATAATTTTCTTATACAAAACTTCCCACAGTTTCTTTCCAATCAAGCCCTGAGATTCTTATTTGAGTTTACCTTGTATTGATTTAAACCAAGAAATATTCTCTTTGTTCCAGTGTACTTAGTGCCTTGGCTGAGGCGAGATCATAAATGTTGAAAATAGAGGTGTATTTGATGTGCATACATCATTAGAAGGAACAAACATATTCAGTGTTTCTAGGATTGATTCTCTATGCTAAATACTTCAAAATACAAGACACAAGCTATGACCTCTGCCTTTAAAGAGTTTGCAGTGTAGTCAAAGAATTGGACACATGTGAGTGGATATGGTGTGTTTTGTCCACATAGATGTGTCCACGTAGATCTGTCTAGATGTAGTTTGCATGAATAAATATTTCTAAAACTCCTCTGCTTACCTTTCTCCAAGTGAAACTGTGATTCCTGAGGGGAGAGGAGGCAGAAGAGACTGATATCAGAGGTTGGCCATTCTTCCCTACTCAAAATAAAGGTGCCTGGCAAAAATTATGCATATATACTCCACTAAATATTGTTAGTCTGGTGGAAAGAAATCATTTTTAGGTTCAAACTGAGCTCCTAGACACTATCCCTTAACAGGGAAAGAGTGCTTCAAGCTATATACCCAAGGATTTACTCCCTTTCTGCTAAATACAGTTCAGCCATGAACAAACATAGCAAATCTCAAATAAACCCATTAACCCAAGATGATAGAAAACAGAAATCAGAAATGACATATTGATGAGAATATACAAGACAACACATAGAGAATGAACTCTCCTCTTGAGAGTGAGTTATATCACTCAACCAAGAAAGGTTCCCAGAACTCACCCAAAGGAAAGTTCTCTGAAGCTGACTTTAGTAAGCTGAGGGTGAAGACTTGATTAAGATGCCAACTCTTCTACATAATGGCTTCTTCCTCACATCTTTCTCTGCCTTCAGGAACCTGAAGAGGGTATTGAACCCGCATTTCTTCTTGAAGCTGGAAGCAAGAAGACCAGATTCTTCTCCTTCAAGCTCTGACCAGTTTTACCCCTCACACAGGTGAGGAGCATTGAGTAATCAATTGCCAGTAATGAGGAAAGTTCAAATGGGCTTTGAACTGTGGGTTACAAATACATAAAAAGACAAATAAAGTGGGTTTTTTTTTAAAAAAAATTCAGTGTTGACAGGGAATTCACTACTTTATAAATAGTTGGTTTTATTACTAGACAATAAAATTGTTGAGAAATTCTTAGTTGAACTGAAAAGTTTATCTGTAACTTCTCTGTCGAACCAAATTCTACCCTCTGAAGCAAAACAGAAAAATATTATCTTTCTAGTATTTGGAAATAGCTATCCCATCTCCTTTTGGTCTTCTTAAGACTAAATACTTCCGGTTGCTTCAGTCATTCTTCATATGAGATGCTTGTCATCCAGATCTTTCACCGTCTCTTTTCTTGAAGGGTTCTTAATCTGAGACCCATGAACTTTAATATATATATATATATATATATATATATATATATATATATATATATATATATGTTATCACTATATTTCACTATAATTGGTTTCCTTTGTCAAGTCAAATTAGCTAGCATGTATTAAGTACCTTCTATATTCCAGGCAGTGTGCTAAAGACTGAGGATCCACAGAAAGGTCTTTGCAATCCCACATATTTTATGCATTAAAAAAAATTAATCAGTTGTACCAGGCTGATAACCTCTGTAGCCAAGCAGCTTAAAATCAGCTTTCTCTACATTATGACCGTATCACAACTATGATGTCATGAAAGTCTACCATTAATGTCGTGTTACTGATAACCTGAGATAATTGGCGTCGTTATAACTGCCTCTGGCAACAGTTTCACCTAATGTAGAATTTTCATGATATTTGTTTATCCAGTGGGGAGGAGGGAGGCGGGCCTGGACAACATTATTACAAAATGATCAGTATAGACAGAAAATGCTAAAGGTGTTCAGATTGCTGTGGGTGATTACAGTCTTTTCGACACTGGGTTATCTATACTGATGGAGGAATCAATAATTCCAAACTGCCTACTTTCTTTTTTACTTTGGAATCTGTAACAAGATTATATCTGTTCTTTAGATTTGTCTTACTAATTCTGTTCTTGCACAGGTCAATATCAAAATGAGTTTTTGTCCTCTGAGCACAGATGGTAGGGAGAGGCAGGCCAGATAAACAAGGAAGCCAGCTTAGGATTTAAGCACTTGCTGTAGAAAATCCACACATGGCTAATCAAGGGTTAACAACCACCACCTCCTCCTCCTGTCTCTGTCTCTCTGTCTCTGTGTCTCTCTCCCCCACCACCCCATTCAGTCAGGCATTCTGTAGAATGTCAGCTAGCCCATGAAATGGTTAAAGATAGACAGCTGAGTACAAAAACCTAGATTTTACTTGAGTCTTTGGGCATTTGTAAAATGAAAGCACTCAATACCTTGAAAATACATCAGATTCAAACATGATTAATAGAAAAGAGAAAGGCCAAGAACAACACCCCTCTTCCCTACACCTACCCACTCTTGGCCAAAGTATAATCAACCCCCACATACAGCCAGATGACCACATGTATTATTTAGCAGTAGCCCATGGGCAGTACAATGGTTTTTTAAAAGTCTCATTTGTACTGATATCTTTTGTTTTCATCACATCCATTTCCAAACATCTCCCATCCTGCTCCTCTCCCCAGAAAGTCATCCCTTGTAGCAAAGATTTTATTAAGAGGAGGACTAGAGAGCAGCTTAGCCAAATCAGTCAGCTCATCAGTTTGCGACTCGGTATTTGCACTCTTCCTCTTGCTCTCCCCCTCTGAAAAGAGGACAGGGAGAAGCCAAGCCAGATCATTATAATTACACAGCATCCCCTCTCTTCTTTTTGCTATCTCTCTTTAGTCCTGTCTCTGTGTATATTGTATTTTTACATAAGAAACCCAAACCAGTAGGTGGTGAAACCTCTGCATAAGTCAGTAGCTCAAGATTCAGCAGAATCAGGTCCCAACTCCGTCCCCACCTAGCTCCCCTTGTCACCTTGGGAAGGGCTTGGCCTCTGGGGCTTAGTTTCCCCCACAGGTGGGACTGGATGGCCCCTTTTAGCTCTTAACTTCCCAGCTGAGCCATCCTGAACGACCTGAGGATGAGGCTGTGGTTTTGAATTTATAAACTACACTCCATTGACAAGCATAGCAGTAAAAATTCACGGTGTATTTTTTTAACCTTTGCCTTGCCTTCTCCCTCTGCTGTCCCCCAGTTTCTCTCTGGTACATGTCTGCATCTGGTTTTGGTAAAAGAAAAAGATGCCTTCCATGGATCAGTATACTACTGTATTTTTTTTTCTCGGTGATGGAGCTTACATCTTCCTCCTTTCCAGATGGACTAATGCACACTCCCCATCTGGAGCTGGGAAGGCAAAGGGCCTCCTTTAAACAGTCTTCAAGGTGGCTGGCTGCCTCAATCCCCCCAAACGTCTCACTTTCAGCTGCCTGAAGTCAGAGAAAACTCTTCACTTTGATTCTGAAAATGAACACCCCAGGAAGGAAGCCCTGGGTCCTGAAAGGGAACTGGAACACCAGGACACAATCACCATGGCAATAGGTCTCCCAGTTCTGCTCCTTTCCCACTTTTGCCCAGATATCCAATAGTACTTTGTGGTGGAGGATGGGTGTGGGGGTGGTTCAGCAGGGGAGGTTCCTACTGCTAAGTCATTCCCTTAGTATTGGGAGTGCTAGGGGGAGGGGAGTGAAGAGGCTAGACAAAGCTATAAAGGTCAAGGCCCTGGTAATCCACAGTCATTCCTTTTACTTCCTTTGGAGCAGGGTGAGGAGATTTGAGGGGGAATAGAGTAGCTTATGATTTTTAGGGACTGGTTTTCTCTTGTATAACTTTGTCCAGTGATTTCAGTGTCTGACTCTTTGTGACTCCATTTGGGGTTTTCTTGGCAAAGATAATGGAGTGGTCTGTGTCTTTTCCTTCTCCAACTCATTTTATAGATGAGGAAACTGAGGCAAACAGGATTAAGTGACTTGTCCAGGGTCACCCAGCTAGTAAGTGTCTGAGGCCAGATTTGAACTCAGGCAGATGAGTCTTCCTGATTCCAGGACCAGCGCTCTATCCACTGTGATACCTAGCAGGATCCCTTGTAAAACTGCTCATATATTAGAGTATATGTGCTACCTATCCTTTCTACATAGGAGGGGTAGGTTATTAGAAGCCCCTTACACATTCAAGGAAACAGAAGGTCCTGGGTTAACAATGATCTTGACTCTGTGGCAGAGAGGAGGGAGAAAGATAGGGAGACACCTGAGTCTTCTTACTGCTTATCTAGGAAAGACCCCGCAGTACAGTTAACCCTTTCATATTGTGGGGGTTAAAAAAATTTTTTGGCCCTCCCTTCCTACCAGAGAAGTCTGAATTTTTTTCTTTTTCTTTGTGAGGTATTTACGGTACCTTATTATAAAATCTGGATTAAGTACTTGGTCATAGGTTCTGTGTCATCTACTGGCCTTCATGTGTCATCTCTGGCTTCTGCAAAGCTCCCCCTAAATTCCTATTTAATTTGTTATTCTGAACCACAATATATCGAAACAGTCATGAGGAAAGTCACAATGTGGAAGGGATGACTGTGTAGAGGAAAGCTCACAGGGTATGATACCTGGGTTCTAGTTTTAGTTCTGTCATGCAGTATCTTGAGCAAGTCACAGAAGCATTCTGGACATCAGTTCCTTCATCTGTAAAATAGGGAGATCAGGCCAGATCATGAAGAATTGTAGGTTTTAGAACTGGGAGGGACCTTAGAAGGTAGTCAGTTTAATCCCCTCAATTTTCAATTAAGAAAACTGAGACCCAGAGAGATTCAGTGACTTGTCCCTGAATTCACACAGATAATAAGCAGCAAAGAGGAGATTTGAACTCAAACCCTCTAGCTCCAAATCCATCATTCTTTCCATTGTATCAAGCTGATGATGTCTAAGGTATATTCCAACCCCAAATTCTACGATCCTAGTTGTTCAAAATCAGGTCTCTAAAAATTCAAGCGAATTGACTGAGTAAATGAAATACGTACACTCTTGACCCAAGGAAAATAGCCAAGTGTTGAATTTAGAAGGGAATATACTAAGTTTTGGTAAAAGCTGCTCCATTCTTCCAGTTTCCAACTGGGAAAATGAGCTAAGTGTTACCCCATGACAAGCCTAGTGCCTTCCTTGTTTTCTGATGACCTGAAATTCTATGTCACATGTATGCTAATTTTAGTACACACATAGACATTAAATTTCAGGAATTTCAGATCTCCAAGATCTTGGAGAACCATAAAATAGTCTTGTATACACAGACCTAAATACATACATCTGCATCTACACACCATCCCTAAGTAAATCTCAAAAACAATGCCGCTCTCTCTCTGGAGCCATGCTCCGCCATTAAGAGAACAGAAGGTTCTGCTCCCTACAAGCAGGGTCCAGATTTGTAAACCATTCCTTAAACTATACAGTTGTGAACCCTACTCACAATTCACCCACAGAAAACTGCATGTAAGAGAATATGAGCTTACGGTATAGTGATTGTGGAGCTATATGCACTGTTGCAAGTGATCCTCTAATCGTTGGTTTTCCCCCCTTTCTCCTGGGGATGTTTCAGAATACTGTAGCAGACATTATGTGCAGTGGTCTCAGGGAGAAAACAGATTCCCTTTGTTTGCCTATCAGAAAAAAGTCCAGGGAAATCCATCATTTAAAAAAAAAAGATTTAATTTGCAAATTCACTGGTGACATTTGGATAGGTCTATAGAATGTTTAAAAAATCATCAAAATGTCTTTCTGACATGCTTAGAACTGGGTTAACAACTCTGGAGACCATAGCAGAGGATGTCAGTGCCAGTAGGGCCATTCTTTGTTTAGCATCATGGTTCCTCCAAGACAAAGAAAGGCTCAACATACCTGGATGGATGGGACCCAGTGGGATCCAGAATCCTGGGAGTCAGAAACAGTGGTTTCTTTTCTTTACCCAGTGCCTGAGTTTCCTATAAAGACTTGGGGTTGCTACTAGAGTGCTATGCATCTCCATTTCCCTCCTTATTAAAATACTCTTTTAAATCTGTCAACATGATGATATATCAGGCTGTTGAACGACGTCCAAGTTAAATCTATCACTGTCCAAGCATCCTAGTCCTCTATCCATTCTAGTATTGTGGCAACAATTTCGGTCTTATATTTTCAGTCTGAAAACACCTCATGGGATGACAGACATCCACATATAATTAAAGCCCTGCAACTGAAATCAACAAAGGTGAAACACATTTCATAAAATGACCAGTCTCAAAAGAAGTTAAAAAACAGATAGAAGACCAAGATCTGGGGATGCTTGCTTGGAGAAATGAGGCCTTTCCCATGGTTAGTTACAAGGACCAGAAGCAGGGCCAGGAGCTAACATGCTAAACACTTGTTGCAAGCCCCACCCCAGGACAACTGATGCCTTTAATTCTCTTTGCCTGAAGGGTGCCATTTGCCTCTAGTGACTCATCTCTTCTTGAACACATGCACCCAGCCTAGCTAGCTCCAGAAGCCTCTCAGACACAAGAATTCAGCTCTCTCAATACCCTTTCTGAGCAACAGTTGAGCTATGCAGCCCAAGGGGAGAGTGAATGGAAGCCCACAGTGCGTGTATTCATAGTTAAATGAGTGTCATGAATATGGATGCCATTACCAATTTAATAATGTAGAGAGGTCTTAACCTGCCCTCTGTGAAGGGGGCATAGCCAAGGACTTCCCCTTCCTCATCTTTGCTCATATTAGAAACCCTTGAAGAGCTGTTAGGAACCTTGCTGTGGGTGTGGCTGCCAGGGCCCATTCGCCTGAGCTGAGGAAACATTTATAATGCCCTCTTGAGCTAAGCCTGAGTGGTCCTGCCTTCTATCAAGCCATTATCAGTCACTTTAATTACCAGACAGGTATGTTCCCCAGCATCCAAATTGTAATCAGATTGAAATGTAGCTGTAATGATATCTGATCTGGGAATATATTCTGAAGCTTTCCTTTTCCACGATGGTTTTCATTTCCTGTAATTTAGCGCTGGAAGCATTTATGGAATATCACATGGTTTTAGTTTACACAGGAAACCAGCTGCAGTTGTGAGAAGATACTGACTTCGTATTTTTTTAAGGGAGGGATCAAGAAGAGCTTGCAATGCTGGTTTTTTGTTGTGGCTGTTTTTAGCTATTTTTGTTGTCCAGAACCCGAATTCTGCAGAGGAATCTGCGATTATGTAGAAGCTGGCAGCTTATTTTGGTTGCATATGTGCAGAAAGCCCTGTATGGGGAGAAGCTTTTGGAGGAAGCCAAGGGTGGGAAGGAAAAGGGAGATTGCACATCTGGAATAAAAGATTCCCATTTGGAGATGGGAGATATGTCCCAAAGACCATAATCGAAAGAGGGCTTTGAGAAACCATACCGGATTAAAAACAAAAAGGGATGTTTTTCTGACTTTCTTTTTGGCCAGAAACAGCTATCAGGGCTCACATTATCACAGTTCAAGGAGGAAACCAGGATCTGTTGGCAGAGGCTGCCCTACAATCAACCTTAAAATAACAGTATCATCTCCTCCCTTCCTAAGTCCTCTACCCACTCAAAATTTAGTATCCATTCCCCGTCTTAGAAATTCTCAGAGTCACCCCCTCCTATGCACACGTGCAAACACTGAGAAATGGTTAGGGATTTTTGAGTGGTTTAATTTAGACCTTCAGGGCTGGAGAGAAGATTCCATGTCCTGCTCCTTGATCTCAAACACCTAAATATAGACATCACTTCCAAACATCACTTTCATATGAATTTGGGGAGATTAGTTACCCACCCCTCAACCCCATTCCAACCCCTTGGAGAAGGAAACAACCAAGCTGTCCTTGCTTACAGATGCCATCTTGTGGTCATCCAAGGGAGCTATCCAAGCCAACATTGCTTTCTTAAACCTCTATTTACCTTCCCCCATGAGAGATATTGAAAATTAATATATTCCTTTTTCACCAGTAATGACTCTACTAATTTAATTTTATACAGTTTTTATTGAATTGTAGATTTAGAACTTGAAGGGGCCACAGAGGTTGTTGAGTTCAATCTCTTCCTTTTACAAATGAGGAAACTGAGGTTGACAGAGATTAAAGGATTTATCCAAGATTACATAACTAGGACACATCTGAGTCAGGATTTAAACTCAGGTCTTCTAAATCCCAACCCAGCACTATCTTCTCAGTACTACTGAATTGATTCTGCCACACAGCCTCCTCAACTGTCTTCCTTTTTTTTTTCTAGTTCTTATTCCAGGGAAGATTTTTCTTCTTTTATTTCTCTCCCCAGAAAACTTCAAATAACCCTACAGGATTTTAGAGCTGGAGAGAGATTTGGGACCATTTAACCCAATCCTCCTCTCATTTTACAGGTCAGGAAACTGAGGTCCAGAGTGGTTAAATGAATCACTCAAGATCATATACGTAGTCCAGTGCCAAAACTACTATTGGAGCCTAGGTCTCTAACTCCAGTTCCAGCACCCTTTCAACTACTTCACACTGTCTCCATTTTAGAGTTGTGTCAATGATACATAATTTTATCAAGGACATCACTTTATCAGAGCAAAGTAAAGCTGTAAGCTTTCAAAGTGATGTTAGAACAAAAACATAGTGTTATTGTGGAATGTTAGAAGGATCCTAGAGATCATCTATTCTGTTCACACCCTTTCATTTTAGAAAGGGGGAAACTGAGGCCAAGAGAAGCAAGATGATTTGTCTATAGTCACAGAGTTAGAGGCAGATCCCACACCTCCTAGGCATAGGAACAATTTTATAATTTGTTGAACGATCAGTTGGTTGACTGATGCCCCGTTTAGCACGCATTTTATTATACCACTGTTGTGTGTTGTCAGGAATGACCTTGCTTGTGCTGGAGATGACTTTCAAATGCTGAATGTGAAATTTTCAGTGGGAAGATTTAAACATTAGAAATCAGTAAAAGCTACAAAACAGAGCTTGATTTATCTAGGCTTCAAGAAAGTGATGAAGAAAATGTAAACAATTCAGATGAAAATTGAAAGTATGTCCTGCATACGATTTTTCTCCAGAGATCTGGTTGCTAAATATTTCTTAGTACATCCCCGCTCATAAACCACCTACTTTATATGTTTTGAAAGATGGTAGCAAGGTTGTCTTAACAATGGCGATAGTAAAAAACAAATTAAATCTAAAGTAAAATCATACACCCCATCAATAATGCATTTGTATCTCTGCATATGTATAACTGTCAGGTAACATACATGCATATAGGTCTCTAAAGCATATGTGTATGTGTGTGTGCATCTTCCACTGGATTCAGGATTCCTAAAATTCTTTAATTAAAGCATAGTTTCCTCAACTGAGGGAATGTTCCCTTTTAAATATAGTTTTTATAACTATATTTCAGTATAATTGGTTTCTTTTGTAATCCTATGCTTTTTTATAATTTCAAAATATTATTTTGAGAAGGGTTCTACAGGCTTGATCATACTGTCCAAGTGACATACACACGAAGAGGTTAAGGAGCCTGGAACTAGAGATTCATTTTTCACCTTATAACTTAATTTTCAGTTAAATGCAAATATCCCTGGAAAAGCTTGTTATTTACACCTTATCCATCATTCATTAAATGAGTTTATTGGATTGGGTCCTGAGATAAGGGTTTGAGGTAGAGGTTAAGGGACTTCAAAGGAAATGAAGACATTGGGTACCTAGCATGGGAAGAGGGTGGAAGGGCACAGAAGGTGACTTCCAGGAAATATTGTAGTTCCACATACTAGGGCCTGTAAGAAAACATGTACTTGTCACTAAGTCCCTGCTAAGTGGGGGCACTGCTTCCACCAGTAAGCCTTAGACTGGACATGCTGGTGGCCCCTAATGATTTTGAGCTACCACTACCATCTTCCTTGTTTGGACTGAGTTCCTCAAATCCAGCTCACCTGTGGGTGAAAAAAGCTGACTTTCAAGTTGTCTCATTTCCCTGCTCCCTCAAAACAACATCCTAAATATTTTAAAACACTTGATTCTTCCCATGTGTGGGTATCCCCTTCAGTGGTGCAGATCACAACTCACTCAAGACTGACTGTTCGGCTGATGACTTTCGAATCCTGTACAGCAGAGTATGGTTAACAAACTCAGGAAAATCACAGCATTACCTAGACTTTTCAGGCAATCTCCACCCTTCTATATGTCCTTCTTGGCTGACTACCTTGCTTCTTTTAGATCATTTCTCAGAGTCAGCTCATTCTATGTTACTTCAGTCTCAACGGAATGAAATGGAGTGGCCAACATTTCAGTATTTCAGTCATCTGAGAATTTGCTCTTCTAGGCCTTGGTTCTGGTTCCAGAAATCTCAGTTTCCCTGATTCTTTCTTTCTCCCTCCTCTTTCCACTATAGCTCCTCTTTCTCCCTTGCCATGGAAGGGTAAAGTTCTAGTCATACCCTGGGACCCTGAATGAGGGAGACATTTACCTCTTCTCCACTACAAGAATTCTCCCCCTCTGGATTGAAGGCTATATGTTCAGCTAGTACATTCCTTCTCTCTTTTTTCCAGAAGGTCTTTGACCTCTGGCCTCTGTAGGCTCTCGTTTTCTCTCCATTTCTTTCTCTGTGTATTTCTACATCTGTCTTTGACTCTTGTTCTCTCTGTCTCTTTCTGGATACATCTCTCTTTATTTCTATCCATCTCTGTCTATGTGTGTCTATTTCTCTCTGTATTTCTATGCCTGTCTGTCTCTCTTTGTGTATCTTTCTCTCTCTCTCTTTTTCTATCTATCTGTCTGTCTGTCGGTCTCTCTCTCTCTTATCTAAACCCATTCACTCAGTTTGGGTTGGCCTGAAACCATTCCTGTAGCTTCTGCCTGTCTTTGTTTAAAGGTGGATGGGTAATCCTCAAATTCCAGCCTGGTCTTAGACTCCATCCTCTTCAGAAAAAAAGTCACCAAGGTCTCCTACCATCACCATCACCACCACCACCAACAACAACACCCACTACCAATTCCTTTCAGCATGGAACTCAAAGATGATTCCTTTTCTATTCTTTCAAACTTGAGTCCTCTCAAGTTTCTCCCACCAGGGCTCCACTTTCCCCCTTCTGTCCCCATTAGTCAGAGGTTGCTGACAGGCAAGGAACAGAATTAAATTAGGCTCTTTTTTTCCCACAGTCACTTCTAAGTGTCATGTTGATACTACTAAACATCACATGAATTAGAAATGATATTTGGGAAATCACACATTGATGGATCTCCCATACCCTCCCTCTGCTAATAGACAAGGTCAGTGTCTATCACCACATAAACTCAGTCTACAGCACATGGGGGACCAAACTTCCTTGTAACCAGAGAGGTTTTGAAAAGTGAAGGGTTGGGTCTTTCCATGAGGTCATGGTCTAAGGGTGGGAGCTCTTTGCAGATTCCAACTTGGGGCCCCATATTTAAATTTAGACTACTACTTGAAGGCCCTTCAGCTCACAGGAGTTTGGATTTCCCAAGAATCCACAACAGCTGAGACATATTTTCCTGGGACTCTCTGCAAACCTTACCATGACTGTCCTTATCTTTCTCTGTCTCTGCCACTAGGAAATGAATCTGCATGAAATTTTCCAGTCACTTTTTATGGGTTATCTAGTGCAGATTGGAGGACAAGTGGTGGAAGAAAGGTCTTTTCCCCCCAGATTTTAATTCCTTAAATCTCCAATGTGTAATATGATACCAAACCCAAGAAGTGATACCCACCAGCAGGGCTGACAGAGCATGCAGTTGTGCTGAGAAAACCCCAAGCTGGCTTTGCCTTTGGCTGTGACTGCAGGGTCAGGGCCCAGGATTGGGAGAGGGAGCCTTGCTCTAACTTCATCAGACAACTGTGACCTTAGTCTGCAATCTGGAACCAGTCATTAGATATGTCACAGTGTGTCAGCTGGGCCTCCTCGCTCTATGAAAGGAACCCTGTTCCTTCCCACGGAGGCCTTGGAAATGTCTCAGAGTCCCTTCTGTTTTCCTCTAGGATTCTACATTGACTTCATGTTGGTTATTACCTAATAGATGAACCATTTTAATTTGTTTGGCGCTATTTTGAGATTCCTTAGCACCGGCCCATAAGTGAGAATTAAGTTGCATTGAGGATACAGAAGAGAAAAATACATTTCAGGGTGTAATGAATATACTTGTTTACTATGCTTGAAGATCTATTCTTTCTCTCTGTTTCTGCCTCTCTGCTTCTCTCTGCCTCTCCTTCCTCCATTCATGGCAGGCAACCTTAGCATAATCAGCAGGAGGTAGGCCTTGGCATCAGAAAGCTGGTTTCAGATACTTAGTAGCCACATCAAGTACTATAATCTCTCCCAGCCTCAGTTTCCCCAACTGTAAAATGGAAATAAAAACAGCACATCTACTTCACAGGGTTGTTTTAAAGATGAAATCAATCAAAAAAGAGTCTAGTAATTCCTGACTGTGGGCAAGGCCTAGTACCAGGTAGGAGGAATACCATGATGATGAAACAATCCCTAGTCAAAAGCTGCTTCTGTTCTAGTGAATGAGACACCAGGGAGCATTATGGTCTGATCTCCAGAACTGGTGTTAGGAGACATCTGAGTTCTAACTCTTCCTTGGACACTTACAATTGTGTGATCCAAAGCAAGCCACCCTCTGGGGGCCTCAGTTTCCTCATGGATAAAATGAGGAGGTTTGAATTTCTTACTGAAGACACGTCTAGTTCTAGATCTGATTATACAAAGGCTGGCTGGCTGGCTGGCTGGCTGGCTGGATGGATGGATGGATGGATGGATGGAAGGGTGGATTGATGCTTACCCCTTCCACATCTCAACTTTCCTACTCGCTGTTTCAATATATCAGGGGTCAGCATAAGAAATTAAATGGGGAATTTTGGGAGAGTTGGAAAAGCAGTAGATGACACAGAAAAAGCTTAGAAACTCAAAAATGAATAAAATATATGTATAGTATCATATAATAGCAATACATTTTATTTTTTAATACCATAACATTCAGACCTCCTCTGATATGAAGGGAGGGTCCAAAATTTTTACATGGATTTTCCAGATTGCAGGGGTGCCACACCCTTAACACCCATGATGTGAAAGGGATAACTGTATGTATATACATATAAGTTGATGCATGTATGTATTTATACATGAATAAATACACATACATGGATGCCCACATACATATATGTACATTGAGAGAGTGAGCAGTGCAGCTAGGTGGCACAGTGGATAAAGTGCCAGACCTGAAGTCAGGAACACTTATCTTCCTGAGTTCAAATGTGGTCTCAGATACCGGTGAGTTATGTTACCCTAAGCAAGTCACTTCACCCTGTTTACCTCAGTTTCCTCATCTGTTAAATGAGCTGGAGAAGGAAATGGCAAATCACTCTAGGATCTTTGCCAAGAGAACCCTAAATGGGGTAATTGGATGTGACTGAACTGAAAATATATACATTTTTGTGTGTATATGAACCACATGCTTGTGTATAAACATAAAGAATAAATCCAACGTACTAGGAGAAGAAAGGTTTTAGGAACTGGGAAATGAGAGAGGAGGAATTATCGGGTTCCAGGCATGGAACACAGGCAGTGTTCAAAGGTGCAGGGAAGGAAGATTGCCCACTGTGTGGGAAGGGCCGAGAGAAGGCCAATTTGGCTGGCCTGCAGAAGGGATAGCCAAGGCACCTCTGCCCAGGGGTCCTTTCCTCTGATTGGCTGGCTTCTCCATGTAAGGAGGTTCCCCAGTACAGCCATGTCTCCTTCCTCTCCAGCTTGTTCTCTCTTTCTCCAGGTACCACATCCTCTTCACATAAGGCAACTGAGGCTCTAAGAGTTTAACTCACTTGCTTGAGGTCACCTGATGAATGTCGGAGGCCGGGTCAGAACTTCTGATGCAAAGTTCATTGATCTACCCACTGTTCTACTTTGCTTCTCCAGACAAATGCTTCTTGTGTTGTATAACCACCTATTCAGTTTTGAAGACTGATCAGGGCAGGGCCAACATCTTGATCTGGGCTTTAAAGAAAGCTAGGCATTCTACAAGGTGGTCTAGATATGTGGTCCCACCTGTGCAATGGTAGGAATGGAGAACAGCAGCTAACACACCTGGATGTCTGGAATAGAAAGTGCATTGGGGAGTAAAATAGAAAATAAGACCAGAAATATCTTGGGGAGATGGACAAGAAGAGGAGGAGACACATTGTGGAGGACTTTAAATGTCAGACTGAGGATTCTGTGTGTTATTCTAGGGATAATAGGGAGCCCTTGAACACTGTAAAGTAAAGGAGTAACCACATCAGATCTGTGTTTTGAGAATATCCATTTGGCAGCAGGGTAAAGCAGACCACTGGAAATCTAACCCACTGAAGTAGCTCAGGAATCTAAGGGAGCCCATTTGGGGAAAGGTAGGTTTTATTCGTTTGTTTGAAAGTAAAGTCCAAAAAAACTAAATTACATTAAAAAAGAAAGTAAAGTCCAAGGTTGAGCAGCCTGCCACATACACTTAACTCCTAGCCTGCCCTGGGTTGCCTGGACAGAGCGCTCCAGAAGAATTCTCTGTGCAGATAGTGATCCTTTGCCCCAAACCCAGCCTGGCTGCTGCCTGGGCCAGGAGAGCCCTGTAAGCAAACATCACTGGAGCGCTTCAGTTCTGTGCAGATGGATTTCCCATTCTGAACTAAATTTTAAACAAATTGACATTTTAATATGCATTTATTCCAGTCGCAATAAAAAAAAAAAACCCTGCTGGTAACATGCCAGAACGCGATCTATAATGATGGTGTTTAGCAACAACTGTGTCATTTGGTGTTGTTGACAGTAAAATAAATTAACATAATAGACATAATTTGCTCAAAAACAGCTAAGTAAAAACAGATGGTTAAAATACTTGGGCAGGACCTGCCGGTCCAGGCTCGCGCGTCTGTTTAGACGTTTGCGCAATGTGCAACATATGCTCCGTGCTTCATGGCATCCCCTTCAACCAGGCTTATCTTGCTGGAGCCCTAGCAAATATGGAGCATCCCCTAATGAGGGAAGAGGTGAGCTCGCCCCGCTACCTAATTAACGAGACACTTGCCCTGGGCCTTGCTCCTCACAGGAATTTCAGCCTTTGCTCTAGAACAGATGCAAGGGAGAGGGCAGTAGCCATGGAAATCTGGGTGAAAACAAACACGGCAGCCAGGTGGGCCGAGGAGCCCATTTGTATTCTGACATTTGCGGTCCTATTATTGGCCGCCGTGGCTGGGCTGTACAAGCAAGTGATTTGTTGTCCTCTCTCCTAACCAGATTACAATGTGCTCTCTCCGCCTGCTCAAACACTCCCTGTGTGTGTGAGATAATTCCCGCTGGGCTGGTGAGACAGCAAGTCTCTGGGCTCAGCCACAATTAATATTCACATCTTGTCTTCTACCTAACACCTACCCCTTTGTGTGGCCTGGAACAAGGGGCCTTTTCTTTCCAGGGAGAAAAAAAAGTCCAAGGGATGGGGGAGTGGGGAAAGGAGGGAGGCCAAACTGTATCCTGGGAATCTACTCAGTGGAAGGGGACCGTGGTGCTCAGTGGCCAGTGCCCACATGGCCTGACATGCCAACATGGGCACGGAGTAGTGTTTGTGTGTTTCTGTGAGCTTGAGGGCACCCATGTGAGAAAAGTGGATCCTGGGCATGAAGTAAGCATCTGCGTTAAAAGTTTGGGAAACCAGACGTCAAAGGCAGATATCTATCTCTTCCCAGGCCCTAGAGCAGGAGCAGGGGTATCCTTCGGTGTCATGGCCCCCTTTGACAGTCAGCTAAAGCTTTAGAGACCTTCTCAGAATAATGGTTTTAAATGCATAAAATAAAACACACTGAATTACAAAGGAGGTCAATTATGTTCAACTTTTTTTGTTTAAACAGCAATTGCTAAAAACCAAACCAAAAAACCAAACTCATGGATCCCAGATTTGGAATGGGTTTATGTGGATATGATGATATAGTCTGAAAGTCTAATCTGTTTTCTTCATGGCCTTCTGGGATTCTGAATATGCTCTCTCTGCATGCGGGGTCCATACACCCCTTTCCTCTCCCCACCATTCCCCATCCTTTCTCCTTCCTTTCCCCCTTCCTGGTCCTTCATAATCTCAGTGCCTTCCCTCTGGGATTACTCCAATACATCCCGCACACATACATACATCTATATCTTACTTATCCCAAGTCTTCTGCATGTTGGCTTCTCTTTGGTCTGTAAGGTAAGCTCCTGGAGACCACAGATTTTTAAAAAATTACCTTTCTTTGTCTTCCCTGTGCTTAGCATAGTACATAGCTTGACAAATGCTTGTTGAGGGCACTGACACACCCCCCACCCCCAGCAAGTGGCTTTTCTGACCTGGAATCAGACATGACCAGGGATAAAGCTTGATTGTGTTTGGGCCTGTGTTCTCACAAAACTAAGCAGGCTAGTCAGTACCAGGATGACTCAAGCTCTGATTTTGTCACTGCTGAGTCATTTCAGTTGAGTCCAACTCTTTGTGACCCTATTTGGGGTTTTCTTGGCAAAGATACTGGAATGGTTTGCCATTTCCTTCTCTAGCTCATTTTTATAGATGAGGAAACGGAGGCAGAGTTAAGTGACTTGTCTAGCTAGTAAGTGTCTGAGGCAGGATTTGACCTCTGATCTTTCTGACTCCAGGCCTTGCACTCTATCCACTCTACCACCTGCCTCCTTTTTTTTAGCAATACCCCTTTTTCAAGGTTTTCCATGTGGACTCCCTTCTCTCTAATTAAAACTCCTGTGGAGTACAGTGGAAAGTACAACAAGTTATGAGTTAGTGTGTTCTTGCTCTGGGCTCTATGTTAGCTCATCATGGGACCTTATGGAAGTCACTTGGCTGTGCCTTGTTTTCTTCCTCTGTAAAATAATGAAAAGGATAAAAAGAAGCAAAGAGATAAAAGGACTTGTGAAAAAATTGGAAGTACTATATAAATTTAAGATATGATTCTTTTTAAAAGAAGTAAATCAAGGGAAGTTCCCAATCAAATTGGGATGTTTATCCTTAAACAACTTGATAACATGATAGAGGCCATCAGAGACTGATGATTAAATTGAAATTGCTCAGTTAACCAGAGAAATTGGTGGGGTGGTAGCCATTGGATGAAGACAACAGATGGGCATTAGGAAGTTTTCATGATTGGCAGAGAAAATCCACAACCCCTCTTGTGTCCCAGATAAAAAACTAGCTGGTCCCATTCTGCCATAGGAAAGATCTGGATCTCTGAGGAAGGACTGAGCTCTGAGCTCAAGGATGGCTTGCCTCTCCTGCCTCTTGAAGAGAACAAGAAGGGGAGGGGATTAATTGTTCTCCTTTCTCCACCTGATCCTCCAGAGCCAATGCTAGCTATAAGCAGATGGTGGTGAGAACATGTATTTCTCAAGTCCAATCTGAGTCCCAGGACACTTGCCTTGTCTGCTTCCTTCCATAAGGACACTTCAGTGAACATCATTTCTAAGAAATGGAAGTTTGTTTTCAGCTCAGAGAGTTTGAGAATTGAGTTCTTGGTTCAGGTGCTGGCTATGGGACCCTGTAGTAAAATGCTTCTTAGAAGAGATGACAATCAACAGGAACATCCTAACACCTGAAGGGTAAAAGAGTTTTTCTTTGCTAGCTAAGAGATCTGGGTATTTTGGTTGCATGGATCTAGATGAAGGGGAGAGACAGAGAGACAGAGAGAGACAGAGAGAGAGAGAGAGAGAGAGAGAGAGAGAGAGAGAGAGAGAGAGAGAGAGAGAGAGAGAGAGAGAGAGAGAGTTTGGCTACTTTGAGATGGAAAATCACAAACCCTTCTGTATACACCCTTCTCTCCTCTGAATCTGCTGCTACCTGGGCAGCTGTCCCATGTGTGGATTACTGTAATGTCCTGCTGGTTGGTTTCCCTAACTCAAGCCCTCTTCTCACTCCAGGTCATTCCCAACTCAGCTATCAAATAGATTTTCCTAAAACACAGGTCTGACCATATCACCCCCTCCTCAATAAACTTCAGTGGCTTTCTGTTTTCTCCAAGATCAAAATAAAATCCTCCGTTTGGTTTTTATAGCCCTGTATCACCAGAGATGCAAATATGGCCAGACTTCCAAGACTAATTAAGATTTCTGTGCCTTTTGAAAATCTAATAGTGCACTTCCCAAGGATTTCAGCTTAGGCAGAGAAAATGACCAATGTATAGCAATGTGTCTAGCAATCCCAGTGAGCAACGTGGTCTGACAGAAAGCAGATGCAGTAAATCTAACATAGCAACGGGCCTAACTAAGACATTTTGCCCAGGGAGGAGCACTACAGATAGAACACCAGAAGGCCTACAAAGTCAGAGGTGTGAGCTGCTGGTCCACACATGTTTCTCATGTGTGATTGCCTTACACATAATCTCTGTACTTCATCATCTCTTCAATATTGGTTTATGTTTTCAGAAGAGTCAAATCCACAAGGATTTATTAAGTGCTTACCCTATATGCCAGGCACTATGTGAAGTGTTAGGCCTAGGGATACAAAGAAGGCAAAAAACACTCTGCTTTCAAGGAGCTTGTGTTCTAATGGAGGAGACAACATGTAAACACTCATATGCAAACAAGTTATAGACAGGATAATTTGGAGATGGTCTCAGAAGGGAAACACTAAGATTGGGTGGGACTGGGAAATGCCAGTTGTAGAAGGTAGGACTTTAGTTGAGCCTTGAAGGAAGCCAGGGAAGGCAGAATGGAGGTGGAGAGAAGAAAAAAAGAGATAAGTGAGGATGTTTCAGGCATGGAGGAAACACCAGTGAAAATTTCAGAGTTGGGAGATGGAGTGTTATATTTGAGGAACAGCAAGGATTTCTATTAATGGAATGCAGAGTAACTGAAGGGTAGTAAGGTACAAGAAAACTGAAAAGGTAAAGAAAGGCCAGGTGATGTAGGGCTATAAAAGCCAGAGGATTTTATATTGGACCCTGGAGACAATAGGGAGTCACTGGAGTTTATTGAGGAGGGGGTGACGTGGTCAGATCTGTGTTTTAGGAAAATCTATTTGATAGGAGAGTGGGGGATGACCTGGAGAGAGAAGAGGCTTGAGTTAGGGAAATCAACTTGCAGGTTACTGTAGTAATTCACATGTGAGGCAGCCATCAGGGTAGCAGCAGATTCAGAGGAGAGAAGGGTGTATGTGGAAGGGTTTGTGAGGTATGTTTTCAAGATTAGAAATCCACAGAGTTCTTTGAACCTGGGGCAATGATCCTCTAGGGAACTTCCCTTTCAAATTGGAGGAGTAGCTTGTGGGGCACTACATGATTACAGTTATGATCCCTGCATCCCATCCTCTGACAGGATCTTCAGTGGTACATGGAAATGAACTAGCTTAGTAAATTTATCCATGCTAATGGAAGAAGGCTAGAGGAAACCCTAGAAGGGTTTACAATCACTCCCCCATCACCTCCTGTCCCCAATATTTTAGCAGTAGCTTCCAAAAGACAGTGTCTGCTTCTACATGGAACAATCTATACTTACCATCTATTCACTCCTCACACTCTTGGAATCCATATCTATTCCCATCATTCTGTGGAACAATACTCTCCCCGCATCCCACAGTGTGGCAGCTCATCTGTAATTTTTAGTCTTAGATTGCTGCTGAGGGGCACGGAGAGGTTAAGTGACTTCCTAGCTAATGTGTCAAAGATAGGGCATGAGTACAGTCTTCCCAACTCCAAGGTTGGTCTTCTATGTTAGGAGTCCTTTCTATTAACTAATGATAATAACCTCACATTTTTATAGTAATTCAAGGTTTCAAAGAACCTTCCTCACAGCAACCTTGGAAGGTAGGTAGTAGAGGTGTTATGAGACCCATTTACAGATGAGGAAACTGAGGCACAGAGAAGCTAATGACTTGCTGAAGGTGAGTAGGCATCAGAGTCAGGACTAAAATTCAGGTCTTCAGATTCCAAGTTAGCATTCTTTCCTTTAGTCCTGGCCACTGAAAGTGCTCTTTTCTTCTAGTTCACCAGTATTTCTTGGCTTTCAGCCTTGTAGATACCCTTTGGTGCTGGGGGCATTATTATTTCCTAATTCTGTTTCTTCTTCCCTCATTACTTCTCAGCCTGTCACTGACTTCTGTTCTTAGGATCATAGATGTGGTCCTAGAAGGGACCTCAAAGACCATCCAGCTGAACCATTTTGTTTTACAGATGAAGAAACTGAAGTCGAGAGATATTAAATGACTTGACCAAGGTCACATAAAATAAACAAGAGAGCTAGAATCGAAATCTGAGTCCTCAGACTCCAAATCCTATAACCTTTCTGTGGCACCATGCTGCCTCCTCTCTGTACTCCTTAATGTTGATTCTATCCCCCAAAGGTCGTCTTCATCCTCTTCTCTGTTCTCTCTATATCCTCTGCCTTGGTTCTACATTCAAAGTTAAGCACCAGTCATGAACCAAACAGAACTGGAGGTGGAAGGAACCTTGGGAACCATAGAGCTCAACCCCTTTATTTTATAGATAAGGAAACTGATGCCCGAGAAGAGTAAGTGATTTACTCATAGCTGCCCCTGTGAGTGTCAGAGATGGGATGCGCGAGCATTTTCTTGTGTCTTCTCACCCCTGTATTTGCAGTCTGAAATGCTCTTCTTTCCTCCTTCATTCATTTCCACCTGTTGAAATCCCACTTTCCCAAATCAAACGACATCCCCTGCGCCATTTCTTCCCAGTCCAGAAGTGAGCCATCTTACCTGTGAGTTGTCATGGTACTTCGTACTTCTCTCATCTAATCACACAGGTCCTTGTTTTATAGTTATTTGTGTATATTCTTTATTAAGTGATGATGAAATGATAATGTCTTGCATTATATCATGCCTATATGTGTCAGGCACTGTGCTAAGTATTTGGATCCTCACAAGAACCTTGGGAAGTAGGTGCTATATTATCCCTATTTTACAGTTGAGAAAACTGAGGTAAATAGAGATTAAGTAATTTTCCCAGAGTCACACAGCTGGTAAGTATCTGAGGACAGTGTCTCAGGAAGATGAGTCTTCTTGACTCCAGGGCTGGTGCTCTATCCACTGTACCACCTTGCTGCCTTTTGCTGTCATATTTTACAAAAGCATTTTAGAAAACTTATCTACAGTAGTCTCATTTTTACAACTGAGAAAATTCATATAAGAGCACATTAAAAAAAAGTGTCCATGCTCACCCAGTTACTGTTATGGGGAAGCAGGTGTAGGACATAAATTTCTTGTCCAGAGATCTTCTTTCTCTTATGTCTTACTGCTGCCTTCCTTGTCTAGCTCAGAGATTGACTCAAGTGGTGGAAACAGAATTTAGTTAGAAGGGGGAGACTCATAGGCGCTACCCATCAGTGGACAGAGAGTTCCAGCACCCCTCAAATGATATCCCATAGGTTACCTTCCCCACCTTTTACCCCAGGATTCAGTTTTGTCTGACCCAGCCAATGCCTGGCACATGGTAAGCTCTTAATAAAGGCCTGTTGACTGACTGATTGATTGACCTAGACAGTAGTTTGGGCAATGAGAGCTTTAGCCCCCACAGTCATAATGAAGAGGTGCTTGAAATACTAGCCTTCAAGGATGGTCCCCATTTCAGGGGTCATATTGGCTGAAACTTTGGACCAGCTGCATTTGCCACATTTCTGTCTATTCTATTTTCCCCTGAGGGATAGGCTATGCAGAAAGAAGGAAGGTGAGACAAAGTCACAAATCCCTTTTCACAACTTCTAAGTTTCAAAACAGATTTTTCTAATCCACACTCCACCTGGTAGTCATCTCCACACTCCCTAGAGAAACAAAACCAAATGCCCCGGATCACCAAATGCCAATTATACCCAGTCCTTTTGGGCTAGCAAAACAAGCCCTTTTAAGCAGGGTACATACTGTACTAAGGAAGCATCGCCAAACTATTTACAAAAGTTCTTGTCCCAAACTTAGACTGTAGCAGCTGAGGCACAGATGTTCGGGACAGTCACTAATGTGTTGTTGAATTTCACTAATAGGTATGGGATATGAAGCGCGCAGTGGCCACACCAGTGCTGATGATGACGAGATCTGCCTATATAGAGTCATCTGCAATGAAGTGAACATTCTCTTTTTCATGTATACTTTTTCTTTCTTTTCTTTAAACCATGAACTTAATGACCATTAGCAAATGCCAACATCATAACATACAAAAATCCAAAAAAGAGTAATGGCTCATAAACCTGTGGGTTTGTAAAATAGTTTTTTAAATGCATGTTAAATTTAACAAAGTAGTAACAAAATTATACTTTTCGTGAATCAGTTAGTATCTTCTTTTTCTAAATTCAGTTTTTTCAAACAAAAATCTGCCTTCTTTTTCTCCCTTTCACATCTACTCCATCACCATCTCTCCTTCCTGAGAAAGCAAGAAAAACAACGCCCCTTTCCCATTACACACATACATCGTCTAGCAAAATAAATTTCTGAATTGGTCATGTCCAAAAAAAATTATGCCTTAATTTTGCACTGAATTTCTATCAGGAGGTAGGTAGCATGTTTCATCATGTGTCCTCTGGAATCATGGTTGGTCATTGGGATGATCAATTTCTAAGTCTTCCAAAGTTGATTGTCTTTACAATGTTGCTATCGTATCAATTGTCCTCCTTCTGCTCATTTCTCTTTGCATCAGTGAATACAAGTCTTTCTGGGTTTTTATGAAACCATCCCTTTCATCATTTCTTATAGCAAAACAGCATTCCATCACACGGACGTGCCAACACTTATTCAGTCATTCCCTAGCTGATAGGCAGTTCCTCTGTTTCCAGTTCTTTGCCACAACCAACAGCTGCTATAAATAATTTTGTACATATGGGTTCTTTTCCTCTTTCTTTGATTTCTTTGGGGATTAGACTTGGTAATGGTACTGCTGGGTCAAAGGATATACACAGTTTAATAGGTTTTTGGGCATAGTTCCAAATGACTTTCCAGAATGGCTGAACCAGTTGGTAGCTTCACCACAGGGCATTAATGTACCTGTTTTCCCACAGCCCTTCCAGCAATTGTCATTTTTCTTTTTTGTCACCTTTGCCAATTTGAGGAGTCTGACATGAAAGGTCAGAGTTGTTTTAATGTGAGTTTCTCTCGCTACTAATGATTTAGATATTTCTTCCCTCATATGGCTATGGGGAGCCTGAGTTTCTTTCCTGTGAAGATGTCTATTCATGTCACTCGATCATTTATCAATTGAGAAATCAAGCAAACATTTTCAAGATGAAGCTAATCCTCCAAAATGGAAGATTATATTTGATTCATTGTTAATTAGGTGCCTTAGCCTGGTGGGCTATGGATTCTCATCTGAGTGCTAGCCCAACAAGTTGCCTGTGGACATTGGACCCTGCTCACATGCTAAACCAGGTCAACCCAATTTGGGCTCTCCCAATCAGGGAACCACCCTTTGGCATTTCTATTAACAGCTGCTCAGATTGTGGAACACTGAGGCTGCTCTGAACCAGCTGTGATCAGCTCCAGATGTTGTCAGCTGGTCACAGCCAATTTAAACGAAATAAATCCCAAACTACATACAAATCCCCTGGGGCACCCAGTTAGTGCCCTGCTCTTATGTCTCAGTCAGAACAAGCTCATCTATCAGAAAATGTGGGTCAGTTAAACTGAATTTGACTCATGAAACTCACCCCAGGGGTTTTGGGAAAAGAAAATTATAGAGTTAACTTCTTAACCCACAGAAGCGCAGAAAATAAAGGGTTGAAGTCAATTCCAATGTGTCACAGAATTGTGGGATTTTAAACTGGGAAGGAGACTAAGAAATTCTCCAGCCTAGCTCTCTCCTTTTCCAAATGAGGAAATAGGCCCAGAGTTTAAGTCACTTGCTTAAGGTCACAAATTTGCCAGTTTAAGGAGTGTGACATGGAACTTCAGAGTTGTTTAAATGTGCGTTTCTCTACCAGTGATTTATATATATATATATATATATATATATATATATATATATATATATATATATATATATATGTATATATTTTTTTTTTCTTTTCCCCACCTGGCTATGGTGATAGTAACAGTGATTTCTACTGCTGAACTAGGACTAGAACCCAGGCCTCATGACTCCAAGCTCAATATTCACTTTTCATGGCTTAGCACTGAAGCTTCATTTTAATCACTGCTTGATTGTTCGCCATTCATTTTAAATGGCTCTCATTTGGGGTTGTTTATTACAGGTAATTATGTAAATCATCAATTCAAGAGAAATTCTGCCAGCAATGTCTAACATTAAAACAAATGCCAAGACCTTGTCTTTTAACATAAACATATTTTCAGGGGATACTTAAGGAATTAGACTACTAGCTACTGAAGGTGATTCCTTAAATTGCCTGTTGGATTGGTGTGGCTATGGTCTTAGAGACTTCTTGCAAGTTTTATAACAGAGGCATACAATTAAAACCCTGCCAATTGTGAAACAAGGCCTCCATCATTCTGATGTAGCCAAGTGTGGGTTCATGGGATTGGGGCTCAGAGACAGGGAGTGGACTTCCTTACAGGTATGGAGGGACTAGGATAATCTGAAGGGTCCATGCATTTATGTTTTCCTTGCTTTATGGAAGGATTCACTTAGTTCAGGGTGGGGAACCTGCGGTCCCGAGGCCACGTGTGCCTCTGTGTATACGGCCCTTTGACTGAACCCAAACCTCACAAAACAAATCAAGCTCAGATTCAGAGGGCTGCATTTGAGGACCTAGAGGGCCAAATGTGGCCTGAGATGCAGGTTCCCCACCCCTGACTTAATTCAGTAAGACATCTGGGGAATGGGGTAAGGGGAGAGGTGTCTTACCGGTAGAGCCAGTTGTTCGATTTTTGTGATCATTTACATCTTGGAAATTGGCAAATACAAATCAGGGCTTGATTTTGTTATTTTGCTGTCACTCTAGACTTAAGAAAGTGATGGAAAAGAATGTCAACATTGCAAATTAAATTTAAAAGTATGTCCTGCGTACGTCTTCCCTCTCAGAAAGGTAGTTGTTACATGTTCACCCAGAATGACAATATCTCTGTTCCTGTGTCCCTTGGGAGAGTGGCTGCTGGTACTCTGTAAGTGGTCTATGCATCAGTCTCTTCAAAGAGAATCTAATGGTGAAAAGACTGTCCACATCCCGACCTACTTGTGGGTTGGAGAACTGTAGAATTCTGGTCAAGGGGATCCCTGTTCCTCAGGGCACATTAGAAACCTCAGGCCTCCTGACAAAATGGCAAAGCCAACTGGATTTGGATCACAAGGACCTGGATTTGGATACTAGCTCTCTGCTTACTACCCATGCCCCTGGACATAAGATGATAGGTGTTAGAGCTGGAAGCCGACTCTTTCCAGCTCCTCATTTTACAGATAAGGGACCTGAGACCTGAGAATTCTGAGTGACTTGTCAGAGGTCATACAGCTAGTATTAGTTGTTCAATGTGGTTCCAGGGCACTTTCTACACAACCCCACTGCATCTCTTACTTCTCTAGCTCTCAATTTCTTCTGCTGTATACGAGAGGCTTAGATGAGGGGAAGCTAGGGTTTCATCCAGCTTTTGACAAGTGAAGCTCTGAAGTCTCTTTGGAATGGTTCCCAGGGGTGGCCTTTTAAAGGGGGAGAGTGGTCGGTGCATATGGGATCATGGAAACATGAATTTAGAACAGGAAGAAACCTCTGAGGGCATTTAGTTTAATTCCTTTATTTTACAGTTAAGGAGATGTAAGTACACACACATGTACATACACACATTATATATATACATATATGTGAAAGTATATGTGTATGCATTATATATTCATTCATATATACATACATGTAGGTATGTGTATATATACATATATGCGTGTGTACACACACACACACACACACACTTAAATTCTTACACTACCCCAGACATGCATCTTTAGTCGCACATATGTTCCAACCCCTTCATAAGCCTACCCTTATCCTGAATTGGTGATCAGGATTGAAACTCAGTTTTGGTTTCCAGACCTATGATTTTATGACCTGGTCTACACATTCCCTCAATTCATATAGATGAAAAACTCCCCCAACTGAAAGTGTTAGAGAGCTGGCTGAGGTACCAAGAATTTACATGGCTTTCCTAGTGCTCACACATGACTGATATGTGTCAGAGGAAGACCTTGAACCCACGCTGTCCTTACTTCAAAAGTGGCCACACCCACTCTCCATCACCAGCTGCTGCCTCTTAGAGAGGTTCCAGTTCAAGGTTTATGATGATCAAGACCTTGCATTTGTAGAGAAGATAATCTCTTTCTTTACCAAAGATCTTTTTACCACACAGTTCTTTAGCTCTAATGAAGATAAGGCCCTCAGCCAGGCAACCAGCCTAGTAAAATAGCCAGGGGGTGAGAAATCTGGGTTAACTGGCAAAGTCCAACAAGAATGGCATTGATCGATTTCTCTCATTCATTTGGATAAGCTGTCCCAACATTAATTCTACCTGGTCATTCTTGGCATGTGTTCTAAGTAATGTCACCTTGGTGATAGTCCTCCCTTCCCCATCCCCAAGTCCTGATATTCAATCTTTGCTGAAGTATAGAAATGGGACTGTTGGGTATTTTGCTTTATTTTGTATGTGAGAGAAAAAAAGAATTACAGGATTTGCAGTCAGTGAAGGGGCGATTATGCAAAGTTCCCTGTTCTAGAAAGAAATTGCATTCCAAAGAGGCTAAGTCCACAGTGGCCGTGGGAAGTCTGTTCCCAGGCCTGAGAGAGAAACCCACAGTCCTTACTCCTAGGCCCTCCTCCAAAGCTACACACACACACACACACACACACACACACATACATACATATACACACATACACAAAAGAAACTTGAGGAGACATGGGAAAACACATACCTCAGTTCTCTTTTCATCTCCTTACCAGTCCCTATTTTGGAAATAGCCTCCAAATACAGAGCTCCAATCATAGGTTTTTGAGGTTGATTGGAATGAAATGAGTCTTCACTGATCAATTGGGGCAGCTGAACAGTTTCTTCATAGCTTAATGATACAAAGACTGAAAGGTCATCTGCATCCCTCCATTTGTAAGCAGCAGCATAGGAGGGAGGGATGGGGAGAAGGGGAGTAGGGGAGGGAAGGAGGAGAGAAAAGGAGGGAGAGAGAGGGGAAGAGAGACAGAGACAGATAGACAAAGAGACAGAGAGAAAAAAACAGGGAAGAGGAGAGAAAGGGGGGAAGGAGAAAGAGAGGATGAAAGGGAGGGAGAGAGACAAGAGAAGGGGAGAGAAGTAGAGGAGGGAAAGGGGAGGAAAAGGAGAGAAAGAGTGACAGACATGCAAATATGAGTTTGCCATCAGGCCTTAGATCAGATTGTGTCTGTGTTGCCTTCCACCTGTGTGACCTTGCTTAGATAAGTTTCTCAGCTGCTCTAGGTCTCAGTTTCCTCATCTGGAAAACTGAGGGTACGGTGGTCCTGTCTTGGGGACAAGGTGGGGACTGTCAAGAGCAGTACCAGAACTCATAAGAAGTATGGAGGGCAGGAGTAAATGGTCAGTAGCACTGTACTCCCACCACCAGGCAAACTCATCAGAGACCAAGACAAGAGGTCACAGCAGCCTGGGTAAACTTGAGCAAACATTCCACCAGAGGACTGACTGTCTTGAAAGCTTTAGCCTTGAGGGGAAATGATGGAGCTAAAGCCGGTGGCACTGTGGACTTGATAACCTGTGTGGAGCAGAGCATGGCGCAGCGGGGTATTGGGTTCATTTTGTCTCCTTGACCTTTACCCTTTCCTTTGCTGTAGTAAGATGTAAGTATGCCTACTATTCTGGCACCCAGCTCTTAGACAGGCTGGACATTCTGCTCAGCCATAAGAAGCAGTGAATATCTGGAATTCAGAGAAGCATAGGAAGACTAGTAAAAACTGATTCAGATGAAGGAAAGCACAACCAAAATATTTATGATGCTAAATGACTGCAATGCTGAAAGGTAGGTGACACCTGATTAATTGCAATGGTCACCATTGATCCAGGAGTACCAATGACAAAATATCCTTTTCTCCCCTCTTAGTTTAGAAATGAGAGATGACAGGTGCTTTTGTAATGTTCCCTTTCCTTTCCTTCACTTTTTAAGTTTTCCTATCTTCCTTTAAACTCAGCTCAGATCCCACCCTCTGCTAGAGTCCTTTCTTCATCTCCCCATCTTCTTCTGAAATACAGAAGATATTTCATCTACCTGAAATACAACTTGAAAGTACCTAGTTATTTCATGTTGTCTTCCCAATTAAAATGTAAGCTCCTTGAAGGCAGGGACTGTTTTTTACTCCTTTGTATCCTCAATATGTAGCACAATTGGGGCAGCTAGGTGGTGCAGTGGATAGGGCACCAGTGCAGGAGTCAGAAGGACCTGAGTTCAAATCTCACCTCAGACACTTGACACTCACTAGCTGTGTGACCTTGGGCAACTCACTTAACCCCAACTGCCTCATTCTGGGTCATCTCCAGTCATCCTGATCAACATCTGGTCACTGGATTCAGATGGCTGTGGAGGAGAAGTGAGGCTGGTGACCTGCACAGCCCTCCCTCACTCAAAACAAAGTCAAGGGCAAGTCATGTCATTTCTTTGATGGCATGGTCTTCTTCGGCAACGAAGGATGAACACACACTTAGCACAATTCCCAGCATGAAATAAACCCTAACAAATGCTTGTTAACTGATTGACATGGCTGCCACATCTACTGGCTTCATGGAAAGGGTTTTCTTTGTTACAAAGGTGGGTGAGTGGATGCCAGGAAATTACCATGATGTTAAAAACAAACAAACAAAAGGTATTGATAAAACTTGCTCCTGAGATATTCTAGGAATAGGTTTCATGGTTGTTTCTTCTGGCTTCTGGGGAGGACGAAGGACCAGGGTGCTGCTGCTTTGCTCTGTTTCCTGAGCAGAGAATGGTTGATGTGAATGTGCTAGCATTACTGTCATCACAGTCACCCAGCTCTGCTTTTCCCCCACTTTCAAGGTGAGGTAGAAGGATCCTCATGGATTGACTTTGTTGTGGGGTAGTTTTAGAGTCACATGGTTACTTAGTGGGAGAGCCTAGAATCCAGGGATCCTGATATCATATAAAAATGCTTAAAGGACCTGTTATTACTTATACTCTCATTAAATAAATGCTTGCTAATTGACTGACACAGACCACAGCTCTTATACCCCTTCAATTCAATCCAACAAATATTTATTAAACTCTTACAGTTGTGCCAAGCCCTGTATGAACACAAAAATGGAACTCCCCTGCCCTCAAAGAGCTTGCATGGTACTGTGGTGACACTATGTATACATGGATAAGTAAAAGTCAACTACAAAGGGATGTGTGGCACCAACAATTGGGGAAATGAGGAAAGGTCTAGGATAGGAGGTGGTGTTTGAGTTGCAGTCTGAAGGGAGCCAGGGGTTAGAAGAATCACAGGTGAAGTGAAAGAACATCCTGGTAAATGTTCTCTGGACTAAGTCTTCCAGAGCGAGACCTGCTACAGTATCTCCTCGGGATTCTAAAGGTATAACAAGGGATTGGGCAGTCTCTTGTTAATGTTATTAGCTTCACTTTCATTAGGTCAGGACCAAGACTCAGACAAGCTAAAGTAACATAAGACTGTGGACATCCTACCTTTCCTTGACTCTCCAACTCTAGACTCTTGCTTTCTCCAATTGAGAGGTGTCCCTAGGCATTGTTTAACTGCTCAGTGATTCTACTGTACACCAAGAGATTTACAGAGGTCTGTCTTTCTGGTGAGATGAAGTTAGTTAAGGTCATGCTATGGCAGAAATGGATGAGAACCCAAGTCTCTTGACTTCCAGACTGATGTTCTTTCCATTACAATATGAGACCTTCCCATGGTACAATTAGAGAATGGTACAAGATGATATGCAAGCAAATAGAATGGTCATAATCAAAGACAAAGACAAAGAAGGTATCCATAATGGATATGTTGCTTATATCCTACATGATCTGAGGGAAGTCACTGCTTCTCTCTGGTCCTCAGTTTCTTTGCCTGTAAAATGAAGAAAAACCAACTAGATAGCCTCCCTTCTAGCTCTAAATCTATAGTCTTAGTTAGGGGTATGCTGGTAAGTATTTAATAACAGACTCTTCAGGAAAAAAAAGTAGATACAACAACTTATTTCCTGAATAATACACTATGATCAGGTAAAACTTACACCAGGAATGAAGGACTGGTTCCATATTAAGAAAACTATCAGCATAACTGACTGTATCAACAACAAAACAGAAATTATGATTATCTCAATAGATGAAGAAGTTTTTTTTTGACAAAATACAACACCCATTCCTATTAAAAACATTAGAGAGCATAGGAATAAATGGAATCTTCCTTAAAATTATAAGTAGCCTCCATCTAAAACCATCAGAAAGCATTCCTCATAATGAGGATAAGCTAGAAGCAGTTCCACTAAGATCAAGGTGAAACAAGAACGTCCATTATCACCAATGTTATTCAATATTGTGCTAGAAATGTTAGCTTTAGCAATAAGAGAAGAAAGAAATTGAAGGAAATAGATAGGCAAAGAAGAAATAAAGCTATCACTCTTTGCAGATGGTATACTTAGAGAATCTTAGTGTATCTAGTAAAAAACTACTTGAAATAATAAATCAATTTAGCAAAGTTGCAGGATATAAAATAAACTCACACAAATCATTAGCATTTCTATGTATTACATATGTATATGTACATATGTTATACTATGTATAACAAAGTCCAACAGCAAGAGAGAGAAAGAGAAATTCCATTTAAAGTTACTGTAGACAACATAAAATATTTGGGAGTCTACCTTCAAAACAAACCCAGGAACTATATGAACACAATTACAAAACACTTTTCACACAAATAAAGTCAGGTCTAAACAACTGAAAAAATATCAGTTGCTAATGAGTCTGCTGAATTAATACAATAAAAATGATAATTCTACCTAAATTATCTATTCAGTTCCATACCAATCAAACTACCAAATAATTATTTTATAGAGCCAGAAGAAATAACACCAAAATTCATCTGGAAAAACCAACAGGTTCAGAATATCAAGGGAATTAATGACAAGAAATGCAAAGGAAGGTGGTTTGGTTGTACCAGATCTTAAATTGTATTATAATTCAGCAATCATCAAAACTACTTGGTACTAGCTAAGAAACAGGGTGGTGGATCAGTGGAATATGTTAGGTGCACAAGACACAATAGTCAATGACTATAGAAATCTACTATTTGGTAAATTCAAAGACTTTAGCTTTTGGGATAAGAATTCACTATTAAACAAAAACCACTGGGAAAACTAGAAAATAGCATGACATAAAGTAGTCGCAGACCAAAATGGGTACACAATTTAGATACAAAGGTTGATACTATAAGCAAACCAGGAGAGCAAGGAATAGTTTACCTGTTGGATTTATGGAGAAAGGAAGAATTTATGACCAAACAAGAAATAGGTAACATTATGAAATGCAAAATGGTTCTGATTGCATTAAGTTGAAAAGTTTTTGCACAAACAAAGCCAATGCAACCAAGATTAGAAGGGAAGCAGAAAGCTGGGAAACAATTTCTATAGCCAGTATTTCTGATAAAGGCTTCATTTCTAAAATATGTAAAGAACTGAATCAAATTTATAAGAATATGTCATTCCCCAATTGATAAATGGTCAAAGGATATAAACAGGCAGCTTTCAGAGAAAGAAATTAAAGTTATCTATAGTCATATAAATATATTCTAAATCAATATTGATTAGAGAAATGCAAATCAAAACAACTCTGAGGTACTACATCACACCTATCAGATTGGCTAACATGACAAAACAGTAAAATGATAAATGTTGTAGAAGATGGGAAAATTGGAACACTAATGCATTGTTGGTGGGGTTGTGAACTGATCCAACCATTCTGGAGAGCAATTTGGAACTATGTCCAAAGGGCTATAAAAATGTGCATAGCCTTTGATCCAGCACAACCACTTCTAGGTCTGTATCCCAGAGATCATACAAATGAGAAAAGGATTCACATGTACAAAAATAAGTATAGCAGTCCATTTTGTGTAGGTCAAGAATTGGAAATTGAGGGGAATGCCCATCAATTGGCGAATGGCTCGACAAGTTGCAGCATGTAAATGTAATGGAATATTATTGTTCTATAAGAAATGATGAGTAGGTGGGCTTCGGAAAAACCTGGAAAGACTTATATGAACTGATGCTGAAGGAAGTGAGAAGAACCAGAAGAATATTGTACATAGTAACAGCAATATTGTGCAGTGACTGACTTTGATAGACTTAGCTCCTCTCAGCAATGCAAGGATCTAAGACAACTTCGTGATAGAAAATGCTCTCCATATCCAGAGAAATAACTATAGAATCTGAATACGGATCAAAGCATATTATTTACTCTCTCTCTTTTTTTGTTTCTTCCTTCTCATGGTTCTTCCCATTGCTTCTAATTCTTCTTTACAACATGACTAACATGAAAATAAGTTTAATATGAATACATATGTAGAGCCTATATCAGATTGCACGCTATCTTGGGGAGGGGGAGAAAATTAAAAACTCAAAATACTATTATTTCAACTAAATATGAAAACCAAAAATAAATATATTTTTAAAAAGAATATTTAATAATCAGTTCTCCTGTTTATTGGTTTCTGACTCCAATGCACTCCTAATCCTAGGGTTCTATGCTGTTCGAGAAAGGGAAAGAAGAATGTGGAGTGAAGTGGCTAGGGAAAATGGTCAGACTTGACCTTGAATGGTTATCTAAATCATGCTTTCATTTCTAGGCAGAGATCAAAAGGATGAAATTGACTCAGAATAACAATTTCTTAAGCCAATTTCTTAAGCCCAGTTAGAATCAGACTCTGACATGAAGTAAAGAAGATAATTAGCTATTTTGAGCTCTCTAGTCCCTACAGCCCTGACCCCAAAGTTACACCTTGGCCATTCCCTGGCCCACTACTCATCTCTAGACTCTGTTGTAGTGGAGGAAACACCCTCTCACTCATGGACTTTGGTGAGCCTTGGGAATTCACAAACTCTATTTAAAAATAATAAAAAGTGATTGATAACTAATTTCAGAAATAGCCCTCATCAAATAATTGCTAAATGTATTCTCGGTTCCACTCACTGTCAAATTTCCAGCAAATACAAAAGAGAAGAGTCTAATCCAAGATCAACCTGAGAAACCCTGGCTTCTCTTGCTCCCCTACCTCCTAACTTAGCCCGTTTCTGAAGGATCAAGCCTTGTTTCCATTTTTTTCTGTTGCTAAGAAGACTCAGGGCCTTCAAGACTTATTTTCTTTTTTATATTTATTTTATTCTGGACTTAAGAAATAAAACAAACATTTTTATAACATAATATAATAGGGAAAAAGATGATTGCGCATGAAACTTCAAATCTATTATGTACAACTTGCTCGTCCTTTTAAATACATGATAAAGTTATCATGTAACTTTTTTTCTTCCTTTTCCCTATCCCACCCTAAAGATGGCTAGCATTAGACACAAATACGTGTATGTGTATGTTGTATATATAAATATACACACACACATATACACCATTCTATATATACTTCTCTTTATCAGTTCTTTCTCTGGATGCAGATAGTGTCTTCCTTCATATGTCCTTTGTAGTCAATTTGGTTATCTACAATGGTCAAAATGACTTAGTCACTCAAAATTGTTCTTAAAACAATATTCTTATTACTGTATACAATGCTCTCTTGGTTCTGCACATTTCCCCCATCATTACTTCATGCAAGTCTATCCATATTTTTCTAAGATCATTGAGCTCATCATTTCTTACAGCACAGTAGTATTCTATCACAATTAAGTTAAAAAGTTTTTCTTTAAAAATAAAATAAATGTAACCACGATCAGAAGGAAAGTAGAAAATTGAGGGAGGGGTGTGGGAAATTATATAGACAGATTCTCAGATAAAGGTTTCGTATCTCAAATGTATAAAGAACTTTGTCAAATCTATAAGAATACAAGTCATTCCCCAATTGATAAATGGTCAAAGAATATGAACAGGCAGTTTTCCAATGTAGAAATCAAAACAATTTATAGCTATATGAAAAAATACTCTAAATCATTATTGATTAGAGGGCTTATCTTTCTGGTCAACAACTTTGGAGTGAGGAACACCTGAGTTATTTTCTTTGACAGTTAACTAGTTGTATCTCTAGACACAGCATGACCTCTCTCAATTTATTTTCTTATCTGTAAAATGGGGATAATTTCTGTAGTACCTATTTTAGAGAGTTCTTGTGAGGCTTAAATAAGATAATCAACGGAAAGTGCCTTATGAATTTCAAGAACTCTTTGTCAGTAGTTATTATTATGCAGGTATGGGCTTTCTCCAAGCTCCAGCACCAAGCCTCATAAACACAATGGATGTCAGTCTACATCTTCCCCTAGAAACTGATTCTTGCTACCTATGTGACCTCAGGTAAGTCAATAAACCTCCCTAGGCCCCTCATATGTAAAATGAGAAAGTTGTATTAGATTACTTCTGAGGTCCCTTCTAGCCCTAGATCTATGTTCATTATCTGTTCTCCAAAAGATGGAATCAAAGACTGTTAGAGTTGGAAGGGGACCTTAGAAGTCATATCCAGTCCATATTCCATATATTTTACACTTGAGGAAACTGAGGCCCAGCGATATGAAGTAAACTTGTCCAAGTCTATACAGAAAGTTAGTAGGAGAGCCAAAACTTCAGTTCATATCCTCTGGACTTTCCAATCCAATGCTTTTCCCACCACTGCAGGAGTAGAACTCCTGCATTGCACTAGAGACTGAGAAATTGTAACTAAGCCTCCTCTTCCAATTGTCACCCCGCCCCGCCCCAATCCTACCTCTTCCAATGTATTGACTGGCCATACTGTGCCAAGTGCTGTCTATTATGGGATAAGGACATGGGGCTCTGGCACCTTGGGACTTGACATTCTATATCAAAGGATAGTGTGTGATTGGAAGCTTATTTCCTAGAGTGGGAGAGAAGCAAAAGATCATTGAAATTCTGCTAGTAAGTGAAGTGAGAAGAGATAGAGGGTCATTGTATGCAGCAGCTGTAATACTGTACAATGATCAACTATGAATGACTTAGCTGTTCTCAGCAATACAACAACACAAAACAATTCCAAAGAACTCATGATGAAAAATGCTATCCACCTCCAGAGAAAGAATGATAGAGTCTAAATGCAGATTGAGGCACACTTTTTAAAACTTTATTTTTCTTGTGTGGGATTTTTTTTGTTTATGTTCTCTTTTGCAATATAGTTAATACAGAAATATGTTTTTGCATGACTGCACAAGTAAAATCTATATCAAAGTACTTGTCTTCTCAAGGTGGGAGGAGGGGAAAGAGGGAGGGAATTTGGAACTCAAAAATTATTTTTAAAAATCAATGTTAAAAATTGTTATTGCATGTAATTGAGAAAAAATAAAATATAAAACAAAAACATTCTTTAAAAAAAGAAATTCTGCTATTCTTAGCCCTGTGTGATTTGACAGAGAAGATGGAGACAGGTTTTGTTCTTAGAACTCTCAGAAAGCTACAGATGAGCTTCCAACGCTCAGCTGGCAGTCAGGATCCCCGAAAAATGACTAGGAGAGATCAGTGGGTCAGACTGAACATGATGAAATGTAATGGGGATAAATGCAAAAGATTGACATTTGCATTTTAAAAAATCATCTCCACAAGTACAAAGTGGCCTAGCACAGCTAGATGCTCATGGTAAGCAGTTCATCTAAAAAATGGAAGTTTTAATGGACCTGTCTTTATGGGGAAGTTAATGTTATCCTGAGACAGATGGCTAAGGAGGAGAAGTAAGGCTGATGACCTGCACAGCCCTCCCTCTCTCAAAACAAAGTCAAGTGCAAATCATGTCATCATTTCTCTGATGTCATGGTCTTCTTTGAAAACAAGGGACAAACACAACCTGTGAGTAGACTGAGCTGCCTGAATGAGGACCCAGCTAGCTAGGTAATCCTGTTCATCCTCTCTCTTATGTCTCCCTCTCCTCTTCCATGTCTTTTGGACATGGCTACATGTCCTCCCTCCCTCCCCATATAAAATATATATTTTCCTTCTCATTCCCAAAACCTTAAACCCAGTGCACTCTGAGCCCATAGGTTCAACAATAGGTCCCTGCCCAAGCTCCACTTAATGGCTGGCTTAGAGTGATTATCAATGGTAGCAGTTTCTATTTCCCTCCCAGTTTGAGTTAGTTATTTTTTTTCTTTTGCTCATTAATAAGCTCATTGCTGACCACTTCTTAAAGAGGTCTATCCACTCAATGGCCATTACCTCCCCCTAAGTGAGTACGTGAGAAGGCCTAGCCTAAAAAGGCCAAGGTCTCCCATTGCATCCTGGGTCATCTCCAGTCATCCTGATGAATATCTGGTCACTGAATCCAGATGGCTCTGGAGGAGAAGTGAGACTGGTGACCTGCACAGCCCTCCCTGACTCAAAATAAAGTCAAGTGCAAGTCATGTCATCATTTCTCTGATGGCATGGTCTTCTTCGAAAACAAAGGACAAACATAACAATGTTATCCTAGGCTGCAAGAAAAGAGGGAACGTCCAGAATAAGGGTAGTGATTAGTCCTTCTGGGGACTCTGTCCTGCTCAGGCTCCATCTGGGATGTCATGTTCAGTCCTGGGTACTATATTTTCTGAAAAATATTGACGATGACTCCAGAAATAGACAGGTGACCAGGATGGTGAGAGGACTGGAGACCAGGCTGTAGGAGGATTGCTGAAGGAAATGCAGATGTTTAGCCTAGGAAAGAGAAGATTTAAGAGTGACATGACATTTGTCTTCAAGTATCTGAAAGACTGTCATTTAGATAACAAAGGATTTAAATTTCTTTCTGCTTTGGCTCCTGCAAATGTAGGAGCAAAGTGTGAAAGCCGCCAAAGAGCAAATTTCAGCTTGATATCTGGAAAAGCATCCTAATGCAGTTATCCCTCCCACATCATGGGAATTAGGGGTGAGGCATCCTTCTGAGTTGGAAAATCTGCTAATTTTTTGGCCCTCCCTCCCTTTGTACCAGAGAAGAAGTGTGGCTTTCTTCTTCTTCTTTTATGGGGTGTTCACACCACATCATTGGAAAAGTTGGGTATATTTATGGAATCCAAAGCTAAAATATGTTGATAATATTATACAATACCATACATATATTTTATGCACATCTGAGTTTCTAAACTTTTTCTGTGTTGTCTTCTGGCCTTTTGACAAAACTCTTGAAAAATTCTTTTTTAATTTCTTATGCCAACCCATGATATATTGAAACCCCAATGGGGAAAAGTTGTGATGTAGTAGGGATAACTGTAATTACAGTTGTCCTAACAGGAAATGGACTGCCTAAGAAGGTAATGGATTTTCTTTCCCTCAGGTTTTCAAGCTCAGGCTCTGGGGACTACTAATCAGGCTGTTGTAAAGGGTGTAAAGGATGGGGTTACTCTTATCTCATGTGGGCAGTTAGATGCCCAGTGGGTAGAATGCTAGATCTAGGCTGAATCCAAACTTTATAGAACAAATCCCTTTAATAAAAAGATTTATTCTGTAAAACTTAGATTCAGGCAAAAAGCTGCACCTAAGGACCTAGAAGGCCACAGGTTCTCTGCCCCTGACCTAGGACAGTTACTAGCTGTGTGACTCTGGGCAAGTCATTCAATTTCTGCCTGGCTCAGTTTTTTCTCATCTGTAAAATGGGAATGACAATAACAGCACCTGCCTCATAGGGTTGTTGTGGGGATCAATGAGATATTTGTAAATCATTTTGCAAACTTAAAGCACTACATAAATGTTAACTACGAGCTATTATTAAGATAGAGATTGGTCTACTTGGCCCCTGAGGCCTCTTCCAATTCTGCAGTTCTGTAAATGACTTGGGAAGTCTATTGATCAAGATCATCCCTTAAGTGGAGTAGGTGGTTGCTTGTTTGGTGCTACCGCAGGGACTCCAGGAAGATCATATCTCTCCCTTCAAGAGAATTTGCCCCTTAAGACCCTTGATACTTGAAATTTCTCTATCAGTAGATGAAGGTTTTCCACAAATATTGCTAATACTTGAACTGCAAAACCTGCATTGAGTTAAATTCCTATCAAAGTATAAATGACTGATAGCAGTTTTTTTTCCTTGGAGAAGGCTTTGAGAAGGTAGAGGGCACTGGAACACTGAAGAGCGAAAAGACTGAGGAAGAAGAAGAAGAAAGGAGAATGCACCAAAGAGATGATAAAAAAGGGGAAAAGACCCACACCTACAAAAATATTTATAGCAGCTCTTTTTGTGATTGGAAAAAAAACTGGAAATCAAGGGGATGCCCATCATTTGGTGAATGGCTGAACAATTATAGGATATGGATATCATGGAATACTTTTGTGCTATAAGAAATGATGAGCAGATTTCAAAAAAACCTGGAAACGAACTGATGCAAAGTTAAATGAGCAGAATCAGGAGAACATTGTACACAGTAATAGCAATATTGTGCAATGATCAACTGTGATAAACTTAGCTCTTCTCAGTAGTACAATGATCCAAGACATTTCCAAAGGCCTCATGATGAAAAATACTGTTCACATCCAGAGAAAGAACTGAATGCAAATTAACACATATTATTTTCACTTTATTTTTTTTTGTGGCTTTCTCCTTTTGGTCTATTTCTTCCCTCACAACATCACTATTATGGAAATGTTTTGCATGATTGAACATATATGACCTATATCAAATTGCTTATCACTTTAGAGGAGAGGGAATGATGGGAAGGAGAAAATTTGGAACTCAAAATTTTTAAGAAATGAATGTTAAAAATTGTCTTAACATGTAATTAGAAAAAATAAAATACTATTTAAAAAAGAAAAAAAGAGGAGAATGCAGAGGAGAAAGAAGGTTATGGAAAGCAGAAGTTTGAGGGCATCTGAGTTTATTTTTACCTACTTTAAATCTTACCTAGAGCTAATCCCTGCTTGCAAGAGCCTGGGAACCCCACTGAGGAAACATGTACCTCCCTCCATGAAGACTGAAACTGTTGTCCACATCAGTGCCTACTCTAGGTTCAATTGGGGTCACTGAATGACTGAAATGGGGCTTCTTCATTGAGAATCTCCTCTCTCACAGGACCTCTCCTTTTCCCTAGCCCCAGAATCAGGATAAAATTTCCACATTTCCTTAGGCAGTCCCAGAGTAGGAGAGGATTTCTGTGAGCCTTCAGAATTATCATCTTCATACAGAATCCATAGGACTCTGTGCTAGGTCCTTGGGATGCACCCTTTGCTAGTGCCTAATACATAGCTCCATCCTTCGATCATGGGGGATCGACCCCTTGGAGATGAAAAAAGGGGAACCCAGCCTCAGTTTTGTCTGTTTGTTCAGTACCTAATTGGATTCATGGGATAACATTCTTTCCTGACCACAGTAGAAAAACATGAGCTTGGAAACCTGCAATTAAAGTAGACCCACAAAGGATTTGTAATTTAACCCTAATTGGATGCAGTGACTGCTGCTCAGCATTGCTCAGCTGGCCTTATAGCTTTTGCTACTTGCTGCCATGAATGGATTCACTAGGCATAAGCTTACTGAGCTCCCATCTACTTCCAGCTTCTGGGTTTCAGATGGGGTCATTAACCAGCTTTCAAGCTCTTCCTCAGCAGAAGAACTGACTCTGCTATGAAAGTGCCAAAGTTTTCCATAACTTTTAGCACAAAGAAGCCCTTAACATACTCAGTCATTGAATTGGGAGGAGGAGGGCAGGGAAATAACAACCCTTCTGGGTTTCTCTTATACGAAACATGTATCCCTACATGTCTGTTTCTTTCAAAGGCTTGACCAGAATAGATCCACTCTAAGAATTAGGAAATCTTAATTCTACTCCTATTGCTGCTGCTATCTAGCTATATGACCTCAAGTCCTCTCTGGGCTTCAGTTTTCTTATATGTAAATTTGAGAGGTTAGACCAGAT
Organism: Bettongia penicillata ogilbyi; assembly: GCA_023548195.1. Taxonomy (NCBI): domain Eukaryota; kingdom Metazoa; phylum Chordata; class Mammalia; order Diprotodontia; family Potoroidae; genus Bettongia; species Bettongia penicillata. The sequence goes on along the minus strand of JAJHZJ010000354.1, from coordinate 4,728,535 downwards.
GACCTTGAAGGTCATATCAAGCTACAAAACTCTGGATAACCACTCTGTAAATATTATAAATGACTTGTGCTCAGGTATACCCTGGATTACATGATCTTCAGAATCCCCTCCCATTCTGAGGTTCCAAGTGAGCCTCTAAGGTTAAAATATCTCCTAACTTTTAGTCTTAAGTTTGTGCTTTGTTTCCCCAAAAAACTTACTGGAACTTGCATATTCACCATTCAGTATGCTTTTCTGCCTATGGGCTCTCTATCTAGAATGTTGTCCCCTGCCCTGTTCCCAGGGGATCATATCCATACCTGCTCAACTCTTCCATGATGTCTCTCCTCATTCCCCACTTCCCCTCCACTAATTGGTACTGACTTGGACTGCACTTGTTGCAGTTGGGGTTTGGGTTAAGATTACCATTGGATTGGCAGTCAGAAGATCTGGGTTCAAATTACAGCTCTGCCACTTTCTAGCTGACCTTAGATGAGTTGCTCCAATTCAATGTCTCCGCTGGCTCACCTGCAGAAAGGGCAATAATGCTTATCTACTTAAATATTGTTTTAAGGGTTAAATTATATACACAGACACGTGACACTTGGGGATTACTTGTACACATCTGACTTCCTTGCCCAGACTAAGCACTAAGGGAAAGGACCATGTCTTGTGCCTCACTGTACCCCCGACAGGGTCAAGCATACTGTCTTTGCTCAGTGTGGGAGCAAAATAGATGTTGAATGCACTTTCCAGAAAAAAAAGCTTACAGGGATCCTACTAATTTGTTTCATTTGGGTAATCAACCTCTCTCCTTTAAATTGGGCAAATTAGAAGAAAAGTACAAGCTCTCCTGGATCCTCTCTTGCCCACCCCTGACACACACCTGCCCCCAACCCCACAAAGGCAAAACATCATCTCTGTTTCTTTACCCTCACTGTGGAACAGCTTCAGATCCTGCATTCAAACCATCATACACACCGCGTATGCACACCTAAATAATTAGCTTGGCTGCATCCTTAGGGTTTACAACCCAGATTTATATGCAAATGAAAACACTTCAGGTTAACCCATGGGGTCCACAAATAATCCATCAGCACTTCAGTTGGAGAAAACCAAAATCTGGACTCCTAGGGATTAACAAATCAACAGCATTGCAAGGGAAAAAATAAACAATGGCAGCTCTCATCAGATTCTGAGCTTCTGTGTTGTTTGCATAAATTCCTTACCTTCCTCTGGGGATCTTAAAGCACATAAAGGAGATGAAATGGTATAGTGGAAAGAGGGCTGGAGTAGGGAGACCCGGATTCGGATTCTAGTTCTGATTTAGTTACTGTCTAGTAAAGTAATCTTGAGAGATTCCCTCATATTTCTTGGCTGATTTTCTTAAATGTAAGAAGGTGAAATTTGGTCTGTGGAAGCCCACTTCTCAGAATATTGTTATTAAATGCATAAAGTAAAATATATAGAATTGCAAAGGAAATCAACTATATTGAAGTAGTTATCTACATCTAGCTATCCATTTATCTATCTGCCTATCTATCTATAGATCTGTCTATTTATCTATCTAAATTTTAAAAACAAGTTCATGAATTCTAGCTTGAGTCCCTGAACTACATGGTCCATCTCTAAGGGATGTTCCTGATAGGACTTCTGTCTAATAACAGAGAGATGCTAAAACCCTCGCATCATCCCCCATGGACCCACCTCTAAGAAACTATCAAAAACATAATAACTTTATAGTGAGGGGGTTGAAAACAATGGGAAGGAATGTGGCTGGGGCCAACACTAGGGAACAGTTTATCCGCAAATATTCACCAATAGACGTCGAGGGCAGACAAAAAGTCCTACCGATGGATCTGGGGTCTACTTTCACTGGTAGTTTAGAAAACATCTAGGCTTTATGCCTTCAACTGCGGCTTCTGACAGATGTCTCCTGCTTTTATCCTGAATAATTGTTCTTATTTCTTTTTAATTGTGTTGAAATGAAGGCAGCCTGCCATTTTACTATGGGGAGGTGGCTGCGCACATAAGGGAGCTGCTAAAATTTCTTATAAAATGAAGAATCCTTTTTTTCTTTGAAATCCTCCTGCTAAATGCTTTATATTTGGGGTTTTAAAAGGACAAAAAAAAGAAAACACACCTTTTAAAATCATTCGGCCAAATTCATTACGTTGTCACACAATTATAATTACCTCAAGCTAAACAATAAAAAGTTGTACTATCCTTTTGCAATTTCTGTTATAAGGGACAAAATGGGAGAAAAACGAATGGACTGATGTGAGTTTGGAAATAAGGTTCCTTTGAGGGTGAAAGCTGTCGTCAGGCCTCCGACTGATGACCACCATCGTGATTCTCTATTGTAGAAACATGACAACTGATTGCTAAGGCAACAAAGAAAGAGAGAGGCTGGGAGGGAGAGAGGACTAGTGAGGGAGGGATGGAGGAAACCTGACTCTCTCTCAGGGTATGTGTGGAAGAATTGGCTGTGTGGCAAAGTCCTTATTTTCTCTGGATAATTTTTTCCTAAATGAGCCCAAGCCCTGCTGCAGAAATGTCAAGCATTTTCCTAGCATCTTTCCAGGTAGAATCAGTCAATTTGCCATTCTGAGAAAGCACTTAGACCCCAAACTTCGGGAGCAGATGTCAACGTTTCTTGGACCTGCCTGGTTTTATTAAAGGTGCAGGTGTCTGGCTGGTGTGAGGAAAAGTGCCTGCAAATAATTGGCACCAGCGGTAGGTCTAGCAACTCATCATTTCCCCCAAAACACATTAATGAAGGTGACTTGGGGAAAGATGAGACATAAATTTTAAAAATACATATTTCTTAATCAAAATTAGGTGTGAATTCCAGTCATAAACAGAGACTAATAATCCCAAACTGCGGACATTACTTCATTCTCCTGTGTAATGTGAGCATCTGCCAGATATAACATTTTGGGCCAGAAATACTGTGTCTCTCCTTGTCTCACAGGTATAAAGCTATCTTGCCCTGCCTACTTCCCTCTTTCCCCTGATCCCTCATTATCCTGCCTTTACACTTATAAGCTTCTGCTACCTTGAGCTATGTATGGCTCATGGGAGTGCCCAGTACACAATGCCCTTTGCACTGGCTGACTCTCCATGCATAGAATACTTTCTGTCTTCAAATCTTGCCCTAGAATAACAGGTGATGAGAAGGCTTGGTGAAGAGCTTCCAGCAAAAAAATCAGGCTGCCTCCTTGGGCCAGTACTCTTAGCCAAATTGCATTTTAAAAAGCAAAATCAACAAAAAAAAAAATCACTTTTTTTCCTGGGCCTCAGTTTCCTGATCTGTAAAATGAGGGAGCTGAACTAAATGACTTGTAGATTCCCTTCAAGACTTCATGTACTTCAAAGTACATTTCAAAACCTCCCAAGAAGATTGAGCCCCTTCCCCAATTTATTTTCCTCATGGATAGAAAATGGAATACTATCTGAGATGAGCAAATGAAACATGGAAGAAATCTGGATTCTATCAATTCATTCACATATAAGACCTAGAGTAGAGGGGCCCCTAGAGATATTCTGTTTCAACCCTATTTTATGGATCGATAAATAGAGACTAAGAGAGAGGTGTTTTGTTCCAAGATCACAGGAATAGCAGGGTCCAATTCCAACTTGGTTCTTCTGGCTCCAGTTCTTTTCATGATATTTTTCAGGCAGTCAACAAATTATTTTATTAAAGCACCTACTATGTTTATGAAGCACCTACTATGCTCCAGGCACTGTGCTAAGCTCTGGGAATACAAAAAGAGGCAAAAGACAGTCTCTGCCCTCAAAGAGCTTACAATGCGATGGATACAATAAGCAAATATGTATCAACAAGTCACAGGTAGGTTAAATAGGAAATAAAAGGGGGAAGGTATTAGAGTTGAGAAAGGATAGGAAAGGCTTCCTATGGAAGAGGGCATTTCGGGTGGGGCTTGAAGGAAGTCATGGAAGCCTGAACGAAGAGATGGGGAGGCAGAGTGTCAAAGGTATGGGAGACAATCCAGAGAAAACGGCAACAAATTAAAATGTTAGAAGAAAGCACAGAAGGAGGCAGGCAGTTTTCATTTCTAAGTGGAAAGGCAGAATTTTGGCCTTTCCTCAATTCTTGTTGAAAAATGTGACAAAAACAATCTCACTTTTTTAAAAAGTAGAGCCATCACATAATGAAAAATATGGTGTATCAGACACAACACATCTCCAGCCACTGCTTGGTGCTCCCACCTGCTTCTCAGGTGCCCTAGCGTGCCTGATTATTCATGAACTGCTAATGAGCTAGAAAGTGAGGATAGGAAAAGTGTACCAGACTGACTAGTGGTGGACTCCAGATAGGTTTTATTGGGGTCACCCACCATCCACTTTCTGTCAGGGGCAAAATTCCATAAATTGTTTTGTGCCCTGAGGCTCCATCCTCCTCTGCTGTAGCTACTCAGGTCCCCAAACCAATCTTGGACATTTTCTCTTGGTGGTTAAGGGTTCATTTTGGGACAAGTCAGTTTACTTATCCTTACCTAGAAAAAAATGGGATTGGACAAAATAATTCTAAAATCCCTTACAGCTCTACAGGAGTTTCAGGACACTTAATGACTTTGTAAACTAATCTAATAACCTGGAAATCCTCATAGACCTTCCTTGTGAGGTATCATGATGTAATGTGTGGGGCACTGAACTTGGAGATGGTAAATTCTGGGTTCAAATGCCAACTTTGACAGTTATTAACAACATTACTATATGGCTCTCGCCTGTTGCGTGCCTATTTTTCTTATCTGTAAAGAAGGATAAACAGCCACAGTGATTTTTCTAAGACATAAGTCTAACGCTCTTACCCCTACCACTCAGTAAACTCCAGGAGCTTCCTTTTACCTTGAAGAGCAAACATGAATGATGCCATTTGGCATTTAAAGCACTTGATAATACAGTTCCTCTTTATCTTCCACTCTTCTTTTACTTTACTCTTCTCCACACACCCCATAATCCAGCCAAACTGGCCTACTTACCATTCCTTATACACACAATTCCATCTCTCATCTCTGGTCCTTTCTACTGACTGTTCCCCATGCTTTGAATACCTTCTCTTTTCCAAGTCAGCCTCTTAGAACTGGCTCCCTTCAAACCTTAGTTCAAACCTCCAGCTATTAGAGCCTTCTCCACTAGAGTCACCTTACAGCTACTCTGTACATATTTTACATACCTAATGTAAGCTCTTTGAGGGCAGGCCCTGTTAACTTTTGTCTCTGTCCCATAGCTTAGCACAGTGAGTGATAAATAGTAAGTTTAATGACTGTTTGTGGATGAACTGATGATTGTCAGGTACAAATGAGAAAACGGCCATAAAGTATTTTCTCTATTTTAAGGAACTAGACACACGTCCATCATTATTTCCAGAGTGCTCTGAAGCTCTCTATAAATTCAGCTTTCTATCTTTCCACAAATCAATCTGCTCTCCTTTTTGGGCACCCATTTCTGTGTGCAAACTTGAAAGTTTCCTTATTGGTGAAGTACAGTTCTCAATTGGCACCCTTTTTAGACTCATGAGGGTGGCTTTAACAGTCTAATTAAGAAGATCCTAAAAGATATTTTTAGGCACCCAGACTGGAGAATTTTAAGAAGAGCTCCTCACTCTGGATTTTCCAGCCCCTCCCTGTGGCTCATCCTCAATCTGGTAGATAGCCAGGGTGAAAAGAAATTTAGATTCACAGCCTGGAGACAAGGTCTAGCTCAGGCGTTGCCACTTTCTCTATGAACTTGTCCAAGTCATTTAAATCTTTCAGAGCTTTTGATTCTTCATCCACTCAGGACAAGAATATTTGACCTGCCTGTCTCAGGGGAACTGTGAGGCTCACATGAAACCAAGTCCATGAATGTTGTATAATTTTGAGGGTACCATATAAGGAGAAAAGTAAGAGTAGAGAAAATCACCAACAAAGACAAAACAGTAAGCATACTGGAAAAAGCAATGGAATTGGATGGTTTTGGTTTAAAACCAATCTCTCCTCCTTAACAGAATGACCTTGGAAAAGTCATTTTTACTTGTCTAGACTTCAGTGGCTTCATCATAGAGCAAGACTAGAAAATATCTATGGTTCTTGCTGATTTGAGAGGCTCTGAATATTACAAAACTTGCCAACAATTAGACCTAATCCAAAAGTGGATGGGGTGACCTCAAAACGTAGTGAGTTTCCCATCGCTGGAGGTTTTCAAAGATTTGATGACCACTTGCTGGATACCTTTTAAGGGAGATAATTGTTCCAGTTTGCAATGGACTAGATCCAAGGTATCAAACATGCTGTACTCCTGAGTATTGCCCCAACAGATTAAAATAAATTGCAAAATAGTTAGCAAAATAAAATTACAATGGAATGCAGATAATGTTAACATGTCGTTTTCTAAGTCAATATGCAAGCAGAGGGATCCTTCCATTTGGCTTAGTGGCCCTGCTTCTTTTTCATTTTGACTCCACAGGACTAAATGACCTCTGAATCCCTTCAATTATGAGATGCTGTGAGCTTGTGATTAAATCTCACCCATGGCTGCTATTATCATGACTATAATCTTACATGCCACCTTTCTAAATTTGCAACAAAGACATCGTATATTTTTGTGATAAATAAAACATCCGAGTGCATATATTTGATTATTCTCCACTCCCACCCCCATATCAAGCTGCCTGATTTATACACAGTTGCTTAGATATGGGCAATGATTTGCTTTCTTGGTTTCCCACTTGACCCTGTAGGGTCATTTGCCAAATGGTTTCCTTCTTGTTTTTAATCCTAGGAACTAATGAATACAGGGTACGTTGGAAGAAAAGATGAGCTGGAACCACAGTGAGAGGCAATTGTTTAATTTTCACTAAGAGCAATTACACCTTGGAAACTGACAAAAGCTACAACCAGACCTTTGTTTATTGCTTTGTTGATAGCCTAAAGTAGTGGAGAAAATGTTAATGATGCAGATCAAATTTAAGTGTGTTGTTCATATATTTTTTCCAGAGAACCAGGTATTAACTCTTGACCAGCCACCACTGATTAAAGGGACCATACTGTAGCGTTGACTCCCCGCCATTTTCTGAAGATTGTTCTCCAAAAGTGGCAGAATCAGAACTAAAGGTCTACCTTGCATCAAGACATTTTGTACCTTCTCTCTGTCCATAATTTCCAATTGACTCTGCATAGAGTTTGCTTGCGCCCCTTGGGAGCAGAGATTGTCTTTTACCTTTCTTTGTATCTCTAGCATTTGGCAAAGTGCCTGACATAAAGTAGGCACTTAATACATGTTTATTGGCTAGTAGTTTACAGGTCATATTCCTCCTCTCCTCTCCCCCACTCATTACATTGTGAATCCCTTGAAGATTTGGACTTTGTCATTTTTGTTTCCCCTGGATATAGCAGAATGCCTTGAATATGTTGAAGAATGAAAAGTGTGTGGAATGGAATTCTTGTTAAAATGAAAATGTATAAAAAAAAGATAAATGCCCATGCAAAGTATTATTTTCCTCCCCATAGACAATGTTAAATCACATATCAAGGTAATAGGACTGTATGCTCTGTACATTTTGGGGAAAATGCTGGACAGCATCTGAGTTTGCTATGGAGTAGGACCAAGTCATCTTTAAATATCTGAAGTAGAAACAAATGTTAAAAATTGTTTTTGTATGTAATTGGGGGAAGATAGTATTAAAACTAAATATTTAAGGCAGAAATAAGTGGTGTGGTGGATAAAGTGTGGTGGGCCTTGAGGATTTGACATAACCTGCTTGGCCCTAGAGGGCAGTACTAAAAACAGTTAGAGAGAGTCTTGATGTAAGGAATAACTTCCTAGCGATGTTATCCAAAGGAAGAGGAGGCATTCTCTGAGCAAGGTATGCTCCCCTTCACTGGTGTTTAAGCAGAAGCTGGATGACTGTTGAGAACATTTGTTAAGGGCATTCTTGTCGGACTGTGGTTTTAGTCTGGATGACCTCTTGGGTCTCTTTCTACTACGAGATTCTGTAATTCCTTGATTCTGACCTGGAACTGAGCTGCCCTTTGGCATTCACAAATTAGGAAACTGAGGTGGATTCCAAGTTTCCTGCCCACTTTGGCCACTGTTATCATTCGTCTCACTACAGCAGGACAAATTCTCTCTCCCAGTTAGAGCCTATAAACCCAGCTCCCAGCTTCTACTCCCCATTAAAGAGAAGCAATATAAGGAGCACTAGGTTTAGAAGTGGACAACCTGCATTCAGACTCCAGCTCTCAGGCCACCTCTCTGGGCCTCAGTTTCCTCATCTGTTAATAAGACATTAGATCGATGCTCTCCAAGGTCTCATCCATTCTTAAATCTTGTGATTCTCTTATTTGAGACCTGGGCATTACTAGTAAGTTTGGGGAACTGTATCTGTGATTTCACCGGTGTAGGGAATTCTTAGTGAGGGGATTCCCTCTCCTTTTCTGCTGCTTAGTTTTAGAAAGTTGCCTAGAGCCCTGAGGGGTTAAGTCACTTGTATATCAGAGGCAGGATTTGAACTCAGTTTTCTCTGACTTCAAGGCCAGCTCTTCACTACACCACACTATCAGCAGGAAGGCATTTAATAAATGTTTGTTGAGTGGAATTGTATTAGTACCCATTGAGAAATTAGTATGTGGTTTATTTTCTCCTACTGTGTGAATGATACGTCACATGGCAGGGAAAGAGTCCCCTTAGAGGAATAATTCGGTGATAAAAAAAAATAGTGGAGTATTGTGCTTAAAAAAAAAAGAAATCTACACACTGACAGGGTTAGCTATAATAATTCCTTAAAAGTGGATCATCTAAAGAATTTTAACCTGGGGTTCACAACTTTTTTTTTTTTAAGACCGATATAGCTATATAAATGTGAATGTGAGTGTGAGTGTGAGTGAGTGTGAGTGAGTTGTGTGTGTGTGTGTGTGTGTGTGTGTAAAACCAGGGGTAGGGAACCTCTGGCCTTCTAGGTCCTTGGGTGCCACATTTTGACTGAGTTCAAATTTTACAGAACAAATTCTTTTATTAAGGGGATCTGTTCTGTGAAGTTTGGATTCAAAGGGCTGCGCTTGACCTAGAGGGCCACCTGTGACCTCGAGGTCACAGGTTCCTCACCCCTGGTATAAAACTATTTCAATATAATTAGTTTCCTTTATAAGTCTTTAGAGCAAAAATTCTTAACTTGGCTTCTATGAACTTAAAAAAATATTATGGTAGCTCTATTTCAATGTAATTATATCCTTTGATTTCCTATGTATTTTATTTTCAGCTTTTAAAAACTTTATTCTGAGAAAGAGGTCCTTATACTTCACCAGACTATTTCTAAAGGGACTCATGACATTAAAAAGAAAAGCTAAGAATCCCTTTTTTTAGAGGCTATTTAATTTGTCTACTTTCCATAGTTTCCCTGGAATACAAGCAATGATCATTAAAAACCAATCTGGGGGATTGAGCTTCTAGCCAAGAGTTCAGGGTTATGACCCATTGATTCACAGGCCTGGGCAACATTAACAAGATGGGAGAGGCTCTAAGTAGGATCAGGTTGGCTCATTGGGAACCAGTAGTTGGTGGAGAATTCTGGCGAGGTAATTTGAAAATTGTCCTTTGGGGGTCATATATTTTAATGTCAAGATCTTAATACATGAGAAAGTTTGTTTAATAAGGAACAGGCATGAGAGATACTGGATTCCACTGAGCTAAGGAAAATTGTCCACTTTGCCAACTAAACCAACTTTGTATACGAAATACTCGGTGTGGTTCTGGGGCTGTGTGTGTTGGGTCCAGAAGAAAGCATATGACAGCTTTACTGCTTCGTTTGGGCTTGCGTAATTGGCAATGGAAGGGAAGGAGGGGATTCTTGCTTCTGTTTTCACTCAAGTTGATTTATTTTTATTTCCCTCCATAATTATTAAGAATCTCATGTGAGCATTTTAGAAATTCTGGGAGTGTCCTGGGGTTGAAGTCTGTAGAATATGAAAACCTTTGAAGGCTGAGCAAGGAATCCTTTCTTCCATCCTCCTCTCCCCAAGCAATTATTTATTCTTTGGGGTGTGTCCCCACAAGGGATGAGCTCCCAGCTATGGCTATGATGGAGGAGGTAGTTTGGTAAAAATAGACCAAACCAGATTGTATTTATGTTGGCAAGGAAAAGAGGAAAACCTCCAAAGATGGCATAAAAGGATGGCAATGGTGGAATGTGAGCAGAATTTTCATCCCCATGTGCAAGTACAAAGTAGAGTAATTCACTTAAAAGAATGTTCATAGACTCTTAAATATAAAAGTTACAACCCAACCAAAAGTCACTATCTTGACCTTTGAAGGTCAAGTGTGAGGCAATTTCCAAAAGCAATCCCAACCTCAACAGGCCTCCACAGTAAACACATGGCAAAGATTTGAGTGAGTGTGTGGAGGTGGAGAGGTGGAGGTGGAGAAGGGGGAGAGAGAAAGAGAGTGTGAGAGAGAGGGGGGAGGGGGAGGGAGAGAGAGAGAGAGAGGGAGGGGGGGAGAGAGAGGGGGAGAGAGAGAGAGAGAGAGAGAGAGAGAGAGAGAGAGAGAGAGAGAGAGAGAGAGAGAGAGAGAGAGAGAGAGAGAGAGAGGAGAGGGGAAGGGGGAAGGAGAGGGCGAGAGTGAGTGTGTGAGTGTGTGTGTGCGCATGTGTGTCTGGTTTTTTTTTTGTCTCCACTTTTAGCAACCTATGGCAAACAACTCATTCATAAAACAGCCTGTTTCTCTGTTTCTGAGCCATCAAATTTATACCCCAAGTATTTTCAGGTAGGAATTCCATGACCTTTTCATGGATTTAGAAAGGTATCAGCCTGAGGACAGTGCTTTGCAGTCGTTTTATGGACACCCTCATTCTTAACTGATTGTTGGCAGGTGTTGCTGGGCACATGGGATTGAGTCTATAATCCTTAAACATACTCAAAATGGCAAGTTCCTTGTCTCCGCAAGATTTCTGAGTGGGTGGAAGGTTTGGCCGGGGACAAGAGAACTGGTGACTTAATGACCATATATTTAGATTTATGAGGGATTAGTATGCAGAGAATAGTGACCAGCTGTTCTCTATTTCTACCAAGGGCCAAATAAGCATTAATGGGTTTAAGATGCAGCAGGAGTGATTTCAGATAAAAATAAAAGAGGCGGCTCCCATGCATATATTACGTTCATATAAAACTACTCGAAAGCACTGAGATAACTTCAGGCAGTGACCCACTGATTATGGATATCAAATGAGACATTAAAAAGAGAGACGTATGCTTGCCAAAGGTGTCAGTTGGAGGCTTGGCCCAGGGTGCAAGTTGAAGGTTTCCCCAAAGACAATAAGATTCTTTCAAATGCTCCTGTTTGCCGATGGCATTGTTAATTTCATCATGGCCCCAAATGCTCCAGAACCTCCTAAACAAGAATCATTATCGCTCAAGAATCTAGCCTATCTACAGAGGAAAAACCAAGCTGAGGAAGAATGATGATTGTTCAGTCTATGATATGAAGTGAGATCAGGAATTCTTAACCTGGAGCTCCATGGATGGATGTAATTAGGACAACTAACTTGGATAGGAAAAAAGACATACGTATAGTCATTAACTTCTAATAGAAATTTCATATTTCTTTCAATTATTTAAAAATATTTTTCTGAGAAAGGGTCCACAGTCTTCACCAGACTACCAAAGGGTCCATAATACAATAAAGGGTTAAGAGTCCCAGAAACAGATGAACAGCGTACAGAGCTTGTTCATTAGTATGCATGTATATAGGAATGTGTATGCAGCTATCTAAAATGAGATCCTGCAAATGGACAATGAAGTGGACCCATGATTGAAGAAATGGAGGACGATAACTTCAGGAATGTTGAACCATTTTTTTTAATGACCCTCCCCAAGCTTCTCCTTGAAATAAACTCTCATCTTTTAAACACCAGTATTCTCCTAGTAATGTGTGGCTGTGAGTCATGGAATATTAGAGTCTCTGAAGAAATGATATTGAGCTTAAATGAAGGGATCAAGAAGAGGTGTATGATGGGTATGAGCAGCTGTATGACATTATAAGAAAATACTTAGGAAAAACCATATAAAGATGGTAGAGAAATGTATGACTAGAAACAAAAAGATAGAATGGTCACGTAGCAAGGGTAAAGGATAACCAATGGGCCATCTGCGTTCCTGTGGTATCCACATGTCGAGAGAATGAGGAAAAGGCCCCCAGAATGATGGGCAGACTCTCCTTCCTGGAGGACAAAGGCAGAAGATTCACAGAATGAACACATGTGGATGGCATTCAGTCTGCATCATTGGAAGGAACACTCTAGGTGGTAAGATCACAGGGTCATCAGAGTATTCCAGAAGACCATTAGAAGGACTGGAATTGAAGGACCAACCTACATCAATTGATGCAATGAATTTGGATGGACTAGAAGAGTTGGATGAAAATTTTATAATATCTACTTGTAATTATTTGTATTTGAGGTATATTTGTATAGGCAGGAGAAATCCTTGCATCAAATGATGCAATTGCCTGGTCCATCTAGTTTAAATATTAGAATGGGCTTCTGAGGGAAATCTTAAAATTCCTTCTTAGGCCATAGCTCAAATCCCACTTTGATGAGTCATTCTCCAAAGTCCAATTTCACCCCCTCATTCATTTAATCAACAAACATTTAGTGCCTGCTCTGTGGAAGGCATTGTACTAGGCATAGGGTTCATATGACAGTCAATTAAGTCATTAAGGAACTTACAGTCTATTGAGGGAGACAAATATGCATATGAAAGCACGATGAAGGCTGATAGGAACAAGAGATCAAGTCCAGCGAAGGAAGAAAAGGAGGAGGAATTAAGAAAAGCCTCATAAGGGAGGTAGCCTTGAATGACGGGTAAGATATTAGTGATGAGATGGAAATATGTAGAAAGCAACATGGACATGTATAGGAAATAGTGTAAACAAAGGCACGGGGATCGTTGGTTATCTTGTCTCTGGAGTATAAACAGTATTAAGGGGGGGTTGTGCAAAATAATAGCTACCTACTTTTTCTCTCACATTACTCCCCATCCCATCCCATTCTATCAGATTATAAATGACCCTGATTGCTAGGCTCCAGAGTGTAGATCTTATTCAGGAGGCCACTGAAGGTTTTTGAACAGGGGAGAAGGGTGATGATGGATGATGAATGATGGGTGATGTATGGCGGTGGTGGTGGTATAAACTGGAGGTAGGAAAGCCTGGAAAGTGGGGGTTGGGAATATCTTGAGACATCATCTGTATAATATTTATGGTATTTATTGCCTTGTATTCTAGTTGTTTCTGTAGCTGCCTTGCCTCCCCCATCAAGCTCTAAGTTCCTCGAAGGCAAGATCCTTATTGAAGCTTCTTTTCATTCCTCTCATGGCTGAATCTTGAATATAAATATTTGTTGAATGGATTTTCTCAAGGCTTGAGAGCTAATGACTCATACTCAAAAATGTGCTCATGTCCTTTGTCTCCTATGCATAACTGATAAAGGAATAATTCTGAGGACAGAAAGCAACTCAGAACAAGGATGCTCCCAAGTGACTGCTAAGCCGATGATCCTGTGATGTGATCACATGAGGAGAAACAACATTAATTGGTAAAGAGAGACTAATACAATGCAGAACCATTTATATGTTTTTGGAAATAAAGAAATAACTTAACTTACCAAATTCCCAAATCGGGCTTATTGCCTTGTTGGACTAATAGCTCTTTAAAGATCTCCCCCATGGTTTGTATTCACATTTTGGTGAGTATCAATGAACAGACATCTATGAAAGACTTACAATATCCCAGGCATTATGTAATGACAGCCATGATCTAAATGACAGTACAACTGTGTCTGCTCATTCTGTGGGACCCCCTCTGATCCATCTGTAATAAAAACGGTGGAGGTGGGGCACAGCCAGCAAGTGCAGAATCTGTCCTCCAAGGGGCACCTGCAACAGCTAAGGGATGATCTCAGGGACAAGGGTGGAATTCATCCAGTGGCATCTTGTAGTCATGAAGTCAACACCTGTCTCAGAAGGGTAGAGGGACACAGAGAAGGGAAAACTTGGACGCGGATGTGTGGGCAACAAGCCACTCCATTGGCTGTCACAATGAAGGTGGGATGTAAACTGCCTTTCCATCTTCTGCTTGGTTAATCACACATCTCTTTGGGTAAGGACAGGGAAAACCAGGGCACATTTAGAACATCTGTCCCAAACAATTCTGCAATAGACTGCATGTTGTGTTGTATTGCTGTGTAGCTTTTCGTGTGTATGTGTGTCTTTTTGTGTATGTGTCTTTTCTCCCTATGCAATAGTGATAAGTCACATTTATTCAGGTCTTCAAGGTTTACAAAGTACTTTCCTCACACCAGTCCTGTGAGGAAGAGATTGCAAGTGCTACTCACCCTCATTATACAGGTGAGAAAACTGGCTTATAAGGCACTCAAAGACTAGAGGCCATGTCTCTACCTTCTTTTGGATCCAGTCTTGGACACAGCATTGACCACAAATGAAGAACCTTAACTCTGGCAGTGTGATCAGATCTTTGTTCCAGAGTACTGAAATTACAAAAGAGGGTCTACCGAAATTTAAAATATTTATCTTAATAAAAACCTACAAATTTATTATATTTATAATTTGAGAGCAAATGTACTTCATCAGCAGTGTAGAAATGACTAAACTTAGCAATGTTGGCAAAAACAATTTCTTAAAATGGTTGAGCTCTCTGTTGGCTCAGCCTAGCACTGCCTTTTCGGTACAGTGGGGTTCCTGTCTCCCCTCTCCATTCCAGTACTGGGTAATAAGGACTTCCCTCCCCAGCAGGCCATGTTGGGGGCTTCTTTCCACCTAGAGGTGGCATCTCAAGATCTGTTCTATCTTGTGTGCTAGTAGCCCCAAATTGTTTTAGTTTTAGTTACTTCTTATAATTTTCACATCAATAATTATGATATTAGTTTTTGGGATGTGTTTCATGCTTCTTGCCCCAGACTCCAGAACTGCTAGTTATAGCTCTGCACACATACCATATAGGAACCATAATTCTCAGTCAGAACTGAGAAACATATGCAATTTTTCTACCAACTCTCATGACTGAGGCTCTTTAACCTTTAGAAAAATGTTTATATTTCCTAATAGGATATTTTAATACCAATGTCCATGAACCACAGAGTGAACCATACATACGTCAATCTTTTGGGTGTTCTGACAACCTCTATGCATAAGCCATGATAAGCTATAAAAATATAGAAATGTGATTATTATTAGGGATAGGCACAGTAGATTACCAGTCTTGGAGTCAGAAAGATCCGTGTTCAAATCTGGCCTCAGATACTTTATTATGTGTGTGACCCTGGGCAAGTCACTTGACTCTGCCTCATTTCTTCATCTGTAAAATGAGCTGGAGAAGGAAATGGCAAATCACTCCAGTATCTCTGCCAAGAAAATTCCAAATGGGGTTACAGAGTTAGATATGATGGAAGATAACTGAACAAAAATGTGATTAGGTGATCAGAAATCTAGAAATGGCACAGTAGGAACACTCTTAAAGACATAAGCATTATGCCATTTTCCCACATGCTCTGTCCAAGCCCCTCACTTCTACCACCATCTTGTTGCTGAGCATGACTGTGTAGGTTCATCTACTCTCTGTGGCTAAGCTCGCTGGAAGACTCCTCTTGGTTACCAGCTTTCCCTGCAGAATGTCCAGAATTGTGTGACCTGGATCAAATCCTGATCAGACCTTGGTATGTTCCGACTCAGAGTTCAGGCCTTTATACTAATATGGTTTTCAAATCACTAGCAGAATTATTACAGGTCATAAGGCCCAACATGGGCCATCACTTTGGATCATTCTGATTTTGTCATTATGGAAAGCAGTGTAACAGGTAAAGGTAAAGCAGCATAACAGTAAAAGGAAAGCTGGCTTCAGTCAGGTAGACCTGGGTTCTAGTCCGACCTCTGACACATACCAGCTGTGTGATCCTGGGCATACCTCCCAGTACCTTAGGCAAGTATCTAAGGTAGGTGACCATCTGGACATTTCCTCACTATGTTTGTGGTTCAGTCAGTTTCAATCATAATTGAACGACTGATTCTTCATGACCCCATTTGGGGTTCTCTTGGCAGAAATAATGGAGTGGTTCACCATTTCCTTCTCCAACTCATTTAACAGATAAGGAACTGAGGCAAACAGGGTTAAGTAACTTGCCCATGGTCACATAGAGGCCATGAGGCCAGATTGGAACTTAAGAAGATGAGTCTTCCTGACTCCAAGCCTGACAGTCTATTCCATTTACCACCGAGCTGCCCCCATTTCCTCACTAAGAGTTCCCTAACCTAGTGAAATCACAAATCCAATTCAAAATCTCCTCATAATGGTACATAAGTTTACACACATTAAAAATACAAGTAACTTTTGTAGTGCTTATTTCTTTTGTTGGTGGACATACTCCTTAGTTCTTAGGAATATTGCAAAGCATTAATCCAATATTCCATAAACTCTGACATCTCATTGGTTCAGGTCCACTCTCCAACAATGCAGAGGGTTATCTCTTCCCCTTCCAAAAGTTTGTCACAGGGGGATAACCGAACATGAAGGCAGACTGCTCACATCACATGATAAATATGATCTGTTATTGTTGGTTTTTTCTGGACCCATAATTTCATTGAGATATTCCTTAGGAGGTGATACCTGCCCCAGAACCTCTAATAATTTTAGAGAATTGCCTTAATCTCTGAGAAGTTAAGTGACTTGCCTAGGGTCACCCAGTCCTTGAATTCAGGTCTTCTTGACTTCCCAGATGACTCTTTCTTTATGATGCACATTGACTCACATAACATGAAGAAAATTATTGTGATAAAACAATCTGTGTTACTTTTCCTAGGCAGTTGGATACTTACTGGTGGGAAGGAGTCTGTTTCAGTTCAGAGTCAAAATTTTTAATGCTGGAAGATTCCTTGGAGATCATATTATCCAATGTCTTTAATTCACACTTGAGGAAACAGGCTCATAGGGATTAAGTGAGTTGCTCGTCACACATCTGCTTAGTAGCAGAGACAGGACTAGAAATCAGTTTTTTCTGAGTCTCTGCCCTGAGCTCTTTCTTCCCTTGCCACTTAAGATAATTAAAAACCATCACTGAGCTAAGCAAAATAAATAAGACCTTACTTTCAGCATCAAAACATTCCACCTGCCCTTCAAAATCATCAAAGTTCTCAAATCCTGGATGCTGCACAAGTATCTAATGAGTTCAGTGTTTATTTTGTTGATTGTGCTTGAGAATCCTAGGAATATGGGATGGTAGAGATGGAAGGGACCTTGGAAAATTTAAAGACTAAATTTCTCATTTTACAGATATCTAGGGGTGGGAATGGAGAGGTAAAAGGGATAAGAAATGTATCAGAGCTCTCCCCATGGAGCCAAAATGCAGAGCCAGCTCCAGAGGAAGTGTCATAGGTAAGGAAAATTGACATTTCCATCATTAATAGGTCTCTTTAAAGCTGGAAACCAATGAGGTGTCATTTAAATGGGGAATGGTTGAACAAATTATGGTATAGGAATGAGATGGAATATCATTGTGCCAAAAGAAATGGAAAAAGAGGGAAATAAACATTTATATACAGCACCACCACTTTACAAATATTATCTCATTCAATCCTCACAACAGACCTGCTATTTTTATCCCTATTTTATAGTTGAGGAATCTAAGGAAGACAGAGGTTAAATGACTTGCTCAGAGTCACAGAGCTACTACGTGTCTCAGTGTGGATTTAAATTTAGGTCTTCCTGAGTCTAGACCCAGTGTTCTAGCCACTGCCCTACCTAGCTGCTTTAACAATATGGGTTCAAAGAAATCTGGGAAGATTTATATCAACTGATGCAAAGTGAAGTAAGTAGAACCAGGAATATAATTTATATAATAACAACATTGTAAAAAAAAAAAGTAACTTTGAAAGATTTAAGAACTCTGACCAATATGACCACTAATCATGATTCCAGAGGGGCAACAAAGAAGAATTTTACCCCACTCCTAACAAACAGGGAGGCACTGATCTCAACATGCAGAAGGAAACATACACTTTGGCACATGGCTAAGGTGTGTTGGGGAATTTGGTTTCTGTTTCCCTCTGCATATTTGTTTCAAGGATTTTTTTTCCAAGTGAAAGAAAAATTAAATACTTGTTAACTGAAAAAAAGAAATAATTTTAAAAAGAAAATGTAGTGTGCTAATACTTCCTTAATTTTGAATAGCCAGTTCTTCATGGCCCCCTAATGTTAGCCAGCACCTACCACACAGAGACTCCTATATGTTAATGGAACAGTTTTCTAACTATGAGCTTTCACATACGTAACATACACACACCTCCCCTCTCACTTGCCTGATATAACTTACCTGAGTTCTCCATGCCCCCCTCCACAATCCTCATCTTATTTCTTCCAAACTTTGTCTCCTTACTGAACATCTCCACTATCAAACCTTTTTTTTTTTTCAATAAGACCTGTGAACTCTTGAGAGCAAGGCTCTTCTAATGGACACATTTCTCTAACCATGCAGATGGGCGCCTTCTCCAAAATGTATAGTCCTACATAGTTGCCTTAGGGCTCTAAAGAGTTAAGTGATTGGCCCAGGCTCATATAACCAGGGTTAACTGTCTAATGGAAGTCATCCTCTCCTGTCCTCAGTTACCCCCAGTACTGAACACACTTCCTGGTACATAGTAAAAACTTCATAAATGCCTGTGGATTGACTGACCCAGCAGCAGGCTGGGGTATATAAAATGTTCTCTGGGGTTATGCCCCACCTCTGACACATACTGACTCTGTGTCCCTGGGCAATGCACTTAACCTCCCAGCACCCCAAGAAATTCTCTAAGACTAAAAGTTGCATAATAGTTACTGATCTGTATTAGTAGAGGGAGTTTCCTCACAGGGAGTTCCCTATACCAAGGAAATCAAGTCTATACCAAAACCAAAAACCAAAACAAAATTTAAAAAACCTTCCTGTTTCTGTTGAGGGCACTGCCATTCCCCCCAATGCTCCCCCACCGATTTTTCACCAAAGAAGCCTCCTTGACTCTTCCTTCCCTGGCCCTCCCCACCATGAACCAGTTGTCCTCTGCCCCCACAACATTTCTCACATCCTTTTCTTTTCTCTCCACTCCCACTTCTGGCTTTTAGCACCTGTTGCCAGAACTGATTCAGTAACCTCGTAACTGGTCTCCTCTCCCTTATTCCAACCCATTCTCCACGTAGCTGCTAAAAGTATCTTCTTACAACACAGATCTGACCCCATCATTCTTCTATTCAAAAATGGTCAGGGGTTCCCCATTGCCAAAAGGACAAAATATAGTCTCCTTAACCCCAAATTTCTTACTCTTTATAATTTGTAAATAAATTCTACTTACCTTTCTAGTTTACAAAAGTATTTATTATGTGCCTACTGTGTGCCAGGAACTGTGCTAAGTGCTTGGGATACAAAAAGAGACAAAAGACAGTTCCTACCCTAAAGAATTTCACCATCTCAGAAGGGAGACAACATGTACAAACTACACTCAAACAAGATAGAGACAGGATAAATTGGAGAGAGACTCAGATGGGAGGCACTGAGATTGAGGAGAACCCAGGAAAGGCTTGTTGCAGAAGGCCTTACTCTCTTACACCTCTAGGAGTTCACTCAAAACTGCAAACTCAGTCCCTACCTCCTCTGAGAAGCCTTCCTCGATTCTGCCTTTCCCCAATCCCAATTTTTAGTTCTTTCCCCCTCTTCAGTTTTCCTTGTGCTAAATATTTATCTGTACCCTTGAAGGCAGGGGCTGGTTCACTGTACATGTAGCACCTAAACACAGTCAGGTCTTGATAAATGCTGGTTTGGCTCCCTTCAGTTGAACCCTAGCATCCAATAAGGAAGAAATGACTTCTCCCAGTCCACACTGATGTTTTCCCCAAATCTTAAGCAGGCTGGCACTGCAGGTGGGACAAAATCAGCTCCACATGGGAGCAGTGAGGCATGCTGGCCGAACCCTGGATGGAAGCTGCCATGATGTCAAATGCAGGCCAGCTTCATCAGCCCCACACTTTCATACACATGAAATGTTCTTCTGATTTCTTTGGAAAGTAATTTTGCACCAGCCCATCCAAGCCTAGTGACGAAGCTGAAACGTTAGGACAGGTCCTTTGGGAAAGGAGGGGGAGAAAAGATCAAACAGCCTAGGATAACATACTTCTTACCTCTTCAATGTTGATTACACGGCCCACAGCCGGGATATGTAGTGTGTCTCACGCAATGTACCCTGCAACAGCTGGAACTTATAACGGATAACATTTTAACCCATTGGCTCCAGGAGTGGGGATTTCCTGACCCAAAGCACTAATTACTGCAAATTTTTTACCTTTCCTCTCTGCCTTTTAAGGGAACAAGGAGTGTGTGTGGGCAGGGAATCTGGTTGGGAAAGAGCAGATTGAGGCTCCATTTGCTTCCTGCCGTGAACTCAGGAGGCAGGAGAGAAGGAAAATACAATTTAAATGGCCCATTTGTTTATTATTCCTGGCAGGTATGCGGTTGCCATTACAACAGAGGCCACCGTTGGCTTGTCCAATCCAAGACCTCGCCTCCAGCCTTCCAAAAACAAAACCCTGAATAACACTGGTACTCCCACCCCATACGGAACCTGCCCAAATAAACATGAGTGTGGTGAGGGGAGGGGAGAAAATGCCTGTCTTCTCAGGAGGACTGGTGAGGAAATGGGGCAGCAGAAGGCTAAGTGGGCACTGAGGCACCCTCCAAGGACAGACTAAGAAGCGAAGACCCCAGGAAGCAGACAGTCCTACCTTAATGGCTCCACAATTCTGGGCAGGCAAAGGCAACGGGAGGACAGCTGGCCAACTTCTATACTCTCTGCCCATTAGTCTACTCCTCTTGTCTCCATTTCAGAGATTAAATCATGTCATTGACTCCCCTTTGGCTACTAAGCCTGTAGAGCAAAGAAGGGTGGGAAAGGGATCCCAGCTGAATCAAGCTAGAATTCTTAACAGGTTAAAAGCATCTCTGGTACCTCTTCCATGCTCAGGGAGTAGCCTGGAAGCTTCCAGAGAATGGAATCCTAGAGCTAGGAGGCCCTCAGACATCATTCCTTAGTCAATCCCTTCCATTTGTCAGATGAGCAAACTGAGTCTTAGAGAAGCCATGGTTTGCCCAAATCCACCGAGTTATAGAAACAGTTAGGAGTAGAGGCAGATCTGATTCCCAATCTGGTGTTTGTCCCAAGGCACCATACTTCCCTCTCCGAAGGATCATAGGAACATAGTCCTCCCTGCTCATTTAATAGGCGAATCAAGCAAATAAGCATTGCTAAGAACCCATCGCTGTTGTTCAGTCATGCCCAACTCTTGGCAACCCCATTTGGGGTTTTGTTAGAGGTATTGGAATGGTTTGCCATTTCCTTCTCCAGCTCATTTTACAGATGAAGAAACTGAGGTAAGCAGGGTTAAGTGACCTGCCAAGGGTCATACACCTAGTAAGTAACTGAGGCCAGACTTGGACTGGGTCTTTCTGACTCTAGGCCCAATCTTTTATCCACTGCACCATCTAGCTGCCCTTGAACTGAATTATATATGTACAGCTGATGATGATAATAGGATCTAGACCTGTGATTTCAATGGAATAGGGAATTCCTCAGGGAGGACCACTCCATCCGTCAATATATGTCTTCACCTGTTCTATAACTTGTAGTGTTAGGAGAGTTGCCTATTTTAACTAAAAAGTTGAGCAGATTGCCTCTGGTCCACCCAACCTGGGCAAATGCCAGAGACAAAGCTTGAACCCTGGTCTGAGGCTAGCTGTCTAGCCCTTACTATACCTCAGGTCTTCCTGGTTCTCTGTCTCTATTTACACCAAGATCACTCTCTAGGCAAAAGAAACAGAAAGTAATTTGGCAGGGGTAGGGAGTGGGGATGGGAAACTGAGACGCAGAGAGACAAGGTCACCCCATGTGTGACATATTAGAGTAGAGGTGAGCCAGTGACTTCCTGAAGAGAGGCAAAGTTTCCCAGAGTCGTCGGCCTGCCTGCTGACCCTACCGGGGGCTGGAAACACTTTTGCTTGTGTTCAAACATCACTCTTTTTTCACATTTACTTCTCCCCACTTTTCTCATGAGTGCTCCAGGTTTCACATGGGAGTCTAAAAGATCATGTATATCCACAAATTATTGTCAGTAAATATACTTGTAAGCACAGGTCTCCTCAAACAGCAAACAAAAAGAGTACAGACAGGGCTGGGTCACTCCTACCTTCCATTTAGGAAAATACTGAGCAACTGGAGGGGAGAGGACAAGGAGAAAACTCATGTAGGAGTCAGAAGCACTGACTTCAAATCACAGATCTGTTACTTACCCCTGATGTGACCTTGGGCAAATCACTTGACCTCTGTAGACTCTAGTTCTCTTATTGAAGAATGAGAAAGAACTAGATTGATGTTGTCAAATTCATATAGAAAAAGGGTCCTGAAGGCCACACATTGACTTAGAAAACCACAAATTAACATTGTCTCTGATGTTCTATATTTTCATTCATATTATTGACTATTTCCCAATCATATTTTAATCTAATTTAGGCAGCACCTGGGAGTGTCCAGGGGCCCTCCTTGTACAGCTGAGGGCCCCAAGTTTGAGAAGTCTGGACTGGGTGAAAATTAAGATAATAAGAATAGCTAGTGGATAGGGTGCTTCGCACAAAGCTTTACGAGCATTATCTCGTTTATCCTCACAGCAATCCTACAAGGTCAGTGCTGTTCTTATTCCCATTTTACAGATGAGGAAACTGAGGCAAACAGTGATGAAGTGATTTGCCCAGGGTCATATAGCTGGTAAGTGTCTGAGGCTAGATTTGAACTCAGGTTTTCCTGACTCTAGGTCCATATTTCTATCCACTGAGTCACAAGCTGTTTTAGAACAGCTATACAAGTCTTTGTTACTGTTGCCTATACATGAAAAGACTTAAGGCTCCTTACTTCTGCTTTTACTACCACTACTACCACCCCCCCCCCCACCACCATCACCACCACCACCACCACCACCCTTACTACTATTACTCCTACTATGATGACCATACTACCACCATTACTACTAACACCATCACCACTAGCACTACTTTAGTTTGCTGAGTACCTACTTTGTACAAAGCTTGAGGGCTAAAAGGAGAGAAACCAATTAATTAATCTCAGTACCTACCTTCAGGGTTACAATCAGGCCTCAATTTACTTCCCCGAAATAGCCATTATTCTTACTTTTGATGTCTCTTCTGCATGAGAGCTGTTCAAAGGCTAAAGGGCTGCTGGCATGTGCCCTCAACACTTCTCTTACCCAAGCTAAACATCCTTAGTTGCTTCAATGGATTCTCTCATGGTATGGCCTCCAAGCCATTGAAAGGCAATGAGGTGCTAAGGATATGGCACTGGACTTGACATATGGAAGGCCTTCAATCTTTGCCCTCACTAACTGTGTGACCCCGGACAAGCCTCCAAGCCTGATCTCTCACCTACAAAATGAGAGGGGTTGGACTCATCCCCTGGGGTTCCTACAGCCCCTGGTTAGTCCTTCCTAAAATAAGTTACCTCCAAATACAACACAGTGCTCCAGATGTGCACTGATCAAGGGAGAGTACAGTGGATTTATCACCTCTTTCATTCTTTTTATTTTTCCATCAGCAAAGGATAAGGAAAGGTGCTTTTGGAAATTTTAGGCTTTTAAGATTTGTATATATGTGTGTGTGTATATACACACACACACACACACACACACACAGTATAATATGACTCCTGGTTAGGACCACTGTATATACAAGGGTCATAGAAGCATAGATTTAAAGCTGTAAGAGACCTTAGAAATCAGTGAGTCTCACCCCTTCATTTTACAGATGAAGGAACTGAGGCACAGAAAGGTTGTGCCTTGATGTCTAGGGCCATGCATCTAGTAAGTGTCTGAGATGGAATTGGAGTCCGGGTCTTCATGACTACAAATTTAGTGGGTTTGCCAATATAGCATGCTGCTTCGTGTTCCAGGGGGCCCCCAAGACATATAAGTAACTGGGGTGGGGAGGGAACTGCCAATAGGGATTGAAGTATCCCTCAGGTTAGTAATGCTCCAGCATGGCTACAGTTTCTGTGATGGAGGGATGATTGATGTGGAGAGTTGAAGATGTTGGGGAGCCTACAAGGCAGTTCAGAGGGGAAGGCGAGGACCTGTGAGAGATAGAAAAGCTTCAAGGGTAGAAGACAAATACATTTAGGAGGAAGCTGGAGAATGAGAAGAAGTACATGAAAAGAGGCTTGGCTAGCAACTGGCAGCAGCACTTAGAGCCTAGATGTCCCATGGGTACCTAGTGCCAGAGAGTCTCTCTGTGACTTCCTGTGAGGGAATGAGGGGTTTTTGTTTGGTCAGTGCCTGAAATCTCAATGTTCCTGATCTATTCCTATCACCTTCTTGAAAACAGAAATATCTCTGGGAGGAGGAATTCCCTTGATCTACCTTGAGAATTACCTTTTTCATCCCTTTCTTATAGCATAAAGCTCAAGCATGATGAGGGCAGGGCATGAGGGAGGGGAAGGTGAGCAGAAAAAGGGAAAGGGGGATGGAAAACGAAGGCAGGTTTGCCAAATTTCCCATCTATCACCATTTTGCCTAGAGCAGGACCTTGAAAATCAAGGCACTAGCTAGGAATTCTTGAGACAAGGGCAAATTCAGTTGGGATTGAAGAGGCTGAGCACTGTCCAAGAGGTCAGTACTACCAGAGGTGCCATCTTACAGGAAGAGGGAATGGCCAGTCTCCCAGGAGAGCCCAATTTGTGCCTTCACAGGGTTTGGAAGAAGGTGGATCCCAGGACAGGAGAAGAGTCATAGGGGTAGAACCTGGGGATCCTGGCCCAGGGCACAGTGGTGAAGGAGTAGAGAGGCTGGGGTCAGAAAAACCCGAGTTCAAAACCAACCTCACGCACATCCTCGCTATATCACTCTGGGCAAGTCACTTAACCTATGTCTGCCTCACTTTCCTCAACAGTAAAATGAGAGGACTAGTGGCACCAACTTATTGGATTGTTGTGTCAATCTAATGAGATAATAATTGTAAAAAGCACTTAACACAGTGCCTGGCCCAGAGCAGGCATTATATAAATCATTATTTTCTTCTCCTTCCCTCTGAGGTGAGACAAGAGAAAAGGGATTGCCTCATGAAGGAAGCACACTCCTTGGAACCCAGCTCAGTGACTCAGGCTCTTTAAGTTCTGCTGAGGAGAGCTCAGCTGACAGCAAGAAGAAATCGCATTCTCTTACCTGGGACTGTCTACAAATGTCTTCTAAGCAAAGGTAATCTGGAAAGCTTGGGTTCAAATCCTCCCTCTTGTCACTCACTACCTGTGGGGACTACAGATCATTTCTTCCCAGTGTCTCATTGTCCTTCTATGTAAAATGAAAGGTTTGGACCAGATGTCCTCTGAGGTCTCTTTCACCTCTGACTCAATGAGCCAGTTTTATGACAGGAAAGGGGCAGAATTTGAAACTGGATTTAAATTGGACCATTAACTCCCTGGGTGACCTTGGGCAGATCATTTCATGTCTCTGGGCCTCAGATCCTCATCATACTTGTAGCATGAGATGATATAGAAGGCCTGATACTGGACTGGGATGTCAGAGAACCTGGGTTCAAATCCTCCCCTTTTCCTGGTACTGCCTATATGGTCCTGGGCAAGTCCCCTGACCTCCATGTGCCTTAGTTCCTTATCTCTAAAGTGGGGGGAGGGTGGTATGCAAGATTATCTTCTAGCTCTAAAATTATGAACGTAGGTTAAGATAAAGATATTTTTTTAAAAAGATATTTTGAAAAGGACCCTAAAATAAAGATATTTTTTTAAAGAAGCGGTTGATGCCTAAAAAGATAAAACAGGAAGAAAAGTTTTAACTCTCGAAGGCTGAATAACGAGGTGAAGAGCCAGAGTGAAAAGTCAGGCTTGTACTGAAAGCTGGGAGATTTGCCTGGAAAACAAATGCAGACTAAAATAATCTCTTCAAGGCCTACAGTACTGCAGGAGACAAAGTCAAAAAGCAAGGCAGGAAGGTCATTGTGATGCTGGAGAGAGACACACAAATGCCAACAAATTAAAAACCGAAATCTGTGCTACTTGTTACGAGGTCTCGGTGAATGGCTATAACTTCTAAAATATTACAGGCTTTATGGCCCTGCGGCACCAAGGAGATATCTTGATCTTCCACAGAGAAGAGAGGTAGGGAATATTGAATTTCTGATTAGGTCCACTGCCTGAGACTTATTAGACCAGCTCGGACTCCTCCGGTGGGCCAGGGGTTCATTTTGGTAGCTGGCATAGAAATGATTATTAGATATACATAACAGTACTCCTCCAGAAAGGTTTGACCTGGAGGTGGTTCTGGCAGGGGTAGGCAGGAGGGCAGAGCAGCTATTTTGTCTTTCTGTCCAGCAGAGATCACCAGAACTCACCTGGGTGGTGCACCAGTGTCTGAGAGCTGGGGCAGGGGAAACCCTCAGGTATTGCAGGCGCTGCTGGGGCTGAGGTTGGCACTGAACCTGGGGCTGATGGTGGGGTTTGGAGACTCGCTTTGGCCTCTAGATGACCCATGGAGGGATCCTAGAATCTGGGCTGGAGAGATGGGAGCAAAAAGCCTTTGGGCACTGAGAGAGGGAATGTCTTCTGTCTCCTCTCTGAGCTGGGGAAACTGGTCTTCAGGTGTGAAAGAAGGATGCTACTCCTGACAGGTAAGGTGTCTGTGATGCCGGGGGTGGGCTGGTCACTGGTGAAAGGTTCCTAATCTCACTGAAGTTGACTCACCTCATCAGATGGCTATGTGAAGGGATGGTGGAAAATGGGTTAATAAAATGAGAGTCTGGGTTTTTTCAAGGGAACCTTGTAGAGACTTTCTGAATACATAACTCTCTTCCCCTAACTTACTCTGCTTAGTTTTTGTTTTGTTTATTTTGTTTTACATGGTTATGGAAATTGCAGATAGACAACTGAGTTGTGACTCAATGCCTACTGTATACAGAGAGTAAATGACTTGCCTAACTAGGATCTGGACCCAGATCTGGTTGCCTGTTATGTGTGGTTTAGACTTGCCTGGGCACAGGGACTTGTCTTTGGTCTCGTAACTAGTGTCAGAAATAGGTCTTGAACCCTGACCATCTAATAGCAGCTAATATCTATATCGTTCTTACTACGTTCCAGGTATTACACTAAGGGCTTTGCCAATATTAGCTCATTGGATCCTCACAATAACCTTGTGAGGTAGGTGCTATGATTATCCCTATTTTACAGATAAGGAAATCGAGGCAAACAGTGGTTAAGTGATTTGCCCAGGGTCACAGAGCTAGTAAGTGTCTGCAGCCAAATTAGAACTTGGGTCTCCAAGTTGGCCCTCTATCCATTATTCAGTGCTGCCTCTTTTTAAAACCAGCTTATTATATGAGGGGAAAAACAACCACGTGTATCCCAAGCAAGTTCTGACCTCCAAGCACACCCTCTGAAATGGGGAGCTTGCCTCCTTCCCTTATTCAGTTCATCTCGACCGGTCCCTGTTCCTTCACACCCAGGGCCACAGGAAGGAAGAGATGCCAGTATTGACCAAATGCAGCAAACATCTGTGATGAGGTCACATTCCATTTGTCTCTGTGTTCCCTTCTCCCAGCCCCTAGCTGATCACATTGGGGAAAGTTTCCAGGCTTGGGCTGTGCTCCTCCCTGGCTCCTTCCTGCTTAGCAAATGACTCTTCATTGTTAAATCAGTGACCCAGGAATCAATTCACTGGATGAAGTCAGCAGAAAAGTTGCCAACATGCCTGGAGCTCCTGGAGTCTCCTTCTTCCCCCACCCAGAGCCACGTGGTGTGGGGGCTTTTGAGATGAGAAGCTAACAGCCTGACCCTCATCCCTTCCCAGGAATCAGATCTGAGGGAGGGATGGGTGGGAGGGCCAAGGCCCAGAAACCTCTGACTGAGCCAACATCTATAACAATTAAATAAAAAGCCAAGGCTCGCTCCTTCTCCTTCCCACTTCGCGACGGGCAGGCTTGTCACTTCCTACCTCTGGTTTCATGGTCTTGGGAAATGCCAGACACTTTCCACTGGGTTTGTCTTAACTGTGGTCATTGTGCATCCTCGGTTCAGAACAGATGGGCTTGGGCCAAATAGTTTTCTGATCAACTTTATCCCTTCTCATGCTTTGTGGAACTGCTTGGGGCAAACAGGCCATTACTCAGGCTCAGTCTGCCTCCAGTTACCTCCTTAATTAGCCTGAGGCACCATCTGCTGGTGGCCTACATCAATGTCACTTAGCTGCCCAGCTAGCCCCTGCTGTCTGCCTTCTCTCCCCCTGGCCCTTTCCCCAGGTCACTGGTCCGGAAACTACCAATGGAAATTTTCAGCATGGATTTCCCCAAAGTTTAGTCAGGTTTCCATTTAAAAAAAAGAGAAAGTATCCCTATAATAAGTGAAAGATGGATGGAAAGATGAGCAGGGTTTCCCTAAGGGAACTTGGTATAACTTGGTGAAAGCAGAGAAATAGCTAGATTTCAAGAAACCTAGCAAGTGGTGGACGATGGCAAAAGCACCACTTCTGAGGACCTGGGTTCAGGTTCTACCTTGGATACCTACTGCTGGAACCACAATGGATTGGTAACCTTTTACCTTATCTTGCCAGG
This sequence comes from Bettongia penicillata ogilbyi, assembly GCA_023548195.1. Taxonomy (NCBI): domain Eukaryota; kingdom Metazoa; phylum Chordata; class Mammalia; order Diprotodontia; family Potoroidae; genus Bettongia; species Bettongia penicillata. The sequence goes on along the minus strand of JAJHZJ010000354.1, from coordinate 4,699,860 downwards.
AGCCAAGTCGCTCTATCACTTCCCTGGGCTGTCTCCATGTCATGCCATTATCTCTACTTTCTTCCTGCCAGAATATTGGGCTGTGCCTTTGGAAACATCCTGAGCCCTAACTGGTGAGTTTTCCCTTCATCTTGCCTAGGTCTGGGTCTTCACCTCACTTCTTCCATCCCCCTTGCCTCTCTTCTCCCATTAAATGAAAGCTTTTTGAGGGCAGGGACTGTCTTGAACTATATTTACTTATATTTGTATCTTCAATATTTAGCATAACACCTGGCATTATAAAATAATTGTTTTTATCTATCTATCCATCCATCTATCCATCTATCTGACCATCTATCCATCTACTTTCATGACCTTGGATATATCACAGTATCCACAGGCCTTTCCTCAGCTGTAAAGTGGGGAGTTGTTCCAGATGACTTCTGTGGTTCCCTCCAGTTCATAGTCCATAGTCATGCCTATAATAAATACGCGACTCTGGCCCCTGGGCACAGTTTGGCCACAGTCTCATGCTTCCAGGACACTTAGTTGAATTTTTAGAAGGGACTCCCTCTCATTCAAGCCTCCCTCTTCTCTCCTCTGTCCCTGCTCACAACATGCTTGAATTGTGGTATAGTGGATAGAGTCCTATATTCAGAATCACAAAGCTCTAATCTCATCTCTGACACTTATTAGCAATGGGAGAGAATTGGCTTTTAACCCCTCTGCGCCTTAGTTGTGAAATGGATTCAATGAGACCCAAAGTACTTCCCTCACAGTATTGTGAGAAGCTCTGCAAACTTCAAAGCATTATGGAATTGTCAGTGGTTATTGAATGTGCCCAAAGTAGAGATAGTCCCACAAGCCACTGGGTAAGTACCCAGTTGCCTGCAGGGTAATGTGATCTTGTGTCTGAACTTTAGGTGTTACTAGTAGCTTATAATTTAGGAGTGCAGAGCTGGAAAGGACCTCGGAAGCCATGAGAAGTCTAACTTTTCATTTTACATATGAGGAAACAGATCCAAGATAACATAGATAGTAAGTGGCAAAGATGAGATTTGGACTTAGGTGTAATGCTTTTTGTCATCAATTTATTGGAGCAGGGGAAGGCCAGGCAGTTGGGTTAAGGGACTTGCCCAAGATCAAACAGCTTGTTAGCATCAAGTGTCTGAGTTTGGATTTGAACTTAGGTCCTCAGGTCCTCTATTCACTGTGTCACCTAGCTGCCCCCAATATGCTGCTTCTTTTTATTTAAGATTTAATTTTTTTTCAGTAACAAGAATCTATTTTCTCTCCTTCTGACCTTCCCCCATTGAAAAAAATTTAATGAATATGAATTGTCAAGCAAAACTCATTTCCACATGGGCCATGTCCAAAAAATCTATGTCTCATTTTATGCCAAGAGTTTATGGCTTCTCTATGAGGAGCAAGGTGCTGTTTCTCTTTTTACAAGTGGTCTGCTTAGGGGGAGTTACACAGATCGAATTATCCTTACTTTACAGATAAGGAGTCTGAGGTTCAGGGCAGTAAGGGCTGATTTGTCTGAAACAATGCAGCTGCTAAGTGGTCAAGATGGGATACACACTCAGGTTTCCTAAGGTCAGGACTAATTCTTTCCATTACCTAGTTGCTACTGACTTTTGTGGGCAGCTGGAACCCATGTCTGAGCTGGGAGATTGAAATGCATCTCCATGAAAATACATCCCATGTACCCCACAAGGCTTCCCAGGGAATAGGGGGACAGATATCCAAGAACCAAGCTAAGCAAAATCACCAGAAACTACCTTTTGAAAGATGTCCAGTGTCACTAAACTTGCTCAGGCTCGGAAAAGCACAAAGCAATAAAATTGCATCAGGAAATCCTGACTTTTCCGGTGAGATGAAAGCAAATTCCACCACATTTTATAGAAGCGCTTAACAGGAGAAATATGTAATTAGCAAAGAGGCCCTTTTGCCTACCAGTTTTGGCTGCTGATAGAAAAGTTCAGTGGTGATGCAACACTGGTAATGCCAATCGTGAACAATAAAGATAAACTCGTGTTCTTCAAGTGTTGGGAACAGTAATTTGGAAAGCTTCATGGAGTGAAGCACCCTAAAACCTTTGAAGTGTCATAGAAACAGGCATTTCATTGTTCCCCCAAATCCAGTCCCAGGTGTACTGGCTGGGGGTGGCCAACGGATCCAAAGGGGCTAACTCTTTCTCCCCTCCCCTGTGTGTGTGTGTGTATATATATATTTGCCTTCGTACCCCAGCACCTCGAACACTGACTGACATTGTCACTTACCAAAATGCTTATTGATTGGCTGATTCCTTTATGGGATGTACATCATCAGACAGATACGTGCAGACAGATACATACAGACTTGGCATTTGAGCATTGCATCTTCCTTGTGGTGATCTTGGTTGTTAGAAGGTGTGGCAAAAACTGCATAACTGTCGGTCTAATATGGTCTTAGATTATGGGGGCATTACAAACACACTCCACCTAAAGTTGTTCTGGCTAATATTATTCCACAGTAATGACAGTCATGCACTATGACTAAACCCCATTTCACTTTGGAGAAGCTGCCCCCACACCTTCACCCAGGCCATTCAGGCAATAGTTCACTTGCAAAATTATTTCTATGAAAAGGACAATCTCATGTAACATTTTTTTCATCCAACAATGTTTTTTCACAGAACTAATGAATGATTTTAGCTAGATTATACTCATATTTTCTTTGCTGTGGTAAAGGCTTCATTTCTCAAATATATAGGAACCTGAGCCAAACTTACAAAAATAAGCACCAATTTCCAGTTGATCAAAGATCATGAATGCACAGCTTTCAGAAGAAAAATGAAAGCAATCAATAGCCACATAAAAATGCTCTAAATTCCTACTAATTAGGGAAAAAAATGCAAATTAAAACAACTCTGAGGAACTACTTCATACCTATCCTATTGACTAACACAATGGAAAAGGAAAATGACAAATGCTGGAGGTGATAGGGATAAATTGGGACACTAATGCACTGTTGGGGAGTCCAACTACTCTGCCCCAAAGCAATATGGGACAACAAAAATAACAGTCACCCAAGAGCAGTATTGGCTGGACTCAGAACAGTGATAGTCAATGAAATTACTCCATCACTTGCTGTGATACCATATTTTCCATGGAATAGCTGTTTAAGGCAACTTCTAGGATATATTCCCAGATGCAATAGGAAGGGGGTTGGGGACAATTTGGGAGTAAAAGGACAGGCCAAAAAGATGTCAGAGCTGTCTCACTGCAGCTGACAACCTAACCAAGGCCAAGAAGCCTCATGGGTCCAGCATTTCTCTCCTATTTTTAAAGCATCAGGAAACAAGTCAAATTGTCAAGACCATTCTATGGTAGCCTAGCTAATTATCTGACAATAATTGCTTGTCCCTATTTTTGTTTGCTGTTTATAAGATGAGAAAATCAACATTTTTCTTGGGAGAATATCTATGAAATTGTCCAAGATTCTCTTCTGAAACGGATGATAGGAATGGCCAGCATCAGACCCAGACATGCCATGTACATTTTGTTCGAACCTTTAAGACTAATGAAATTAACAAATCTCAGTCTTTAAGTTACACTTGGGCAAAAACCTAATTCTTTTGGTAGGAAAAACATCAGTCCAATAAGAAAATAACATATTGCCCAATCCCCTGTAAATAAAACAAGCCAGATCAATTTCTCTTCTGCCTCTGAGTGATGACCAATTTATCAAAAACACAGGCAACAACGATTTTCCATGGAGACGGCATCTCTTATGATAAGTGTTTCTGTACTTGCTGCATTATTGTAAACAACATCCAATTTATGGAGTTAGGAAGCATCTGCCTCTCTCAGTAATGTCTCACCATTATCTAGAATAAGCAATAAAAATTTAGAATGTTATATTTTTTCTGGCTACAAACTTCAAGCAATTAATATTCCTATAAGGCCATTTCAGCCACAAGCACAATTTAGAAATTACTCGTTCAATATGATGATTAAATTCCCAAGCTGGAGCCAGAGATTTTTGGATAAACTTCCCACAACTTAAAAAAAGGAAAAATGTGAGACAGTTGGATAGAAAATTTTTTAAAGGAGACACCTTCACCTTAAGAGACTGTGGTATTCACCCTTAATCATGTGGTAGATAATAATGATTCACCTCCATTTCACTACATGCAAATACATTAGGAGCTCACAAAGCTCTGCATTGGCATCACTGCTGGGAGCCAGGCATGAAATATTACCGCAGTGGACTGCAAGAAGTTTGAACCATTCCTCAGCACCTGAGGGACTGAAATGAGTCATGTTATCCTTGCTCTTATGGAGGTGACATCACCCATCCTTAACTCATAAATACATTTTAGAACAATTCCTAAGGCTCAGGAAGGCTGGATGATTTGCCCATTGTCACAGAGCTAGTTAAGTGAGTGACTGGGATCTGAATACAGGTCTTCTTGCCTGACACATAATTGATTCTCAAGTGTTGATTTTTTGATTGACTGATTCCTAAACTCAGATCCAGTACTCGATCCTCAATACCTCTCTGTCTCTCTGTAATATTAATCTATAACATTTAAAAATAAACCAGAGGCAAATCAAGATATGAAATACCAAAATTATTGCCTCCACCCTGTTTCTTGGAGATCCTCAGTGTCAGCACAAGAAGTATGATGAGGGTGTGAAAAGATAGAGAAAATCAGTCAGGATGCAGTCACACTCTAAATTCTCTTCATATGTCAATAAAAACACTAGCATGCAAAGATGCAGTAAGCATAAATCTACTAAAACATTTTCTTTCATTTAAACTTGCTAATATGGTTCCCTCAGTCATTTTCAAAAGGCTGCCCTTTGTTGAAGGATGATAATATTTTGACCCTGGGTCTTGAGTGCTGGATAAGTAGTTTGACCTTGAGAAAATATTAAAAGAGGCATTTTAGTTTTTAATATCTTAATCAGCAGGAGTAACAAACATTTATTGAAATTGTCTGTTTTATGGGACAATGAACTTTTGCAGGAGTCCACAAGTAGGATGGAGATGCATACTATATTGGGTTTAAATATCAACCTATCTCAAGTATAAGACATTCCCAACATGAGATTTCTTTATGAGGAAAATAATATGTAGGAATACATTAAAAAGTGTTATGTAGCGATTGATTATTCATTGACTACTACAGAAGTATTTTAGAATTGTGTGTAAACATAAGTAGGTTCTGAGAGATTTTTTTCACAAATAAAGTACATGTTCTCTAGCGTAGACATTCTCTGATGTCTTTTGAGGGTTGGTCAGTGGTCCCTTTCTGGTTTTTGCCAGTTTTACATCTCTGATCTCCAGGAGGAAGTTGCTAGAAGGATGGAGTCCAGACAGGTGGTGGTTTCTGTTCTTAGAAAATGGAACTAGACCGAGCACTACCACTTCTAGGTCTGTGTCCCAAAGAGACCATAAAAATGGAAAAAAGACTCACATGTACAAAAATATTTATAGCAGCTCTTTTTGTGGTGGCAAAGAATTAAAAATTGAAGGGATGTCCATCAGTTGAGGAATGATTGAACAACTTGCAGTATATGAATGTAATGAAATACTATTGTGCTATAAGAAATGATGAGCAAGTGGATTTCAGAAAAACCTGGAGAAGCTTCTATGAACTGATGCTGAGTGAAGTGAGCAGAACCAGGAGAACATTGTACACAGTAACAGCCACATTGTGTGATGACTGACTTTGATAGCCTTAGCTCTTCTCAGCAATGCAAGGACCTAAAACAACTCCAAAAGACTCATGATAGAATGCCATCCACATTCAGAGAAAGAACTATGGAGTCTGAATGCAGATCAAAGCATGCTGTTTGCTCTCTGTTTTTGTTTCGTTTTGTTCTCAGAGTTCCTCCCATTCGTTCTAATTCTTCTATACAACATTATTAATGTGAAAATATGCTTAATAAGAATGTATATGTAGAGCCTATATTGGATTGCATGCTCTCTTGGGGAGAGATAAAGGTGGATTTGGGAGAAAATGTAAAACTTATGGAAGTGAATGTTGAAAACTAAAAAATAAATTTATTTATAAAAAAAGAAAATGGAGCTAATTAATCGAGTAACTAGAAAAGGATTCTGAGTTAGAAGAGCCTATCTAATTTGTGTAATTAAAAATATTTATTTTTCTTACATAATGGAAATATATTTTTGTTTCTAAAGTCCATCTTTAAATTCTGATCTGGAAAAGTAAGGAGTGTCCAATTACTAAACATTGGCCCCAGAGAAATAAAAATTAGCCTAATCAAAGAAAAAATAATTGACAGAGGGCCCCAAAGAGGTGTGTTAGGTTTGTCGCAATTCCCCTTTCATTTAGTTTCCTTGGGCACTGGTATTGATGGTGGTGTTTTGCATAGGAATGCTTGTTCTTTTAGGCTAGTAATGTGAGGAAGAGTTGTGTGTGTGTGTGTGTGTGTGTGTGTGTGGTGTTTTATGACTTCAAAAGAGAGGATGACATTGATAAACTGAAGGAGGGTCAATGCACAAGCAGACTCAAATTTTTGCGGTCTAATTAATTTGGGAAAATATTTGCAATGCAGAGAAATTGTTCTGCCTTTTGGAAGATGGGGATATTGAATTCTGGCCTTAGCAGTTCTATTCCTATCCTACTGCCAATGGGTTTGAAGGATTTTGGAATAAACATCATATTATTAATCAAATGCCAGCACTCTGCATTGAGATATGATTGGCAATGAGCGGGCCCCAGAATTGGATGAAAGGAAGACAGTGGTCTGAATTACATTTGGGAAATTGCACAAGGCTGTTAACAATCTCAAGACTATTGTCTGATACAAAAAGCCACTCTCTGAATGCAAATATCTCCTAGGAATGCTGTTGGGTTGTGAATCTTGAAATAGCACAGTAGCCCAACTCAAAGGTAAATCGAGAGATGCATGGAGGGGTACAAGTAAGCTCAAGGCTTTTTTCTAGTGGTATGGGTGAGAAACGAAGTCAAAGATCCAGGAAATGCATGACTGGAAAAGGATGTGGGCAAGTCAAATATCAAGAAGGAGGTATAGCAAATGGACAGACCAAGTGGTGCCTTGGTATTTATAAAATCCAAAACAAAAATACTCTAGCTCTCTTGCACGTAGGAGATCCTTTATGGAGGGTTTATGGTAAAACATGGAAGAGAGTCCCATGGGATGAGAAGACAGCTCAAAGCCTCTGTCTTTAAGGAGAGAACAGATGAGCATCTACCCAGGATCCCAAGTGATACGAGGAGTGTAATTTGCACTAATGGAATGAGTACTTACATTAATGATATCATGATCCATTGAGATATTAATTAATTGAGCATAAGCCCCGATATGCCAGGCATTATGCTGAGTGCTAGGGACACAGACCACGGTCACAAGAGTGAAACAGTTCCTGTTCCAAAAGACCTTATAGTCTAATGGGGGGAATTACACATACATAGATAATTTTAAGAGCAGGGTAGAACCCCTACTTCAATTAATTTAATCATGAAAGACCCAGATGCCTCAATTAAATCAATCAACATTTTTAAAGTAGATGTTAAGGAATTTTCCTACAACCTGACCATAATTTGTGAATAAGTTATTCATCAGTTTGAGAAGATTGTAAAGTTTTAGCCATTGGATGAAGGCAAATGACACCATCCTGAAAATAACTTGTGATTTGAAATAAACCGACACACCTCTGGGTCTTTATATAAAACAGCAGCCAATCAAATTAAAACCGGTTCCATGGTGGTGTACTAAGTTTGGGAGCTGAGGACTCCAGAACTGGAAAGAGGGTCCTGAGAAGGAATCACTCCTGGGGGAGGAAGGAAGAGTCTCTCTCTGTTTCTATTTCCGTTTCTCCATCTGTCTGTCTGTCTGTCTGTCTCTCTCTCTCTTTCTCTCTCTCTCTCACACACACACACAACACATGCACGTGCACACACACACGCAGGTGCACACACTCACAATCTCTTTCCCTCCCTCCCTCCCTTCCTTTCTCCCTTCCTTTCTCCTCAATTCCCATGTCTTTAGACCAACACAGCTGCTTCCAGCTAGTGAAAGGGAGACTGGATGAGTAGAAGAAAACCTATCTAGCCAGGAGCAGAGTGACACGAGGACACAGAGATGGAACAACATTTATCCGAGGAGGGAGGCAGCTTCAAGGAGCACGACCCCTTGGACTGGAGAAGGAGACCAGGGATGAATTCAAGACAGGATTTCTGGGCCATAATACACTAGGAATTATGTTTTTCTTTTGCCACAAATGTTTTCTACAAATGTGCCTTACTACCATTGTACTGTAAATTTGAGCCTACTTTTCCCATAGACGTGTACTTTTGTGGGAAACTGTGCCCCAGTCTTTTGGAGGAATTTTTTACGCCAATTGTTCTTATTATATAATCTTACTGAATATATTTGCTAAAAGTTCATTAAGTCTGGCCGAATAACTGTTAATAGAAAGCACACCAATTGGGGCTTGAGTGACTGTACTAGAAACCTATGGATCCGCTAGGTGGCGCCATAGTGCTGAGTCTAGCATCTGGAAAAATTTTCCTGAGTTCAAATCTGGCCTCAGATCCTTACCAGCTACACGACTCTGGGCAAGTCACTTAACCCTGTTTGCCTCAGTTTCCTCACATGTAAAATGGTCTGGAGAAGGAAATGGCAAACCATTCCAATATCTTTGCCAAGAAAATCCCAAACGAGGTCACACAGAGTCAGAAACAATTGAAATGACTGAACAAGTAGAAACCTAGTCTCTAGCCCTAGAGGGGTTGCTACATAATTAATGAATCCACAAGCATGTATTAAATCCTATGTGCTACAAAGTATCCTAGAGTCTAAGAATACAAATAGAAAGAATGAAGCAATCCCCACTCTCACTTTTGTGCCAGTATACCTGCCACAAAAACAAGTTGAATGGTAAATAGTTTGGGGGGAGAAGGCACTAGAAGCATTGGGGTTTAGAAAAGGAAGCAAGGCTGCCTGCAGGCATCTCTCCTCCCTGGATTCCACTCCCTCCTCATCTCTGCCTTGTAAGATCTTTCTCTTTGTTCTATTTCTAACGTGATTTAAAAAATCTCTGCACTCTTACTCAGTGCTTAGGACAACACCTTGAATGCAGTGGGTACTTGATAAATGTTTAATTGAGTTCAGCTTTATGAATTACATTCTCAAGAATGAATGGGGGTGGGGGATTCCTGTTTTGGTATCAATCAGTTTCCCAGCAGGCCCATGTCAGAAAAATGAAAATGGGAGAATATCCCCAGAAGCCTCCCACACCAAAAAGGCAGCTAAAGCTTCATCTAAGCCAGGCAGACTTCATGCGCTAAGGAATGCCTAGGTGGCTGGTTCAATTCAAAGGTTTACAACAGAAGGAAAGGAAGATGCAGATATTTTTCTCCAGCCTTACGAAATGTGTCTGCTATGTTTATATTGTCTTTTAAGAATTTAAAAAGTACTTTACAGATATCTTATCTGAGCCTTACAGTTGCCTTCTGAGGGAAGTACCACATTTTGTAGATTAGGAAATGAAGGTTGTGACTCAGGTCTTCCAGATTTGGAGTCCAGTACTCTAACAACCTCAATGAGGGGGATAGTATAATATAGTTCATAAGACTTGAGAGAGATCTTAGAGAGAAGGAGGTGTGGATGAGAGATGGGGAAGTAGATCAACAAGATTTCTGAGGGAGAGAGAGGAAACAATGAGGATTCTAGACATGCAAATCTGCGTAATGGGAAGATTGGTGGCTCCCTCAAAAAAATAAGGAGATAGAGGTCTATGGGGTAAGATAATGTTTTCTTATTTGGGGTATTGTGCAAGCCAGGTCCACGGATGTCCACAGACTCATTAATGGAAGCACACTATGGGTTTATTGATAATATGCAAAATGACAGAAATGAATAACAGGAATGGACTTCTGTGGCCGTCTGGCGTACCTCATGTATGCAGGTATCTCTCATTTAGGTTGAGAAAACTCAAATCTACATTTCTATTATACCACAATCCCAAAACAACTCTATGATTCCATTTCCCAGCAATGAATTCTAAAAGTCTGAAAACACTCATATATAGATTAGCTGCTGGGAAACAATGCATTGTAGCCAGAATAATCAGTCAGTACTTTTGTCTTTGTACTTCTTTCCCTCTGGTCCTCTCAGGATTTTTATCTGAGAGATTATTTTCTCTCAAGTTCCTTCAGCATAATTTCTATTTCTTCATACTGTTTTTCTCCAGTTCACAAAAAAATGTCCTTTTCTGGCCCTTCTCAGCAATTAAAATGTCTATCTGAGAAAGAGTAGTACCTTCTATAAATGCCCAAAGTTATTTTTAGTCTCCTTTCACTCACTCCCTCTCTCAAATCCATTCTCTACTCGGTTACCAAATGAAAATTCTTCAGTACGTACCCCTGTCCGGTACAAATCTCATCAAATGCCTCTTGGGATAAAATCCAAAGTCCCCAACCTCAATCCCACCCGTGTTCCCAGAATCAATTCTTATGACTCACCTCCACGAATATTTCATTCCTGATAAATTGGCCTGGTGATTGTTCCCTGAGCAAGCCTGGATTGTATTTTCCTTTCAGTTCTCAAGGCTCAATTTAGGTGTCCCATCCTGTAAGCTTGCCTCGCCTTTCCCACAGATGTAGCTATTTTCTTGCTCCTTGTATTTTCTTATCTGTAGAAATAAGCTTCTTGAGGACTAGGCAGTGGGAGGGGGTCCTTTTCTGTATCCCCAGCACCTAGCACCAAAACCTTACATAGTGTGTATTCTTTTTTTTTTTTTACTTCTAATAAAAATTTATTTATTTAACTTTTTACATTCATTATCACAAAATTTTGGGTTCCAAATTTTCTCCCCTTTTATCCCCTTCCCCCACCCCAATACACCGAGCAATCTAATTTTCCTTATCACCAGTCTGCCCTCTCTTCTGTCATCCCTCCCTTCCCTTGTCCCCATCTTCTCTTTTGTCCTGTAGGGCCAGATGACTTTCTATTCCCCATTAACTGTATGTCTTATTGCCTAGTAGCAACAACAATACTCAATAGTTGTTCCTAAAACTTTGAGTTCCAAATTCTCCCCATCCCTCCCACCCCACCCATTCCCTTTGGGAAGGCAGGCAATTCAATATAGGCCATATCTGTGTAGTTTTGCAAATGACTTCCATAATAGTCGTGCTGTGTAAGAATAACTGAATTATCCTCTATCCTATCCTGCCCCTCATTGTTTCTATTCTGTCTTTTGATCCTGTCCCTCCCCAAGAGTGTTGACTTCAAATTGCTCCCTCCTCCCATCCATCATCCCCCCCTTGCTTATCTCCTTCTCCCCCACTTTCTTGTATTGTAAGATAGATTTTAATATCAAAATGAGTGTGCACTTTATTCCTTCCTTTAGTCGAATGTGATGAGGGTAAACTTCATGTTTTTTTCTCAGCGCTCCTCTTTTTCCCTCCACTAAAATGTCTCCTGCTTGCCTCTTGAATGAGATATAATTTACCCCATTCCATTTCACCCTCTTTCCTCCCCCTACATTTCTCTCTCACCATTTACCTTAATTTCTTTTAAGATATGGTCCCATCCTATTCAATTCACTCTGTGCTCTCTGTCTCTGTATGTGCGTGCATGTGTGTATGTGTGTTTGTGTGCACATGTATACGTGTGTGTGTATGTGTGTGTGTGATCCCACCAACTACCCAGATACTGAAAAGTTTTAAGAGTTACAAATATTGTCTTTCCATGTAGGAATGTAAACAGTTCACTTTTGGTAAGTCCCTTATGACTTCTCCTTGCTGTTGACCTTTTCATGCTTCTTCTCATTCTTGTGTTTGAAAGTCAAATTTTCTTTTCAGCTCTGGTCTTTTCATCAAGAATGCTTGAAAGTCCTCTGTTTCATTGAAATACCATATTTTCCCCTGAAGTATTATACTCAGTTTTGCTGGGTAGGTGATTCTTGGTTTGAGTCCTAGTTCCTTTGACTTCTGAAATATCCTATTCCACGCCCTTTGATCCCTTAATGTAGAAGCTGCTAGATCTTGAGTTATCCTGATTTTATTTCCACAATACTGGAATTGTTTCTTTCTAGCTGCTTGCAATATTTTCTCCTTGACCTGGGAGTTCTGGAATTTGGCCACAATGTTCCTAGGAGTTTCTCTTTTTGGATCTCTTTCAGGTGGTGATAGATGGATTCTTTCAATACTTATTTTGCCCTCTGGTTCTAGAATGTCAGGGCAGTTTTCCTTGATAATTTCATGGAAGATGATGTCTAGGCTCTTTTTTTGATCATGACTTTCAGGTAGTCCCATAATTTTTAAATTGTCTCTCCTGGATCTATTTTCCAGGTCAGTTGTTTTTCCCATGAGATATTTCACATTCTCTTCCATTTTTTCATTCTTTTGGTTTTATTTTATGATTTCTTGGTTTCTCAGAAAGTCATTAGCCTCTATCTGTTCCATCCTAATTTTGAGAGAACTATTTTCTTCAGTGAGCTTTTGAACCTCTTTTTCCATTTGGCTAATTCTGCTTTTGAAAGCATTCTTCTCCTCATTGGCTTTTTGAACCTCTTTTGCCAATTGAGTGAGCCTATTTTTCAAGGTGTTATTTTCTTCAGCATTTTTTTGGGTCTCCTTTACCAAGGTATTGACCCATTTTTCATGCTTTTCTTGCATCTCTCTCATTTCTCTTCCCAGTTTTTCCTCCACCTGTCTAACTTGATTTTCAAAATCCTTTTTGAGCTCTTCCAAGGCCTGAGCCCACCGGACATCCCCCTGGGGTGTCTGGGATACAGAGGCCCCGACCTCCACGTCTTTCCCTGATGGTAAGAATATTTCCTGGTCATCAGAATTGAAAGGTGGGAACATTTGCACCCGCTCAAAGAAGCTCTCTATAGTCTTATTTTTCTTCCCTTTTCTGGGCATTTTCCCAGCCAGTTACTTGACTTCTGAGATTCCTGTCCACCCCTGCCTAGATCCGCCCAGCTAGTGCTTGGGGTCTGAGATTCAAAAAATCCATAGTGTGAATTCTTAAAAAAATATTTGTGGAATTCAGTTGGGAGCCTTAGAGTAATTTGAAATCCATTTGTATCAAGCTAGCAGACTGTAGTAAGAAGATACATTTAAAAGGAAAACACCTGACTAGGATGAAAATTAGCAAAGAAATAGAACCAGTACCCTCCCTCCACTTACAGCCAGCAGATTCAAATTTCTTCACTCAGGAATAACAGGGGAAATTCTGGGGACCAGAAAGGCTCACTTTTTTGAGTCTATTATACAGCCAAGCAATATGTCTCCTGTGGTTCTTGACCCTCTGACTATTAGTTATCTCATTCATATCAAGATATTGTCTGTCTCTCAGCCCCTTAGTTTATTTTTAATAGCAAGTAATCAGCTCCCAGCTTCCTGTACTGTGTCACCATGAAAGCTGCTTTCTTGAGACTCTGCTTCTTGGCAGTTTCTCTCTCCACAACGAGAGTCCTAGGCTCCTAGCACAGTCACCCTGCATCCAGGTACACGGTTTCCTGGGAAAAGGAAGTACCTCCTAATGAACAATGCACTCCCTGGGCTCAAACATCAGGTGGTTGTGTTTTCATTGGTCTATAGACTCACCATTTTAAATGGATACAAAGCATCGTGTTACTATATAGTAGTTTCTTTAGTCACTGTAATTGTGAGACAGCTGGTTTGTTTTCTCTCTCTTACTATTCTAAATGGTGTTATTAGACACATTGATTTTGCATTTCATCATATACTGTCCTATCTTGCTACTTAATTGGCTCCTGAGTGTTTGCTCTACCTCCCCCATTTTGTTGGTTTGGGGTTGGGGTGTGTGCGTGTGCGTGTGTGCATGCATATGGCAATAGGAGGTAAGCAATTTGCCTAGGGACATCTGGCAAGTAAGTGTCTGAGGCTAAGTTTGAACTCAGATCCTTCCAACTCCAGGGTTGGTGCTCTATCCACTGCACCATCTACCTGCCCCTAGACTATAAACTTCTTAAAAGACAAGGACTATGTTTCATACTTTTTTATTATTCTACCCAGTACCTACTCTAGCACTGGATATATAATAAATACTCAATACCTTTTTGAAGAAATAGTATTTTGTTTTTTTCCAATTACATATAAGGAAAATTTTAACATCCATTTTTAAAAATTTTCAGTTCCAAATTTTCTCCCTCCTCTCACCTTCCTCCTCCCTAAAATGGTAAGCAATTTGTTATATTTTATATATGTGAAATCATGTAAAACATATTTCTGTATTAGTCAAGTTATAAAGGAGGAGTGTACCAAAAGAAAAAAACCATGAAAAAGATAACAAAAGTGAAAAGTATGCTTCAGTCTACATTTGTACTCCCTTACTTGTTTCTCTGGATGTGAATAACATTTTTCAGCATGAGTCCTTTGGAATTATCTTGGATCTTTGTATTGCTGAGAATAGTGAAGTTATTCATAACTGATCATCATATAATGTGCTGTTTATATGAGGTTCTCATGGGTGCTACTCACTCACTTTGCATCAGTCCATGTAAATCTTTACAGGTTTTTCTGAAACCTGCCTGCTCATCATTTCTTATAGCACAATAGAACTCCTTTATATTCATATACCACAACTTGTTCAGTCATTTCCCAACTGATGGGCATTCCCTCAATTTCCAATTCTTTGCCACCACAAAAAAGAGCTGTTATGAATATTTTTGTATAAATAGATCTTCCCCCCACACCTTTAAAAAAAAGCATTTTGGGATACAGACCTAGTAGTGGTACTACTAGGGTATGCACAGTTTGTTGCACTTTGTGTATAGTTCCATCAGTCAATATTTGTTGAAATAATTGAGTTTGTGGATGGTAATCTTATGAGTCACCCATAAGTCTAAGTGTAGCTAGCTGGTGCCATAGTGCACAGAGCACTAGAACCAGAGTCAGGAAGACCAAAGTTCAAATATGATGTCAGACACGTTCTAGTTGAGTGCCCTGGACAAGTTTCTTCAACTGTAAAATGGGGATAATAATGGTAGGAGAGGTGGTAAGAGATGGGGGGAAAATGCCTAGGCATACCTAGGTAAAGGCAATGAAATAGAAGGCGATGTGAATATCATTTTACTGCTTCTTTGTGGTCTAACCTAGAAATGTCTGAGAATGACATTACTGGCCTTTGATCATAATCTCCTAGTGGAAAAGAGCTATGTCTGTTTAACTCAGTTTATAGAATGTCTAGACAGCTGTGTTGTCATTATGTGAGGATAATATGATGGTTTTTTTCTCCGCATTTTCAAATAAACATTTATATAATACTTTAAAGTTTACAAGGCACTTTCCCCACAATGTTCCTGGAAATAGGTAGTGCATATAAGTATTACTATGCAAATTTTAGAAATGCGGAAACTGACTCTCACAGAGTTTAATTAACTTGCTCAGGGTTACAGGTGGGCAAATACCAAAGCCAGGACTTTAACTGGTCTTCTACCACTAAGACAAGTGCCCTTACCTCTGTATCACTTTATTCAGTCATCTTCAGTTATGTCTGACTCTTCATGACCCCATTTGGGGTTTTCATGGCAAAGATAATGAAGTGGTTTGCCATTTCCTTCTCCAGTGCATTTTACAAATGAGGAAACTGAGGCAAACAGGGTTAAGTGACTTGCTCAGGGTCATACAACTAGGGAATATCCAGGTCATCTGAGCTGTATAGAACACCGCACCCTCCCAGTAGAATTGTAAGTCCTTCTTTTGAGGCTAGGCACTCATATAGACACTTTTTGTACTCGTATTTCCAACACTTCATCCAATGTTTGTAGGTAATTGCTTAATAATTTGTTGGCTAATTGGTTGATGGAAGTGCTTCCTACGTGCCAGGTGACTAGGCGGCTCAAAGGGTAGAGCACTGGGCTCAGAGTCAAGAAAACCTGAGTTCAAATCTGTTCTCATATACTTACTAGCTGTCTAACTAGGATGGCCATGTTCCTTCCCCTCTGTTTGCCTTAATCCCCTGGAGAAAGAAATGGCAAACCACCTTGCCAAGCATATCTTGCCAAAATATCTTTGCCAAGAAAATTCCCTGGATAGTATTGGTATGCCATGGGTCCATGGGTCACAAAGAGTCAGACACAACTGAACAACAATGTGCCAGGCACTGTCTGAATTGCTAGTGATACAAATACAAAAGGGAAATGATCCCTGCCCTCAAGGTGCTTACATTTCAAAGCTGAGGAGAAGCAATAGGAATATATAAGTATATGTATACATATATAATATATATTATATTTTGTGATATTATATAGACATACTATATTATGTAATATATTTATTATTATTCTTACAAATTAATTAAATATATTATAATATAACATATTATATAACATATTTGCTTATATATAATTATAAATGTATTATATTTATAATTATATATAATAATTTATACAATATATTACTTATATAAGTATATATAATATACATTATAATTAGATATACAATATTAATTTATATTAATAATTAACATTATATAATTATAATAGATTACAAATATTATAATATAATATAATTGTGTTTGTCCTTCCTTGCCAAAGAAGACCATGCCATTAGAGAAATGATGACATGACTTGCACTTGACTTTGTTTTGAGGGAGGGAGGGAGGGCTATGCAGGTCACCAGTCCTCACTTCTCCATATATTAATTTATATTAATAATTGATATTATAGAATTATATAATAAATATTATAACATAATACAATATGATATAATACCATACAATACAATATATAAGTATATATAAGTACACACAGACTTTATGCCAAATTGAACCAAGGTAGTTTAAGGAGAAAGGCACTAGTAACTGGGGGATAGAAAGACTTCATGTAGAAAATCAAACTTGGACTGAGTCTTGAAAAAAACCAGAAATTCCCAGAAGTTTCAGGCCAGAGAAATAAAAATAATACCAGCTAACTGTGCTATGGTTCCTCATTTGCAGAGTAAGGAGGGAGTCCATTCCAGAGAGATGGGTGAGGAGATCTTGTGGACAAACAGCAGTATGTTGAAGGCAGTAAGGCTCTAAGGGCTGGAAAGGTAGGAAAGGGCCAGATTATGATGACACTTAAATGCTTGTTGACCGACTGAAGGATGGAAGTAAGCAAGGGCAGAGGGGTGTCCCTGACTTAGCCGTTCCCTGTCACCAGCCGGGGCAGATGGATGTGCCAGTGTATAGGACTTCAGGACTTTCATCTTCTCTATCCTATTGTCCCTACGCCCCTTCACTCCTCTAACCAGTGCCCAGCTAGCCTCAGAACTCCCAGCAAGTTCCTGACTTCCTGGCTTAACTTACCCTACCATGCTCATAAATTGTGTTCATGATGGTATTCAAAAGCTAAGAAAGGAAATGCTTCATTTGAGCCTCAGAAACACCACATGTGCATGATATACACGAGCCTGCATACACACATAAACTGCTACCTTCATAGGAGACTGTGGCAAATGAGTCTGAGAACTCTGAACCAGGAGACAAACCGTCTCAGGTGCTGTTGTTGGCTCTGCTTCTGACTTGCTGGAAATGTCTTGAAATGACCTGAAAGCCCATGTCTGGGTGGTACCCTCCACCTGAGAAGAGCCCAGGGCCTCCTCACAGACATGACCTCATCTCTCTTCCTAACATCCCTTAGGGCTGAGGAGGGGCCAGACATTGGTCAGGCAGGAAAGTGGGGAGACCGGGGTACAGTACAGGCGATAAAGTCGCCAAGTTAGAAGAATGAGTCAGAGCCATGGCACCAGGGTCCCCTGCCACTCACACTGGCACTGCCTTTTTCCACCAGACACAGCTGCCCTGCTGGGCCTTTGAGATGCCCAATAAATTCCTAAGAGGGCATAGAATACACATGGGACAGATGACGTCTGGGTGCCTGAAATTGGATTCAGGGCCTTGATGAGGTTCCTAAGCCTTAGGCAATGCATGGAAAGCTTTAAAATTATAATTCCATCATCATGGCTATGCAATCTGTGAAAATCTATGCCTGCGTGATGATACATGCAATTGATTTACTCCTCCTGATTGGTTATTCAATAGCTCAATAGGAGATACAGTGATTATGAAACTGGTCCCAAATGTAGCTGATTAACTGTTGGCTAAATAGAACTGAGCACTTTTCATCTGCAGAGAGCTTTACAGGCAACTAATTAAATCTGAAGTTATGAAATAGCTTCCCCTCCATTTTGTAGATGGCCTAGCTGGCGGTTAGGTGGGTTCAATTAAGGAAAGCAAAGGATGGGAGGGGCGAAGGGAGCTTACAGGAAGGGGATGATCTGTAGTCCGGCAGCATGCACAAACCCTTTGCCAGTTTTACCTGGTCGGCCAAACTGTTCCTGCATCTCTCACTGCATTGCAGAGGCCTCTGGGATGAAGCATTAACAGTGATTCAGCTCTTGGAACAGTATTTCCCAGCTTAAGGTAAGAAATAAGGAACAGCCTTGTGTGAAACACTGCGGCAGGATTTAATCACCTCTCCTGGAGTTAAGCCAGAAAAATAGAACCACAGCTCTCTTCTCCTCTGACAAGAAAATGACCCACAGGACCACAGGTGCCCAAGCTCTCAGATAGCAAAGCAGGGACTTGGGAAGGGGATGTTGGCTTGCCCAGGGACTTGCCTTACCCATTGGTGACTTGGAGAAAAGGCCACTGCTTGGGTGCTCCTTATGCAGCAGGCTATACTGAAGCTGTCTCATACCAGGGAGGTGGTGGTGTGCAAACTGGAGCTGGAGTAGGCAGCGGGCAAGTCCTCAGTCTACCAGGTGACAGAAGGAAATGTGTAGCCCAAATGCAAGGATAGGGAGTTTGCCGGTGAGAAGACCTTGAACTCAAGATGAAATAAATGTGGGCATGATAGAAAGAGACCCATTGTGGCTGTAGCAAGCAGGGGTAAAGATGGCACTTGAGCTAACTGGCTGAATCCCTTTTGGTAGCAACCTCCCTAGAATGTAGCTTAGCATTTAAGTCCTTCACAGCCTGGCCCCTTCCTACCTCTCCAGTCTCCCGAAGCTTCCTCTTCTCCATGGATTTACAATGCAGCAACACTGGCTTTCTTCACTCCATCACACTCTGACTCAACCTTTCCCCTCATGCTGTAAATGCTTTCCCTTCCTGGTTCTTACCTCCCCACCAAAGCTAGCCCCTTCCCTCTAAGACTATCTTACATATAAGTATATATATATATATATATATATATATATATATATATATATATATAGTGAGATATACACATGTGTATATGTATATAAATAATGTACACATACATATGTACGTGTGTCTGTGTATATGTATATATACGTATATGTGTATGCACACACACATATATGGCGGCTAAGTGGTATAGAGGATAGAATGTTGAGTCTGGAGTCAGGAAGGCCTGAGTTCAAATCTGACCTCAGACGCTTTACTAGTTGTATGACGCTGACAAGTCACTTAACCCTGATTGCCTCAGATCCCTCATCTGTAAAATGAGCTGAAGAAGGAAATGGCAAACCATTCTAGGATCTGCCAAAAAAACAAACAAACCCCAAAATGGAGTCATGAAGTCAGACACAATTGAAATGATTGAACAAAACACATGTGTATGTATGTGTGTATGTATATATACATACACATATATAAATATACACATATATAAAATAGTTGTAGTCTAAATATTAATGTATGTATACTATATATACATAGATATGTACATTCACATTTGTGTATGTATGTCCATGTAGATATAAGATATATATAGTATCTATAGCTATACATATCTCTAAATATGTGTTTAAATATCTATAAATAAGCTGATATAGGAGGCTCATCAGTGGACACTCCCACAAGTTCTCCATTTGATTTCTTATCCTACTTAACTTTTGACTTGAGACTTGTTCTCCCTTCCCCAAACTTTGCAGACGTGTTTATTTGGTCCCTAACTTCCTTATCAGTTCCCTTCCCAGATTCCCTTCCCTTTGCTACAGAGAGAGCAAAGTCACCGTAACCCACATTCTGGCTGTCCAATTAGCGAACACAGGATGTTACAGACTTTTTACACACAACTCATGGTATGGCTGGCCAAGTTGGTTCCCAGCTCAGGGACAGTCACATGGCTACAGGCCAGCCAGCCTCACTGATGAGCTAGCCTCAGACAGAGAGCTCAGAGAATCTGTAAAGCTTCACTAAAAGAAAAGAAACAAAGTGCGAAACAATCGTCAAAGAGAGAGTAGATTCAAGTTCCAATTTTCCTCTTCACCCAAGCAGGGAATTGTTGCCCCTGGCAGGGCTGGGACAGGAAGGGAACCATGAGGATGGTGCTGTTGCCTCTCTGTCTTGCTTCCCTCACCATTGGTTGTCTGACTGCCACACCAGGGTTGGGGGAGAGTCAGGATGACATTTGGAGTCAGCTGGCAGAGGTCATCCATCTCACAAGAAAGGGCTTGTTGTGTTGTGCAAATGATAGCAATGCCAAGTTAGCTCTCTAGGCAGGGATTGGGTGTGGGAGCGAGTATTTGATGTCACTGGAGAAGCCTGAGACACCTACTCATCCAGTGGGCTGAAAGGCTTGGGAATCTCCCGCTGCAATTCAAGTTGGTGCCTGGTTAATGGATGTTAAGTTGTATTTGAGTACCAACTCTTTGCAGCTGGTGGCCAGTCATCTTGAAGACCAGTGCCAATCACTGAGAATGCTATTCATGATTCCTCTTTCAGCAGAGTATGATTTGAAGAGCATATATTTTAAAAATATATTTTTTAATTTTTTCCCCAGTTACACATGACAAATTTTAGCATTTATTTTAAAAAATTTGAGTTCTAAATTTTTCTCCCTCCTCTCACTTCCCTCTTCTTAAAATAGTAAGAAATTTGATATAGGTTATAATGTTCAAACATGCAAAATATATTATGATATTAATTATGTTGTGAAAGAAGAAATAGACCCTAAAGAAAAAATATGAAAAAATATAGAAAGTGAAAAATAGTATGCTTCGATCTACATTCAGACACCATCAGTTCTTTCTCTGGAGATGAGTAGCATTTTTCATCATGAGTCCTTTGGAATTGTCTTAGATCACTGTATGGATGAAAAGAGTTGTTGATCATAGTTGATCATCACACAATATTACTCTTACTGTATACAGTGTTCTCCTGGTTCTGCTCACTTCACCTTGCATCAATTCGTGTAAGTCTTTCCAGGTTTTCTGAAATCTGCCTGCTCATCATTTCTTTATAACACAATAGTATTCGATTACATTCATATACCACAACCTATTCAACAATTCCCCAATTGATGGGCACCTCCTCAATTTCCAATTCTTTGCTACCATAAAAAGAGTTGCTATAGATATTTTTGTACAAATAAGTCCTTCCTGCCTCACCCCCACTTTGAAAATAAAATCTCTTTAGGATATAGACCTAATAGTGGTATTGCTGGATCAAAGTTGCACAGTTATACAGTTGTTTGGGTATAGTTCCAAATTGTTTCCCAGAATGATTAGAACACTTCCCAACTCCATCAACAATACATCAATGCCCCAATTTTTCCACACAGAGGCTTAATTGCTTTGTGGCATAGGCCCTTTTGGCAGTCTGGGGTTTTGGAGACCAGGCACTAAATGGGGAGGACATTTATGGACAATAATGTGGTCATCTACTAAGGAGGGAAGCCCAGGTATTTGGAAATAAATGCATTCCTTCTAATGTACAAGGGAAGGTGACTATTCTCAGCACCATAGACTGCAAAAGAAAAGCCAAAAATCTTTTTGAAAAGAAGGTTCTCTAAATTTTACACTTATCTGATGTGGATATGATTATAGTCGAGACAGATTATAAATGATAAGCCAGGAAGCTCCTAGAATTAATGGAAAACTGAAGCTTCCAGGTTGGTGGACTGAATGGTAATATTGTCCATTCAACTTGAGGATTTGAACTTGGAGTGTGGAAATGGCATAGCTAACTTGGGGTCTCCTCAAATTAGATCATCCTGACTCTAATATATCATTGGTGAAGTTGTGAACTGATCCAACCATTCTGGAGAGCAATTTGGAACTATGCCTAAAGGAGTATTAAAATGTGCACACCCTGTGATCCAGCAATACCACTTCTAGGTCTGTATCCTAAAGAGATCATAAAAATGGGAAAAGGACCACATGTATAAAAATATTTATAGCAGCTCTTTTTGTTGTGGCAAAGAATTAAAAATTGAAGGGAAATCCATCAATTGGGGAATGGTTGAACAAACTGTGGTATATGAAAGTAATTGCATACTATTGTGCTGTAAGAAATGAGTGGGCAACTTCAGAAAAACCTAGAAAGACTTGAAAGAACTGATGTTGAGTGAAGTGAGCAGAACCAGGAGAACACTGTACACAGTAACAGCCACAGTGTACAATGACTAACTTCAGTAGATTTATCTCTTCTTAGTAATGCAAGTATCCTAAGCAACTCCAAAGGACTTATGATGGAAAATTCTGTCCATATCCAGAAAAAGAACTGTGGAGTCTGAATGTGGACTGAAACATATTATTTGCTCTCTTTTTTGTTTCTTCTTTCTTGTGTTCTTTTTCCCACTGGTTCTAATTCTTTACAACATGACTAATGTGAAAATAGGTTCAATATGAATGTTTATGTAGAGCTGTATCAAATTACACACTGTCTTGGGGTGGGGGGAGGGGACAGATGGGGAGAAAATTTGCAATTCAAAACCTTATGGAAGTGAATGTTGAAAACTAAAAATGATTTTTCAAAAAAAAATAGACTATTTTGGTGGGGGTTTTGTATTTGTTTGGATGTGATAGTAATTTAATCAATAAACATTTAAAAGGGCCTATTCTGTGTCAGGCCCTATACTAAGGACCTGGGGTACAAAAAGAGGCAAGAGACATTCCCTACCCTCAAGAAGCTTACGATTAAGTCCTAAAATAGCAGATAGTTCCATATTAAAGTCATGTATCCAAAATAGTCCTGGTGTCTGGAATGCATTTCTCTTTTGGTGTCTGTGAAGAATGAGGCTAGGGGATGAGAAGGGAATGGAATGGAGCATAATAGAGACAACTTAAGGAACGGGGTAAAAATAGCAGCAGTTACTCCTCCTTAAGCTGGCCGTGGTAACCTAAAGGATTTGGAATAGCCAAGTGTCCAAATACCCTCCCCTGGGACCCAAGAACTTTCCCATTTTTATGTTGCATGTGAGAGGACAGAGTGAAAAGAATGCTACTCCCCACCCCCAAAAGTTATTTTAAAATGAGCCAGCCAAATGCTTAGAATACATGCAAAGTCTGATCTCCACAAAGACAGCACTCAGTAACTTCAATGGAGTTGCCAATTGCCAGATGTCCATTGCCCCTTTTCTCTCTGAAGGAAGTGTTGTCAGTTCCAAAATAACAGGCCCAAGAAATACCGGTGACTTGATGAAAGTGTTCTCTAAATGCAGTTGCTCTGGGGATAACTGGGTTGAGACAGGGAGGTACCTCGGATTCTGACGTATTGTGATTGGCTAAGCTTTCAGGTTTGGCCAGATTCAGCAGGTGATGCTCTTGGTGGGTGGCTGGGACCTTTCACGGCACAGAATAGCAACAAATAACAACTAAGGAAGGGATGAGTAACACCGCAGAATAGAAAAATACGCCCCACAGAATGCCTGCTTACATCCCTCACAACTGCTTAGACAGAAGCTAACTAGTCTAACACCAGTATTTCTAATTCTCCTCTCCCCCAAAGTCAAATCTCACTGTTTTGGAACCTGTGCTTTCTTTGGTACTATTTATGAAGAGAAGGTTTAGGAAGCTAATTGACAGTATAAAAGGGAGGAAAGGAAGGCAGAAATGGAGGGAGGGAAAGAGAGGAAGGCAGGGAGAAAAAGAAGAGTGGAAAGGAAAGAAGGAAGGAAAGATGAGGGGGGGAAGAGAAAGGCAGAGGGGGGGAAGGAAAGAAGGGGAGAGTAAAAAGGAAGGAAGACGAGAAGAGAAAAAGGAGGGAATATTTGATACTGAACTTTCTTAGTTTTCTGCCCTTCCCCCCGACACCTTTTCTTTCCGCTTTTAGCTATTTCAGAAATGCATGCTTGGAATTAAACAAGGACCAAACAACTCATTGCCAAAGTTTTATTCTGAAGCTCTTACTTTGGAATCTTATATCACAAAAGGATGTGTTTACAAGTATTATAAATTGAGATGTTTTTTTAACTTCTATCATTGTAAAGTAAAATTGTAGATACTGTTCCAAACCATCTTCAGAAAGGCAGCCCCAAACTTTTCTGTATATAAACTGTACACAAAACAAGGCACTATACATTTGTTGTTTGTTTTTCGATGTTAAGGTATGAAGGTCGCAGAGTTTCTCAAGAGTCCCCAGCCATAAGTACAAAGGTTTCGTTCCTTTCGGCCCCGGCAGCGGGCCTTAGAACAGCCCCTTGCCTCATTGCCAAAGGAAACGTTTCAGAATGTGTATAAGATACATATACTGGTGGTATAGATAATTCAGTAGAAGCAGCTCCATCTACTTCTTGGTATTGTTTTGACACCAAAAAAATTTTTTTTAAAGTGAATACATATTGCTTTGTTAAATACATACTTGAACTATACGGTGTTTATATAAATATAGTTTTTTTTAATAATCCACAAGCTAACAAAATAACACTTTACAAAGAAAGCATCTTGAAAAATGAATAGGCGAAGGCTGGAGGGAGCCAGAGGAGGACTTGGCAGCAGCTATGAGGGGTTACTGCTCCCAAGTGCACAGGACAGCCAAGTTTACAAATAGGAAATACCCTCTGAGTAAGGGGGAGAGGAAGTTTCCGGAGAGTTCTCTTATACATTTACAATATTACACAACTCCAGCTTAGGCAGTATCTAATAACTTCAAATTGTTTCTACTTTGACTTTTAAAAATCTGAGGACCAGCCCAAAGAGACATCCACCTTCCTGGCCCAATGGTACTGAAAGTGACAACAGAGATTTCTCCGGCCTCGTTTTCCACTGGCTGCATGGATGCTTAGAAAAGTCCTTTGGCTTTCTTAAGGTTCACCTGTTTCCAAGATGGCAGCATGCTATATTCTTCTCTGGTCATGTCTAGTGCAACCTGAAAGAAGGCAAAATGAAAAAGGCAACCCAGAGTGAGAAAACCTTGCCAGGTGTGGAAGTGGACTGTTCTCTCATCTCCCAGGTTTGCAACCTCAGTGTCATCCTCAAAGCTTTACCCTTCCTGGGTCCATGCATCCAGTGAGTTGTCAAATCCTGTCCTTTCTACCTCTCCAACTTCTGCCTCTCCCATTGGGCCCCTTCTCTTCATTCACACAATTCAATCCCTCACTAACTCTTGCCTGGACTACTATTGGAAGAAGCTACTACTTGGACAAATTCTCTTCCCTTCTTTCTTCTTCCATCAACCATGTAGCTGCCAACGTGATTTTCCTAAAGCAGAGTTCTGGTCACATCTCCCTTCACCTCGATAAACTTTGATGACTCCCTATTACCTTTAATCAAATACAAATGCCTGCATTTGACATTTAAAATTTCAAAACACAGCCCTCAATAACTTTTCCTGCCTCATTGTTCATGACTCCCTCTGCACATGCACTGCAAACTAGCCTCTTTGTTATTCCTTATTTGGGATCCTCTATCCCAAACCTCTACCCTTCCAATGCTGGGAATGCTCCTCTCTCCCCTCCCCTCTATGCTCCTCTCTCCCCTCCCCTCTACTTCTTGGAATCCTTGGTTTTCTTGAAGATTCCGCTCAAGGGACACCTTCTGCAGAAGGCCCTCCCACTCTCCACGACCAGGTATCTCTTGGTGTACGTATGTGTTCTCTCTTCTGTTAAGCTCATTGAGAGCAGAGGTTTCGCTTTTGTTGTGTATCTCCAGGGCCAAGCACTGCAGCTGCTACTTTGCTGTTGTTGAATCAGTTGTGTCTGACTCTTCGTGACCCCATTGGGGGTTTTCTTGGCAAAGATACTGGAGTGGTTTGCCATCTCCTTCTCCAGCTCATTTTACAGATGAGGTAACTGAGGCAAACAAGGGTGAAGTGACTTGCCCAGGGTCACAAGGCTACTAAGTGTCTGAGGCCAGATTTGGACTCCGGAAGAGGAGTCTTCCTGTCTCTGGACCCAGTGCTCTATACATCATGGTGTCATCAACCTTCCTACAGGCACTTAGGACAGACTAAACAAATGCTTGGTGGTTGACTCAATTACTACTCCACCGACCCCCTGAACCACTTACTTCAAAGTCTTCATCAGTAAGGTAAATTTCAAGCTTCAGAGGATCAACTCCTTCAGGGAGGGGCCTGGCTAAGAGATCAGCCAATGGATAAACGGTTTTACAAAGCTTGGCTAACACGTCTTCCACAAGGATTATCTGATTAGAGACTTCTGCATCCTGGAGAAAGAAGAAGGGGGGAATGAAGACCTAAAGCAAGAGGCAAGAACCAAAGCTTAAAATAAAAGCTGCTCCAGGGACTGCCCTATGGGCAAGGGGACACCAAGCGCCCACATCCATTCCTTTCTCTCATTGGTCCTGAGGCCCATATCAGGTATCTAACTTTGGAATGGAGAAAAGTGTTGGAATTCCAGAAAGACAGTGTAGTATAGTTCAGATTTCAGCTAGGTTAACCACACACACACACACACACACACACACACACGCACACCATGTTTATATATTTGTGTGTATACACACATATATAAATAAAATCATGTGTATATACAGATATTTATGATTACATATACATATGTGTATATCTATATATAGATATATTTGTGTGTGTGTATATATGGAGAGAGAGAGACATAATTGAAGTGAGAGAAAAATACCACTGTGCTACACTGCGCAGAAGCACTGGTTGGGCGGGAACAGCTTTCATTTTATAGAAGATTTTTTGTGGTGGGGGGGAAGGTAATGGACTGGTTGTGATTTCACTGGTACATTGCCAAAGGTTGCCTGTCATTTGCCCAGGGCACTGAGAGGTTAAATGATATGTCCAGCATCAAACAAAGTCAGAAACAGAAACTGAAGAGGAGTCTCCCTGACTCTCAGGCTGACCCTCTATCCAGGATGTTTTCCACCGACCCCTGCCGAATCAAAAAGCAGACCAATGAGTTCTACTGAGAAAGAGCTTGCAATGGAAGATGGGTACAGACAGCAAACACTGTAGTTTAGTTGCCTATGTCCACCTTCAGCTAGCCAAAAGTTGCTGCAGCCACAGCCACCGCTGGGAAGTGCTCATGCAACTTCTGAGGGGCGGCAGCAGCTGGCAATATGGGAGAGCTGAGGAAGAGCAGTGTGGGGCTTAGAGGGGAAGAAATTGGGTTTGAATCCCATCCCTTGCACCTATTAACTATGAGTACTGTGAATGGCAATACAAATGACAATAAATGACATTTGTTTGGTGCCTTTAAAAGTTTACCAAGGGTGGAGTCAAGATGGCAGAGAGAAGCATGCAAGTTTCCTGAGTTCCCCACAGTTTCCCTCAGAAGCAATGTTAAATCAGTCTCTAAATGGTTTCTGGAGCAACAGAACCCACAAAAAGACAGAGCGGAACAATTTCCCAGCTTAAGATAACTCAGGACTTCAGGAAAGTTCTGTCTCACTTGAGTAAAAAGGGAGTGCAGCCTGGTGCAGGTGCTGTCCAGGCAAGCCAGCAGGAGGCTCTTAGCCACAGCACAGATCAGCAACTGAGGCATCTTGGTCCTAGCTCAGCAGGCTAAGCAGGTCAGCTGTGAGGCCTCCAGCCCCAGTGGAGAAGACAAACTTCCAGCCTGGGAATGTTGACACAACAGGCGTGACTAGGTTGGACCACCTCAGCACAGTGGGCAAGTCACTAACCCCTGACACCCCAGCACAGAAAGGCAGTGATCAGACCCCCGGCCTTGAGTGCAATAAGCTTGGGATAATGCCCCCTGTGCCTCAGGAGCAGAACTCAACATTTAGCTCATAGGCTAAAAAATGAGCAAAATCCGAAAAAGAGCTTTGAACATAGAAAGTTACTATGGCAATGTGAACTAAACCCAAGGGGCTATAAAACTGTGCATACCCTATGACCCAACAATATCACTTCTAGGTCTCTATCTCAAAGGGATCATAAAAAAGGAGAAAGGATCCGTATTTACAAATACAGAAGTCCTTTTTGTGGTGCCAAAAAATTGGAAATTGAGGGGATGCCCATCAATTGGGGAATGGCTGAACAAATTGTGGTATAGGAATATAATGGAATACTATAGTTCTATAAGAAATGATGAACAGGCAGACTTCAGAAAAACCTGGAAGATTTGCATGAACTGATGCTGAGTGAACTAAGCAGAACCAGAAGAACACTATGCAGTAACAGTCACATTAAGTGATAATTAGCTATGATAGATTTAGCTCTTCTCAGCATTCAATGATCTAAGACAATTCCTAAAGACTCATGATGGAAAATGCTATACACATCCACAGAAAGAACTGCAGAGTCTGAATGCAGATCAAGGCAAACGATTTTCACCTTTTTCTCGTTTTTTTTCTTTCTTGTTATTTTTCCCTCTTGTTTTGATTCCTCTTTTCACAACATAACTAATGTGGAAATACGTTTAACGTGCATGTATATTCTGTATCAGATTATTTTCTGTCTTGGAGAGGGGACAGGGAAGAAGAAAGGAAGGAGAAAAATTTGGAAATCAAAATCTTACAAAAATTAATGCTGAAAATTGTCTTTATATGTACTTGGAAAAAATAAAATACTATTAAATCAGGATATAAATAAATGCCCGAGCTAATTGCAAAGGACCCATGAAGGAAGACACTATCTGCATCCAGAACTGAAATATGGAAGTATGTATAGGATAATTTTTAAAACGTTAGCCAAACACTTAACAAACATTCCATTGCAGGAATCTCAAAGCCAAGCTGTGGAAGTAGGTATTGCAAGCACACTATTATCTCCATCTGACTGGGGAGGAAACTGAAGGTCAGACAGGTTAAGTATTTTGACCATGGGTCACACAGCTAGTCAGGACCTCTTTGACCCTCTTTTTCTCATCTGCAAACTGGGAGGGGTGGAGGGTGAAGACCTCAAGGTCTGTTTTAGCTCTAAGTCCTCAGCCTGGCCACCTCCCTCAAACCCTAGTGCCTATTTTATCCAAATTGATATGGGCACCTAGTGTCCCCTTGTAAATAGAAATTGGGGAACAAAGGCTAAACTGAGTCCAGCCAACTGGATGCTGCCAGAAGCCAGAAGCTAGGACACCATAGACGGTGGCAGGCAAGACTGGGGCTGTCCTGAAGTCACCTGACTTTCCACCCTGGCCTGAAACTTTTACCAACAGTAAGGCTGGACCAAGGGGTAAGAGATGGGGATCCAAGAAGCAGCTGTCATCTTGTTTATGAGATCAGCACACATTAACATAATTTAATACCACAATGTAAATGCAGTTTTACACTTGGGAACTGAATTTGAAGAGAATCTTGAAGATTGTCACATGGAAATACAAAATTGCACGGCAACAACTTTTTGGAGCTCTTTCCTCTGCCTCTGACTCTCCGTTTATCTTCATGTACCCTCCTCTTCATGGTACTTGATAGCCATCCTTTCTAACGACAGTTCCCTTACTCAGTACCTATCTCTCCCCGTGAGTTTTTTGACTCTTTGCTTTGGCCACCAACCTCCCTCTACACTTTTTCTGCTGACTTTTTTTGTGGATGGCAAAGAACTGGAAACTAAGAGGTGTCCCTCAATTGGAGAATGGTTGAACCAAGTTTGGTTTATGAACCTAATAGAATACATAGTGGATGGAGCGTCAGCCTGAGAGCCAGGGAGATGTATCCAATTTCTGTTTCTGACTTTGTGTGATGCCGGACATGTCATGTAATAGAATATTGTGCTGTAAGCAGGAATGAAAGGGTCCCTCCCACCTCCTCCTGAACAACACAACCATCCCTCATCAATGGACAGCAGACACACCATTTCTGTGATTTCAGCAATGTCTTCTCTATGTTCCCAACTGGGAAACATATTGGTGAAGGTCAGAGGTTCTAAACCAGCATGAAGAAGGTAGGATTTGGGGGGTTTCTTGACATTTTTTCCTGTCATGACCAAAAACGTAAATGTTAGTATATACTTAACAGGGTAAAAAACATGCTCATTTAGTATTTCACTCTTCATCATTGTTGGTCATTAATCAAATATTTAAGGGGAAAGTTAACATCAGATAATTATCAAAATACGGTCTGCCTACGTCTCCCCCTTTATTGCCCCACAATACCCAACATGTTATTAGACCTGATGGTACCCTGAAAGAGAGCAGGCATCTCTGTTATGTTCCCCAAGGTTTTCGTAGAGTTATGAAAGGTCTCCTATCATCCTGATATTGGCCCTGAAGTTAAGGCTGTCTACTGAAGGCCTCAGTGAATGAAATTCTGCACAGTTCTCTAGTATTTGAAATACTGAGTGATAATCAGATGAGTATGTTCTTGTGGAAAGCCTTGGGAACAGAACCTATCACAATGAATGACGCTGAAAATATTCACTTTAAAAAGGGCCTTTGATCTTATCTCCAGTGACTGTCTTTTTTCTAACTCTACATGAAGGACAGTGAAATGTAAGACACACCCTACATCTTGGGCGGTTCGGTGTATAGAGCACTGGATCTAGTTCACATATGACTCTAGACACTAACTGTGTGACCCTGGGCAAGTAGCAACTTCTCTGTCTCAGTTTCTACATATACAAAATAGGACAGTAATATCATGCACCTACCTCCCAGGGTTGTGGTGAGGAAAGAAGGAGCAATTTTTAAAGTGCTTTGCAAACCCTGATGCTCTACTTAAATACTATTTTTATTGTTACTGTTGTTATCTGATAGCTTAATTGTCCCATAGGATGATTTAATCTGAGTGTACGAAGGTCTTAACCACTTCAGGACACTTTACAGTTTGGATTTGGACCTCTGGTGTATTCATCCTTCATTGCCGAAGACCATGCCATCAGAGAAATGATGACATGACTTGCACTTGACTTTGTTTTGAGTGAGGGAGGGCTGTGCAGGTCACCAGCCTCACTTCTCCTCCAGAGCCATCTGAATCCAGTGACCTGATATTCCTCAGGATGACTGGAGATGACCCAGGATGAGGCAGTTGGGGTTAAATGACTTGCCTAATGTCACACAGCCAGTGAGTGTCAAGTGTCTGAGGTGAGATTTGAACTCAGGTCCTCCTGACTCCTGTGCTGGTGCTTTATCCGCTGCACCACTGGTATTGCTAGGTGGATGCCCTCATTCCACACAAGAATAAAATTGAGATTCATAATCATGCTCAAAATCTGGAAATTTCTATTCTCAAAAGAAATAAGCCTAAAAATGTAAAAGAAATTTTTCATAAACTACCAGAGCTTATCAATGTTCTGACAGATTTAAGCATGAAAGCACTGAATAAGACAAAGGGAAGAAGTTCAGGCTATAGACCGGAACCAAGTTCCATAGAGCTGTCTTGGAGTATTAGCCACTGGTTGTGAGTGCTAAGATGACAAACACTCTGGTCTGATAGGCCTGATTGAATCCTAGTGGCCCCACCTTGTCCCATGTCACAGCTGAGAGTGTTTCGACACCTACCTTTGCAGTACCGAAGCACCGTCTCCATGGCACACTTGCGGTCATTGGCCCAGCGAATCCTGGCTGAGCCCGTGATCTTGTTTTCAATTGGCCACCACCCTTGCCAGAGATACACTTCATGGTGGTTGTCAACGAGGAAAAGTGCTGTGGAGAAGAAGGCAAAAAGTCACCTACTGCATCTTCCTCTCAAAATATATGATGATTGGGAAAGCAAAGAGGATGCCCTTGGGAGCCATGGCTATTGGAAGCCTCCTTAGGATAGGGGCCAGCTAATTACTGGTGGCAATCTATCATGGTCCACTATACTGCCTCTCCTCTTTTTCTTCTTTCTTCCCCTCATCTCCCACTCCCTTTGTTTTCTCTCTTTTCTAATTATGCTTTAGACCTGCCAGGGGGTACCATGAGCACTGCCAATCTTCACTGATGGCATTCAGGTTGAAGCAGTTGCAGACTCCAGTTCTAACACATGACAGGGCCATTATGATTTATATTCTGGGCAGTTTTTTTTCTTTTGAAAAAAGAATGAGACCATGAGAGAGCCAAAGATGTATTTAAAAAAAAAGTCTTTATCCTGCCCATCCCCTCCTTGCCAAGTCTTCCTCTCCTTTGCCCTCCTCTGTCCCTTCCATTAATGTGCCACTGAACTAATAAATTTGCCTTTTTATTTTTCATACAAAGGACAGAGCTAATTCTTGTTAATGCTCACTGGGGATCTGAATACAGCAGCTAAGATTCTAGGATCACAGGAGTAGGGTCAGAATGGATTTCAGAAGTCATCTAGGTCTCCCCTCTTGTTAGCCCAGACTTGTGGCATCACACAGGGAGGATGGGGCAAAGGTAAAATTTGAACCCAGATCCTGACTCCATGTCTAACATACTCCGTGACTGGTTCACTTAGAACTTAGTCTCTCCTCAGATTTGGTTTTTGCTTTTGTTTTATTTTTAGTGATCTCTCCTAGGTCCAAAGTCCTCTCTGAAGAAAAGGAGAATGGATCAGGTAGGGCGTACAGTCTTTTTCTTTTCTAGTTCAAATCAGGATTGTGAGGGTACCTTCCACTCACCATCTTATAGAGGTTCAATTCGTTAATGACTCTGAAGGGTGGGGTGTGTGTCTATTTATGGGTGTAAGTTTGAGGAATGGGAGTGGAGAGGCAGACATAAGGGGGGGATCAGGGTAAAAGAAGTCCCATCCTGCCACTTGCAGGAGAATAAGACTATCCTAGTTCCAACCAGATCCCAGGAATTCCTACCTGATGGCTCAGTGCCCAGGAGCTTAGTTGTGTTTTTAGTTCTTCTGTACAGATGTTCAGAAATAGTCATAGCACTCAGATTATCCTACCTGGTTGTGGGGCACTGTACAAATCTTCTTGTAAGAAGGGCATGGAATTGACCACAGAAGGATCCCGAGCAGGATACATGAATTCGGTGGCTGAGAAATCTCCAGACGAACTACTGAGTATGAACAGGCGAGGCGTGAAATTAAACTTTCCAGGATCTTTGAAAGGAAAAGAACACAAAAAAACTAAAGACAAGAGATAGACCTTGACCACTTTTATTTAACTGTGACGAAGAAAGGAACAGCCACATTTCTACTGATTGTATAAATGGGGCTTTAGAAATAAGAGTGACGTGACTTTGAGAGTCTTGTAATGGGGGATAATGGTGGGTCTGATCTTCAGACTTGTACTTGTGTAACTGGCACATAGTCTTTTTGAAAGTTTCCAAAGTGCCAGGCATGGTGGTGTGTGCTAATAATCCTGGATATTAGGGAGGTGAATTTGGGAGTTCTGAACTTCAGACAGCAATACAGATTGGGTGTATGCACTAAGATGGGTATGGTAAGCCCCTGTGAGTGGGGTCAAGGGGACACCAGAGACTGTCTGAGGAGGGGGGTAACTGACTCAGGCTGGCAGGTCAAATCTGTTGTGCCAATCAGTAGAGGAACTAGGTCTGTGAGAAGCCCCTACATTTTAGCCTGGGCAAGAGGGGGAGAACCAGTCTTTAAAAGAAATAAAATGTTTCCAAAGTGATTTACATCTCTTTTGAGTCTCAATGACCCTTCAAGGTAGTTACTACAGGTTTTATTGTACCCATCTTGAGAAATGAATAAACAAGGGCTCACAAAGATTAAATGACTTGTTCCAGTTTGGATATGAATGCAGCTCCTCCTGAATCTATGAATAAAGTTGACTTTTGTATGACATGATTGATGTTCTTGAACATTTAGGAAATGAAATGATCATCTGAGCAGGTGGAAAAAGCTCCACAAACTGGTTCTTTGGCCAAGTTTAGTGAATGAGCCTCGAGAGGGCACCAGGGAAGGTTCAGGGCACGGAAAACTCTCAAGGGCAGTTCCCCAGTCTATTCAAGCACTTGAGTGTATCCTGTCTGCTCCAGTCTGGCAGCAAAAAATGAAAAAAGGGAGTAGCTGAGACATGGGGTAGGGCGAAGAAATGGGGCAGGGCTGAGAGAAGGTACCAGGAGCAGGAGTTTCTTTGGGTCAGTTCCCAAGCTTTCTTTTCTTGCAATCAGTCAAATTGCTAATATACAACTCTTAGCATTCAGCACAACACCGGCACATGACGGGCACAAGGATAATGCTGCTGGTGCTGCTAACTAACATTCGTTGCTTCACCCAAAGCACAATTCTCCCAACAAGCCTGAGAGGTATGTGGAGGAAGGGGAACTCTCCCCAGTTTACAGACAAGGATGCTGAGGTTACCTTGCAGCATACAATCATATGCCTTCCGATCTTTCCTTCCTAATGCATCCCAGAATCCCAATGGCTCCGACCCTTCATCACATTCATGTATTGTCACGTTGCTGCTACTATGCAAGCCCGCCTCCAGTGGACATCTGCAGGGAGAAAACCCAACAGGACTTTGTTCACACCTTGATACATATATCAACAGCCCAAATAATCCCAAAGCCCAAACCCGACCTGACCACACCCTGGTCAGTTGGATGATCTAGTTTTCCCTGATGAAAGGAATTATTGATCTATTTTGGGCTATCACTGGCTCCTGGACTTCAGCTTCGTGATGATGGCAGAAACCTATAGGAGTCTTTGGAGCCTTTTATTCAAACCCTTTTCAGGATCATTCTCCAAGCGCCAGTCACTTTTGATCACTTTTGCCATGAGATAGGGTTATAAAATACAGTAAGGTGTTAAAGGGAAATGTTTAGGAAAAACATTTCATTCCAAGTGACACCTTGGAAAAACAACAGCTTTAATCCTTCCCACCAGACCTGTCCCATGTAAAACTAAGCTGCTTAGGTGTTCCTGGAAGAAGGAGTCAGATGAGGGGAATCTGGAAGCCTCCCCACTATCCTTTGGTCTGTCGACTCCTCAGGGCTCCTCAGCAGGTGACTGTGACTCCTCCTAGTTTATCCTTATTTGGAATCAACCTTGATTGCCTTGCCTCTGCTCTCTTAGCCAGAGAAAGCAATTTTTTTTCTCGGAAAGGGTTCATCTTAGTGCCTGACAAATCAAGTAGTTGCCTCATACTCTCTGATGGGTGAAATACCTTTATTGTTCTGCTGTCTGGGAAAAGCTAGAGATTTTAAGTATCAGAATAAAAATCTCAGAAAGGGATCCTTTAATCTCATTGAAAAAAAAGTAGATCTCCAGTCTTGCAAGTCAAGGGCTACCTGAGACTGAAAAAAAAAGCAGGGCATCTAAGTGGAAATGTACCTTACTCCAAAGACCACACCCAAGTCAAACGGATTAATCCTCAAAAACTGTTTACTTTTTATAAGTTTACAGTACAAGTTCTTAATCTCTTTTTGTGTTATACAACCCTTAGGAAGTCTCGTGAGGAATATGGACTGCTTCAAAATACAACAGTAACTACTACTACTACTACAACTTACTATAGGCCAGGCACTGTGCTAAGCACTTCATAATTATCTCATTTGACCTTCACAATTACTCTGGAAGATAGGTGCTATTATCCCCATTTTACAGATAAGGAACATGAGGCAAACAGAGGTGAAGTGGTTTGCCCAGGCTCACAAAGCTGGATTTGATCTCAGGTCCACTGCACCACCTAGCTGCCCAATATTATTCTTAGAATAATATTTTTCAATGCACAAAATAGAATACATAAGACGGCAAAGAAAAATTACCATATTGACATAAAGTTATCAAAATAAGAAAAAGTTCCAAGACCCCAGGTTAAGAACCCCTTATTGGTGACTACAACTGAACCTGGTATTGTTTTTAAAAGTCAGGGTTTTACCGAGTTGCACATGTCTCTGAAGGCATGTTGTCAACATCCTTCATCAAATATGAAAAAACTTGCAAGTAGGTAGGTACTAGCTACCTCAGTCTGAACCTGGGAATGTTGAGCCTGGAGAAGGGAAGCTTCCTACTGCCATGATGGCTCTCTCTAAAGATCAGAAGGACTGCCTGGCCTCAGAGGACTGAACCAGGAACAGTGGCTGGAAGTTGCAGAGAGGCAAATTTCATCATGGTGTCAGGGAGGACTTTCTGACAGTTGAGGCATCTATAGTAACATGGTCTCTCCCAGGAGGTAACAGGCTGCCCATCTTTGAAGATCTTCAAACCAGATGCTGGAGGACCACTTGTTGGGTGAGCCTCAATGGGGATGATTTTTTAAGTGTGATGAGAAATCCCCTGAGGTCTCTTTAACCTTGAAATTGTACACTAGCATGGGTGTACTCACCAAAAACCTGTGGACTCCCTGGTTATTTTCTTGGGACACCCCTCCCTCCCCTTCAGAAACAGTATTGAAGCAACAGTTAAGCCAAGATTATCATTTGAATGGTGAAGACTGGTTGGTTCCTTCTCTCTATTCCCTCTCTCTCTTCCCTCCTTCCCTTCTTTCCTTTCTTCCTTCCTCTCATTTTTTTCTTCTTTACTCCCTTCTAAAACATGAAGCCATCAACTACTTACTGCTCTTTGATTTTATTTGCGGCATTTCTCCCAACATCCTTCGTGTGGGCCTGTGCTTTGCACCCATGCCAAAGGTACATGAGGGCTTTATTGACGCTGAGAACAATCATGGAAGTCCTGGATCTCAGGCTGCTACAGTGACAGGCAACTTCAAGCAAATTCCCTTCAATGGGAACTTCTCCTCGGACGCAGTACAATCTCCAGTCACCTGTAGGGGGTGCCGTCAGTACAGAGTTAGTCCTGGCAAAGTAATGAGTCCCAGTCCAGTACCTACCAGGATATAACCATGGGCTAAGGATTACGACTGACCAATGGGAGGAAATGTGGAGCAAGGCCTGGGTGTCCTGGGGCTCTGAAGTTCTGTGTTCTTACTGGATCATTTATTTGGCCAAGGATCCTCCCCTCCAGGGCCCCAAACAATTAAAAAGACATAAAACAGAGAAACTCTATATTTAAAGATATAGTCTAATATGTCAGAAGTTTTTTAAAAAGGTGCTTGGAAACTAGACTAAAAGGAAGTAGAATGGACTAGAACTCCCACAGCTGTTGCTGTTGGTGAGTTTTTGGGGCCAGGGGAGAGGGAGCTCCAAAAAGGTCAGAATTGGTGGAGGTTAAGTCACTTTCTCTATATCATGGAGCCCATCCCCAAACTTCACCTGCCCACCTTTAATCCTGAAGCAAATTATTAAGATAATGGCAAGCTCCCCACAAAGGAGATTGTAAAGGTATATATTATGAGGCTTTCTACAACAAAGCCACAGCTACACAGGGCATCCCCAAATTCATAGGGCAGTCTTAATCTTTAATAGCTTAAGACTTAATCTCTCTTTCTTATAAAAATAGCTTCCAAGAGGAAAAAAAATTGGATTTCTAACAGTAAAAATGATTTACTTTGAGTGTTTTCTTCTTCTTCTTCTCGCTTCCCTGCGTGGACAACCATTCCTCCTTGGAAGCATTGTAGAAAACATGGCGGCTCCTTCCCCTGAAGCACTTGAACCTGGAAATTTAAACAAATTCTTTTAAAAATCACTCCATGATAATGAGAATGGCCGACTGTTAATTAACAATTTGGGGAGAAAAAACATTTCTGTATTCATCACTCCGGGGGCCTGCTTACAACTACGTGTCATCCACAGGGCCGCCTTTCCTTGCCTGTTAATGCAGTGCCTATGGTCAGGCATTAGCAGCACCATATATAATGGTTAGCTTGAGTCAATTCATTCATAATTTTTGGCAACGTTCTGCACACTGAAGGAGAAAATTGTTTAGTGAGCCTAGGGGCCTAAGAGCCCTAAGATGGAGGAAGCATTTCTCACTCTGAGGGGATTTAGCAGTTGCTTGTACCATTTTGCATAATCTACTGCTATTCCATGGCAGTATTTAATATATCTGAAGTCTGATTCCCAATTCATGTAATTTATCAAAACCCAACACCCCAACTACAGTTCTATATTCAAAATGTTAAAAAAAGAGGTTAAAATGATGAAGTTCAAGACCTACATAAAATATCCAGTTCTATTTTGTCCCCCATACTAATCACCATCATCGTCATAGCTGACATTGAAGGTTTGTAAAGTGCTTTATATACATTATCTCATTTAATCCTTACAGCAATCTGATCATAAACAAAGTCACTCTTTAAAATGACACCCAAAGTCCTCCAAGTATAGGGAATAGATTCAAATGCAAACCCTGCTAAAAATTATTTTTACATACATTTTCACAGCGGAAAATTCTCATCATTTTCAACTTTGCACATATGCCTGATGTAATCTAATGATGGTTGGGTGGGATATTCTTAGACAGATCTCAAGTCTTTGGAAGACTAGATGTGTTTGCTAATTTACCTTGGTGGGGGGAGTCCTCTTCCCTACCTCTTCCCAGAAATGTCCTTTGCTTGGCGCCATATCCTTGATAGAAAAAGCATATGCTTCGTTTTCCAATATATAAGATATACTCTTTTTTTTTTTAAACTAGCACTAAAGGATGGGAGTAATATTATGGTTATTCCAAAGGGGCATTTATATTTGACTTTGCAATAAAGTCTATGACTGAGGTCCCTTCCATCTCAAGTGTTATGATCCTATTTCAGAGATTGATTTATTCTCCAGTTATGTTGATAATAGAAAATATGAAAAACTAGGTTGTAATCTTGGATCACACATGGTTGGAGTGATAACATCACACATCAGCACCAAGTTAGAGATCATCCCCCGGGGCTCACCTGGGCCCCTCTCTCTTCATCCAGTTCCACAGTCATCAGCGCCGACGTGCCTTTCTCACTCACGGTTGAATGTCTGCCCTGCCAGAAAAAGTAGACACACTTCTCCTTGCCGGCCATCCTGACTGGGTGCTCACCCTTCTGCCGACTCCCAACTGCAAACACACAGAGCAGCAGAGGTTCAGGTTCTCAGTTGACAACTGAGGAAAGAAGAGCGAATCAATCGCCTCCATCTCCAGAGCCACGAGCAGAAACAGCCTTCAGGCCTAAGGCTGAGGAGAATTTACTTGCAACCAGAGGGAACTGTCTATATACCCGAGAGAATATAAATCACAGTATGAAAAAAGAGCACCTCACTTCTTGCTAAATCACCCAGAGCCTCTAAACCCAAGAAAAACGATCTGCATGGCTTTCCTAATACCCAGAGAAAAACACCTGACATCACTTGAGGGAATCAGCGCATAGCTCTGTGTGTGCATGTCCAAAATCAAAGCTTTTACCACGGCACTAGCACTGTCCAAATATACAGTGTTTTTCCACATTACACCCCTCTGGCACGAGATTAAATAGCATCTGAATAACATGGGGAAGGACAATAGCAGGGATGGGGAGAGGCCAAAGGAACATCATTTATCCTGGAAAGACTATATTAATCAAAGCAAAAACCATAAGGAGTTTCCAAGTTCTGACCAAAAGGGAACAGTTATATTGCCGATGCCATGATTTCATGAAAAGGTCTGGAATTCCTTCCTTTATAATCATGTGATTTAAAAAAAATACATAAAGCAGCATTGAAGCATTCCTTTGAAACGGCAGTCATTATAGCTCCACCAGTCAACGGATCATTTTAGTAAAAGGCTGCTGAGATCATATATATCATCATTTCAGGCCCCCAGATAGCTCAATTTAATGAGGGCGACGCAGCTTCTTCCTCTCTCTTATCCAAGTTAGCTCCAATCCCTGACAATAGTCCTTTCTTCCTCTTCCTTTCCCAGT
Organism: Bettongia penicillata ogilbyi; assembly: GCA_023548195.1. Taxonomy (NCBI): domain Eukaryota; kingdom Metazoa; phylum Chordata; class Mammalia; order Diprotodontia; family Potoroidae; genus Bettongia; species Bettongia penicillata. Next base: position 4,660,189 of record JAJHZJ010000354.1, on the reverse strand, counting down.
ACCCGCCCCCCACCCTCCACACACATAGATAGACACATAGACACACATACACACCTGGAGTACTCTCACGTCTCATCCCTGCATCTAGGATACTGTGGCTCTCTCCCTCTACTCCACCTACAAATGACCTTTCTAGATTTCCTTACCTACTGGCCCCTCACCCTAACACTGTATTTATTTTATCCTATGCTGCTTTAACCCTAGACTTATTGCTGGACACATAATCTCCCAAGTGGAATGGAAGCTGCTCCAGGGCAGAGACCATTGCTTGTGGATCTGTATCTCTAATAGCAAAGTTCTTGGCACGTGTGAGGTACACAACCAACGCATGCCAATCCAGTGATTGACTGGTAAATGGAGGATGATTGCATCTGTGTGTTTCCATCCTAAAACCAATAATTTTGCATGCTATCTTTTTGTGTGATCTGGATTTCTTCCCTCTAATCAAATGCTTAAACTAATAGTTAAATGGGATATCTCGCTGAGTTTTGAGGGGGAAAGGGAAGGTAAGTCCCACTTTACTATAAGGTTCTGGAAAGCAAATGTCACAAGGTCTATCTACAAAATGGCTCTTCATAAATGATCTGAACAAGACTTTCTCAGAGCCCTTACAGCATGGATAAATGTTAGTTAGTGCTAAGTATCAAGAATCATCAAAGGAGAATATGTTGAGTTTTGTAAGCCAAATGAAATAAAAAACCCAGCAAGGAGCTGACAAGACATATGGCAAACTTTTAATAACCACCACTTCACTTGTTTGTCATTTCTGAACCTTTGGATGGGGCTATGCTAACGTCTACTTAGCAAAATTTTTTTTTATAAAGTAGAAAAATTGAGAATGTGTCCACAGTACTGATGGGAGGGTGTTCAAAATATCATGACTTTTCAGTCAACTTCAACAATTCAAGAAGCAGCTGCATAATCATCATCTTCATCATTGTAATATCTCTCATGTCAATAGTTCTTTAAGTGACTCACACTTCCATAGAATTTCAGGTTTTCCAAAAGCCTCTCCTCCTGACTTCTCAACGAGGTGGGTGGGACAAGCTTTATTATCTGCATTTTATAAAGATTCAGACAAGAACTCTAAATGGGGGCTGAGTGACTTGGCCCAGGTCACAGGGTAAATACATAGCCTAGGTCCTCAGACCTCAAATTCAAGGCTCTTTCCACTATATGTAATACAAGGGCCTCATGTACAGGAGTAGTTGATTTGCTAAGTAGGGAGAGTATTGAACTTGGAATCAGGAGAGACAGAGGTTTGAATTCCACCTCCCACACTTATAAGCTCTACAACCATGGCAAGTTGCATAAGCTCTGTAAACCTCAGTTTCCTCATCTGAAAAATAGGGATAATACTTACAGTGCTTTACCTCCTAGGGTTACCATGGGAATCAAACAAGGTCATATATGTTTCAAAATGGTGATGTGCTTCCTAAATGCCAGCTACTAGTTGGAGGAAGCCTGGAAGAGTGGGCATGTAGCAGTCATTGAATTTGGTCTCAGGAATATCTATGTTCAAAGCCTGCCTCTAATGCTTATTAGCTGGGTAACCATAGGCAAGTCAGCTTCACTAGGTTCATCTATAAATTAAAGATGCTGATCTTTGAAGGATTTACACCTTACAGAGCCTCAGAGGAGACAGATGATGTATATATAGCCCTTTACAAACCTCCAGGCACTATGTAAATGGCTATTACTATTACTGCTGTCAATCAATTAAAGTGGTATTTTTTTTAGGACTATTACTAAATGATGCCTTATTAGTCTAGTTTCAGTTACCGAAATAAAATAACATTAAGAGAAATAGATTCGATAATACAGAATTTTCAGTACCTCTTCTAAATTGGTTCTGTCTCAGCACAGCCAAGCTTAGATCTCGGTGTGAATTTACCCTCTCATGGTTGTATTTAAATATTTCTGATTTTATCCAATTCTTCAAAGTCCTAACTAAAGGCAGACCTCCAGCATGCCAAGCAGATCCTCTATGGCAGATTTCTAGGACAGGAATCCTTGGGCAAGAGTATGGATGGATGAAAGTGATTTAATGCATAGCATCCATGGAAGGAGCACCCTCGTGGAGGAAATCACAGTTCCAGTGGAAAGTACTGAACAAAATTATATTTTAAAGATTGTTTTTTAAATTAAGAAGCCGTAATAAGAATAATCTCTTCCATTTCTTTAGCACTTTAGGATTTACAAAAAGACATTTCCTCCAATCAATCTTGCAAGGTAGGCAGGCTAAGTAATATCATTCCCATTTTACAGATGAGAAAATTGAAGCTCAGAACGGCAAGGTGCCTTCTTGTCTGTAATCATAATTACAGTTCTGGGAAGTGTGCCAGGGCCAAAATTTGAACCCAGTTCTCCTAACTCCAACTCCAGCAATTTTCTGATAGCATCTAGTGACTTATTTCTCTTTAATCCATACAGGTTAACAGTTTCCAAAAGGCTACAATAGAGACTAGTAATTTGAACCATCCAAAAGGGAAGGGGGTCACCTCAGGACAAAGCAGGCTCTCTCTGCCCAAAGGCCATATGTGGAAAGCATCTTCTGTAAAGTATCACTTGGCCTTGGAGGTCCTTTCAGCTCTCAGATTCAGTGACTCTATGGATGTTCAGGGATACCATGGAGAACATTCTTGGGTACGAACCAGACAAGATGGCCTTTAAGGTCCCTTCCCACTTTATGATTCTCTGATTATAGCAACACTATCAAGAACTCTAGGTCAGTCTCTATGGCAACAATCACATGGGTACTTGCATGCTAAGAGCATGGTCAATCCTTATTAGATTTCCAGCAATGACAAAACACTTCCAAGTCACATGCATTTTCAAAATGTCTTCTGGGAAGTGTGTTTGATAACAATGGTGGAAAAATGGAAGCACCGTGAAAAGACTCTTTTTCCCTCCCTGGGTCAACTGGTCAGGGATAGCCCAGATCTCATAACTATTATTAGGTTCTGTTGTACCCTATCCTGGTCTGATCACATCTGGGCTCCTCTGTACCAGGTTTAGCTCCGGACGGCTTGTTTTGGGAAGGCCCCTGACAAATTGGAATTCTATGCACAGAATGGTCACCAAGATGTTGAAGAGATTGCAGAACACTCTACAAGGTCACTTAAAAGAAACTTAAAGGCACAAAAAAACCCCACCTCCTAAAAATGAGAAGTGCCTGAAACAGAAATGTTTAGCCTAGAGAAGACAGGAAAGGAAGAGAGGGTACAAGTTTGCCATCTTCAAATATTTGAAGGACTGTTGCACAAGAGAGGGATTAGTTTTGTTCTGCTTAGCCCCAGGGCTCAGGAGGTACACAGGGTAGTAGATGCAGAGAGGCAGATATAGGTTCCTGTTTCAAAGCAGAATGGACTTCTAAGGTTAGCGCTTCATTCGAGGTCTTTGAGTGGAGGCAGATGGCCACTTAGCAGGGATGTCCAAGAGCATGGGTTCTTAACCTGGGGTTGGCGAATTTATTTTAAACGCTATTTTGACAACTGTATTTTTCAATATAATTTGTTTCCTCTGTAATTCTTTGTATGTTATTTTATGCATTTAAAAACATCCTGAGAATGGCTCCCTGAGCTTCACCAAACTGCAGAAGGAATAACATTCTCCCTCTCCCTGCCCCAGAAATTCTTTGATCACCTTCTATTGCTCTGTTTGACCACCTTCTATCTTGCTGGAGCAAAGGTCATATCATCCCTTGGAGGAACTTAATGTCAGCTGTATTTTTTGCTATAAATTTCATTTAGTACAAGAATAACATTCCCCTGGAAGAGAATACGAACTCCAAATCAAGCACCTGTGGCCGTGAGTGGACTATCCAGTTACATGTGCTCCCACCCCCTCGGGTCATCATGGTTTGTCTCTTGTGCAGCCTGGCCAGTATCAGCAAACTTGGGTGGGGTAGGGTGGGGGAGCTGTCTCCACAGCTGCTGCTTTCGGCTGACCTCAGCAGAATCCTGCCCTCCCAGAAGGTGCTATAGTGGAGAGCTTTATTTCTAGAACCACCTCCAGCTGCCTCCCTGTGGGGGTCTGTCATCTTTTGGACCAATCAAGAGAGTCATTCCAGTGAACCAAGGCTCCCCTGTTGGTGAAACTGTCTGCAAATGCCATACGGTTGTGTTTTGCTGTCCCCCAAAGGCACTTTTGGAAATCTGGATGCTTCCTGTTCCGAGTGAATTCTCTAGCACCTGGACATTTTTAAAGTTGTTTACTGCTTTGCAAAAGTGTTTCCAGAACTCGCTCTTTAATCGATGGACATTTGGTCCATAGAGAGGTGATTACAAAAAAAGGTCTGCGGTGGAGCAGGTGGGGTAGTCGCAATGGCTTCATACTGGCCCCCACTGAATCACTTTGATGGACTATGGCTATGCTGGAGGTCTTAGCTCCTTTTCCTCACTTGTCTCTTCTGCTTGTCCAAATCCATACTGGGAAAGAGAATCAGTAGACATCTACTTGTATTGCCTATTCAGTCCTTTGTCAAGCGACACATTTACTCTTCAATTTTACATATAGCTTATAATTGAGGTTTATACATTGAGTGATGTTCTTTAGTTTCTCCAAACAACATACCTCTCTGAGAGCCAATTGTTACCTTCAAATGTCCCCTTTTCTCTTTCACTTCTGCCTACTAGCACAGAGCATAATATAAGACGAATCTCTGTTTGGATAAGAGTTTGTTTGCTCTGCTTAGCACCAGTCAGAGGTGATGGGTTTTCAGTGGCTGTCAATGGGTCCCCCAAGGCCCATCCGGCCTAGGGAAAAAGGACATGTTTCTCTGTATATGAACCAGTTTCTGTACACAGGTTGTAAGGAATATGTTACTAGAAATCACATTTCCAACCTTCAGGACCTGAAATTAAATAGAACTCAAGCCTAATCTCTCTTAAGTAAACTGTCAAGTGAAAGTATGTGCTTTGAAATCAGTGGGAAAGAGGCATCATATCCACATTTCTTCCTTTCCTCCTCCTAGCTCTCAGATTTCTGTTTTGGTGAGTGCTTGGGGAATTTTTAGATATTTCACTTTAGATTTTCATTTAAATATGTCAACTAGAGAGACCAAAAAGGCAATATTTGAAGTGACATAAAGAAATTTAATCTTCAGTTCACTAAGTTTTAAGCTTGGATTTTGCAGCTATAGCTTTTTACTGAAGCTTCTCAAGACTGAGGGATGCATTCTTGGAGACCATGTCTACTAAGAAAGTCCACTCATGGTACACGGATTGATACCTAACTTCAAGTAAAAGCTCCCTCAAAGAGAAAGTTCAGGGGAGGCCTTGTTTCCTATTGAACATTCACTTTACTACATCCCTCATTTGCAAAGTCTGGGTAATGCATTTAGAAGCCCCTCTCTTCATCTTGTTGTTATGATCTACACATTTCCAGGTCCCTATACCAACTCTCTTCCTCTGATCCGGGCACCTCAAGCCTTCCTCTCTACCCCAGTCCCTGCCATCATCCTTGTTGCTAGAGAAAAGTATGAAATCAAACAAATTTTAACCATCCATCAATTGATGAAATGACTTACGAGTCAGGATGACCTGGGTTCACAGGCCACCTGACACATCCTGGCTACTTGCCTTAGGCACTTACCTTCCCAGTCTCCTCAAATCTCTAAGGTTCTAAGCTGAAGATCTGAATGGGTAGAAGATACTAGCTTCCTCACTACAATGATGAAATGACAGGTCTGGGAGGAATCAATAAATCCATTTATAACTTCAGCTGGACTTTTTGTGAGTACCCCACAATCCAGGCCACCTGATGTCACCTCCCTTGACTCTCTGGCAGCAGCAGCATCCCTGCTCTCCTCCTTTCCTTCTCCCTCAGAAAGAGTCATCTTTCTACCTCTCAGGTAAAACTGCCATTTCCTCAAACTCCTTCACTCCTCTCTGTGCTATAAGATCCAATCTAGCCCTTGCTATTGTAATCATCTCTATTTTTATGTAACCTCAACTTCTTGCTCTCTGTTAGCAAGAACCAACAAGAATGTTTATACATTCAACAAGCTCAAATGAGGCACACAGTAAGTACTTAATAAATACTTGTCTCCTTTCCGCCAAGTTTCTCCCATCCTTTAATACAAAGTTTTCTCTTTCCCTTTCTATTCCACTCGGGTCCTAATTACCTATTTCTCATTTTTTCCTTCATGACAGAACTTGAACAAGCTGCTGACACTCAGGATCACCACTTCTTTACCAACTGTTCTCTTCTCAGAGAGTCACTCCTGGGTTTTGTGTCCCTTACTCCCCAACTCTGTTTAGACTGAGTAACCAATGAGACAGTTGTGAATGGCCACATACACTGGCCTTCATTTGGTCCTCATCCATGAGTTTGGACTATCTAATTATGCTTTTAAAACCTTTCTAGTCACTAATACAGTCACAAAATAAAATTCACAGATACATAATTTAAACACATATGTAGAAAACCAGTGTGAATCAGAAAAAAAGAAGAGAGCCACATATACAAACTGAATCCCATTTAAAGAGGGGTTTTGGACAAAGACCATTGGTTCTGCCAAGCTGTCAGAAATTTTACCTCCTCTCCTCTCAAGAGGTAAGGGAATGGTTCTCTGAGTAAATGGTAGGATTGTTACCTGGTACCTCTCCAGTGGGGGATAAGACATCACACAAATCAGAAATTTCACACCAAAAGGTGCTATTTTCAATGTCTGAGTTAGAGGTAAGGGATTATTAGCTTGAACAGGATGTAACAATTCACTAACCTGATGTGCTCACCATGTACTTCCATTTCACCACATACGTGTCTCCCTCATGGAACTGCCCAATGCTCTGTTTGGGGAGCCTACTGTAGTCAAATTCCAAGATGTGCCAAACATCCACAGAAACACTGGCAATCTCAAATTGCCTCCTGTCATCTCCTTCAATGAATCCATAGCCACGGCCAATATTCACTCCATCCAAGATGGTGCCAACCGTCACTTGTGGCACTGGCACCATCAGCATCACATCATAGGCCTTAACCTCAGACCTAGGCTCTTCCTGCAAGAGAGCAGAGAGAGTGCTTTTCCTTTGCCCATATTTCTACAAAAAGCTCTCCTCTCACATTCAATATCATTTCACCTATTCTTAGGTCAGCATCTGAAGACATTTTCATACTTCATTCTACTATATTTGTTGGGCTACCTTGGCCTTTAACGAGGGGAAGCCCAAAGAGGCAATGCACCACCAAAGAAAAGACAGGCAAAGTTCACGAAGTTTCCTCATTATCAAGCTGGGAGGGTCCAGCAAGGAAACTAGATTTCATCTACTGGAATCTGTACGTAATTAGAAGCCACTCTACAGTTCTACAAGGAGAGCCTGAGAGGGAACATTTTCAGCTTCAGTGCCCTCCCTTTGGGTGGAATAAACCACACCCCAAATGCTAAATGAGGACAAAGGCAATACCTTCTGTGGGGTGAGCTCGCTGGAGGTCTTTTCATAAGGCTTCTTCATCTCAGTCCAATCAAGAAATTTTTCCTTGAAGAGAATAGTCTCATTGTGCTCAGTGAGTCTCCCAAATATTGCCCAATCAGGTCGTCCTTGTCCTTTTCTGTGTCAGAAAGACAAGTGAGGATGAGATGAAAGGGGGGGAGAGAGAGAGTTTACTAATATTTATTTTTAAAACAAATCAACAAAGTCCCCATACCAATAACCCCACATTTGGATAACAAGAGCAGTAACACCCACGTACAAGAATATTTTAAGTGTGTGTTTTTAAGACCCTATGCTACAACATAGGAATTTGCTAGTATGACACAGGAACTCAGCTACAATGCTGAACTTTTGAGTTTCTATAGAATGGTGACCATGTGAAAGTAGATTTCTTTCAGGAAAGGGTCCCTTTGGTTGAAACCTAAAAATAGATCCAGTTTATAATGAATTACATTTTCTATCGCATTGATAGATGTCCTCTGGGTTTGAAGGTCTTTCCTTGCAGCTCTGATTCAGTCTATTTCCATATTTTACAAAATGGACTTTTAAGGATTAAAATATTAATTTCAAAGGCCATGAGAAAGGCAATTTGAGACAACAGGAATAAAGAGCAAAGCTAGGAGAAAAAGCAAGATGAATGTGAACAATGTGAATAATATTAACTTTCTTTGCATTTAAGAATTTGTCTTTCTTTCCCTTCTTGTTTTAACATGGGAAAGAGTCAGGCTGGGAAAATGAGCACTAAAATTCTCTTGAAAGTAATTATTTCCCCAGTCTGACTCTTCCATGTTAGGACAAGAAGGTAGAGAAAGGAATGAAATATGATGTGGGGATGTGCACATTAGGTGATTTTCGTGGCACAACAAATGAACCTGGCTTTAAAGAATTAGAAATTATAGATATTTCAATTACAGATAGTTCTAATTTTCCAAAGCCTTTTGGTTATTGGAAAAGGTTGAGCCTCTCACCATGTCTGTCTTCAATTCATCAAAAGATATGGGATTTCAGAGGTGTGGGCTCTGATTCCACTACCCCAGATCTTAATCCCTCTGTATCTTGACAGATGGTTGCATGAGTTGCCATAGACATCAATAACCTTACCAGGCAGTTACCGCCAGGCTTCTGGTGATGAGGTTCTAGTCTGCTTTTCTCACAACAGGCATAGAACCTCTTTCTGGGCCCATACTCTACAGACTTTCTAGCATGGCAAGATCTATCAGATCTTATTTTCCTTTGGAATGTTTTTTGAAAACCTAGAGTCTCTAATTTGTGTGACCTCCCATATATAACTGGTATCATAATGCTTGCCTTCTTGATGAATGGGGGAGGGATGGGAGAGAGGGAGAGAATTTGGAACTCAATAATTAAGAAAAAAATATTAAAAATAAACTATTTAAAAAAAAGAAAGAAAATCTAGAGTTAACTCCAAGGCATAATAATGAGTCAGTGGAGCAGGACTTTAGGGGACATCATTCATCCCAATGGTAAATTTGAGATAGCTCCTGTTGGCTCTGTGACCCATGTAGCATGATCAGTTGCCACTAACAAATGAATCTAGGTTTCATATTCGTAGTGGAAGGGGGAGACAAAATCAAAATCATCAATCAATCAATCAGAATCATAAGTCAGGTATATGGGCAAAACCAAGAATGCACTGAGGGGCTGTGCTTTTTCATTGTGGTACTGTCCTTTACATCTAGGAGGTCTGCACACTTGTTGGGTTGGGTTCACTTTTTAAGAATAAGTGGTAAAGTGCTTTTCTAACTCATTTCTTAAGGTTCTGCACTTGTAGTGGGGAAGAAATCATATGGTATAGTAGAATGACCCATTACCAGGAAAGAAACCTGGGTTTCAGTCTTGGGTCTGCCAATAATTAGATCTGTAACTTGGGGCAAATCATTTAATTTCCCTGAGCCTCAGTTTCTCCATTCATCAAATGAAAGTTTTACTTATAATTTTTAAAAGTGTTTTCTAAATTTAAAATTATGTCACTGTAATGGAAAAATTCAAGGTTAATTTTATTTTTAATTATTCACACAATTTATAGCCTAGGGGTGTACTTCTTTACTACTCCAAATGAGTTTTCCCCATAGGTTCATCACTTTGGGATACATAAACCATAATTGTTTCTTTGTAATCCAAATTTTAATCCGGGGGAGGGGGGGACGACGGAGGAATCATAGTCAATACATTTAAATTAGCCCTCAAATTGACCCATGGATCATAGCTATAGGCAAAGTCAGGAAAGCGTATGTACGTAAGGCAAGTGACAGTCATATCTGGCACAATTTACCATTCTGCTGTTGGAGTGATACCCCAAAACTAAGCAGCAAAAAAATAATGGTGACCAATATGCTGTCATGAAAAAATTGCCCTGTGGACCCCCCTGAAATGATCTATGGGAATGGGAGGAAGCCATTTGAGTCACATACTCACCATGCTAGGAAACACCACCAAGATTGGCTAGCCCAATCTTATCTAATAGTGGCCCCAACAATGCCCAGCATGCAAAACAGTGCCAAACAGCCTTGGCATTAGAGAGTGTCAGCCAAGTTTAGTTGTTTTCTTTAAATTAAAGTTAAGAGGAGTCAGCAGACTAGGCTAAGAACAGGATTCCTAGAAACCTCCTGTTAATTTACATAGCACAAGTGGAAATTATATTGGCAAACATAAGGCCCATCACTTACCGGTTATACACTGAGGAATCTGGGTAATCTCACTCTCTCCTAGTACAGGTAAGAGCCACTCTAGGATTTCTCATCTTGAGTGAGACTCTTTTGTGACTTTCTACTATGGAGGATCTCCCCAACATACTGGAGGCCCACTTCTGGGTCTCTTAACACCGAGGGTCTCCAAAAGTCTTAGAGTAACTTTCAGCTTTAATAGCTTAAACCTGTAATAGCTTAAAACCTGTATTTTGTGGATTCCAGTGAAGCGCTCAAGCTATCCATTGGCTATTTCTCCCTTTCCAATCAAACTGCCCTTGATGATATCCTTTCTGAATGCCACTTCTTATGAGACAGTTAGCAATGGTCAATGCTTCAAGCAGCCCACTTACAGCTTCCATTGCCCTTTGGAAAAATTGACATTTTGACTTCTCTAGGATTTGGGTCTTCTATGGTTTCTAGCCATCTGGTACCACCAGGAGAAAACTAGTGTGTAAAACCCAATGAGCAATGCTGGATCACTGTACTTCTAAGTTCCCCAAGTGGGAGCTCATTCTCCTCTTCTTCTATTTAATTCTGGGCCGCTGATTATCTTCTGTCCTAGATGGGTCACTAATTATTGCCCCATGTTCTCCCCATCTTTCTCCAGTGAGGTTGTAAGCATCTCAAAGGCAGGAAGCATCTATAAAAGCCAATGTCTTCGGTGCTCCCAATGCATGCTCACTAAATACCTGATGGTCACCCTGCTGCCCCACTCTCTGTGGACAGTTAGCTAGCACTTCTCAGTCCCTACAAAACTGAGATGCAAATTCCATTGGTGGAAATTATAGTAAGTAGCCTGTCCCATGGGAATTTTCTACAGGTTTTCATGTAGAATGCAAAACAAACAAAAATGAAACATTTTCATGATATCCATTAGTCAATATTTTGAAGGCTAGGGGGAGGATCTTGACTTTTATTAGATTCTTAGCTCACTATATATACACATATATACCTTCACACATCCTTCTCTGGGTGCTGTATTCAAGAGTACATTTCATTTTTTAAAGATGTAAAATCCTAAAGTATGAGCTTTAGAACAATTTCCACTTTAACATAATCTGGCCAGCCAATGGCACAGATGTGTGTTCGAAAATAAAAAGAGACTTTACCACACAGAAGTCTTATTTTAAAATATATATAAATATATATATATAAGGTCTAAAATATAAGTAAAAGACATTAGTGGAACCCAGGGAAACCAGAGACCTCAAAGGCAGTCCCAGCTAACAAAGTATCTGTGTTGCCTTAGGAAAGCTGCTTACATTCTCTGGATGTTAGGGTTATCATCGAAGTAAGGGGCTGGAGTAGGTCACTAATAATGTCCTTTCCTCCTCCTCCACCATAACTCTGGGGTTCTAAAAAACTATTTTTTTTAAGATGGTATATATATCAGCATCATATTAGGGAGTAAATAAACGTGGGGAAAGGGGTGACAAGATATGTAATATCGTGAGATAAACTAAAAATGATATGTCTAGAAGTAAATTTAATTTTAAATTCTATGAAACTAATTTAAAATAATATACTGAGATAAACTGTTCTGAGATTAGAGCTAGAATTCTATATAGGGGAGACTGCAGTTGAGAGTCTGAGAGCATAAGGCTTAAAGTGGGGTAGGAGTCATGTGTACAAGCCAAGGTTCCTATGAAGCAAAGCAAAAAACACTATAGGGCTTGTAGTAGCATAGAGTAATCAGGGAATAACAGTCCATTGCATTACAAGAATCAGGCAAAAACCGTAGCAGTGTTTCAGGGGTGCATTCTACATTCAGGCCTGCAGCCTCCAGGCCACATGTGTCCCTCTAGGTTCTCAAGTGTGACCCTCTGATCGAATCACAGTCAAGGGGCCGCCCTTGAGGCTTAAGTATTGGAACAAGTCTGGCTCTCTAAGTTTGAAGGTAGAGTGAATATTGTCAAATTCTTCCCTCCCCCCTTTCCTTTTTATTCTGTTATCAAGAATGGCTCTCTGTAAGGAGGAGAGGGGAATACATTGGAAGATGTAGGTGATCATATTACGTACATAAAAGATCTCAGTAAAACTTCTTTAAAAAGTAATTAGAGGGAATTTTGACTTATATTGCTTGTACTTCAGATCAAAAAGTCACAGCCACGAAATCTCAGATGCTGGAACATTTTCTTACCAGATACATTTAACCTGTACTGTTCTCTGGCCTTCCTGACAGCTGGAAAGCTGCAGGTGGGAAATGTTGATTCATTGCAACAAACTGAAAAGAAGTCATTAAACATCTTCCAGAAAACAATGAGAAGTTATTGCCTGAGTTAGTTTTTCAAACCTTGAAATATTGCTGTTGCATAGTGATCAGGCTGTGATTTGCATACCACCCCATGACCAATTGTAAAAAGGGACTGATGCAGAAAAATGGAACCCACTCATGACTGCATGCCCCTCTATAGCCAAGTCACCATGCTGCCACAGTACCTGGGTATACGAGGATTGCACTCTCCAGGATCTAAAGGATTTATGTCACAATTGGCATAGTCGAAGGTTCCATTCCATAAGTGTTTTGCCAATTGGAACGCTATTTTTCTCTGTGCTAATGTGACTTCCTTTCCATGCCATACATAAACTTCACTGCCAAAATCAAACACTAAGACCTGTGAAAATGAAACAAAAGATTCGGTTGACCTCTTCAGAAGACTCACTCATTCAGAGCTTAACCAGTCATTTTTATTGTGTGATGAGACATGGTTGGCTTGAACAGTCTAAACAAAACCATAACTATTGGGAGCTACTTCTGTGGGACTAAGCTTGATCTCCTTTTCTCTCTGATGCACTTTTGCTTTCCTTCTGGCTCATTCCTTTACCATGCCCTCCCACATTTACAAGTCATCTTCCCTTTCCTTGAACTGGGTTCTTCAACCCCTATTTGACAACACTTTAGTGTTGACGGGCACTCACATATTCTACCTTCTATCAGTTATTTGCACTGTTCTTTTTTTCTACTAGATAGAAGCTTGAGGGCAGGGATCAGGACTTAATTTGTCTTTGTATTTAGTAGAAATGTTATTTTGATGAATTAATAATGTATACACATAAGATATGAATTGATATCTCTGTTCTATGGGCTTGTTCAATTCCTCCCCTTCTAACATTATATACTCTCTTCCATCTTCAACAATTCAAAATCTCTCCTTCTTTTCAACTGAATTGAATTGAACTGAATTCAATTTCCATTCAAGCTACATCTCCTCTTGGACACTATCCTTGACTATGATAAATCATATGGAGTAATCCATTGTCTAACCCATAAAGGTATCTACAAGGTCAGTTCCCAATTAGTGTGAATAATGAATCCCATGAAGTGGTCGCATGTATTCGGATTTGTACTATTTGAAATCATAATCATGCAAAATATGGTAATTCATTCTGGCTCAGTGGAAATATGCAACTTGAATTTGAATAATGTGATCCCTTCATAGGATTCCTTATTTGCATTAATCGGGAGCTTGCTGCATCCTCCCCATACTAACTGGTCCTTGCTTATACGCTGTTCTGTCATATTCTTTAGCTCTAACTTATCTAACTTTTGTATCCCTTCCCTTTATTTAAGCTTCTTGTGTATTCTATGTAGTTTTTGCATAAGTTTGCTGGTCTTTTGTGGAGCTAGGCACACACCCCTAATGGATTTCTGCTGATGTGAGGGGGAAAAAAAGAGGGAAGTTGACAAATCAATTGGTCATGTTAGAAATTGTGCATGTACACATACACACACATGCAAATATACATATATACATATATATGTATAAATAGAAGAGGCAGTATGTCATAGTACATTGAAAGCTAGCCCTGAAAATCAGAAAGAACTTCATTCAAGACACACCTCTGACATGTATCAACTATACAATCATGGGCAGATCATTTAATCTCTTCCCCCAGGCAACAGTGTAAAAATGATAAGATACAAATAACTAACATTTATATAGCACTTGAAGGTTTACAAAGGGCATTCCATATGTTATCTCACATGTTGATCCTCATAACAACCTTATGGCCCAGCTGCTGTCATTATCACCATTTTATAGTTAAGGAAACTGAGGCAGAGGGAGGTTAAATAATTTGCCCAGGGTCATACAGCTAGTAAAATAGGTCTCAAATTCAGGTTTTCCTGATTCCAAGTACAACGCTATTATCTACTTACTATCCTACCTGCGCCAGTGAACACTGTTTCAACACCAAGCTTTCTGAAAGTATGAAATTACCAGGGCTGCTGCTAACTCCCCCCAAAATACATACATATAAAAAAAGTATATATTATATATATAAATATAAAATATGTATAAAATAAATACACAATAATAAAATACATATAAATAAAATGTATGTATACATATATTATACATGTGTATGTGTGTACATATGTACATATGACACATTTCCTGCAATTTTCTATTGAATAAATATACTTTAGAAAATATTACAGAAGACTGATGTTAATAGCTGAACCAAGGGGCTGAGATGATAAATAATTAAGTCTTAGCTTAATTAGAAAAGGAAAACTGCTACTGATCTACTTCCCTGCAAAATAATATTCTTGATTTCCTCTGCATCAGGTTGACATGGAATGATTATTAGAATCCAGAGGAAAATAATTCTTTAAGATATTTAATCATGGTTTTAAGAGCCATCAACATGGCCTACACAAGAGGGCCAGACCCAGTGCTACTCCTTATACCTCTCTTGGTTGCAGAAGCGAACACTTCGGTATTTTCCCCCAGTAGTAGTCATCAGGAACAAGTTTATCTTCCACTAAGCGATAAACACAATTTGTTTCTGTGATGGCAGTTTCATACAATTCATCCTCTTCTGGATTTCCGGCAGCTTTAGGGAGAAGAACACATCATTGAATGGTGAATTTCCCATCATAGTTATTTCAAAGAGTAGTTTGGGAGGATTATTGGGTGGCAGAAAGGGGAGGAGGAGAGAAGGGATTCCAGTCTGGTCAGAGTCTAAAACAGAATTAACACTTACACTGGTAACTTGTCTGGCCACCCAGGAGTTTCCAGAAGTCTTTGGCTGCATGGGTATGTGTATTTATTCCTTCTTCTATGGTCTGAATATAAGTAGCTCTACAGCCGAGTTCTCTCCTCGTCTGAATTAGAGTTGCAAGCTCTGATGCCTAAGAGATTAACATAATTAGCCTGATAGAATAGGTCATTCCTATGGGTAATTGTACACACTGAGATCAGACCAAAGGCGAGCGTGTGAAAGGGCAGTCTTGAGAGCAGAGAGGCCCTAAGAATGTTGGTCATTTAAAGCTATTTTCACTAAAAACAACAAAAACGAGGGGGAAGTACCAGGTGTCCCAATTCTTTGGATTGATAGGCATGCGTATTTCCCTTTTACACTGAAGTAAAGAGGAAACCCTGCAATTCAGAATTCTACCTTTCGGCATGAATATGGAACACTTTTCTGAGGATGTCCTATTTATCTTATAGCATTCCAGCTTTCATGCTTCGTGGAAAGGATTCAGGGAAATAGAACTTATCTAGCCTTTACTGACTTAATGGGCCACTCTGTATCCTGGAAACATTCTAAGAGTTCTACAAGAGCCAGACAATTCTTCCTTTATAAAAGAGATGCTTTGTTAGGATACTAACCTTAGCTTTCTCAATGACATTTGCAAACTCTCCTACCCACAGGAAACAGTAGTGAGGAGTTAACAGGAGAAAGCAATCACCACCATTCAACGATGAAGCTCGTGGCTCCACTAATCTCGTCTGCACATTTCTTCTTCCTAAACATGAAATAAAAGTTCACTGTGCCCTCATACAGCAATACTATCTTATGTGGCATCTTGCAATTAAAGAATTCCTGATTATAAACATTCCTAGTCTTTTCACCCTCTCCCCAACCCCCACCAGGAGTGGAAATGTGATTACATTAACATGGCAGCCTGGTGGAACTGCAGTGACACTACATTATGTTCACCTGTGCCTACTATATCACATGCTCATTTTGATGAATATCAGCATTTCTCCTCTGGAACACTGACAAGAACATCAATTATGGGATAGCATGATTTTCAGTGGAGGTGCCAGCTTGCAGAGGGGGGATCCAAGGAGACACCAAAGATCTACTGGACCTAGAATTCCTGCTCAGAAATGAACCTTCCACACTGAAGTGAGACGTTTTTCAGGAACTGCTAACAAAGCATTGACTTCAGCAGGAAGGTCACTTTGAACCTGACTTCCTGCACACTGTAAGTAGTTTGGCAAGAGTCAGGAGCTGCCTCCTCCAGGAAGCCTGCCCTTTGACCCAGGGGAATAGAACTCCCTTCTCAAATTTCTTGAAACATCTTGAACTCCTTTTTCCTCTGCCTTGAATTATAGTGTGAGTATATGATATGACAATTTCTTGGCCCACTTTCTACTTGGTAATATCCTCAAGAGCAAGGATTATGAGATTTTTCTTCTTACCCCAAATGTCTTTGTGTACCACAGGTTTTAAATAAATATTTGTTAAATTAAAATTTAAAAATATCAAGTCAATAAAAAAAAACCAGCAAAGATTATGCCAAGAGGGCTTTAGGGACATGAACTCAGAAACAGAAGTCCCCTACCAATAACTGTCACCCATCATGAAGGAAATCCTTTTGGTATACCAAGGTGATGGTAATTGAGAAGAAAGCAGAACCAAACGACTATGGAAAATAATAGGATAGTAACAACCACAGCAATATAATAGGGCATAATACATGCTACCTCATACATGCTTAATAAAGACTTTAACCATCGAACTATCTACCCATTTCTAGCAGCTAAAATTTTATGCTTTGTGGCTTGCAAGATGCTCTCCATGTCACAGTGAAGAGTCTTGGAATTGGAGCCATGAAGATCTGAATCTGAACTCTGATACTCATCTTTTGAGTATCAGATATCAAATAAAATATCTTTTATTTTTGAGTTTGACCCTGGACAAATTACACGACTGCTATCCATCTCCAACTGAGCCACTGCATGCACAGCACCACCCGGATCCCTTTGCAAACAAACCCTCAAGGCCTGTAGAATGCTTGATTGTCTTACTCTTTCCCTACTTCAGCCAGAAAAAAATAAAGAGCCTGAAATCTTTGGGAGGGATTGGATAAACGACTCTTGCAAAATCTCTCAAATATATTACTCTATGAGGTCCTCCAATAGAGATTATTTTTCCCCCATTATTTTCCTACTTCTTACCATAATGTTCAAAGAAGGCTTTAAGGGATTTAAATCCTTCTGACAGAGATACCCCCAAGGTGCTCCTCAGAGTTCCATAGTGACTGCCAATGTTTCCTTTGCTATCGATGGTAGAACTCTTTAAGTCCTTCCTTTTCCTATTCCACCATTTTACTGTAATGACTGATACTTCCTGCCCCCCTTGCTGTGCCTTTTTCCAGATACTAGAATAGTATTTGAATGGAGACCCACAAGGTCAATGAGTAAGTTTCCATGGTAGTTCAATAATACCTGTTGCCCTGGGTGACACCTCCTGCTTTTTGCAGATAAAAAGTAACTTTTTGAGGGCAGGCAAAGACTGGTAATGCCACAGGAAGACTGACAACACAGTATCCTTCCACGCTCATCTTAGACACCCAGGCACACGTACCTTTAATTTGTAGCAACATCAGTTTTTTGTAGGGCACGGCACTGTTGTTGGAGTTTTGTTCTGTTAGGTTGACGCTCCGCAGATTGACACTGCTGAAATTTTCTTTACTAGCTAACCCGGCGAGGGCGACTTCTGAGAAATTCGAGTTTGCCGACACTGAAGATGGGAGCATTAAAAAGCACCAAATGAAGCAAAATTGGTACTAGATAGGACATTTCAAAATCAAGTTAATATTTAGAAATGGCTCCCATTTAAGTCACTGCCTTTTTTTTTGAGTGTTGTCTCTGAAAAGCCACCATCTTCATCTGATGGGCTCTCTATTCTGATGTTCAACAATCAAGTTAAGAATTAAATGAGGTTATGAAAGTCTATACTGTTGGTTGACAAGCATAACACCTCACTGTGTACAGCCAAAATTGAGTGACGTTACTGGCCAACCATTTCAATATAAAGTGGAGAGGGGCTAAAACTAATTTGCTCCAATTCCCTTGAAAGCTGTCATAACCATTGCTAACGACTTTTAGATGTTGGAACAATGTCTACGGGAAAGCTGTTGAGTTTTTTCACTGGAAGGCTTTTTTAATAAGAAAGAAAAACAGTTTGTGTGGGACATTTTACTTGTGCTCTTTCCCAGAGGCAAAAGGATAGACTGATTTACCTCTTGAGGTCCTTTATAATCAGGCCTGAAACTTCAATTTATAAGAAGCTGAGTTTTCTAGTGGAAAACAGCACATTTACGTGCCAGATATCACAAAGCAAGGGCTTATTTTAATCTTTTTTTTTTTAAAGAACAGAATGGGTGCCAAGAACGCCTTGATTTCCCAACTCAGCATTAGTGAGAATGACTTTTCCAATGTGTAATTCAGAAAAATACTTCCCTGGGATTCATGTCTAAAATTGAGGGAATATAGTACTACTTGGCAAACAATCCATAGCGCAAGCAGTTTTGAAATTGGCTTTCTATGCAGTTTAAAGAGAAATCTCAGCTCTTTCACCTAAAATTTACTTCCATGAAAAGCTTCATAAAATCAGGTATGTGAGTTTCAGAAAAAAACACATATACTGAGATAACAGGAATGACAGGAGGTGGTCACCTCATTTTCTCCATCTGTAATGCCCACCCTCCCCGCCTCAAGTTAAACTTTCTCCGACATTTATGAAGTAGCTCAAGTCCCACCTTACCTGAGAACTACAGTTAGGAACAGTTTTTTCTTATAAACTCACAAGTCAAATACTTATACTAATTAATTTTGTACTGATCCGAGGAAGGAAAGAATATATTTTCATGTCTACCTGTTTTATCTCCCACAATGTAAGCTATTTAACAGCAGGAAGTATTTTTCACCAAGTCCTAGAGCACTTACTAGAGTGTCCGGCATGTAGTAAGTAGTTAATAAATATCTGATTGATTAAAAAATTAGAAAGTAAAGCAAGTCTGAGTACAAGTCATCATGACACTCATGGTCCTTCAGAAATTGAGGATCTCTGAAAAACATGAACTGTTAGCAGGCATTTTAGGAGGTATGTAATTTCTGAAACTGAGTCATTCCATAGTCATAGTTTTCTCTTGAAAATGGGTCTTGGATATAATTTTAACAAGGTCAAGGCTTTTTTTGGGGTAATTTTTCCATGAAAGATCAAATTAATTTCCTGTGATTGAGATCAGGTGGTGAATTAGGTTTGGGACTTGACAGAGCTTAAAAATAAAAAAGGTTAAATGACCAAAACCAAAAAACTTCCCCCAATACACACAAAATATTAATTACCTCTTCAAACAATATTTGTTATTTTTTCATGGCAAACTTTAAGTTCCAGGGTGGCCTCCCTCCCCTGTTCTCTTGACAAGTTCATACCCTGCTTTATCCTTGACCTATTATTAATTAATATGTAATTATAGAATGCAAACTCCTTCTAATATTAATCATAGCAAAAGTCTCTGAGTAACTCTTGACATATAATTGCATACACATGTGTTCAGATGGTCACTAGATGACAATTGTATTCTATATGAGTAGCTAACCTGCATCATCCTTCTACCCCATTTGTCAAATAACTGAGAAACCTGTTTCTCAAAAAGAAGCAGAAATGGCATCCTTCCCTCTACACTCAAGAGAGTAAAGAGACTGTCCTCTTTGCTGGAAGTTAGCTTCTCTCTTTGTGCCTTCAGTTCCACCCTGTTCAGTCTTTTCTGTGATTCTGCTTCTTTGCGTATTTCATTTCCTTTATGTATCACCCATTTTTCTCCCTCTCCGCTTAGTTTTTCTTTGCAGATTGTGCTGCATAGCCTCCATATTTCTCCCCTTCAGACCCTACCACTCTTTCAAGCTATCGTCCTCCTATTCACTCCCAAATTTCCAGAAAGAGCAGTAGACACTACTTGGAATTCATCACTGCCTTCCGGAGTCACCACTCTATTCAAACAACTCTCATGTGTTGGCTTCTTTATTACGGCATTTCATAGTATACTTCCCACCCCCTCCCCCTCCTCGTTCATCATCTCGCCATGCATCTAACACAGAACAATCACATCTCTCTGGCTGCTCCCTCCATTTCTGGCTTTTTCTGTTCTGACCTTCTGTAGTCACACCGCAAGCAACGTAGTTCAGACTGAACCTTTTCTCCTTTATCATATCATAAAAGGCTCCTCACTGGTGTATCCTTGTCTAAAGTCAATCCCATCTCCAGGTCTACTTCTGCATTGTTGTCAGTCATCTTTGTGCCACCATGAACACTACTGAAAACCTTCTGCTCCCCACTGCCTGTTCCTGACCAGGGTATTCTGGGCTCTCTACTACTTCCCTTTCTCCATCTATTTTACATTGTGGCCAAATCATACTTACTCCCTGGTTACTCTTCCATCCTACCTTTTTGCCACTCACTACACTTTGAAAAGACTCCTTAATCTCCAGTTGTTGAAACTCCTCCCTTTTATTAAAACCCAACTCAGTCAACCACCTCTTCCTCTTACCCGAGGACAAAATGTTCTCTTTAGCCTTGGATTTATTTCATTTCACCTAGCTACCTTTTGCTCCTACCACATTTTACCTTATATCACATGAATTTGTGTACTTGTCATATTCCCTCCTATCAGACTGTATGTATGAGCCACGCCATTTTCTCACCTCTGTAACCCCAACATCTAGCAGGATGCCTTACAAATAGTAGATATTTAATGAATGATCGTTGAATTGAATTAAATGAAGTCAATTAGCTACTTACTTTTTTCAACTTTCATCCGCTTTGACTCCATGAAAGCCACATTTAATCTCTGTTCGGTATATTCTTGAAGAAGGTCTTCTCTTGCTGCCAACATTTTCAAGGGATTTCTTGAAGACTGAACTCTGCGCATAGGCCTAACAGCACGTTTGTGCTCTGCTACAGAAGAAGTCAGCCTAAGACACAAAACAGATTGAGCTATTTTGGTTGCAAACTACCATCGATTTCCATTTTTATGAGGAAAACATTGTCCTGAAGGTCACTGGCTCCACCAATGCCAGTGTTTCTACCCTTTCACTTTCTGCCATTCTTTTATAACTCCTACAATTCTACTATTACCCTATTATTGAAGAATAACTTTCCATCTTCCATCAGAATTACATTACTTTTGGTGGTTAGGGGTCTAGGTTCTGATGGTCTGGAAATTTATTTTAGATCTAGTACTAGAAAGTTCTAGTTCATAATTAGCTAAGAATTAACATTCTTTAGGGATTTTTCTAGTGACTTGATTGCGATCTGGTTTCATGAAGTCCAATTATTTTCTTTCCTAGAACTATAAAGACTGCATAGCCTAGTGGGTGAAGTCAAGAAATTCTTGGTTCATATCCTGCCTCTAACATGTACTGACAGTGTGACCCTGAAAAAATCCCAACATCCCCAGCTCTGAGGCTTTTAGTTACAGGCAAGTCACTGATCTGTGTTGGTAGAAGGAATTTCCATATTGAGAGTTCCCATCACTGATGAAATCACAGAATTCAATATATCTACTGAAGACATTTTCAGAAAACTGTTTATTCCTGTCCCAAATCTGAAACAACAAGGATCCCAGTGAATAACATAAGAGAGAACCCCGTTCTGTTTTCTGGTTCCAAGGATTCGGACTATTGTGCCTGGCTGTCCTAGGTTAGGGTAGATAAGGCTTTCTGGATGGCATAGTAGTTTTGTTTTAGCCATGCTTTTATCATACTCCAAGAAGCCAAGCAGTGTTATTATGAGGTCCTATTCTGCTTAGAAAATTCTCTTCTGATATTTAGAAATTTTCATCCAGGGAAAAAGGGGAAGGGGCGGGACTGTGGGGAGGGTAGAGAGAGAAGAGGAAGAGATACAGAGAATGAAACTCACTTGGGAGCATAAGGGTCAAAGATGGCATCAAAGTCCTCGTCCAGCTCCACTCTGCCTAGAGGCACAGACGAGTCCACACTGCGGTAAAATTTGGAAAAGGTCTCGTAGTCATCCAGCTTCATCACCTCTTTCACAGTCTTTCCAGTAACAGTGAGAATGGTGTCTTGCATCCCGCCGACTGAAAACCAAAGAATGGAACTGGAGTTTATAAAGAGTAAAGGAAAAAAACAAAGCACCCCCCCCACAACATATTATTGGTTTAATATTTAAAAGATTTTTGGATTTTATTTAATTTTAAACATTTTTATTTATTTTATTTTAAATATTTAAAAGATCTTTCCCTCTCTTAGGTAAAGAAAAAATTCCAGATTTGAAAAAATGGATGGATAGCAACAGCAAGAGCTGGCATTTAGCATGTTGGCACTGTATTAACAAGCCTTCTGAAACTATCATCTCACTTGATCCACACAACAACTCACATTTTACAGATGAGGAAACTGAAGCAGGCAGAGGTTACTGACTTGTCCAGGGTCACACAGCTAGCAAGTGTCTGAAGCCAGATGTGAACTTATGACTCTCCCTCCAGCATTCTATGTATTGTACCAACAAGCTCCTGCTGTACACCTTCATTAGTTAAGCAGAGTTTCGGTGATAAAACTGATATTGAGTGTTGCTGCTTCAACCTATGAGCCGTCTAATATGTATTTCCCTACCCCTTCCTGTGCCCACTACATAAAAGGAGCCAAATGAAAGCAACTGAATCTAAGATCTTGGGTTAAAGATGACCCAAGGTTTTAAGAACAAATCTAATGTTAAGTCCTAGATTCAAAAACATCTATAAAATGCAGACAAAGCAGATTGCGGTTTTTTCAGTCCACTTTCCTTTGCTCTCTTCAGTCTTCACTCACTACACCAGAAGCTCCTAATCTGGAGTTCATAAATTTTTAAAAATTAATTTTCAATAACTATTTCAGAACACTGGTTTCCTTTGTTACACTCTGCATTAATTGTATGACTTTACAAACTTGATTGTGAGCAGGGGTCCAGAGGATCCAGGATACCATAAAAGGTAGGTTAAAGACCTTTGCTCTAAACCCACCTTCTGCTTTATGCTAAATACTAGATTTATCTTGACCCAATGATAGAAAGTGCTTTGATCTCTAAGGGGTGGGAGGGCAATAAATAATTACAGGGAGAAATCAGAGGGAGGTGGAGAAGAAGAGAAGTCTCAGTGGGAGCAGCAAACCTGCAGAACCAGGAGAGCCAGGGCTTAGCTCCATGAGTAGATTTGGAAATTTTGTGTGCACCCCTGAAACCTCAGCTGGGGAGAGACACAGGACCCAAAGCAAAGGGCTTCCCCACTAAGCCTCTGTTACTTACCTTTGTTATTCAGTCTCCCTAGAAATGACTCCAGCCTATCCAGCTTTAGGTCAGACTCTAACTGCATGTCAGGCTTAGCTTCTATATCTGAGAAAGAAAGAAGGCACAGGTGAGAAAATATTCACTGGCTGGCATTTTGACTAAAAAAAAAAAGTCAGCAGTTTCTGGTTCCTTACCTTCAAGGGGTTTGGAGACTGGTGTGGTACCCTTCATGCGATTGCTGAAGGGGGAGCTTACTGGCGTGATGGCTGTAGGAGATGCCAAACCTGGTGAACAAGCAAGGGTTATTTTACATGGCAGCTCAAATTCTTAGAAACTTACATATGTCAGTGGCCTAAGGGCCTAAGGCTGGATTGGAACTCAGGTCTTCCAGACTATCCAGTATCCAAAAGGCTGTCTAAATTCACTAATAAACGTGAAAACCAGCACTGTGGCGTGATGAAAAGAACACTGGGTTTGGAGGCAGGGGACCAACATGTTTGCATCCAGTCTCTGGTACCTCCTCCTTGAGTTAGCTTGGGCATGTCACCCAACTGCGTAGAATGAGTAAGTTAGATCTCATGATTGCTAAGGTCTTTTCTCTGGTAAATTTGACTCCAAGTTATGATGCAGTTTTTCCTCAACAGAGAAACGATACCACATAGCAGGAGACGTATCAATGAGAGAAATCAGCAGCCCATTTAGAACAAGCTTTTAAAAACCTCAAGGGTCATGAAGATTCATGCCCAAAATAAATTAATTTAAATATTTAAATAAAGGGCTATATTATTAGAGCTCATTTGCAAATGCAACTTTGTTTACACTTTATAACTGGCACTCATTTTTAGGATATGTAAACATGTCAGCAGCGCCCCAAATGATGGTTAGCTCTTTACTGAAGTGAAACCGACTCCCAGTTGCTCTCACCTTATCTCTCCCTGACAATCCCAACAGCAACTCAACTGATGTAAGAAAAAACACCAAGATAGGATGTATGTTTAAAGGTTTTTCATGCTCTCTCACAAAAGCACTTCTTAATATATAAATATGTTAATCTGATGAATTCAATAAAAATTTAAAAAACACAACAAAAAAAAACTTCCTCGGGTTCCAAGAAATGCAAAGTATTTAGTTTTGAAAAAAAAATCAGCTTTCTGGAAGTATACAAAGGACCAGAGGTCTTTAGCACTCTAGATCTGCCACATCCTGTAGTAAATCTCTAAGCCCTATGAGGAAGTTTAAAGACAATCAAAAGTGTTAATTAACGCAGAGATCATTAGCTCTGCAAACTAATAAAGAGGGCTGAGTCGGAGAGCAGATTTCCAAAGCAGCTGCAGAAAGCTGTTCATTCTGAACTTGCACAGGATGGAAGAAAGTGGTACCTAACCTGCTGATCTAGCTCCCCCTACAGTCCAATTCATAGGGCAGCAGCAATAAGGCCCACCACCCGGTGGGTGTAGCCTGCTTTCCTGCTGGGGAGGAGGGTTTTGCAGTTATGGGTGGAGGGATAAAGATTAAAATCGTAGCATTTTTAAAAAGGCGAACACCAAAGGAGTACACACCAATAAGTCTCTAAATACGCACGTGCGCACACACACACACACACACAATCTCAGGGTATTTCCACACGGTTTTGTCTCCCTCCTTACAAAATCTGATATGCATCTTTTCCCCATCCACTCTGTAAAGACCGTGTTTCCTATTTTACTAAAAAGATGCATCCTCCCCAGTGAATGTCTCCTTGATCTCCAGCTGATGTCTATGTATCTACCTATTCACATCTAACTTACCTTTATACACCTTTATAGTGTAAGCATCTTAAGTGTCATATCTGTGTCTTCTCTACTGCTTCTGATCCCTTACTGCTTACAGTAGGTGCCAAATAAATGAGTGGAGGCCATCTGACTTTCATACTTCAAAACCTTCCCTCCCCTATAACTTAAATCCTTTCTATTACATCACCTATCCTTCCTTCCTATCTTATAGGAAGTTAGCTCTTCTTCCAGACAAAATGAGCCTCTTTTCACTTGTTCCCAACTCATCCCTTTCAGTTCCCTTGGATGTTGCTTTATCAATAATTCCTTGGTTCACTTGCAAAGTTAGTCTCTCCTTATTCACTGGTTCCTTCCCCTCCATCTACAAATATGCTCAAATCTCTCCTAACCTGGATAACTTTCTCTTAACTCTAACACTTTGTTAAGTTACTGTACTGTTTTTCTCCCCTCTCATTCACTGCTAGTTTTCTAAAAAGAGTAATCTGCTTTCATTGCCACTTTGTCTTTACTACCATCTTAGCATCAATGCTTTACAACATCACTTCCTTGATGCTCCAGTGAAATTGCCTCTTGACCTCTGCTTCTTTGAACACACCTTCTAAATGCCCACAACAAAGAACTCAGAGAACTGACTGTTCCTTCCGTGTCTCCTTTGCTAGCCTTGCTTTCTTGATTAGACCCCTACATGTGTTTATAGTTGGCTTCTATCACTACATGCTCTGCTTTGGCAATCTCATCTACTCCAATGGCTTTATCTACCAACTCTATGCAAATTATACACACATACTTACACATCTATCATCTATCCATCCATCCATCCATCCATCTATCCATATACAAATATCAACTCCATATAATGAGCCAAGGATTCACATTTCTAAGTACTTACTTGATCTCTTCTGACCTGTAAGGCCTGCTGGCAACCTCAAACTCAACATGTCCAGAATTGAATTCATTACCTTCTCCAGAAAACACAGCATTCCTTTTGATTTTTCTGTTTTTAATAATAGCATCATCTACCTCACAAGCCATCTAGACTCAGACCTTAATGGCCTTTGAATCCTATGCTTCCACTGATGTTTCACAATTTAGCTGATCAGCCACCAATTCTAACTTTATAAAATCTCTTTAGAGAATAAGTTCTTTGAGGACAAGGATTATCTTTCTTCTGATTAATTGCATCCCCAGCACTTAGCACAGTGCCTCCTATGTTATAAGCACTTAATAAATGTTTGGATATTTCTAGCCTTCACTTCCAGTCTGTTGCCAGATTAGGTCACCATCACAATGGATGAGCATTTATTAAGTGCCAACTATATACACCAGGAACTGTGCCAAGTGCTCTACATCGTCTTGTTTGATCTAACCCTGACTTTTGCAAGAACTGACGAAATTTGTCTTTTTTATCCTTTTGTTCTTTCTTCTTCCAATTCACCCTACAAACCGTTGTTAAATTAATCTCCCAACGTAAAGCCCTGATCACATTACACATCTACTAAAAAACCAAAACAAACACAAAAACCTTCAAGCGCTCCTCTTTGCATACCAACCAATGCAACCTATTTTTCTTGCCACATTTCATATTTCTTTTCCTCACATACCATAAAGTCTAGTCAAACTGGACTACCCCTAGTTCTCCAAATATTTTCTCCATTTCTGTGTGCCACAGTGGCATCCTTCAGAGGAAAGAAAAGGGTGGCAGTGAACACTGAAGGTGAAAAGTTTCTCCATATTGTAATAACCATTGTGCTAGCTCAGAGAAGCTGGTCATCCATTCTGATGGAGAGCTCACCAAATCTTAAGAGGGACCTTAAGTAATTTACAAACAATGATGGGCCATGGCAAAGATCTTGATCAAGTCTGAAATGACAAAATATAGCACAGTTTCCAAATGGCTGTTTTACTTTTTATTTTGAGGAACTTAATTCCTTCTCCTATGTTGATTCCAAAGCTAATTAAACTTTCATACAGAAATGGCTTTCAGTAGCCAGTTCACTGATTGCATCTAGACCACATTTATGTAGCTTTAGTTATGGGGAACAGAAAATAAGGGGTTTATTCAAACAAGAGGCTTCCTTCCCTACTGACCTTTCTTTACCATCCTGCCAGCAACAGTAAATTGAGTGGAATCATTGGCTGCTCCTTTTCCTCTGGTCTTCCAGGCTTCTTCTCTCACAGTAATGAGATGCTTTCTCTCTTCGATCGTCATTTGGCTTTCATGACTTTCTGCCATTCTCTGCTTAAGAATTGGAAGGAGAAAAAGAAGAGAGGAGAGAGAAGAAAAATAAGCGCCAATAGCAGCCAATAGTCTCTCTCCCTAAAACCATTCCCATCATAGGGCAGTCATATGGATTTGGGGATTGGGTTATAGAACAAAGCCATCAGCCAAAGTACAACATCAGATTCAACCTTTGTTCTGCTTCTTACAGTTTTCTTGTAATCCATTAGATTACCTGAACCAAAGTGATTCTGTGACACTCAATGGATCTGTGACCTCGTTGTGGAGTATCTTGCCTCTCATGATGAAGATCACAACCCAACATGTAAGAGGCCATCCTCAGGATCTCTTGATGTTGTATGGGCTGTCCATTGGGTGTCCCTCACACTTGATATTAGGGCAGCATGTATAGCAACAAGTACATCACAGAAGTGAACTCATGATTCCATGCCACTCTTACCAACTTTGTAGGTTTAGACACACAAAACTTTTTTTTTACCATCCTGGATGAGTTTGGCATCAATAATAACACATGATAGGGACTGGACAGGATTAGACCTGTGATTCCATTAACATAGAGTCAACTCCTAATTATGCAGGCTGGCGCCTTCTCTGCAACTTCAAAGAGAGTTGCTTACCACAGTTAAAGATCAAGTTCGAGGTCACACTGCCAGTATGTGTTAAGAGGTAGGACTTGAACCCAGATTTTCCTGGTTTTGAACACAGGTTCTGTGTTCACACTGACATTGTGGCATTGTTTAGAAAGAATTAAAAAAAAAAAGAATTCAAAGCATCAGCGACCTCTAAATTACAAAAAGTCGTATTTTAAAATCAGTAGTGCTGCCACACTGACATTGTGGCATTGTTTAGAAAGAATTAAAAAAAAAAAGAATTCAAAGCATCAGCGACCTCTAAATTACAAAAAGTTGTATTTTAAAATCAGTAGTAGATCAGTAGTTTGGAACTCATAAGACATTTTTCCATATAAACAATGTCACAGTAGTGGTTAGGCTCCTCGGTCAGCACACAAAAACTTATTTATCCAAATGTATAAGGCAAGGAGCTCATTTTCTTTCCTCTACCCCCTACATAGTCCTAGCAGCAAGAACAGGGGCTCTCCTACTTCAGAGTCAATTAGTTTTATGATCTGGGCAAGGGACCTTGCTGGTTAGGAACTAGAGGATCCAAGTATTTAAGAGAGGAAGAGACAGGATGAGGGCTCTGGGACAAAGATGGAGAGTCTAGGATCAGGAGTGAATAGAGAGACAAGCAATGAATAAGGGAAGTAATGAGCTGGTATGGAGGAAAACAAAGGACAGGGACCATAAGGACAGTATAGGAGGATGGAGGTGGGAAAGGGGGAGGGCTTGGGAAATCCTTGAGATGTTCACAGCTCACCACCCTCTTTCCTTCTCCTTCAACTCCAGTGGTCATGGAGAGAAGCTGGTTAGGACACCAAGATGCCAGCAGCATGGGATGTGCCCTATTTTTGCCCCTATGCCTTTCAAATGGGGGCAGGGTACGCATGGGTAAGGAGAAAGGAGGCTCAAGGTGACTATCCACAAATGACCTTTGTCATTTTGGTGGAAGGACAAGTTGGCAGGAAGGGCATTGAGGCAAAATGAGACATGGAGATAGTAGGGATACAGTTAATGGGATAGAGGAAGCTGAAAACCCCAAAGCAGCAATAGAGTTCTGAAGGAAGCTGTTCATATTTAAAAGATGTTAGATAAATTAAATGTACTGAAGTCTGAGTATGGGTCTGAAGACTCAGTGGATAGAATGCCGGCCTGGAGTCAGGAAGGCCTGAATTCAAATCTGACATCAGACACTTAACTAGCTGTGACCCTGGTGGATAAATCCCTTAACCTCTGTTTACCATAATCCACTGTCAAAGGAAGGAAATGGCAAACTGCTCTAGTATCTTTACCAAGAAAACCCCAGGGACAGTATGGCCTAGTCTGTCCATCCCTAAATAAGCCTATATTCTTTGGTCCTGCCCAACCTGTTCCTGGGCCCAAAGCTTCTCAAATTTCTCAGTCAGGAGCATTTTTGCCCAGGACAGCAGGTGCTGAAGGAGATATGAACTTAGAAGTCATCAATGGCTGAATTCAAATTCGGCCCCTGGTAGGATTTACTTATCCAAATAAGTTAGCTTACTTACTAGCTACATGACCTTGGACAAGTTCTTTCCCCTCCTTTAGCCTCAGTTGCCGCATCTGTAAATGGTAGTGATGATAACCGCTTCTACCTCCTCCCACAGTTACTGGGCAGATGAAATGAAATAAGATAGAAAGTACTTTGCAAACCATAAAGCAGTAACTAAATACCAGCCATTATAGTTGTTTGTGTTGTTATTTGAAGCCATTATGGCTTGCCTTTTCTTTCAGCCTTTGTGAAAATGCTCCTGGTTCTTTACTTCCTTCATGTGTTATTTTTCTTTGGATGGCAGCAAATCTGAGAGTAATATTCAGCACTGAGTCAAATGATTAGAATGCCTTGGAGCCACACAATGGAAAGGAGAGGAAATTCCGGGCCTATTGGGATACCTGCAGTCCTTTTCCTTCCTAATATACCACCCTGCTGAGTCAAACTAATTTCCCCAAATTAACCAAACAGGAAATGGAATTGAGATCTCTGGAAGCGTGTTTCATGAAACACAAAAGAGCAGGACTATAAGGTGAAAAAAAGGAAAAGGCATTGTCTGCCTCTTTTTCTGAGCCTACAGGAAAAGACCTGCCTAAGGAAGGTCCATCTAAGGTCGAGAATCTGGAATATCACAATTCTTGCAACCTAGAAATCTGCCTTTTACAGCTTCATTCTACCCAATCCTGTTTGGGGCATTCCATTTAGAAGAAAAAAAAAGGTGACATATCAGCCAGACATTCTTTGCAGACTAAGAGTCTTGACAGTTCTGATTTAAGTCCAAATTCTGCTGCTACCTATTACAGCTGAATGGATCCTTTTTGTTTCAAAACTCCCTATGATCTGCACACTCTGAAGCAGAATATACCCTAGACGTAATGCTGGAAACTCATTTTAGGTGATGGTGATGGCAGTGGGGTGTGCAGTTTGCTCATCCATGAAAATCATACATCCAATTCTGAAGTGAGAAAACAAACAAAAAGATATTTTCTCACTGATTTTTTTCAGGATTTAACTTAAACCAGGAGAAATGGGACTTGGCTTTACATATCTCTATCAAATGTCTAAAGTTCATCTCAAAAGGTCCAGATGTTTATTCTTTTGTTATCTGAAGAGTATCATGTCTCCCAAATTCTAAGTGGGATGGTTATTGTGGCTCGAGACTAAGAAAAATGAGATCTAGGAAAGCCCAAATGTCCCTTTGTGGAGCAGACAGCTCTCCCCAGATCTCTTCCACATGGACACGACCAAGTCTGAGGATATGTAGGTCAAGGAGTAACGTGAGATGACGCTCAAGTATCTTGACTCTAAAGAGAATCCAGAATTTGTAGGAGCCATCAGATCTGGCAGTTAGTCTGGTCTATTTTAAGGGGGAAAAGGTTTTTCACCTCCAAATGACCAGCTGAACTTAACGCTTTCGGAACACTCTAAGGTTCTCCTTTCATGGTTTTGCTACTTTTTGCTATCCAAAAAGACCTATAATTTCACCCATGTAAAGAGTTTCTGCTAAGGAAATGCCCTCTAACAATGCTTCTGCAGGTGTCAGAGAACTTCTGGGATGCCCTCACACACTGAGTGACTTACCCAATGTCACACAGCTAGTTTGTATCAGAGACATCTGAAGCCAGATCTTCTATCCATTATGCATCCCTGACACTGCTTATCATTATTCTGCTACTGTCTATTGCTTTCACCAATGTGGGAGGAATTCCTTGATCTATTAAGTCAATGGTTCAAATATTCCTTCAGTAGAATGTGAGCTCCTTGAGGCCAAGAACTGTCTTGTTTTTGTCTTTGCTTTCCAAGTCAAGCACAGTGCCTATCAGGAAGTAAGTGTTTAACAAAATATTTGTTGAATTAAATTGAGTAAATTGATTTCGAGGAGAAAGTTTTGGGTCTTAGGCTCCTAAAAAGCTTTCTTCTAGGGATATGAAAAAGATAGTTTCCCAAAAATGCTATAGCATACACCAAATGAGTAACTTGTCTACTGGCAGTAAGTAGCTTGAATACTTTTTTTTGCCAGACCAAACCTGTAATGGCATTGGCACAGGGCCTTTCCTATGAAGATGCTCCTACCAATACATCTGGAATTGCTATGCAATGTGTAGGCTTGGGGGGGCTGGGGAGGGAGTTCCTGGGATAGAAAGATTAAATGACTTACCCAAGCCACATAGCTGGCATGTATTTGAGGAAATATTGGAACCCAGGACCCTGTGGCCCCAGGTTTACCTACTGCCTCCTCTTCAAATTCACAGTTAATGAATACAACCTAATGTTGCCTCCATCTAAGTAGACACAACACTTTGAAGAAACTGCAAAGCAAATTTGTGTTTGTTAAAATCATGAGCATCTTATGGTAGAAAGAAAAATAATGTGGAGGGGGTGAGTTAGTTCATGAACACCTTGGGATGTAGACAAGTATGGAAGGCTTTTTAGAAGGCTCTTGCTTACCTCTGTATGCACTGGAAACTATGGATTTTCTTCTTTGAGATTCTGAATGATGGGTTCTTAACAAGTTTTATCTCAGAAAAGGAAGTGAGCTTTGCATTTCTCATGTGTAAATTGAGGGGCAGTATACAATCAAATGGGTTTCATTAAGATAACACACATGTAAAGTGTTTTATAAATCTTAAAACACAATCTAATTATTATTATTATAATTATTAACAGAAAATAATTGTCAAGAAAAAATGAAATCATGGGGGGAAAATTTGTTTTTAAATTTCTGACACATTCAAATAGGAACAGGTTTTATGACAAGTATTTTCTCCTAATAAAAGTTATCCAAAACTGTTTTTCAAGAAAATTTTTTAAAGAAAGTTGGGTTGACTTTTTAAAAAAATTATTTATTTCTTTAATATTCAAACTGAAATTTTACATATGATTTTATCTTCCATCTTTCAAGGATGACATTCCTCAGAAATCAGAGGTTCTGCGTCCCTCAATTATTACTATTGACTGTAGTAGAATGGGAATTTAAAAAACCCAAAAAAAGCAAAAATAAAAAATGTGGGGCAGAGAATGAAGGGAAGAAATGGTTCAGTAAGTTACTTTTCAAAAGAGTCATGAAAGAAAATTGTCCATTTCCGTAAAGGAAACATTTTGGGGAGGAAACAGCACAAATCTATATAGGTCACAGAGTTTATCTTTTAAAATCTCTCATTATTCATCCTAAAGTTTTATAATTTCTGCTTTTAGGTCAGAATTTTTGACTAATGGAGGTTATTTCTTAGACCCCCAAAGAAAATACTAAGTATTTAGGAATTAATTTATTCTTAATAATCTGTAAATTTCCCCCCATGATTGTATTAAAAGAACACCAGGCACTGTTTATTGGGCCACTCTGGCTTTTATTTAACCTATAAAGCTTAGTGATTAAAATGGAAAAAAGTTTTGATAAAAAGTTCGGCTCATACAAATTATATTCCCATCCCGTTCAGAGTTCTAGAAATAAATGGGAACATGAATACACGTGGGAGGACTGTCACCTGAAATATCTGGAGAATCGATGGCAAGAAAGAACAAACAACAAAGGAGAACCAGTTCAGCAGGAGAAAGAAAAAAGGCTTTGCTACTGGTCAGAAATTGCAATGAGGTTCGTTGAGGGTGTCAGTTTTTCCTCACCTGATTAATGGGTACAAAAGACTGGTATTTATGGACAGCAGACATAGCAGGACAGTAAGTAGAAGCATATACAGGTTCCTAGAGAGCAAAGCAAGAGGATTAGAGGTGAAAAGAGAAAAGAGGCGAAGGAAGAAAATCAGTAATCTTCTAACAGGAAGTTAATTTACTCATTGCAATTCCCATCCTCTTTCCAAGAAAGAGTTCTTCATTTTTTGGGAGAGGTTAAAAAAAAGAAAGAAACTGCTAAATAGTTCCACACAAGCAGCACAAATTTACCTGAGTGAGTATGTACAATGATTGAATGAGTTAAAGTCACTAATATTATAGCTGCAATTTAAACATAAAGTCAGGTGGTAGAGAAGGAAAAAAATGACTGGCACTGAAGTGTTTAAGATATTAAAAGTTGCACCATTTTCTTGACAAACTGAAGGGCCAAGCAGTGCTTTCACTGTGAAGATTATCAGTCTTTCCCTCTAGAAAAAAGGCAGAATCTATCTTATTATCACTGCTCTAGGGTTGGAGCCATATGAACTAACCTCCTCATCTGACAGATCAGGAATCTGAAGATGAGACTTGCCAATGGTTACAAGGTAATGAGCTATTGGAGGAGGGATTTGAACCCAGGCCACCAACCTCCAGAACAAATACTCCTTCCACCGTACCAGGGGAGTAGCTCTCCTCCAAGCATATGATTATCCAACCGGAAAGAATATGAAAGGAAAAACTAATGCACAGGATGTAAAAGGGAAATGTAGGACTTTTGGCTAAAGCCTACAACGAACACCTCTGTTAGAGTTAGGCTTACCCAAAGCAGATTAGAAATGGCATTATCATCTGTAAATCCTCCTTCTTCCTACAGGTTAAAACAAATAGGAAACATTGCCGAATGTTGGAAAAGAATAGTCCAGTTAGAGCATTGCATTCATTCTCTTCAAATCATCGGTGCCTAGGGTCAATTAGCAACGTGCACATGCTAGCACACAGCAGGGTGTGTGGAACAAAGATATGCAAAGGCTAGTCTCCCAATAGTACTCGAACATTTTAGTTGGAGATCATCTTCTCTCTTTTCTTCTCTCCTCTCTCCCCTTCTCTTTTACTCCCTCTTTCCCTCTCTCCCTCCCTTCCT
The DNA here is from genome assembly GCA_023548195.1 of Bettongia penicillata ogilbyi. Classification (NCBI taxonomy): domain Eukaryota; kingdom Metazoa; phylum Chordata; class Mammalia; order Diprotodontia; family Potoroidae; genus Bettongia; species Bettongia penicillata. Next base: position 4,625,855 of record JAJHZJ010000354.1, on the reverse strand, counting down.
GTCATCTTCTCTCTCTCTCTCTCTCTCTCTCTCTCTCACACACACACACACACACACACACACACTTCTCCTCTCTCCTCCTTTCACTACTATCCTTTCTCCCTTTCTTCTCTCCCTTCTTCTTTCTTTCTCTCCCTTGCTGTGTGTTTCTCATTCTTCTCCCCTCTCCCTTCATCTCCCTCTCTCTTTTCTACTTTCTCTTCTCCTCCCCTCTGTCTTCTTCCACCTTCTCTCCCTCCCTCCATTTTCCTCCATCCTTTATGCTCCTCTCTTATTCCCAAACCCCAGTGCTCGAAGTGATCTCACATGTGCCACCCTCAGAACAATTCAGAATCTCGGGGACAGTGGGCAATCCCAGCATGAATACAACAGATGTGCTGTCCTGTCCTTGAATTGATAGGAGCTTGCTGTGGGAACGTCATGGTGCTCAGCTTGATTCCCTCTGCTAATGGCATCGCAGCACAGCTGGGGATCAGACACTAATCTGGGACTCATAAGTAGGTCCAGCTTTTTAATGGCAAACACTGCTAAGGGCTGATGCATTTGGTGACCGTCTTCACTAGAAAGAATTTGAGTCACTCGATATGCTCAACATGCATGAAAGCAAACCAACTCATGCCTTCATGCAGAATAAGCAAACATCGGGAGAGGAGCTTAAATACAGACATGTGGTTAAAGGGAGTAGGAGACTCAGTAGCCACAGGCAGAGGGCTGGAAGTTGTTGATTTCAGACTTCCCTTCATTTCTTATCTGCCTCACTGACCACTCTGAAGGAAATCCTAGTGCTCAGAGCTCATGCACCAAGGCACCAAGTATAGCAAAGCACGGATCAAACTGAGACTCAACAGCATCTATTTTTGACTGTTGGTGAGCCAGGTGATTATAATGCCAAAAAAAAAAAAAAAATCAAATGCTTCTAACTTTTGGCAAATCCTTAAACAATAAAAGGAAAAAAGAAAGAAGCCCAAAGTGTTATTCCAAGGGAATGCCATCAGACAGCTGGACAAATGATTAGTAGTGTCCTTTGGCCCCAAATCCTCAATCCTACATTTTAAAAATGAAATTGGAAAGCAAACAGCTGCCACAACATTCGCACCTTCTCTACAGAGTGATAGATCATTTAATACTTGAATGGAAACTCTAACTTTGGTTCCAAAAATGTACTCATGGCCCACAGAACTTTTTTTTATCATGCACTGGACTGAAAGTGTGAGGCTACTCAAAGGAACATATTTTATTTCGTTTTGGGTTAGCTCCTTTGCCAGAATTTCTTTTTCTTTTTTTAATGATGTATCAGATTTCCCTTAGTTCTCCTGGTGAACTCATAATGACCATAAAAGCTTAAGCAAATCCCAAAATTAGCTGCAGTGTTTATGATGTCCTCTCTTCATTGTGAAATTTGGTCAATTTCCCACAGGAGTTTGCTACCCTTCTGCTGATAGATGATCTTCAGATGCAAAGGATAACAGAATTCAGCTGGTAAATAAGAGGTTTTCACACTTCAAGGACTTAGCCTCGTCTATACCAGCAAAATGAAGTGGGTATGAGAAGCAATGGTGTTAATAAATGCTTTTTTCCAGGATTTATTCAGCCATCTTTGACGACATTGGTTCATAATAACTAATGACAGGACTTTCAAGGAGCTCCCTCATCTATCTGTTTATGTTGGGCTTTGTGACTGGAGTCATCCTATCTTAGAGTAATTACAAATAATGAAAATGACCCTCCCTTCAATTCTTCAGCTAAGAAGTGACTGTTAAAGCCCTGGTGATGCAGTTAGTAATAGAACCATATGATCCTAGTGAAAATTTGAATTTTCCCACGTCAATCAGCTTGTCAGATGCTAGTCATGATAATTTACGTGGGTTGCTGGTATAGGACAGACTTTTATTTTTCCTTTACCTCACCAGTGTCTTGTATAATCAGTCAACTAGCCAGGCACTGTGCTACCTGTTTTACAGTGGAGCTATGTGCTGACAAAGGTTTCATGATTTATGTTTTCAGGTAATCACCATGGTCAGAAGTTCCCAAATAGGTCCAACAAGTCCTGGACACTACATGGGCTCTCAAAGTACTATGACTTGGATTCTGGAATCTTCTCTTTACTCCTGGTCACCTCTGAGTCTCTGAAGGTTGCCTGAATGGAAATGTATGGGACCCTGTTTACCAAATATGAAAACCTGAGATCAGGCATAAGGCAGCAACAAAAAGCTTGATAACCACTGAGGTAGGGCTCTGGATGAGGTTTGGAAATTGTGGATCAGATGACAAACCAACTCTTAATCCCTCAAGTGGGAATTATCTGTTCTGGAAAGCGATGCAACCTAGCCAACACCTGTCCCTGAGAACAGCTCACCATTGACAAGTGTAGTTCACATGGAGTTCACAGCAATGCCCAACACTCTTACTTGGGAGGATCATATATCACAAATAGTATTCCCTTTACTGGACAAGTGGGGCCAGCTTTGTGACAATGCAGCACAGGATGATAACTATTTCTTAGACATTTTTTCTTTTGGGGTTTGTTTGGGAAAGCCCAGATTTAAGCACCTTTCTATGTCATGTTTGAATCCACAGTGCCACTGCCACCAGTTCCCTCTGAATGTACTTTGCCCATCTGGCAAGTGAGGAAACCAGTGCCCAGGCAGGTGCCATCAGTTAGCTCCTTGTCCTCATAAGAACCTAACAACTTCCAATAGCCCTGACAACTGACCAAAATAGCTTACCTATTTTAACTTCAAAGTAGCATTAAAATGAGTTGGGCCCAGGGAATGAGGTCTCTGATGAGTGTTAGGAATGGTGTGTTCACTGTTGCTACAGAGTTAGGACAGCCATTGCTACCCTTGTGGATATAAAACCTGGCTGTCCTGTCTGAGTTTCCTTCTCTCTGGGCCCCCAACAATCCTTTCTCCTCACATAACCTGATTCTTCTCCATCTACCTAGAAATTTTAGCCCTTCTCCTGGAGTCACCTCAATCCATTCCCAGCCAACGTGTCCTGAAGTAACCTTGCACCCTTCTCCATTTCCTTTAGTATGTTCACTTACTGAGGTCTGTTTCACTTTGCAACTAGTTACTGGTTGGGTTCTTTCCTATAGATGTTTTAAGGCCACAGGATTACAGAAACACAGACTTAGAGCTAACCAAAGGACCCCCCAAGGCCATGTTGTACAACCTTCTCATTTGACAGATGTGAAAACTGAGGCCAAAGGAAGGAGAGGGACCTGCCCCAAACCACACATGGCAGAGGCAGGACATGAACCCAGGGCCTCTGACCTCTTCAGAGTCATGCTTTCCCCAAAATGCCTCACTGTCACTTGTCTTCCTCTAAGGAACTTCAAGACACTGGTGGGATAGTGCCCCATATCTAATCTTGCACGAGAGGACACTGTGCCTTGCATGCAAGTAAGTGAAATCTTGTGATGAACGGACTGAGCACATGGCAGACACTGATGCTTTACTAGAGTCCAGCCACTAAAACCTTGCTCCTGGTGGAGTAGAGGTGAGCCCTGAATTGTTCAAGGCGATGGGGTTCTATCAGGAGGAAACGGCTGATGTGGAGGCCTGGTCACAGGCAGTATGTCTGTCATCCCCCGCTAAGCTGAGCCTAGTCTGAGATCATCAACAGGGCAGGCTGGCTGCAAGCAATGAGCTCTTTAGCTAAGGCAACTCATACATTACCAAGGGGCTGTGAGCTGCCTCAGTGGGGGAGAATGCACAATAATGAAATCAGCAACTTGAGATATCAAAGTTTTTAAAAGACAGAGATGGAAAGACCGTTTCAAAGGAAGCATCTTGGGAAAGGGAAATTCAAAAGCCATAAATTTCTTTCCCTGGGGGAAGGGGAGTGGGGAACCTGAAAATCAGGAGAAGCCTACATTTGATTTCATGGTTGACAGAATGCTAATTCTATTTGAGAACTATTGAATGAACTCAAAAAAAGGATAGCTAGCATGTATAGAGCACTTTAAGGTTTCTAAAGGGTCACACAACCCTAGTGAGCTAGCTACTATTATTATTACTCTTTGCAGATAGCAGGGATAAGTGACTTGCCCAGGGTCACACAGTTAGTATGACAACAGCTAGGTAGTGCAGTGAACAGAGTGCCAGCCTTGGAGTGCAGAAGACCTGAGTTCAAATCTGGTCTCAGACACTCACTAGCTATCTGACCCCAGGCAAGTCACATAACCTTGTTTGCCTTAGTTTTCTCTGTAAAATGAGCTGGAGAAGAAAATGGCAAAACGATTTCAGTATCTTGCCAAGAAAACCCCCCAAAGATGTCATGAAGAGTCAGACCTGATTGAAAATGGCTAAAAACATCATCACAACACAGCTAGTCATTTTTCTGAGGCAGAATTCGAATTCAAGTCTTCCTGACTCCAGGTCCATCACTGAGCTACCGAGTCATCTAACTAGTACTTCAGTCATTATCTTTGGTCCTGCCCATTGGCCAAATATTGCCTTCCCAATTTACTGATGAAGCCCCTGAAGATCTTGGCAGCTCCTTCTCTTGGCAACTTGTTTCTCTCCATGAGCTGTCCTGATGCAGAACAGTCCCTTTCACACCTATCCCCTCATTGAATAATCTTTTACATTTTTTTAAGAGTTAGAAGGGATCACAGAGGTATCACTGGAGTTAGAAGCACATCATGCTGTTTTGTCATTGAAGACTTTTATTTTTTAGATTGGTGAGTGCTCATGTAAAATTTATTTTCCCTTTCATCTCATTTCAAATAATTGCATCAGTTAGCATACTAAATTGCTCCTTGGTGCCAAAAGTATGCAAAAATATTAAAAAGCACAAGCAAAGGATGTCTGACTTAAGCAGGTGGGGAAGCACCTCCACTGATGTAGATAAGACTTCCTAGTCTTCAAGAATTCCTTCAGTACAGAGACTAGGTGATTGGAGGAGTCATTCAGCTGGACAAACTGATTAACAATACAGGATTAAAAAACACCCCCGCAAAAATACTATAAAAGAAGTCCTAAGGAAGTTGTAATAAGTTGCTGAGTTAAATGTTCAAAAAGGCAGAACTTACATCCAAGTCTATCTGACTCCAAATCCGGCCCAGTACTCACAACTCCAGGTATCTCCTGTTGTATTTTGATAACGTTGAAAATGTTGCCTCTAAAATACTTCCAGGTATTGGCATCTATGTACTGGGGAACTTCAAAATAACTTTGTAGACATTTCACAAAGCTTTTCAGTTGAAAAATCTCAGTACAAGGGAGGACGTACAAGTAACTGCTCAAGAAGAAACCCATTAAAGACAGCTAGATTCTGACCAGTAACAACTTTCTTATCTTGCAAGCTTTATAACAGAAGGATTCCAAGTCCATACCTTAAGGAAAACTTACACATGATGATTAACTCACACTTTTTCTTATAAATAATTTATTGAAATTCCAAAGCTGGCCTTTTACCAAAGAGATTCCAAACATCAAGACTATTTTGAAAACTTCTAAGCTTGCTGAAGCATGATACCATGTTGATACTGACTCCAGAAAACTTAATGAGGCTACCTTTCTAGTTTAGTCAAAAATAGCTATTGTTGGCAGCTGGTGACAAACTTGTGCTTTTCCACGTGGAGCCCAAAGCCAAGATGATGTGAATGCTTCCCAAAAGTAGCAATTAGTGAGATTAGGCGTGCCTGTCTGCTTTTCCAAGCACGGTCCGAAGCAGGATGCCTTTCCTAACATGGACAACTTACCTTCTTCTTGAACGACTGCTCGGACTCTTGCAGCCGGCTGCCCCTCTCAGTGACGCACACTTTGCTGTAGTCCTGCTTCTTGCTGAGGCGGCTCTTCCAGTCTTCCTCTCCACTCTTTTTCAATAGTGCCAACCTATGAGAGAACACACCAACTCTAAGACTTCACCGCAGCATTTTTAAACTTAATAAAATTAGATGAAGGATTTTGAAAAATTCAAAACCAAAACTCTCATTCTGTTTGCCCAATTATCAGTTACCTAAATTTCCCCTCCACTCCCCAACATACACATATGTATCATAATTATCCTACCTATGCTTTGGACTGTTACACAGTTAGTATTGCAATAGTGTTACTAACTGTCTTTCAGGGTACTGAAAGACATAATCTTAAACTCTAGTACCTTCTATGCCAAAGTCAGATATACTTGTACAGTGACAAATTCTTGGTTAACCATCTTTTCTCCATTTTCACTTCCCTCATTTTCTGGAGAAGGGAGGGTGAGAAATTAGGTAATACATAATCCTATTCCCAAGATGCATTATAAAGTATTAAAGTTTTTGGAGAAAAAACTTGGAGATGGTCTGATGGGTTTTTGTGGTTGCATCACACTGTTATGCAAACAGTTCAGTTGTTTTACTGGCCTAGGATGAAGGAGACATGGAGGAAGTCATAGCCTCTAGGAGAGAGGAAAGCCTTTAGTGACCTCTTCTGGCCAAGGAATGACACTTGATTAAGAAGCAAAGGCCTGGGTATTCATTTAGCAGAGAACAACAAAAAATGTAGAGAGTAAAAATAAGAGAAATTCAGAAAAGTCATAGGCAGGAAGTTATTCAGTTCATTCATGCAAGTTTCATCTAAATCTGGGCTTGAAAAATTGATAGGGGAAAATATTTAAAACTGACACTTTCTCCTCCTGCTGAATCTGTGCTTTCAAATTCTCTAATGTCTTTAATATGAACTCCATTAATTTTGAATTTATGAGCAAATTCTTGGAATAGAAAGATTAAGGAATTGGAAATTAAGAAAGGGGCTCTGGTCCTGGGGTTTGTGGGTTTGTCATTAACTCAATAAGATGATTTAAGGCCAGTCACTGTCTCATTTGCCTCATGTGTAAAATAAAGGAGTTATAAGTAAGTGATCTTTAAGGTCAAACATTCTTTGATTCTATGTTTGAATGTGAACAGAACCTAGGCTGGAATTGATTTTTATCCTAGGATAACAATAGTGTTGCTAGGAAAATGAAAAAGTAGGAATAAGATTTCAGGGAGCAACTTTTGCTTAGGCAAGAAAACAAAACATTTACAAACTCTTTTAAAAAGCATGCATTTATCTACTTGGACAGAAACTTACCTACAAACCATTTTCCCCTTGTCCTAAGACCTCATGGTGCAATGCTAAGAGCCTCCCACAAGGGGGCAGGAGAGCTGAGTAATAGTGTGATTTGTCAGGTCTGATCTATTTACCTGAGTCTGGGTAAATCATCCAAAACCTCTGGGAAGGAGATCCGTTATCAGTAAAATGAAATAGGGACTCAGATTTCCTCTGGAAATTCAGTGATTTCTGTGACTCATTAGGTCTGGGAAGTTAGATTTTTGGGAAAGTCACTAAATGACTCTGTGAAGAGCAAATGATCTTGAGGTCTTTTCCTGTTTGATGATCTACCCTAGTCTCTTATTAGCTAGAAGGGAATTACCATGTAAAAAGTTTGAAAGATTTTCATTCCTTTGAAAGCATTTAATTTTATATTTATATTTTTATTTATATATCTATATTTGTTTATTATTTATGTTTATTATATATATTAATTTATATTTATTATTTACATATTTAAATATATATTTATATTTTATATTCCACTAATACAAACTAACTTTCCTTTTAGCTAATTTGAATTAGTGAAGCTCGATTCCTAGGTAGAAAAAAGAAGGATGGGTTCTCTGGTCTCTCGATAACACATAGTGAGCCATTATTGCCATTTGTGCTTATAAAGTGCTTTTCCAGATTTAGAAGACTTTTCTCACCAGAGATATAACATTGATAAAAAAAAAAAGGAGGGGTTTAAATGAATCCCAAATGAGCATTGTTTACCAACATTACCATGCTATGCAAAATTATAACCTAGTTCCTAAGGTACTATCCTTATTCAGAACTACTTAGAATACCTTTTCAAGAACAGTCCTAAGGGTCAGCTTAGGGCTAACAGGAAAATTAGCCTCAATACTTTTTTAGGCATGTATAATCTTGTGTGGGAGTATGTATGTGTGTGTATAAGTGTAATACAACTAGTATTACATAGTATGATCACTCATCCAGATTTGCCTAAAAATGAAATTTTGGTTATTAAAAAACAAACTCAAATACATCCCAAAGGACAAAGATTTGCTATTTTCAAGAACAATTGAAAGTATTTTCAAAAGTTTTACGGTCATTCCAAAAGAGGAATCCCCACCCCTCTTTTTGAAGGCAATCAGGATTAAGTGACTGGCCCAGGGTCACAAAACTAGAAAGTGTCTGAGTTTGGATTTGAATTCAGGTCCTTCTGCCTGCAGGGCTGGGGCTCTATCCACTGCACCACCTAGCTGGCCCCCAAAGGGGAATTTTAAAGATGTTTTTAAGCCATGACAGTAGGTACTTAGATACATAAGATTTGACATATAGTTTGAGGTATAACTTTAGCCACACCTCAGCTGTTATTTTATTTGGTTTTTCAATAGCCCAATAATAGATTAGGTATTATTTATTATCTTCATCAGAGAAAACTTAGGCACAGTTATTAAGTAATTTAATCAAGTGACTTAACTATGTGACTAATCAAAGTCAGAGAGCAAGTAGCAGAGATGTAATTAGAACTCAGGTCTCCTGATTTTCCACAATATGCTTGAGAGACTTCAAGGCACATGGAAAACAGTTTTGGTCACAAACCCAGCCAAGTCCTGACTTTGATATTTGTAACTTGTCTGACTATGAGAAAATCATTTTAACATTTAAGACTTAGTTTCTTCATTTGTAAAATGAAGACTATACTGGTAGCATTTCCCTTTAAGGTCAAATGAGATTATAAAGTGCTTTATAAACCTCAATACCACATAAATGTTGGTTATTATTGCGAAGACTATATTTTGTATTTTGACCATTAACACTTACAATGTTCTGATTAGTTCATGTTTATGGATTAAATAAATTCTCAATGTCAGACTTGTTTAAGTCAGCTAACTCCCCTGCCATCCCCTTCTTTTGGAATGGCTTTCAAAGAATCCATCTCTTCCAAATGTTTTAAACATTCACTTGTGAATGCTCTGGCTAGGTTTTCACCACAGACTTCTTGGGCTATATCATAACCAAAATAACGTGGGAGAAACAGTGCAAAAATTATTAAACCCACATGGTTCCTTGGACATCTATTTCTTACTAGCAGCCCCAACACGGAGTGCAAATGGGGAGTTATTCTAAAATAACATGCACATCAAATCCTAAATGTATTATTCCTGTCCCTTTAAATTTCCTACTTGTGGCTGAACAAGACAAGAAGAGGGCAGATCTTTCCAAATGCATTCATTCCTCCTGTGATCTCACCACTTCCCCCACTTGCCACAAATAGCAAAGCATAGGAGAGCGGGGAGGAGCTGAGCATCTCTCCCCACACATGAGATCCATTACTTTTCCAGCAATTCCAGCAATCGTCAAGGTTCTTTAGCTCAGCCAAATCCAAGTACTTGTTTGTGCATCTTGGGGTTGGTGACAAGGGTGATTTGTCTGGGCCTCTGAACGCCAGTGAATGACCTACTAAAATCAAGTGTAGAAATGGGCGAACAGGACGCATCTCCCACCATTATCATGTTTGATCAAGAATTAGCTGGGCTTTCTCTCTTTTTTTTTTAGTTTTAAAGATAATAACTTCATTCACAATAACTGCATAAACACATCATTCTCCTTGTAGCTAGCATTATGTAATACTTTAAGGTTTGAAAAGTGCTTTTTTTCCACATCTTATTTCATTTCATCCTTAAACAACCCTGGTCGAAGGTGTTATAATTATTTCCATTTTACAGATGAGGAAACTGAGGCAGAGTTGTGACTTATAGTGCTACTATAAGCCTAAGGCAGGATTCAGACCCAAGTCCAGGGCTTTATCCACTGTGTGACCCTCACTGCCTCTTATACATTTCTGCACCCTTTTAAGATTTAGAAAAGCCATTTCCTCACCACACCTCCAAGAGGCAGGTAGCAAGTATACACTCTTGTTCTATAGATGGGAAAACTGAAGATCAAGGAGGCTCAATGACTTTCAGTACTGCACATAGCTGGCAGCAGTTGAAGGTGGGATTCCAACCTTGGTCATTTCTGACTAAAGCATGTTTTTCATGGGGCTATTTGGTATGATAAGGGAAGTATTAGAAAGGCAGGAGTTGCTTTCAGAGGAAAAGAATGTCTTTACCCTCTCTTTGTTTCTCATCCTACCCCTGGGGTATTCTTTCTCCTGACAATAGAAAAGGAGGATGCTGCTAAGCATCACACGTGTGTGTGTGTGTGTGTGTGTGTGTGTATGTGTGTGTATTTTCATCAGTCTATAATTTCCCAATAAAAAAAAAAGATATATCTGTCTTTCTGAGGGCTCTGCTTGAGTGTTAATCAATCCTTGGAATGTGCTTGTATGTTAAGACTAGGTCAAGTGCATGGGAAGTAAAACCCTTCAAGTTAAACACTATTTCCTTATATTTCCCTTTTTTAAAACTTCCTAGTCATCATTTCAGTATTCCATCAATGCTAAGTTCAGGTGGGATAGCATAAGCCTGAACTGGATTTTTAGGCGCTCTGGGGCAGAGGGAAAGGGTGGGAATGGGGTGAACTAGTGTCAGTTCATGAACTACAGAATAAGATTGGGCTCTAAAACATTATTATATTAATCTGGGGCCCTCTAGTGGCGGAAGGATCTAGTTACATCACAATTCTTAGAAGCCCTATCTTTTGGTCATGGTCTCTTTTTAGGGTGTAAAGGGAGAAAGGCAGTTATAAAACCCAAAGTATTATCCAGAATTCCAACTTGTATCAGCCATATTGAATCTGATAGATTTCCAAGGGCTACAAGGTCAGAATAAAGATTCTAGGGACTTCAAGCAAGCCTTCTCTTACCCCAACCTTCCCTTCAAAGGGAAAGGATAGGTATATTGTATTCTATAATCTCTTCTGTCCCTTTTAAAAAAGTAGAACTGCAGCTGTTTGGGAGTCAAGAAATAAAAGCTGATGAAGGTATGAAATAAAAGCTTATCATAATTTTAAATATACTTTGAACATTCTGCAACACTAAATAACTTAGAAATGCTCTCCTAGATTATGGTGTGGATATTTTAGGATGGTCTACATTTCAGGAAAAGAAGGTACTTTTAATGAGGTTTGGCAAAAAGAAGGGACACTGTCAGACTGTGGGCCCTGCTTCTGGATTTGAGAAATGTGATTTCCCTAGATTTTTTTTCAAGAAGTTCCCCTTTGAATTCACACACACACACACACACACACACACACACACACATGCACACATGTATACACACACACACAATTTGAAGAGGTAAGAACTTATGAGTGTTTTTAAAAATTACTCATTCAGTGGAAACAAAGGTAACTAGTTCTTAGCTGAAACTACGTACCACTTATAGTTATAAAAGTTGCTATTATCAAAAGTTGAAAAAATGAGTAAAAAGGGACTTTTGTTAGAGCACTAACATACAGCAAAAAGCACAGTTTGAAAAAAAAAAGCTTTCAAATTAGACCTATGTGGTGCTGGGCCTGGAGTCAGGAAGACCTGAGTTCAAAAGACACTTAGTGGTTCTGTGGCCCTGGGCAAGTCACTTAATCCTGTTTGCCTCAGTTTCCTCATCTGCAAAATGAGCTGGAGAAGGAAATGGCAAACCACTCCAGTATCTCTGCTAAGAAAACTCCAAATGAGGATCATGTAGAGTTGGACATGACCAAAAACAACTGAATAAAAATTAGTAGGTCCAAGTGTATCAGATACAGGAAGCTAACACCACACATTTATCTCCATACAGGGGTAGCATAATTGGCCAATGTAGGGAAGGTAGAGGAGCAAAATTGAGTAGGTATTGACCGAGCAGTGAAGTCTATTAAGTCAGCATCCCTGCTGCTATCTTGGAAATGTTAGACCTGTGAGAAGGAAGTATCACCAGGTCATTCAGGACTTGATCACAGACCCTCCCTCCTACAAAATTCTCAGCAAATGCTAGCTGAAAAAAGTGATGTTGGGAGATCACTGTTTTCAAATATATTTCTTTCTCCCTATGAACCTATATTCTCACAGATGTTAGCTCCCAGAAAATTATGGGTGACTTTATTCTGACTTTGATTACACATCCAAAATCTTCACTTCTACCCCTGTAGAATTCTAATTCTAATTCCCATTCTAATGCTGCTTTGGTACAGCAGAAAGAACACTGAACTGGCAGTCAGGAGATGGACTCTGGTCTCAACTGTGTCACTAATCAGTGCCTCAAAGTATAGGGCAAGGAGAGAGAAGGAAGTATTGTTAATTTCAAGTATGCATACATACATGCATACATATACAAGTACTTTACTTTCAAGTATGCATACATAATACTCTCAGAAGAGGAAAAGTCAGCCTATCCTCCTAAGCTTCAGCAAATAGGTAAAAACTAATGGCCACCCACATCAACAAGTGTTTATTAAATGCCTACAACTGACAGGAGTACCGTGCTAGGTTAAGAGATATAAAGCATAGTTAAGTCAGTGTTGATCGAATGCTTAACATAACAGAAATGCTATTATACTTAGAATCAGAAAAATATGGGTTCTGGATTCAGTTTCTGCCACTGCTATCCCTGTGACCTTGACGAAGTAACTTCTCTCCAGACCATCATTCTTTGTTTGTAAGATATAGGCTTTGACTAGATGAGTTTCTAAGGTATTTTTCAGCTCCAGATTGTATGATATTGTGATCAGCCAAGGAGATACGAATTATTCTACACTGTTAAGGGTCTGAATAAATGTGCTTTCATTTGGAGAGCAAATAAAAAATTTCCCTCTCTCTGATGCCTTCATGTATCTAATGTTAAAAGAAAAAAGTCTAGATTTGTGAAGAACATAAGAAAGAGATTGTCCTGGCTTTTGAAAAATAAGACCAAAAATAAAAAAAAGAAAGAAAAATAAGACCAGGGCAATCTGAAATCTGTCTAGAAAAAAGGAAAAGAGACCAACATGATTGACAGAGCCAATGAAAAATTCTGAATGGTGAGCTGTGATAAGCAAGTGTCCAGACGGCAGAGCCAGGGGACTGGAGGACTAAAGGAGTTCTGATGAGCACATGGCGAAATTAACTTGACCTCTTTTCACCCAGTATTTTTATCGCTATTAAATCTTTTGCTGTTTAATTCTACTGTAGCTGGAGGTTAAAAGAGGAAATATATCCAGAAAATGTTTAGCTCATTGTTCTCGAGAACTGCTATGCTTAAATATATCCTCCTCAATCCCATTTTATTCTTCTGAGTAAAATGAGGGTATTGCACTTTTGCCACTCAAATGTAATCTCTCTGAGTTGTTGTCTGGGATAAATTCTCACTGTAGACTATAGCAATTCATTCATCTACTTGCCCTAAAAAATAAACAAAAACTGAAGGTTCGATTCTAGGTGCTGCCATTCTCAGGAAAAATATATATTCACTGCCCCTTTAGGCACACATACTTTCTGTAGAAGGAAAGGCAAATTCAGCATTCAAGAACCATCAACCAGAATTTAAGTGCTTACTATGTGCCAGACTTTATGCTAAGCTGTGCAACTTGGCTGTATTTTTTGACATATGCAAAAATTTGAATTTAAAATAAACATTACTTAAGTCACACAAAAATAATAAATCTTGGTTAAAAAAAATATTGTTCCCCTATTTCCTGCATCAGACTCTTTCTAGGCCTGGCACTCAACATGTGGTTATTAGATCTGCCACTGGGTAAACGTGGTTCACCACTGAATAACCCCGTCTCCTCAAAAGATGCTAATATGACACCACATCTTTGTAAGTGATTTGATTAGTTATTTTAAACAATAGCTCTTCAGGAAGATATCTATTAAAGAAGCTTCATGCTTCTCAATGGGATGAACTAAATAAGTATATTGTTACCTTTCTTTGATGGACATCGTCTTGCTAGATGCATCAAGAGCATCCTCTGACACTTTGCTCTCTCCACCAGCAAACATCCTACATGGATTCTTGGAGAGTCTTTCCTCTGATTGTTCCAAAGACTCTCGTCTACTGGAGACCAGGGCTGTGGTCTGAGAAAGACTCTTCGTAGCTGTGGTGCCAGGAAGTTCGGACGTGGGCTCAGCAGGCTCTGCTCATTGAAAAGGAGAATGCAGCATTAGCACTTATGTCTTTAGACTGGCATTCTCAGAACCATTAACTGCAACAATCAAGGGTGGCAAACTCAGGCCACAGACATCACGTGGGAGACTGCAGAGCCAACTTTAGGAACTGATCATTTAATTCCACAAGTACTTATTAAGCTCCTACCATGTACTAGGCATTCAGAGACAAAAAATGCAAAAGTTCAAGCTTTTAAAAGCTTGCATTCTACTGTGAGGAAAACAAAACAGAAATAAATATAAAATAACCGGGTGCTTGGGAGGGAGTGTGCACACAGCCCCAGAACGACTCTTGTGGGAGCTGGGGCTGGAGCTCAACTCTAAAGGGCATTCAGGATCCCAAGGGACCAAGGTGAGAGACGAGGGTTCTTGGCATCAGGGACATCTCTCTGTATTAAAAATATTAATATAAAGCTTAAAGATTTGCAAAGTGTTTTTTCCATACACCATCTCATTTGCTACTCACAAGAAATCCATGCTCAGAGGTTTCTGTTTCTGTTCAGACATATGGTTGCACTGGTGAAAGGTACTCTCAGGAAGAAACTCTTTTTACCAGAGTAAATCAGCACACTCTACTGCACTGGTGTTAGAGAGACTTGGTTGGGGGGAAGGGGGGGAAGGAGGAGGAGGAGGGAAGCCTTGACAGGTGAAGAGCTCTGCCCTATCTCTCCAGGCCACCATGCTGCCTCTCATTAGGGTAGGTCACATGGGATCACTATCTTTATCTTGCAATACAGGAAACTGAAGCTTAGAGAGGTAAAGTTTGGTTGGTTCGTGATCACCTAGCTAGCAAATATCAGAAAAGGACTTTGAACTCTCAAGTCTAACATTTTATTCAGCAGGCCAAGCAGTCAGCTCTACATATGTTGAGTGCTATGAAAATATGTAGTCCATCAGGTTTTAAAAGCACAAAAACCCCAAGGACTGCAGGGTCAGTTACTTAGGGACAACTGATCCTATTCTCAGAGATAGCACATAGGAAGTTCAAGCTAACTGTGGACATGTTTAGATTTCCCGAGAGCAACTCTTTTGACTTTGCAACTGATAATGGCATCAAATGGGGCCATGTAACTACAAACAGCAGCAAAAACAATTAAATATGCCTTTGTTATTTCACAGCATTGCATAAAGGGATGAAAAGCTCCAGGCCCTGACCTCAAACCCGTGCTCCATTAGGCTAAATCGATTATTTTTAAAAAATATCCATTTTCAAAAATAAAAAGAGATAAAAGACCTGGCCTCTCATTCACAGAATGCTGTAAGAAGAAGGATAACAATGTATGTAAAATGCTGCCTAAAATTAGTGGAATTTCCAGGAATCAGCATAAGAATAAAAAGTTTTGCTTTTAACCTACTGAAATGCTCAGAGTAAAAAGGAGAATTTTGTGTTGTCACAGGTCACATAGATTTTTCAAATCTCGGCTAGTTGTAAAGACTTGTGACTTAGGAAGCAAATTTAGCAAATCAAGCAAAAAGCAACAAAAACAGAAGCCCAACATCAAGTTTATAAAAATCCATTTTACCTCTTGGCATGAACCTGCTTTTTGTCATGTTCTCCAAATCCATCTTCTCTCCCAAGGATTGCATTTCCTTCAGATCTTGTCTGCCCTGTCCAGTGCTTTTGGAGATGGCAAACTCCCGTAGCTCCTCATGATGACACAGCCCTAGGAGGTCAGTGGGCTCCATGCTACCTTTCCTTGCAGCATATTTTCTTTGACTGTCCTTTTCCCCAGTTTTATTGAGGAAGAAACAGGAACTCCCTTCCTCCTCAAAGGATCTGTTTTTCCTCATCTCACTCTCATCTTGAGCTAAGACTCTTTCAGTTTCGATCTCTCGAAATTCCCTCAATCCTCGATTGCTTCCGATATCTTCCCCCAAAGGCTGCCATGTTTGTGACTTTAGGATGCTTTTCATTGGAGAGTCCACATTTTCCATCGTTGAGTGGAAGCCAATATCAGCAGCACCTGAATTTTCTTCCACCGATGGTTTAGCTCGGAGATGCCCTGCATACGTTGGAGCAACTGTCGATGCCATAGTAGATACAGATGTGTTAATAGTAGGGGAGAAAGGAGGGAGTTTTCCACTCTGAACCTACAATTGATTAAAAAAATACATAGCTCACATAAGTCTAACTTACAGATTTGCATGAGAAGAAAAGGCCACTACATTGGAGCAGTGGCTTTCCCAAATCCTGTTGGGAGGACAGAAAAAGTATTAAGGACTGATAAAAACTACTTAACAGAGTAAAATAAAGTCTCTTTAAAAGAAAAAAGGGAAAAAAAGTAAAAGAAAGGACATTCTTTCATCTCTCTATCACAACAAACTCTCTCCAAATTATTTTTGAAGGATGCAAGAGAATAAATAAAAGGGAACTGTAAGTGGCAGCCGAATTTCTTGGGATAAATGCTGAAGTTTAGAGGTAGGTCACCTAAACTCCCTAAATCAATAGCTAAGAGAGAACATTAGCTCCTTTGTCTGTCGGGGAAAAGGGAATAAATGTGTACACACCTGTTCTACTTCTCCAAGTGTGACCGGTTGAGTCTGATAACGAGAATTCATCCTCCTCTGCCTAGCATCCACTCTGTTTCGGGTCGAAATCGCTTTGGAGACTGGCTGAGACAGTTTGTTAAACAAGGCCAGCTTCTCTGCTAAGCTCAGAGTGGAGGAATCAGGTTCACCTTGTTCAGCAGAATCTTTGGCCTCATTTTGCCCTCTAGTTAATGCCTTTTGGTGTGCCGATGCCTGCAAACTGAAAGTAACAGAAAGTCAGTTTAGAAGCGGGGGAAAAATCCTAATACGTTCACTAGTTTATGGTTTAATGTCCTCAAATCATAGTTGTAAAAACCATGCTCAGTTAACTTTTTTCTAAAAGACTTGTCCTTCCCTGTTTGGCCCCTAAACAAAGAAAGGGTGAGGGTAATTGCAGCCATTCAGCAACTAGGTAGAACAGTGACAAAGTAAACTCTTCAAGAACTCCAGAGCCACCCCAGGGAGAAGCAAGGAACATTATCAATCGAGTTATAACATTACTTGTCCTTAAAACAAGTAAACAAAGAAACAATTCACTGTCAAAAATGGTAAAGGATGCTTGGGGTGCACATTCCTGTTTACAGGGAAAATTTGCATATAATAAATTAGGCCAAAGTAAACATCTCATAAGAAGTACATGCCTGTGGTTAACTTTTCCTCCCCCAGTTTACTTAGGAACGTAGGAATGGACAACAAAGTCGTCTTCTTGTCCATAGCCTTGTCTACACACCACGGGGGTTGGGATATTCACTGGGATGGGCTAAGTGGATTCAGTGTAGAGACTCCCTTCTGCTATACATCAGAGCAGTTTCTCCTATAGGTTTCTGTTGATATTCAGAATTTACATACATCTGAAATTCCCAGTAAATGCCAAAAGAAGCTTTTAAGAGAGCCAGAAATTTATTCCACATGTACTTCAGGATGGGGGCCTGTGACTCACATAGTCACCCTAAATGCCGGCATGTGCTCGTAAAGGTATTTATCTCCCTCGCTAGATACCATTACTGGACTTTATAATTAGAGTGACCTGGCATGGCCTAATTAACTAGTAAATCCTAACTAAAGTGCTCTAGACCCTGGCACAGTCTCTCTGCTCCTACTAGAGGATGGAGCCATTAGTGGGGGCATTGGGATTCCAGCTGTCTTTCTGGCTTCATGCGGCTCTAACGGCATTTCAGTACTTCCCAAAGAGAGTCCTGATTCTGCATAGGCTTCACCAGCTACATTTTTGTATCAGCCTTTCAAATTCTTTGATCACTCTTTCCTCTGGCTTGCACCATTCTCTACTGTCATGTGTTTACTGAAACAAGAAGATCATTTACAAAAACTCAAAATACTGAAATACAGATTGTAAACAGGTCAAGAGTAAAAGCTGCCTTACCTGCCTGTGGATAGTCTCACTAGTTATTCTTTCTTATTGCAAAAGGTTATGAGTTAGAAATAGACAGAAATCAATATATGGATGCTACCTGAGAAAGAAATAGCTACCTTTTGGATTCAAGCTCAAAAATAAACCATAAAAATGAGGCGTTCCCATTTTGTTCTTTAAAACATGCATGACTGTTAACTCCTTTATTTCTCAGAAGATTACAGATGCAATTCTTTCACAATGAGTTGCTTAGTGGGAAACAAAAATGGTAAGTGAAGTTAGAATGGCCAAACACTTAACACAAGCAAACAAACTGAACTTCCTCATGCAGGCCAAAATGAAATGATCAGTACCTTGTATTATGACAAAACAAAATGCCACACATTCCTAGGACGACTCATTGCATCGATTCGTCAAATGTACAAAAGACATTTAAGATTTTAAAGCACGTGTGCTGCCCAGCAGTCTGCATTCAATGCCACATGCGGGTGTTTCCCTCCAGTACCTGGTAGGTTGTACAGGGCTCTTAACTACAGTGGGATTAGGAATTCTTGCCATGACAGTGTGACTGGTCACAGAATGTGAAGCAGGGATAGATTCCCTTTAAAAGCAATTGCCAAAGATGGAAAATTCACAAGGGGAGAGAAGAAAAGAAGCATTAGGGAAAGCATGACTTTATGCACAGGAAAGATAAAACAAATAAATAGTTTTACAAAGCTATTTGTAAGGACTTTTGTAAAATTACAACAGAATTTGAAAAGAAACTGGAAGACATAAACCCTAAGATATGGAATTTACCTAAAAATTGGTCAGCCTGCTCCAAGTCAAATAATTTGTAGGGATCCTCAGTCAGTCAGTCAAGAAACACCTCTTAAGCACTTACTATGTGCCAGTCACTGTCGTAGGCAGTGATGATACAAAGAAAGGCAAAAAACAGTCCCTACCCAACAGGAGTATCCGTTGGAATAGGAGTCACATACGTTCTAATGGTTCCAGTCCATGAATCACTCAATACCAACCATCAGCTGAATAAATACTCATGAATTGACAGATTGCGCCCTGGTCAACAGTTTTCTTTATTAAACTAATGTTTCGTTAATTTAGTCACTGCTCTATTAACCACATGGTAGAGGAATAGCAAAGAAAGTATTTCTTGATTCTCTATCTTGAACTTTTTGGCTTGAGTTTACTTTTTCTCCCAGATCTAATGCCTGGTTATTGTTATTATTTTTAATAACAATAATAACTTTAATAACTGCAGTATGTAAGAGTTTGGAGAGAACTTAGTCCAAGGCCACCTAATTTTAATATATGGAAAATAAGGGCATTATGAGCCTCTCACTTTATGGCCATGAAGTTCATAGACTTTAACACATGACAAGAACCATCTGAAGGTGTCGATCACCCAAGTGGTCTATACTTCTGTACAACAGATGTCAGGAATGGCTTGGGTAGGGGGCTAGATTGGGCAAATTCATAAGAGGTAAGAACACCAACTAATCTAAAATCTTTTCTCAGGGGAAAAAGTAACTGTCTGACTGAATTTAGGTTGTCGCTTCTGTTACTAAATTAAAGCTAAATATAAGATCAGAAAATATTTCAAAATTTCCAGATCTGTTCTTTCCTCATGGGTGGGGGCCTCCCTCCATTGATGCAGACTTCACCTCCAACCCTTAGTCAACTGTCCTCATGAATTGTTGTGATCAAAAAAGTTCAACCTTCTGATGATGAATATAGAATTAGTCTGGTCCTCAGGCAATGGATACACCATCTACTAGCGTCTTACTCCAAACCCTTCCCACTTGGGAGGGCCTGTCTGCATTTGACAGGACCTTCAGGTAACAAAAACACTAAAGTTAAGGAAGATCTAGTAGCAAATTGTAATAAAAAAAATCTTTGAAGGAGATGGAATTGAAGTTAAAGCCAATTTCCTGCATGCTGGGGTGCAAACTGGCTACAGATTTAAGACCAAACCCCAGATCTTCCATTACTCAAGAAGTCTCCTGCTAGATAATACTTCAGGATGTAAATCTCCTTGGAAGAAGTACTATATTTAGAAAGTCTTGGACTAGATGGAAGAAAATCATTGCCTAGCCACAAATTTTCCCTTGATGGTCTCCCCCACTGACTCTTAACTTCCAAAACAGAATCTTAAGCCAAGTCCAACACAGAAGGGAGACTTACGTGGCTGCAATGACCACTTCCTCAGTGGTGATGGGCTGTGTATGAGATCTGTCCTGCAAACGGCGTAGGCGTCGCTCCACGGCTGCATTTCTGGAACGTGGCTTTGGAATATTTTTTTCATCAAATGACTTTTCCATTTCCTAGGATTAGAAATATGTTTGAATGTCTGACCTGGGAGGAAGGTAGAGGGGAAGAAGACTACCTTAACAAAACGTGTCTGCTGAGTTTCTCCCTGGTGTTTGTCAGGTGTCATTCTTGAGATGTAGTTGCCATTACATACACATGCTGTGAAAACTGGAACCATGGAGGGAATAAAAATATAGCCCCTGAAAATTCTTCAAAGGATGGGTACAGCTGGAATGCTATGCAGGACAGGACAGGATAGCTTTTAGAATCTCACATGAACTGGCATTCACTACAGAACTGTGAGCTGTAGATGGAAGTGGTAGGCTGAATAGTGCTTTCAACTAAAGGCACTCAAATAGAAATGTTGCTGAGGGGGATTTATGCTTGGGGTATATGTTGGCCTGGATTGCCCCCAATGCCTCTTGTAATGCTAACATCTGGGATTCTCTGTACTAGGATTTTTGGAAAGATGGCCTAGCCTGCACACTTGCCCTGAAAAGGAGCCTTTTGGCAGCAACACTCAGCTTGGCGCGTTCATCCAATTTTTCTTCATCTGCAAAGAACAATGAATTAAAAGTCATGTAAGTTTTCCATTAAAAACATTTAGTCCTTTTAAATTACAACAGTAAGCTTACTGAGAAAAAATGACAATCATTAACATTTGCAACTGGAATCAAACTTCAATTAAGAAATATTTATTGCAATCACAAGGAATAATAAGCTCTTTCCTGTTTCTCTAGTTTTCCACTAAATGACTGTATAATTGGGTTTTAAGGATATTTTCCCAGACATGCCAAAAATATTTATAGCAGCACTTTTTGTAATTGGGACAAACTGGAAACAAAGTAAATGATCATTGATTAATATGAACAGTACATGTAATGGAAAAATTCATGTGGTATAAGATGTGGTCAATATGATGAATACAAAGAAACATAAGAAGAGGTATTCGAACAGATACAAAATGAAGGAAGCAGAACCAGGAAAATATACACAATGACTACAAAAGAAAGAATAACAATGACAAAACAACTGAATCCTGGGAAATTATGACTAAACTTGGCTCCCAGAACATAGTTTTAAGAAGGTACCTGCCCTATCCTTCTTTGCAAAGTTGGGGAATTATGAGTGTGGACTACTACTGACAAAGTCCATCTTTCTATGATTTTGTTTAGTTTTGCTGAATGTTTTTCTCCCTCTTTTTTCATTCTTTCCTATAAGGGATGTCTCTCTGGGAGGGCCATAGTGAAATAGCACATTGGGAAATGTAAGTGATATAAAAATAGAATATCAATAAAGTTCTGTTTTTCAAATGACAGATAAGCTTGATGGAAAGGATTGATAAATGTATTAGTTGCTTTCCTTTTTATATTAATTGACATCAATAAGAAGAAAAACATGCTTTCTTAGATCTAAATCACTTTTTCTATAACACTCTCTAAAAGTATTTCTGAAAGCCCTTGTGTCCAAAAACCCAGAGGGGTAAGAGAAATCAAGATTATTCAAGACCTGGCAACTTAATTCTCCATTGTGATGAAATGTGATATATTTGATAAGGAAAGCAGACAGGCATCTAATATGTCATGTGATAGCTTGTAATATCATTTGTTCCAAAACCTAAATTCTTTTTTTTAATGTAACATTCAAAGAGAGGCTCAAAAAGGAGATCTATTGTCTTATTATTATAGATATTATAGTATCTTATAGATACTATAATCATATTATAGATAGTATTATAGATATTCTTACCCTCAGCAGTTGGCATTTCTGAATTAGAAGTGGATCTAAAATAACAATAATGATGAAAATTAATTAGTTGCGAGTGGATGACACAAACAAATCATCATTTTTAAGGCAAAAAGAAAAAGACAATGATATTCTGATGAAGAAAATAACTCTGGTAGCACTTGGGTTGTGAGCAACTCATTTGCAGTCACTGTTGACACAGTAGAGTATGTGGAAGCAGTTAAAGAAAACATAGAATTTGTGAAGGAGAATAAGGACCAAGTATATCTTTTAAAATGTGATTAACATTGAAGTTAGGTGTCAATTCTCACCATTTCTATACAGGGGACTGAGGATGTAGAGACAATTTATTAGTAAAAACCCAGATGCATCAAAACATTACCTCATCATTTGCAAGAATGAATGGCAATAGTGACAAACTGTATTTTACTTCGAAAATAGTCCTTTCTTTCTTTTTACAAAAACTAACTGGGATAAAAGGTTTGTATGTAAATATTTCAGTTTATGTTCTTTACATAAAAGTATTACTGTCAATTTTTTTATAATTCTATGCAACTTTAGAATTGTATAATTGGTATTGTTATTTTAAAAGAAACAGTACTGCAATTCAATCTGAAGGTCAGCTTTCTTAAAGAAATATTTTTAACTTGTCAAGAAATTTCATTCAAATTTTGTTTTATTGGGTTTGCTGAAAATTTTTTTTTTTTGCATAATGCACCATAATTTTCCCTATGCCTAAATAGAACTGCACACACAAACATGCCTACCTATCCATCTCCTTTCGTTCTGCTGAAGTTATAGGTTGAGTTCTAAATCTCTCAGAAGTTTTTCTACTTTCGCCAGGAGAAAAATACCGTCTCGGTCTCCGTGACCCTCTCTCCCGTTCAGTTTTGGTAGGTAAATCAGTCCCTGTAGTTGACCTCTCAACCCGTGATTGACTTTTACAGTCAGAGGACAGAAAGTGCACAGAAAAAGGAAAACAGGAAAAAAGAGAAATAGAATAAAAGCACAGACATATGCATCTCAGCATCTCAATCCATTGATACTGTTAATTTACTCTGCATGCCTCTATCATGCGTAGAAATTAGGTAAAAAAACCCAACAAAAACCAACCATTCCAGCTGATCAATATTATACTTGTTCCATTAGCAAGCAGAAGCAAAAGAGTAGGTTTGATGCTATTTCCTTATCCAGTCTGTGAGCTAAGCTATATGCTTCGGTGTAGGACACAACGAATGTTGAGATTGTGAGGGAAAAAAAACTGCCAAGAGCGTGCAAGTGACACACCAGGAATATTTTTGAAACGTCACCTACAGTTCCGATTTCTTGTTGGCATTGGCAAACTCCAAGAAAGCATTTCGGAGCTGGGCAACGGAGACCTTTGTGTCCACTGTGCCAACTTCTCCAGGCAGTGCCTCACCTCCTGCACGCTGAAACTGCAGCTCTTTCTTTGAAACAGTTTCCATGCATTGAAAGATTTCAGGTTTGGGGTCACCAGTGTGATCAGAGAGTGACCGAGTGAGGAGTTTGTGTTTGATGGCAGATACTTCCTGCTTGTGGTGTTTGGATGGAGTAGCCTCAGAAGCAGGTCGACTTTGTATATACATGACCATTTCACCCCTTCCAATTTGCTCAGCGGGCTGGTACTGGGAGGCTTCAGATGGTTGGGCTTGGCTCTCCAGGTTCTGCCACGGTTCTGAGGCATTGCTTCTCTGCTTGCTTGTGATAGCTGAGCTAGCTGTTGCCCTCCTTTGGTTGGTGCTTCCAGAAGGGTCTTCACCACTCTCCACCTGCTCATGAGCCTCAAGGTAGGTTTTCCTGCTTTTGTCAAGTGCATCTGTTCTAAAGGTATCTTCTTTGATGTCAGATTCATAGATATGAAGCTCAAGGTTCTCATCTCTTGCTCCCTCTTCTGTGGCACTAAGCACGGGAAGTTTTGTTATGTCAGGAGCGTTTGGTTCCACCTGGCTGCTGCCAGAGAAACTCTCTAGTTTTTCAGAGGCTACCAGCTTAGCAGTGTGGGCATGACCAGCCGGCTGAATGTAGCCATGGATTGGCTGTCGGGTAGAAGTGACGGGCTTGCTTGTCACCCTGTCAAAAGCAGATGTTTCTGACTGCAGAGACATGCAATGGACTGAAGCTGGCTGGTGTTTCCTCTGAGTTAAAGGATCTGAGGCATATTCAGGGCTGCTGCGAGCACTTTCCTCTTTCACCAATTTCTCTCTAACTTTTACTCTTTAAGAAAGAAAAAGGGTGAAAACCGTAAAACACAGTCACTCTTGAAGGGAGAGCAAAGCATGCATCAATTGTGGACCACAAAGGACAAGGAAAGTAAGCCAATACTTTATACCCTCTGCATTTGAAGGTATAAAAGGGAAAACACAGTGTGATGAATCAAAGGAGCCTATTAAACTTCAAAGTTATGTATCCCTCTTCATTGGCATGTTTTTCAATTTCCAGTAACCCATGCAAAGTGTCTTGTTTCTGAATTTTTGTAACAAAAACCCAGAAGCACGGGTCAACAAACTGAGGTACAATTCCAGGGTGCAGAGATCAGCATATCTTCAGGCACACATAGTCTCAACATGTGGGCTAACAGAGACATTTTTACAATGACACACACTTCTAATAAACAAAATTATTGTCATTTCATTATCACTTAGATGATGATTCAAAATTTTGGGACCATTTTCAGGATAGAGCAAGCAAGGAGGAAAAAAACCAAATCATCCTTGAGAACTCCTTTTGCACCAGCTAACTGTTCATATTTTTCAAACAATGCATACTGAGTTTTAATCGTTTCTAAAACAGAGACATACCAATTCCTCTCCTCAAAAAGAATAGACTGGAACATCGCTGCGCTGAGGCAAATACAAGTATGAGAACTCAGAGCATGAGAGCCACCATTTTGGTTTTGAGTGAAAAAATGAGAAAGGAAAATGTTTAAAGGTTTTTATGGCTATTGCTGTATGACGGCACTGGATGAAGAAAGCTATCATTAGCTCTGCCTCTAAGTAGCTGTATGACCAAAGGCAGTCATTTTTACCCCATGGGTCTCTGTTTCCTTATCTGCAAAAAGGAAGTCTGTCTAGAGGGTTTCTCTGCCGAGTCTAAGATTCGAGTACATACTTGTGGGATCTGATGACATAAGGGTAGAAAACAGAGATAGTAAGTTGCAGTAGCAGCAACATCCCAAATGTCAGGCTGAGACATTCAGATGCTTGACGGTCGTTGCTGCTGATCTTTGAAGAAGTGAGAAAAATAGAGGCACTACACTTGGCAAAAAAACACCGAAAAACACCTTTTGAAATATGTCACCAGTTTATGTATTTCAAAATCTAAAGAGGGCATGGCTATGATTTCTAGAGTCATTTAAATGCCCTAGAACAATACAGAACTATTTTCTGAAAGTTACTAAAATCACTTCAAGGTCCACACTTTGTTCAAGTATTTTGCATTAAAACAGGAGTAAAGAGGAATACATAAACATAAACATACACACACACACACACACAAATGGGTGGAGAATCCACCTAATTACTTGATACTTATTTTTTTTTAATGAAGAATTGGGAGGGCAAGGGAAAAAGTCATTTCTAAAAACAAATGAAAGAGTTCACCCATATCAACATTAGTGGGCAAGGTCACTTTCAATTGCAACATATACATTAAAAATAATAGATTTTCTCTACATAACCTGATTTTTCCCAGCTGTGATGGATGTGTTTTGGACAGAGGATATGAAATGCCTGTGATTACAATGTCCCTCTTCATTTTTAAAAAGCAAAGGCACACACAAAAGGCTGTTTATTCCCCAAAGCCTTGGAAATAAGCACAGTCAGCTATTATTTCCTCCTAGAAAATAGGCAATGTTGGAGGTTTTCGTATTCATAACATTTGTTAATCAAAAGATGGTTGCAATGGGGCTTAAACTTCCCAGTGGAATGTGTGCTTCTAATTAGGGACAATTTGGACGCTGTCACCAGACTAGAGCTTTGGGCCTGTTTGAAACTGTACATGGGAGCTCTGTCTTTCTAAAGTCTTACTCATTCTTATTCTTTCCTCCTCCTGCTTTCCCCATCTTAAAAATGAAATGACAGGGGATTTTTAAAATCTGGTTTTTAAACCACACCCTGAATTTGCCTTTTCAAAAGGCTACCCAAAACAAGCTGTTAGTTTGGATGGCAGAGGAAATGAAAACAGGCTAAGGTGGGATAGACAAGATGAGAAACATGTTAGAAATCAGCCAGATCCCAAAGGAAAACAGTTAACTAGGAGAGGGGAAAACCCATTAAAAATGCTGTTTAGTTCTTCAGCAAACACACGATTGTTCAATTAAGTATCAGGGGGAGAAAGAGAAGGAACAGAAAAGGAATAGCAGAAATTAAAAAGGGGAGGGAGAGAGACAGAGAGAGATGGAGACAGAGAGACAGAGATGGGGGAGAAAGAGAGACAGAGACAGAGATAGAGAGAGAAGAAGGAGGAGGAGAAGGAGGAGGAGGAAGGGGAGAAGGAGAGAAATGTATGAGTAGCAGGCAGAAAAATGGGGGAGATCAAGCAGGCTTTTACGGAATTATTTCTTGTAGTCATTTGTTGAACACACAATTTCCTAGCACAAAGACATTGAAGAACAGAGAAGTGGTGTTAAATGATGGTGAGAAGGAGCTGACAAGAAGAGAACAGATGCAATAACTAATCGCACACTTTCAATCTGACAGATACCTGGAAGGCCAGTTGATAAGTGAAGGTGTGTCGCCTTCGGAATCTTTCTGGAGAAACCACTCATGTTTGGGTTTCCCTGGGCTACCATACACAGAAAACAAAACTTCAGATCATTCTCTATGAACATTTCAAAAAATAACACAAAGGCTTAAAAAACTTAACTGCCCTCCTCCCAAACAAACAAATAGCAGCCCACAGATTTCAATAAAGAAGAGAATTGCTTTTTTAAAATAAAGGCAACAGGGTTTGTTGGGTTTGCATTGATGCCACCAAGGATTTCTGAAACAGAAATAGTTAAGTCCTAATCATTAACAGCAAATTTGAGAAGCAAATGCCTTCATCCAACAAACAAACAGTTTAATGAACCCCCAAAAGATTCTACCAGAGGCACTGCTCTTTATCAGTCATAGTATCCCTTCCATTGATATCATTTCAGGAAAATGGAAACAATGCTAAGTATTCTTATGGTTAGAAAACAGAGATGTTAGCTATAGATAAATCTAATCTGGCAACCTAGCGTTATTCCTAGTGATCAGGGAAACACCAAACTACTTTACACGTAAAAGAAATACGACTAATTTCTGGAAAATGAAAATGATAGTAGAAGCAGTGACAGAAATCCATAAGCTCATTAATTGTTATGAATCCTGAGATTTTCTAGAGACATAGAATTTTAGTGCTGGGAGGACCATCGGTAATCATTTAATCTGACCTCCTCATTTTGCAGATGAGGGTGAATAAGTAACTAATGAATAAGTTAATACTCTTTCTTTCACATTTATTTTCTGCTAGGGATACTTCTTTCATTTTCAAGTGGAAAAAGGATTATACTTGTTTTCTTAGGTTCCATAGGGCAAAATGAAGCCTAATGGATGGGAAGAAAAAAGAGATAAATTTCAGTTTGATGAAAAGGAAAACTTGGAAATGACAAGAAATAGTCAAGAGGGAATTGTACAGACACAGGAACCAGGAGCTTGGTTTGTAAGCAAAGACTGGAGATTATTGTCAGGTCTGTCAAGAAAAGGTCCTTTGGAAGAACCACTTGGACTGCTGAGGTCATTCCCAAATTCCAAACTCTTAGATTTTGGTTGGTTCAGTGACAAGGGGGCAATAAGACACAGTATGAGCATGAATAAGGGAAGGGGAGGGGTGATTGAACTGCATACTTCACAGTATCTGTGGTCCCAGCCACTGACTTGGTCATGTTTTTACCTACTAACTCTCCTCAGACCTAGCCAAAGTATGTTCAAGTGACTAGCTTCAAACATAGTATAGGAAACATACCAATTACTGAGTCACAGACCACCTTCCAATATCCTTTAGTTTACTCTGAGATGTACACAATACTCCAAACCAAATATTACAGCAGCTTCCACATTTCCGTAGAATGTATTTTAAATTTTTGTTAAATAGGATGCTTATCCCCTGCCTGATTGTTTTTCAGCTACACCTTTATTTCAGACCCTGGTTCTACATTAAATTTCAAGATCTAGCAATTCATCAACCAGCTCAAAAGGTAATGGATTCACCAATACAGAAGATTTAAAATGGAAACTGGATGACTCATTACAAGTGATTTTTGTTGTGGAGATTTCTGTTCAGATATAAGTTGGAATAGTTAACCTTGGAGGTCACTTTCAAGTCTGAAATTCTGGAATTCTATTGGAACATTCTTCCATGGAATAATGACTGTAATACAAATGCTCTCAGCACCTGCTAACCAGAGAGTCCCTTTACTTTCATCATGATGAAATCTAACAGATGGGCTGACTGATTGATTCTGCCCAACACATAATCACACAGAGCCCCTAGAGTTACAGCTGTCCCATAAAAATTAAGATATATATATATTATATATATGTGTATATATGTAGAGAGATACAGATATATATATATATATATAAAATATGTGTGTATATACATGTATATGTATATACACAGAAAGATATATAAATCAGATCATACACACACACAAAATAACTGTCAGGAGTTAGGATTAATAGTCTTCAATCTTTATTTCAGTGGTTTCAGTTAAATTGCTCACTGTTTGGCTCACAGCATGTAAAAGGAGCAATGTAAAAACATAGCACAGAAGGAAATAGAGAATAAAATTTTCCCATCTTCTTGCAATATCAAATTAACATAATAGATGAAATATGGCTCCTTGTCACCATGAGAAAAAAAATAGATATTTGTGTTGCCTAGTGCTATTGGACTTTGTAGAAAGAGAATGATACAACCATGTGGGAGGCAGCTGCTGAGGAGTAAGAGGACCGAGGCTCTGCTGCTGTCTCGTGGCATGGCATGGACAAGTCACCACGAGTGGGTGTCAGTTTCCTGGTCTGTAAAATGAGAACACTAATGCCAACAAGATCACTTCCCACTGGCAGTGTTAAGAAAATCCTATGAGATAATGGTATGTAAATAGTAATGTCCTCTATAAATTTCCATTATTATCATCAGGATTCCCATAATTTTCATTACACCACCTACCCTCAAAGGGAAGCAATTCTCTCAATTTAACCATTACTGCTACTATTACCCCTTATCCATAAGCAAAGGGTCATAAGACCTAGAACCTGCCTCGGGGATTACTGTAAGTGGTATTTGGTGGGTTCTGAGGGCACTGGGGAGACTGGGGGCAGGAGGCTGAGCTTCCAGTCCTGGCCCCACTGTTCACTGTGACACTCACTGCCATCACTTGATTACAGTTTCCTCATCTACAAAGGAAGGGGTTTAAGCTAGGTGATCTCTAAGGTCTGTCCATTTTCTTTCTGGAATCCTGTGATTTCAATAACTATAAAAGCAGTGAACAGTCACCAAGTTTTGGCATGTTAATGACATAATGCAAAAACTAATTTAGCTGTGCAAGTTCATAATATGTGAAAACAATTGTGAAAATAACGACTGACATTTATATAAAGCTTTAAAATTTGTTAAAAAAAAAAGTCTTTCTAGAATTTCATTCATCCTCCCTGTTTTAGAGACAGGGGTGCTAAGGCTCAGACAGGTTGCCTCAAGCTAGTAAATTTCAAAAGGTCAGGGCTCCTTGATGCCCAGTCAAAACACAACATGATGCCAAGCTTCTGATACTCAATACCCCTTTATTAACCAACTGCTATGTTCAAGGCATTAAGCTAGATCCTGAGGATTCCAAGACAAAAAAGAAATGGTCCCTTCCCTCAAGGAGCTAACAGTCTCCAGTGAATTTTCCACTTAATCTGCCTTTTCACTTTTAAAGAGAAAATACAGCCAAGACCTTATCAGCAAATAAATAAAGTATGATCTAAATCAGAGAAGAGCTTCTTGGATGGCTTAAAAATCACCTTACTCTAAAAGCCTGTGAGTACATTGGAAGGTAACAGTTCCAAAAAACCTGTGGTAGTTTTAGAAAAGTTCTTTCCAAAGTCTAGTTTATACAGACCTAAAGATTATCTGCAAGGAAAGGCATCTGGATGATGGGAGAAGTCTATCGATTTTAATTATCTTTATCATAAAAAACACAACAAGTACAACATGAGATTATAGAATTGTACAGTCCCACTGCTTCTGGCTTGGCTAAGAGGCAGCCTAGTTGGATCCCATCATCTTTTGGCCCTGGATGAAGGAGGGAAGGAAATGGAAGCCTCTAATACTTGGGCTCCATGTTTTACCTTTCCATTCCTGAAATCACTATTCAGAGAGAGTCCATAAGGCAATTCCTGAGATGCCCTGGTTGTTCCACCCCACTCCACCCATGCCTGGAATACAATTTCTCCTCACCTCCATCTCTCGGGACCCCTACCCTCCTCTAAGGTACAATCCAAGTACTACTTTCTTCTACAGGAGGCCTTTCTTGACTCAGCTCTAAGTGCTTTCCCCCCTAAATCACCTTGTACTTATTGTATACATTTCATAGATACCATGTAGTTTCATTGTCTATTTTGGCTAGATTGTGAAGTCCGTGGATGCAAAAGGGCTTTCTCCATTTTTGTTTTTGTCTGACACATAGCAGACCTTAAATAAATGCTTGTTGACTGACAGCTTGAGCTTTGATTTGAAATGCCACATCTATTGGACTAACATCTCAAAAAGGACAGTAAGACAAGGATAGCTCTGGTGAAAGGGTATAATTACTGCCTCAGGGAAGAGTTGTCCTTGCTTTGATGGGTGGGAATCAATGGCACACATGCATTGAAGGTCCATAATATTTTTGGCCCCAAGAAAGTGGTTGACAAAACAACCAAAAGAAGCAGTGGGAATAGAAAAATTCATAAGAAACAGACTATAGGCTGAATGAACTCCTTAGCAGTCTATTTTTATATCACCTTTGAACCCTACATACAAGCAGTTTGTGGCAACCCTGCATTTAGCAAATCTATTGGCACCATTTTTCCAACAGCATATGCTCACATCATATCTTTGTGTCACATTTTGGTAATTCTCATCAAATTTCAAACATTTTCATTCTCATTATATCTGTTAAGATGATCAGTGATCTTTGATTTTACTGTTGTAATTAATTTAGGGTGCCACAGACTGTAACCATAAAAGAAAGTGAAATTAATTGATAAATCTTGTGTGTGTACTGACTGCTCCACCAACCACCATCCCATCTTTCTCCCGATTCTGAGATATATATTATTGAAATTAGG
The DNA here is from genome assembly GCA_023548195.1 of Bettongia penicillata ogilbyi. Classification (NCBI taxonomy): domain Eukaryota; kingdom Metazoa; phylum Chordata; class Mammalia; order Diprotodontia; family Potoroidae; genus Bettongia; species Bettongia penicillata. The sequence goes on along the minus strand of JAJHZJ010000354.1, from coordinate 4,594,448 downwards.
CCAGTTAAAAACCCTATAATGGCCACTATGTGTTCAAATGAAAGTAAGAGTCATTAGATGCAGCAAATGTCATTGTTGTTTTATTTTAAGAAATTGCTACAGATACCCCAACCTGCATCCTGCTCGGTTAGGAGCCATGAACATCAAGGCAACACCTTCTACCAGCAAAAAAAATTATACTGAAGGCTCAGGTGATAAGTTAGCATTTCTTAGCAATAAAATAATTATTAAGCATGTGCGTCATTTTTTAGACATGATGCCACTGTATAGGGTAAACAACAGTATAGGGTAAACATAACTTTCATATGCAGTGGGAAACCAAAAAAATCTGTGTGACTTCCTTTATTGTGATACCCTCTTTCTTGTGGCAGTCTGGAACTGAATCTTCAATATCTCCAAGGTATGCCTTTTATTTGAAGACTACATTGGAAACTTTGTAAATGCACTAAGGAAACAAGAAAAGATTTTGCCTGACCTGCTTTATTATCTTGCATTTTGCACAGAAAAGGAGATAATGAAAAATGTGTAATGTATTTAGCAGCCTTAAAGTCTACCTAAGCATTCCAGGAAAATTACATTAACTGCCTCCAGCATGAGGGACTTTTCCTTCCAAGTTCACAACCCATAAATTGTCAATTGTTTATGAATGTGGCCCTGCTATTGTGATCATGGTATTACCACTCAAAAAAAGGGTGGGGGTGGATGGACAAACCTTAACCTATGCGTGATTAAAACACTGCAAAGTCTTGATTTAGTGTCTAAGAAGCATCAGGAATTTCAGAGAGAATGAGCAATGTTATTATCTATTCCATCCTGCATCTTTCCAAATAGTTCTGAAGTTCTAAACCACACAAATGCCCTGAATTTAACTCACAGCCTTCCTTTCGGTCCCTACAATAGATTTGCTTAAACTATAATACCAATTTTCCCCTTGCCACTTTAAAGGTTCAAAAAGAGAAATTTTCTCACACTCTTTTCTTGGACATCACAAAAACACAACATATGAAGCACTTTTGTCATTGGAAAAAGATGTCTTGGGGCCCTTCTATTGTTAAGATGAATGTCTTAGCTTTTTATTTACAGTGGGCAAAAGCAGTTGTCCCAGTTAAAATCCTTGGGAACTGGGTGAGGTCTATGTTGAATTTGCTTAGCTGGGCTTAAAAATTAAAATATGTCAAACTTTTATTTTCTTTCAATGGACCACACACAATCAAGCAATCTGTCCCAGATTGTTTCCCCCCAAAGTAAAAATCAAGCCTTCTCCCACTGAGAAAAGCCCAAAGTGGTCAATCTTTGAAAGTTTACATTGGTAGAAAAGCCAAAAGCTTCTTTTTGAAAGCTGATTAAAAGCATATCTTGGCTCCCAGCAATAGTAAATCAAAATACAGAACTGATCTGGCTAATTCACAGGCGCCTAAAAATTGGGGTATGCAATGGAAATTCTTGGTCAGGCTTTTCCCCAGAGCTACAGCCTGAGTATAACTACTTAGGGGTGGCCAAATTTACCTCTGAGATTTAGATGAAAGAATATTTTTTATGTCATTTCATTAAAATACTGATTTTATTTTGGGAGCTTTGGGAAAGGGTTTTGTAAAAGTTACACACCTGGTGAATTTCCTAACCTATAAGCAAAAGGGAAACTCCTGAATAGAAGACAGATAGCTGAGGTGTAAGGCAATAAGAAAGGCAGTGACTCAGTGGAAGTGACCAGTCCAGTATCTATAAAGGACAGCATGCTGCCCTCTCTGGCAGTGGGACAATTGATGCACAGTTATAGAGTGGAATAATGAGGGCAACATGATTACATTACATTTTGTTGTGTTTAAAGGATGCTGTCCTTAGTCAAATCAAAAAGAGCAGAAACACAGAAGCTAATAGGGACTGAAGAAGGGTGTTTGGGGCTGCTTAGGTTGTGAGATCACTCAAATTTCTTCCAGCCTCTCTTTGAAGTAGTCTCTGTGTCTGATCAAGGACTTTCTGTCTTGGTGTTATAATCTAAAGTCCTTCAGGAGGATTAGATGGGAATGAGAGAGGACATGTGTCAAGGAATAAATATGTGAGAAAAGAAAGGACTGCTGGAAAGGAGGAGAGAGGGTGTGGTAGCAGTCCAGACCTCAGTCATATTTACTCTGAAGACTTTCCAGAAGATGTGGGTCATTCCAGGGTCATTCAAAGGTTTCAAGTTCTCTCAAACGAGTTGGATTTTCATGTACCCTGCTTAGATCTTGTCCATATGGATAGCTCCAAAATGGATATCAAAGCTACTTCAGACAAGGTATATAGTCATGGGATCATCTATCACCCCATAATGATTTACTTACTTGGACAAGATGCCCCAGGATCTAGTAGTTATCTGTTTGGGGATATAATTACTGGATTATAGTAGGAATTCTAAGTAGGACTTAGGGCAGGTAACTTAATGTCCTTGTTAGGGATAAAGTGCTTGTGAAAAGGAAAGCAGAGGAGTGGGAAACACCTGGGAAAGACAAAAGGCCAAGCAAATGATCAAACACAACTCACGTAACCACAGAAACACAGACACTGGCTTAACAAAAAACAAAACAGGCACATGCAAGGAATGACCAAGGAGTTCTGCAATTGATCCTGAAATGACAACACCCATCTTTCTAGTGCTTGCTGCCCACTTCAAAAAATGTTTTCTGGGGAAATGAATAAAAGTCAATTAAAGACATATTAAAGAGGAGGCTTATTTCAGTTAGCTGGCTCAAATCATATTAGGGTACCATGATAGATTATCATAATATTAAGCTTACTTAATTGACAGGTAAGGGGAAAGACAAGGTTATTCTAACATACAAATTCTTCAAGGGCAAGGGTCATATCTAAAATTGGCTTCCTCCCTCACCCAGGACCTAGTAGGCTGGCAGGAGAATAGGGCAACAAGCATTTATTAAATGTTCATCACTTGTTAGTCAGTGTGCTAAGCAAACAATGAAATATATACAATGTGAACAAGGTAATCTCTAAGGTAAGGTACGAGTGGTGGAGTTGGTAGGGGAGGGGATTCTGCATACAGGAGATGCTAAATAAACGTTTGTTGTATTGTGTGGTGTATAATTTGTCACAGTTCAGGCATGCAGAGCGACCTGGAAACATCACGTCAGTTGTAGTTCCCTGGAATTTTTTCCCAGAACTGGATAGGAAATCACAGTTTAATAGAATCTAAGAGGAATACAGGGTGGTTATAGTCAGACTCCCTGGAGGAAGAAGGGGAAAAAGAGTGGGAAAAGTTTTCTTGTTTATTTCTTTTTCCAATGTTGTTTGATTTACGTATATATCTAGAAACAAGGCCAAAATGGAAAAGTGGGTCTACAGATATATTGCAGCATTAATAGTAGTAGGTATGGCATGGGGGAAAAGATGGAAAGGGAAATATTTGAAAAGGAAATATTTGAAAATTAAAATAAAAAGAATTTTATTTTAATTGCCTATCTGGGTTCCACTCTCCCTACCTGCCAAAGGAGGGTTTGGTCAGGATTATCTCAAAGAACCCTTCTACAGCTAATATTCTGTAGTTCTAGGAAATCAACAAGAAATCTTCAGCATAATTCTAGCATGTCTGTAGAAGCCCACCATTTTGACTTTTCTCCTACAGAAAGAGGAAGAAAGGAAGGCAACCCAGCCAGAAGCACAGCTAAGAGGACCAGCAGGATTTCCCAGCTTTATTTTGTAATTGGCGCCCAATTAACACTTTATATTTGTGACTTCCACAAGGAACCATCTTTCTCCAAGGCATAGGAGATAGCTGTAGGGCAGCTAGGTGGTGCAGTGGATAGAGCACCAGTACAGGAGTCAGGAGGCTCTGAGTTCAAATCTCACCTCAGACATCTGATACTCACTAGCTGTGTGACCTTGGGCAAGTTACTTAACCCCAATTACCTCATCCTGGGTCATCACCAGTCATCCTGATGAATATCTGGTCACTGGATTCAGATGGCTCTGGAGGAGAAGTGAGGTTGGTGACCTGCACAGCCCTCCCTCACTCAAAACAAAGTCAAGTGCAAGTCATGTCATTTTTTCTCTGATGGCATAGTCTTCTTGGGCAATGAAGGACAAACATACACAGGAAGTAGCTGTGTTCCTTGGCAACTATAGTAGCAATTATCATAATCATGGCAGGACCACCCAACAACAGCAAAGGCACTGGTATTTAGTGAGCACTGGGGTAGGGTAGAATGACAATGAGCCAATCAAGAGATCCACAATGGGAAAAAATATAACAACTGTTTAAAAGGATGCTCTTGAATGAGGCAAACATTCCAACAGTGAAGACCATTCTCTTAGACTATCTTGCATGAGGAAAATAAACAGCATTCAGTACGATGAAATGTTGCAGATTAAATGAGTAAAGAGGAAGAAATTCACGAAGTCCAAGCTTTCCTTTCAGAACCGAGCGAGAAAGAGCAGTGAAATCCTCCCCTTTCCTGGCTAACCTTTGTCATCCCACCCTACCACAGTTACAGGTCTCTAACTCCTTCAGCCCATGCTTGCCTGCTCTTCTTGTCTCCAATTTCCTCCCTCTACCCCCTGCTTCTGGTGGAGTGGGAACATGAAGTTTGTCCTGTCAGAATCCATCTCCACACTTTATTAACAAGATCATATTTTCATAACCTTTTGCATAATGGCAGGTTTGGGTAACTACTTGTAGAAAGACGATTTAGTCTGAGATCTAGCCCATTTCACCAGTTCCATTCCACTAGGGGGAGAAATAGAGCAACAACTGAGAGCATCTTGGAACCAAGCAAATGGAAAAAAAACAATGAGTCTGTCTTCATCACCTTGTATTCCCAGCTCCCAGCTTGGGAAGCTATAACAACCTACAAGATCCCTAGGGAGGGTGCAAATCATGGCAAAGTGAAATAAGTGCCAGATTTGGACTCAGGAACTCTGTTCAAATTCTGGTTCTCCTCATACTTACTTGTATGACAACAGACGAGTCACTCAATCTTTCTGGGACTCTAAAATGAAGATGGCAGAAGAGATGACCTCTGAGATCTCTTCCAGCCTGAAAACTATGACCTGATTAGCTAAGGAAGGAGAAATCTTTCTTCCTATTCCCCATCCAATGTATTTCCTCCTTAAGCAGCTTAAAGCTAGAAGACTATTCCATCAGCCAGTCAATAAGCGTTTATTAAATACCTGCTATTTGCCAGACACTATCCTAGGAAGCCTAAATTCACATTCTTCTTTAAGAATGTTTCCTTATTAAACCAGATACATAAGGGGCAAGGAGAACTTTTATTAATGAAGATGCTACTTCCTGATGAGCTCCAGTAGTTCTTTCATTACAAGACATCCACAAGAAAGCAATCAGGATATAAGAAAACACCAGAAGATTCCCACAGTATGCTTGCAGTCATAGACAGCTATGGCTACTTTGTACTTGGATTTTCCAGGGCAACCAGCTTCAAGAACGGAAAATATATTTTTAAGAAAATTTTGTTGGACCATGTGACCTGGTTTTTTATTCTGAAAATATGGTCATTTTATACAAGACCTGGTTGTCACAGGGCTTCCAGCCTATTAAGGTTTTCTTTTTAAAATTTAATTCTGCAGGCACTTTTTCAAAGAGGAGGAGTAAGATGGGTACTTATACCCATGGTAATAGTTTATTGTCACGAAGCTGACTTATTTACACTCCCCCCTCCCATTTTATCTTCAGGGGATAACAATAAGAGACTGGGGGTGGGGTGGGGAAATGATAAGGAATCTATTCCAGGACAGTACACAACCCAACAATTAGATATTCAATTGGGTTAACAAACGCTTCTTTTAAAATTCACATACCCCTTAGGAGGATGAAGCTTTCAGTTCACACCTAATGTAAATTATTTTAATTCCATGTTTTAGAAATCTAGGAAATGTTTTTAAATCCATGCTTAAGATGAGATTTTGGAGCTAGAGGGTTGTACATTGGGTCAAGCACCTAGGAAAAGAAAGAAGTTACTCCCAAAGGGCATGGGAAGGCAGTAAAGACAAACTTTTGCCTGGGGTCCCAACTAGTTTTGGAAAATTGCAAACTTTAGTGTTCTCCAACTTAGTTCTAAATTGCTCTTGAGAGGTAGAAAGAAAGAATTCAAGAAAGGGAAGGAGAAGATCTCTCATTTATGCTTGATCACCTTCCTTTTCCTCTTTATTGTAAAAAAAAAAAAGTAAGAATTATATGTTACAGAACATAAAGCATTTGTGGGATTTCTTAGTTCCATCCTTGGGGATGTGCTAAATTGCAGAATGAGAAGTGTCTATCCTCCCATATGTTAAGGAAAAAGAAGTTTGAGTTGAGGCAACAGTAGTACAGGGCTGGATGAACTACCGAACTGTGAGATTTTGGATAGTCAGAAAATAGCATTAGATAAAGTTAATAGAAAGGGTGATAGAAGAGAAAACTCTGTCCTGGGTCCTGACCTGTCTTCACTTCATTCAATCACTTGGTGGGGTTTAATGACCAATTATGTATAAATGGTTCCCAGATCTCTATTTCTACTTCCAATGTCTCTCCTGAATTCCATATCACCACCTGCCTGTTGGTTATTTCAAATTCAACATCCAATAAGTGACTCAAGCTCAATATGTCTAAAACAGAACTCATTTTCTCCCTCCCTCCTACTACCTACTCCCAGTCTTCCATCTCTTTCCAAATTTCCTATTTCTGACAAGAGAACCTCTGGTCTTACCATTCTCCCAAGTCTGAGAAATCTTTGTATTGTCCTTGTATTATTCTGAACTCCTCACTCATCCTTATCATATTTTTTTAACTCAATTGTCAAATCTTGCCCTTTCAACCTCAACAATGTCTTTCCCATCAGCACCCTTTCTCATTAATCTCAAAGCCACCACCCTAGCACAGGTGCTCATCCACCTTTTCTTGAAGTATTGAAATGACCTTGTAATTGATTCTTTTAGCCTAAGTCTCTCTCCACTCTAACCTATACTCCACATAACTGTTAAAGTGATTTTCCTAAAGCTCAGGTATTACCATGTTATCACTGCAGGGGAAAATACTTAATCATTTATTAATATGGTTTCAACCTAGTTTTATGTGGAATATAAATGTCTATTCCAAAACCTTAAATCATGCTGTCCTCAGAGACCCTCCAGGAAAGTTGGAGGGTTTGTTTTGTGTCCAGTCATCTAGGTTTTATGTCCACCCGAGAAAGTTTTTCTTGAGGTTCCCCAATGGCTTGTGTTTTGACTCTACCCAAATTTTATCTAATACTTACATTTACCTGTTAATGTATCTCAATCAACTTTACCTGGAAACTGCTTAATTATCTATGTACAGCAGTACTCTTGTTGGAATGCTAAATAATGTGAGACTTAGCAGAAATTCAAGGGAGGGAGCCACATGTTTTTTTCCTGGCTCTGTCTCCTCTGCCAAATGACTTCATAAAAGTCTTCCTAAAACTATTTCAGGTTTTGGGTTTTGTTCTTGACTGACACCACTTCCTTATCCAATAAACTTCAACTGTCACCAATTGTCTGGACACCCATTTCACAAGAGGCTCTGGTCACAATCACTTCACCTTTGGCTCGACTCAGTCTTTGAATTTCTCTACTTTCTCACCAGCAGCTTTTCATCCCTGAACATACCTTTATCCTGAGGCCGTTCCTCAGGGCTGGTGAATCTCTAGCTCACACCCCCACATCATAAGGGGCTCAAACCTCATGCTCATTGTACTCTTGCCTTGACTTACTATCTTGATTCGTCCACCTCTTCGCCAGCAGACTTGTCCCAGTGTGGGCACCATCTCCTTCTCCCTTCTTCTGCCTTTTATGTGTGGGGCAGCTAGGTGGTGCAGTGGATAGAGCACCAGTGCAGGAGTCAGGAGGACCTAAGTTCAAATCTCACCTGAGACACTTGACACTCACTAGCTGTGTGACCTTGGGCAAGGCAATTGCCTCATCCTGGGTCATCTTCAGTCATCCTGATAAATATTGGCTCACTGGATTCAGATGACTCTGGAGGAGAAGTGAGGCTGGTGACCTGCACAGCCTTCCCTCACTCAAAACAAAGTCAAGTGCAAGTCATGTCATTATTTCTCTGATGGCAAGGTCTTCTTGGGCAACGAAGGAGGAACACACAGACTTTTATGTGTTGTCTGCACCCTTTAAAATGCAACCTCCTTGAGAGAAGAGATGGTCTTGCCTTCTCATGCCCACTGCTTAGCACAGTGGCTGGCATGTGAAAAGCATTTAGTAAATGTTCTATCTATTTATTAACTTTATAATAAAAAAAATTCCTCTGTTAGACTTTTAAAAGCCTTCACAATCTGACCCAGATCTGCATTTTCAGCCTCATTATATTTAAGTCCCAGTCCAGTCAAACTGGCCCTTTAGCAGTCCCTCACAGTTGACATTTCATTGCCCCTCTCCCTGTGCTGAGAATGCATTTCCTCATCTCAGACTTCTCTTCTAATACCTTGACAATGCTTCAAGCACCACTGTTTTTCTACATGAAGTTTTCCCTGATCCCACCAATGATTGGTATCCTGCCTCCCTAAATAGAAGGTTAGGGTCCTTGAGAAAAGGGGTTGTTTTATCTTTGTCTTTGCAACTTTAATGCTGAACACAGTGCCAAGTCCATAGTAGGTTCTTTATAAATACCTGCTGACTGATTGAAAAGGGGGAGGAAAAGAAGGAGGAAAAGACAAATGTTATCTGGATTTGACTTTACTTCCAACTACACCTGAGGGCCAAAGCAACTGTCACTTAATAATAAAATACACATGTGGTTTCTTGCTTTGTGGTTGTAAATGAGTGAAGACTTATTTGACTTAACAGGTAAAGTCAACGGGGTATGACCCACATTGTACTGTGAAGTATTAGCAGATGTATGACCCACATTGTACTGAGAAGTATTAGCAGACGATCAACAATGCTAGAATCAAATTTTCCATCCACATGGGGGAGGTGCTTCTTTTAAATCACTTCATCCCACCTACTTGATTATACATATCCAAAGCTTTGAGAACATCTTATTTCCTGAACCATCACTAACCTCCAGGAAGCCCAGGAAGATGGAGGAGATGGAGTCCCTTTGATTCCATTTCTCAGAGTGTTAGTAAGGGGGCTTTGGAACGGACTGTAGCTCTATTCAGTTCCCTACCCACCAGCCAGTACCCTCATTTGACCCTAGAAATGCTTGGCTTTTTGTGTAAAAGTAATAGTGATTATAGTAATTTATATGAATTGACTATCATTTATGTCTAATTATAAAGCTGCAAAATAGTGATTATACATTTCATTAAAAATGTGTCAATGAGAGAGGAAGCATGGTATTGTGCAGCTAGTCCCAGTCAAGAAGACTCACGCTACCTCTGATACTTACTATGTGATCCTGGGAAAATCACAATCTTTCAGAGGCTTAGGAAACTCTCTCAAATTCTTCCTATAAATTCCAAGAAAGGTGCTTATATATTTTGAGAGGTTCTACTCCGCCCAACCCAAAGTATCACTGACAATTTCCTTAAAAGTTTCATTTGATAATGATGACCAACTGTGAAAGATTTGCCTACTCTAATGATCCCAGAAATTCCAAGGACCCAAGATGAAAAACACTTCCACCTCAGAGTGAGAGAACTGATGAACTCTAAATGAAGATCTGAAGCATACCTTTTTTCACTTTCTTCATTTTTCTTGGGGGGTGGGTGGGTTGTTGTGTTTTTTTTTATAAAATGGCCAATATGGGGAAAAAAAGTTCTATCTGATAAAATAATAAACTCTGTTCATGTAAGCTTAGCCTTCTTATTCCCAAATTAAAATAATTAGGAGGATTTAAAATCAGAATTCCAGCTGCAGACATAGTAGATCCACCCGTCCAGTCTGAATAGATTGACTGTAATTAGAAGTCACGTGTCAGAGTTTGTTCAATTAGAAAATATTGTTTTCTATGAAGAACTATGACTTGACTTTGTCTTTGTACCTTCAGTGCCTAACATAGCACTCTGCATGTAATGGATGCTTAACAAATGCTTGTTGATTTTTTACCTCTATGGTCTCTTTTAGCTTTAACATCAGTGATTTCTGAGTGCTACAGACTGCTATGAGGGATATAAGAACGGTTCCTTCCTTCGCTGAAGTGATTCCAAAAAATGGCATTATGTGTAGAGTGAATTTCTAAGGAGAAAGCTAAACTCGTTTTGTTCCAAGCTCTTGATATATAGATTGTTAGAAGTTTAAATGAGTCTCTCAGATCAGCTGTCCCTCTGAAGTCACTGAATTACAGAGGGAGGGCAATATTCATGGAACCTTACTCTTCTTTGCTCTTTTTTTCACATAAGGTGATTAGGAGTGCCATTTCCATTCTCCCAAACTCTTTTAGGAAAACTGTTACCTCTTCAACTAAATGTTAGGATACTGGCTCCCTTCTCAAACAGAGTAGTTTAGAAAATAATTCTAAGTGCTAAATGGTGAGTGATCCATTTGAAAAGGTTGTGAAAGCAAACATCAGAAAGGAATTTTCCCCTATTGGTCAGGTGGAAGAATGGTTTTATGCAAAAAAGCATGATTTTGTCCTCATTTTGCACACTGAACGAAAACTTTGAAATGCTAAATTTAGAATGAGTTCCTAGAGAAAGGATCATAATAGCATTTCTATGATGTTTTTAAGTTTGCAAAGTATTTTACCTATTTTATCTCATTTGATTCTCACTACAACCCTGGAAGGTAGGTCCTATTAATATACATTTTACTGATGAGAAAACTGAAGCAGAGATTAAGTGACTTGCTAAGGGTCACACAATCAGTAATGACCTCAGGTCTTCCTGATTACAAGTTCAGCACTCTATCCACTGCTAGTAAAATGTAGTCATTTGTATTAATTGTGTTGATGGAATTAAGCATTGCTATGAAAAAAGCGGTATGAGCATCCTGGAGAAAGCACTAGGACTTGGAATCAAGAGATCTGGGTTTGAATCCAGTCAATAAGCTACATGTACTTAGGCAAGTTCCATTAATTTTCTAGAACTCTGTTCACTTTTGTAAAATAGAAGAGCTGGTTGAACTGGTCTCAAAGGATTTTTCATTATTTAAAATTTAATGACCCAGATGACTAACTCTTTTGGTTGGAGAATATGATGCAACTCCTAAAAGATCATGTCCCAGCTGGCTGTGCTGCTAGACTTCATGATCTCTAGAACCTCATTCTTCTGGAAGATGAAATCAACTTTGAAGCTCTCAATTCCTCAGTGACCCCATATCCTTGGCCCCTTCCTCCTCCTGATTAGAGAGCGTGGACAAGTTGAGGTGTCCAGGGCCATCATCTCATCACTTCCCACCCAGCTGCTCTCCTTGATTTCATTATCTCTTGAATCTCATCTTCTTGCAAGATGAAATCAATTCTTACTCATGCCTCCCCAGATCATTTCTCACCCCAGCTGCAGGACTGCATCTTCCTTCTCAGCCACTCTTTTATGGATTGTCTTTTCCCACTACACTCCTCCAGGGCAGATACTATCTTATGGCTTTCTTCATATCCCCAGCACAGTTCCTGGTACATACATACTGGACACTTAATAAGTGACTCTGATTCCCATCACGTAGCTGTGATTGGACTTTGCCCTCATTGAGAAGGACCACACTGTTATGGGGAGGAGCCTTATGGCCCTAGAGTAGTGACAGATCGTTGCCTTTCAGACTTCTGCTTTGTTCTGTCCACCACACAGAGCATTTATGAAGAGATAAGTGACTGTACCACTTATAATACCTTCGAGTCAACACATTCAGATCTGTTCACTATTACAAAAGTAGAAGGGAATAAATCTGAGTATAATATTTTTAACTGTGTGGATGATGAAACCTAATTATGAAATTAATGAGGTTCTTTGTGATGGGAAGCACTGATTAGTTTTCTCTTTTCCTACTGTATATACTGTTAATAAGGATGACTATTAACCTGCTGCTGCTTTTCTTACCAAGATTAAAATGTAATTTCCTAAAAATCTGCCTGATAGGAAAACCATTAAACAGCATAGACATCCCTGAATATTCTCTGGCCAACTTCAAGTTTAAATATCAGCTTCTTCCAATTTATAAAGATTTTGAAAGTCATACTGACAAAGACAAAGAAGATTTTGTATTTGTAATTTTTCTTAGAATAGAAAAAGCGTCATTGAGGGCATGCATGACTGGAAAAGAAGGTGGCTTGACCATTAATGAGAGATGAGAGAGCCTATTTATCAGTGAAACATTTCCCTGGCCTGGAGAAAGACCTTAAGAGTTTTGGATAAATATTCCATGGAGAATTTATGGAAGGACGAGGGTGAGAATTGAAAAGGATGAAAGGATATTATGTATTGTAAACTGCACTGAGGGAAAGATATGATTCATGCTGATGAGACCGGAAATGGATTTAAAAAAAATATATATCACAGTCTTAGTCTGAAGATTTTGGACTTTACAGGGAGATATTTTTGTAGGAAAATATTTGACTTAGGGAAACAGGAATGGCCAATAAAGATCAAATGGAAAAGAAAATGAAATTGTAGGAATCAAAATTAACAATTTCCAATGCTCAGAAAAGGAAATTGAAAGAAAACTGAAGGAAATTTGGTCCACAGTGATGAACCAGAAAAAGAAAAGTATTCTTTTTCAAGAGAGGCAGGGCAAATCAGAAAATTTCTAGAAGGCAGAGGTGAGAGTTTCTCCAACAGTAAGCAAACGTCAAAAGTTAGGCTTCCCCAAGGACACTTAATTAGCTCACCTGGTATATCTAATGTCCAAGCAAAAACAGAATAGGTTGAGCAAGAAGAGAATTCATTCAACTTCTGCCCAGCTACCCCATTCACAAACTAAAATCATAAACACTATTTCTTCTATAGGGACAGTCCCAGCATAGACATGTGGCAGGCTTCTAACAATTCAACCCTGTATAGCGGCAGGAGAAAAAACACCTCAATGTTTGAAACCATGAGTCTGAACTAGAAGTAGCTGTGGTCTCACTGTTGGGTCTGTAAATCATGTGTGCATGTACTGTAGGATGCCTGGCGGCTCAGAGTTAAAATGTGGGAAAACATAAACATATCTACACACATAGCATCTACATATATATACATATGTATATATATATATATATATATACACACACACACACAAACACACACACACATATTTTACTGAGATATTGTGCATATGAAAATATGCCCACGTGTATATGGACAGTACTTCAGAGGAAATAAATTTATATGTGTGTAGACATTTATGTATACGTACACTCATAGACATAGAGTTTGTGGAGGCATCTGGTAATTATAGAAAAGAGAGCTTGTCTGAGAGTCAAAAAGAGCTGAGTTCAGATCTTGCCTCTGACACATGCCAGCTGTGGGTCTCTGAACAGGTTACTTAACTTTCACATTCTACAGACAAGTCCTTTGGATTTACTAACTTACTACTGTCATAGACTCATCGTCATATAATAAGCACTTAACATTCTTTGTAGAGCAGATCAAGAGCTGAAAAGGGCCTCAGAGGTCATCAAATTCAAACCCTTCATTTTGCAAATGAGGAAACTGAGGCCTATGATCTAAGGTCATTAGGATGATTTTGATGTGTGTGGTATGTAGTGATTTGGAGAAAAGGATACATCTCTCTCATATTCTTGTGGATGCATGTATATATATGTATCTGTGTTTACGTGTGTTCATATATACACAGTCCCATAATCTGTATAATGGTGTACAAGCTGAATGCTAATCTACTTGACAAAACTTTACTCTCTCCTGTGGATACTTTTATGACAGAAGCAATGGCCTAGGACAGTTCTTACCACAACATGAGAAATGGCATCCCTAGGGCATTAGAGAATCTTTTCCTGAGCATAAACTTTTTAAGTACATAACCATGAATGTGAAAAGAGAAATCTGTCAGATGTTCAACGACGAATGAAGATGAAGGCTCATCTTCCAGTGATGTCCCAGGAACTTCATCATCAGGAAAGATTTTTATTTTTCTTATACATCCCTCCCTCCTGGCTTCCCTCCTCTGTCTCCTCGTGCTTCAGAAAATGCATCATTAGTTTGTTAGCATAGTAATTATAGATATTTTCAGGCAGTCCTGACAATCAAATAGTACCCAGAGAAGCCCGACAGTCTCCAATTGAGTGGTTTGGCTGTGTTCCACATGAATGCTAAGGCTGGGTCTAAGTGCTAGTGAATGATAGAACGGGCCTCCTAGGAATCAATTTCTTGGTACCAGTCAGTGAAATATACTCGCAAAATGAACAGGGACCAGCAAGTGTGCTGTCCTTCCAGAAAGGCAGGTGATAAAAATCCAAGCCTGTGGGTATGAACAGGAAGGTGAAGGAGCAGAGAAATGCCTCACTTCATTAAGTGTTTTAGTCCCTTTAGGATAATCAGTTATACTCTGGAAGCCCCGAGCTCTCTAAAATAAATGGTAATGGCTTTTAGGGTCCACCATCCCTAAAAGTTGGAG